>JANAVB010028397.1:6894830-7082330 GCA_029216955.1 Iris pallida
CCCCCCCCCCCCCCCCCCTAAAACTAGATTACAGTAAAATGTGTTTTACAAGTCTTGATAAGTTTGTACTTAAGTAGGATTGTATTGGATCATTTGCAGGAACAACAAGTATAAGAATAAACTTCGTGAAGACCACGGTGAAGCTCTCTGGGGACTTGTCACAAGTGCCTCCACTCGAAGTTCCTCGGCTCCCTGATAATTTAAGGCCTCCTTCCAACACCGGAAGTGGCGAATTTGAAGTGACATATCTTGATTCCGACACCAGAATCACCAGGGGTGATAGAGGAGAGCTCAGGGTTTTTGTAATTTCGTGAATGTAGTTAACCCAGTGCATGCTTCTATGGATATTCTTTCATTCACATATAACTTGTCCCCTCCACCACCTATAACTGCATTGTTATTTGCAACTTGTTGATAGATCTGCAAAAAATTGAGCTTTTGTAACACTAGATTTCCTTGTACCATAGAATCAAAACATTTGTTTAATTGCCTGGTATTGGAATGGTCAGGAATCACGTATTAAAGTATTGGTGTTTTTGCCTTTGGACTAGGAAATATAGTCCTACATTAGCTCATCCACAAACGCAAGAAGAGAGAGGCAACCTTAGCATGCGGTGAGCCCTCTCTAGGACATCACTGTACCCAAGTCGTCATCAACTGCTGCTGCAACAAGTCGGCAGCACCTAAAGACCGGCAGTCCGTCTTCCAACGACTGCACCAGCCAGCACCTGTCCGACGACAACTCGGAAAACAAGTACAAATTTTGGGAGATGAAGAATTTTTTTTTGCCTCCTGTAATTTGACTCGGAAGGTTCCTGCCGACAAGGGAGGAAAGAAGACAGGCTCCTCCAGCTCGGCAACCTCAGCCAGCACGACAAGAAAACTCCCATCTGGAGGATTGTTGTCGACGATCACAGGAGGTGTCTACCAAGACACCCATTCTAGAAAGAGGCTTCCAACACCCGGGGGTTCATCCTCGACGTCCCTGGGGTGAACGAAGCCGGGGAGTAGTCCCCTGAACGTATGCGATAACCCGATGTTCCAAGAGGATGCGCAGGGGTAGCGATCCACTAGAATTATGAAATAGACTTGGACGTCCCCGAGGGTGACCGCCTTCGCCAAGACGACGCAGCTTCCTGCGTAGGGGGTAGCACCCCTTCCGAGTCCGAGGAGGACATTTCGACATTCCCCGACGATTTCTCTCTGTACGAGGGTACGACACGGAAAGCACATCCTCTACGGTCCCCTCCGTCTCTCCCCATGTGCGGACAATATTTATGGCAGGAGATGATCACGAAGGGCCTAGTGATCGTCAACATCTAGAAGCGCTTGAAGCCATGATCCTAACCTTGGCTAAGTCAGTAGATGAGATCAAGGTTGCCCTGCCGACTCAACCAGCAAGGACACCTGGACAGACAAGCTTGGGCCCCGCAGTCAACACGGACTCAAATACGACCGCTCATCCTCTGGGCGACAATCCTCCTGGAATATCTGCTCCCTCAGCTGTAGACGAGGCCAGGAAGGCAAGGAGAGAAGTCCAGGAGCTTCGAGCAATGTTCAATGCCCGATTCTCCTCCCGAGACCTCAGAATACGGCAGCCGTATCCCGTTGCATGGAGAGACATTCCTTTTCCTCCACGGTACAAACCATTTCATATCGATTCATATAACGGGAAGACCTCTGCTAGCCGATATATGACTTATTTTGAGGTCACAACAGACCACTTGCCGCATAATGACGCCATCCGTATACGACTATTTATCGGAGCATTGGAGGGAATCATGTTCGACTGGTACCGCAACCTCCCGGACAACTGCATCCATTCCTTTGACGGCTTCAAACACATGTTTCTGGAAAGGTTCTACGAAGTAGGACATGATGTGACAATGTCGTCTCTCATGGACGTCGTTCAGGGAGAAAGGGAGCTGACGAGAAACTACATCGAGTGGTTTTGCCAAACCGCAATGAGATTGCCCCAAGGCAATCTGGAAAGCTCTTTGATTGAAGTATGCCAAAAGAAGTTGCTCCCCGCAATCAGCCTCTAGATGGGTGAAGATCAATTCAGAGATTGGACAACTTTTATCATAAGCGCTACAAACGCGAAGACAAAGTTAAAAAAGGCCCGCCAGCTGGGAATACACATCCCAGATGGAGAGGACAAGGGCAAACGTCCTAGTACCACCTCCAATAACAACAATAGTGGCGGCACCACCAATAACCGGGACACCAAAGGCAAACAGGCCATGGTCGCTGGTACAACCAAAAAGTATGAACAAAAGCAAGTGGAAGTTCCGAGGCCTTCAGGGAAGACTAGCCTATATCAGGAGGTTCATATCTAACCTCTTAGGACAATGTCAACCATTCACACAACTCATGAAGAAAGGCATCTCTTTCGTATGGAATAAAGAATGTCAATGCACCTTTGATGACATTAAGGAATACCTGTCGAATCCGCCAGTTCTGGTGCCCTCCGTCGCTGGAAAGCCCTTCCTGCTCTATGTACGGGCAATGTGACACTCCCTCGACGCTTTAATAGCACAGAACAATGACGTGGGGGCATGAACAAGCCATCTATTACCTTAGCCGAATGATGGTGGGGGCGGAGCATAGGTACACCGTCGTGGAGAAGGAATGCCTTTCTTTGGTGTTCTCCATTCAGAAAACATGACACTGTGACAGGACAGACCATCCATGTTGTCTCACGAGTCAACCCCCTCAGGGTTCTCATGACCAAGCCAGGCGCACTCAGTTCTCGTCTAGCCACCTGGGCGATATTGTTGTCCCCCTACGACATGGTTTTTGTTCCGCAGAAGGCTGTCAAAGGTCAAGCCTTGGTCGACTTCTTAGCAGCCCATCCAGGCTCAGAAACAGCCAGAATCTATGAAGAAATCCCAGACGAAGTCATCAACTCAAACATGACTTCACATGATGCCGTTTGGCGAATGTTCTTCGACGGTGCTTCAAGAACGGGGCCCCAAGGTAATATCGTCGCTGGAGTCGGGATAGTATTATTTCTCCTTCTGGATTGGTAGTCAATCGGGCGTACTCTCTCACAGAGCCCTGCTCAAATAATGTGGCCGAATATAATGCTCTGGTCATCGGGCTCCAACTCATAAAAGAAGTGGGGGTCGAATACCTAGAAGCGTATGGCGACTCGTAGTTGATTGTTAATCAAATCCGAGGCTCATACGAGGTCCGCAACGAGGACCTAATTCCTTATCATCAGACAGTGATTGCCATCATTGCAACCTTGGAGGGGTTATTTATAGAGCATGTTCCTAGGCTCCAAAATATTGAAGCCGATGCCCTAGCAGGCCTCGCCGCTTCCTTGGCAGTTCCAAATCATGCTCATCATCTAGTCAACGTAATAGGCCATGAGCTGGTATGTCCCAAAAATAACGTTCAACTAGGTACGAGTTACTCCATCCAGATAATCAATGACATACAGGACCGGAGACTCCCGTTTATCAACTTTGTAGTCTACGAAATCCTGCCAGAGAATATGAAAGAAGCAACTTCAATCAGAAGCCGTTCTCTCAGATTCTTTTATGATACAGAAACAAAAATACTATATCGATGATCCTACGATGGACTACTGCTACAGATCAACGATACAAGCACACGATCAGGGCAAGAATCCAGAGATGCAGAGGATATGAATGGAGATCAAGGACGAGTACTGATTGAGACATCTATTCGGTAAACCCTCACATTTTTTGATTGACAAGACCTGCATGGGCCACCACTTAAACCATGTCACGCCCCAGAACCAGAATACTGGAGAGCGGGGGCGTACATAGCCAGCTACGTATATTGAAATAGAATACATCTCAACTATACGGTCACGGCTGTCTAGATATGAGGGTTTACTACAAGCCAACAGTCTCTTAAGGTCAAGCCTACTGTCTCAATCTCAAGCAAATAATATAATTACAAGATGTTTGACCACCAAATATACAATAAAAGGCGTCCCAAATATTACATATCAGCTGATCATGAAGCTAGTCGTACAAATGCTAGGACTAGCAAGAGTTAAGTCATACATGATCAACCCTAGGATTTGTTAATCATGTTTACAGCCCGTAGGCAGACAGTAAGTAAAAGTGCATCGAGCTAACAGGTGCTCGTCGGCTAAACGTCTCAAAAGAATAAATTTACAATAGAGTGGACGAAACAAAATAGAAAACCCACTCGTAGCCCGGGTTCCTTCTAGTCGCCACCATCGGGCTGGAGGTTCGGTAGATCCTCGGGAGCTGCTCCGAAATCTGGCCACACAAAACCAGCTGGGTCAAACCCCAGAAAGAGCAAGTTCCACAAAGGAGGCCACAAAAATAAGAACAAAAGCCAGCATATCAAAACATAAAAATGAAAGAAAAATACAAGTAATAAAGAGCACGGCAGGACAATAAACGACTAGGGACGTGGAACCATTCTGGGAGCCAGGTTACAACCCGTAAACCAAACAAGGACCGGGGTTGTAACCCTTCGCCTGAATAGCTCCTTGTCTCTACCCAATTATTGTTAGAGATAAGTAAAACAAGCATGTACAAGAGTTCCAGGTACATGGGCTAGACAAGGCTGGACTCCATCCATTCATAAAGCGGCCAAGCAATTACTACGGCTTACTACTTAACTAACTAGGGTTATCACAAGCCTTAATTACTAACAAGATGCAAGTGAGAATTTTTCAGTCCCAAGCCCTGCAGACCATCCAGTTATCCTTCCGCGGGTTGAGAGTATAGTTGGGTACATCGCTCCGGAGACGATATACCCTTAGGTGACTTAGAGGGTGCAACACATGACAGTGCGCTGGAAATGTGCTCTACTCGTCGGCAAGCTACAAGTCCAATTAAGAGCGTCCAGATAACGAGATTGCCTGTGACTGGAAATTCTCCATGAACTATAGTTTGATCTAGTCATTAGCCTAATCCATATTCAGTATGAATCCCTGACCGTGGGAACCAGGGAGTCACGTCCTAGACATGATGCAAGACAAGACAAGTGGATTGCACAAGCAAGCAAGCAGGAACACCCACGGTGTCAAGTTGATTATATGAGTCAAGTTAGCTGTCGCAACAGCATCAAGTCAAGTCAAGTTACAAGTTACAAGTCAAGTCAAGTCAGGAGTGCGCCGCCACGGGCCACTATCAAGTTATCAAGGTAAATCATGTCAGGGTACTTGTCAGGAGTGTGCCACGACGGGCCACTATCAAGTCAGATTGGTCATGTCAGGAGTGCACCACTACGGGTCACTGTCGTGTTATGCTAGTTCTTTTGTCATACCATGCCATGTACAATAGTCATTCCAAACATATTGAGTAAAATCAAGTTCATGACAAAAGGCGTAAGGATATAAAATGGGCGTAAAATATCTAATAAAATATCAATATACAGGGCTATAGAAGAGTCAAGCTTAAAGAAATAAAACTAAAACTCCAAGAGCCAATGGATTGAGCAAGGGGTCAGGGGTTGGATTGCGCAGGTGTCAGCTGCACAGGGTGCGAAGTGCGCAGGGGCACAGGGCGCAGGGGCAGATGGCGCATGGGTCAGATTGCGCATGAACAGACTGCGCAGGAGTGAACTGCGCAGGGGTGGATTGCGCATGAGCCGACTGCGCAGGAGTGAAGTGCGCAGGGTGAAGTGCGCAGGAATGGTTGGCGCATGGGGCTGAGCACAGTTCACCATAGGGCAAGCTGCGCGGTCGGCACTGCGCTAAAGAGCGCAGGCCGAGAGGGGCTGCGCAGTCCAGCACTGCGCTAAAGAGCGCAGGCTGCAGGCTGCTACTCCAGGCCGAGAAGAACACCAAGAATTTAAATTTTCATATCTTTATCAAATCAAAACCAAATCTAGATTTTCAAAGTTCTAACTTGAGTAAAATTGAATTCTCTTCCACATGGAAGCATCAAAACCTACAAAAATCCAACCAAAATAGATCAAAACCATGTAAATCCAAAAATAGTTAAAACCTAGATCTAGAATAATGGAGACTCCAAATCACAAAATGTCAAGTTCTAATGTTGATCACCATGGCCTAATCTAGCTAATGAACAAATAAAATGTGGTTCTCATGTGGTGGCAAGGTGCACTTGCCTATGGATGTTGGTGAGTTGTGTAGAGGAAGGAAGAAGAAGGAGATAGAGAAGTAAATAAAAAAATAAAGATGAGAGAGAAAAGTTAGGTGGGATTTAATGGAGGTAGGTGTGTTGTGTTGAGGGTGGAGTGTTGGTTAAAGTGCTCCAATGCATGTTAAATCAAACCAAACCAAACCAAACTAATTTTCCTCCACAAAATAAACCAAGCCAGGTAAAACCCGATTACGAGAACCAAAATCTGCAAGTCAAGCCAATTACAAGTACATGCCAAAATCCGAAAAAATAAATACAGGTCTGAAATACATACAAGCTTGACAAAAATACGTATTCAGAATATGGGTGTTACAACTCTACCCACCTTAAGAGAATTCCGTCCTCGAAATTTAATCAAGGAGCTAGAGAGACAAGGACAAGTTATACTATTCACATGCAAGCTATACTAAGCAGTCAATCAAACAATCACGCATGCAAGCAAGGACGGAAGGCATAAGGCATAAGGAAGACATTCTACCTTATGAGTCAAACAGGTAGGGATATCGCGATCGGATGTCGTCCTCACGCTCCCACGTTGACTCACCTAGAGAGTGATGACCCCAAGCAACACGGACTAAACTAATAGTCTTGTTCTTGAGTATCTTCTCTCTCCGGTCCAATATAGACACGGGCCTCTCCTCATACGAAAGGTTGGTACCAACAACCAATTCCGAATGGTCTAGGATATGGCTCGGGTCCGGGATATACCGTCGTAATTGGGACATATGGAATACATCATGCACCTCACTTAAGCGACGGCGGAAGAGCAAGACGATAGGATACATCTCCTACTCGCTCCAGGATATCAAACGGCCCTATATACCTAGGACTAAGCTTTCCTCGCACGCCAAAGCGAATGACGCCGCGGTTAGGCGAGATCCTAAGGAATACATGGTCGCCGATAGCAAACTCTAGGAGTCGCCGATGAGCATCGGCCCAATGCCGCTGGCGATCTTGGGCAACTCGAAGACGATCTCTGATCCTTCTGACCACTTCAACTGTCTGGGCAATCATTTCTGGACCGAACATCTGCCTCTCTCCAACATCATCCCATGCTAGCGAGGATCTACACTTCCTACCGTACAGAGCTTCGAATGGTGCCATCTGGATACTGGCCTGGAAACTATTGTTGTACGAGAATTCCACAAGATGTAGGTGATCTTCCCACGAACCACTGAAGTCGAGCGTACAAGATCTCAACATGTCTTCATGAGTCTGGATTGTGGGCTCTGACTGGCCATCTGTCTGCGGATGATATATCGAACTGAACTGGAGACGAGTTTCCAAACTCTCTTGCAGGCTACGCCAAAAGTGTGACGTGAACCTCGAATCTCGGTCCGAGGTGATACTGACTGGCACACCGTGAAGCCTGACAATCTACCTGAGGTACATCTCTGCCAACTGAGCCGTTGACTGCCCAACTCTGAATGGGAGAAAATGAGCCACCTTCGTGAGCCGGTCAACTATAACCCAAATAGCATCTCGACCGGCTGGGGATCTAGGCAATCCAGTCACAAAATTCCATGGTCACATGCTCCCACTTCCATTATGGAATCGGCAAGGGCTGAAGAAGTCCAGCGGGCCTCTGATGTTCAGCTTTAACCTGCTGGCAAACCAAACACCAAGAGACAAACCGGGCTATCTCCCTCTTCATGCCATTCCACCAGAAGTGCTGACGGATATCACGGTACATCTTCGTGCCACCGGGATGAATAGAATACTGCGAACTGTGAGCTTCTGCCATAACCTCCTGTCTGATATCTCCACTGGGTACACAAAGACGAGTGCCGTGCCGAAGTGTACCATCCTTATGAATACATAACTCTGGCCTTCTTCCTGCCTCACACTCTGCTCTGAGCCGCTGAAGCTTGGAATCTGTAGATTGCGCCGTCCGGATCCTCTCAACTATGCTGGACTGAACCTGTAGACTGGCCATCAATGCCACACTGGTAGGGAGAACCACTTTAATTCCCATCTTCTAAAAATCTGCCAATAACTCTGGTTACGTCGTTAGGAAATAAACTTCGGCTCTCCGGCTCAACGCATCTGCTACAACGTTGGCCTTCCCTGGGTGATACTGCAAGTCCACATCGTAGTCCACCAGTAGCTCGAGCCATCTTCTCTGCTGCATATTAAGGTCCTTCTGGGTGAAAACATACTTCAGGCTCTTGTGATCAGTAAATATCTCCACTCTATCTCCGTACAAGTAGTGCCTCCATAACTTAAGTGCAAACACTACTACTGCCAGTTCCTAAGTCGTGGGTCGAGTAATTCTTCTCATGATCACGAAGTTGACGTGATGCATAAGATATTACCTTTCCATGCTGCATCAAGACACATCCCAATCCTCTGCCTGAAGCGTCGCAATAAACTGTGAATCCTCCGGTCCCATCTGGAAGTATGAGAATGGGAGTCGTTATCAAACCTCGCTTCAACTTCTCGAATGATTCCTGGCACTCTGCTGTCCAAGAAAACTGCACATCCTTGCGGGTTAACTGGGTCATCGGCGCTGAAATCCTTGCAAAATCTAAAACAAATCGCCGGTAGTAGCCGGCCAATCCAAGGAAGCTGCGAACCTCTGCCACTGAACTAGGTGCTGGCCAAGTCTCGATAGCCACAATCTTCTGGGGATCCACTTCTACTCCTCTTCGGGTAATGATGTGACCCAAGTACGAAATACGATCGAGCCAGAACTCGTATTTACTGAACTTGGCGTACAACTGGTGCTCCCTAAGCGTCTGAAGGACGACTCTGAGATGCTGCTCATGCTCTGCTTCGCTCTTGCTGTAGACCAGGATATCATCTAGGAATACGATCACGAACTGATCTAAGTAGGGCATGAAAATACGATTCATGAGGTCCATGAATACTGCCGGCGCATTGGTCGCTCCGAAGGGCATAACAAGGAACTCCCAATGTCCATACCCAGATCGAAAAAGCCGTCTTCGGGATGTCCTGCTCTCTGACTCTGATCTGGTGGTATCCTGACCGCAAGTCTATCTTCGAGAACACTGAAGCCCCTTTAAGTTGATCAAACAAGTCATCTATCCTCGGGAGAGGGTATCTTTTCTTGATTGTCACTGAGTTCAAGGTACGATAATCTACACATAACCTGGACGTACCATCCTTCTTTTTCACAAGAAGCATCGGGGCTCCCCAAGGCGATCCACTTGCACGAATGAATCCCTTGGTCCTGAGTTCTTCAATCATCTTGTACAAAATCTCCAACTCTGAAGGCGTCATTCTGTAGACTCTCTCTGATACTGGTGCTGTCCTGGGGATCAAGTCTATAGTGAACTCGATCTCCCGCTCTGGCGGCATCCCTGGAAGCTCTTCTGGGAAAACATCTGGAAATTCTTCAACTATCCTGGGCAACTGCACTGCTGCTACTGCCATCCGCAATACTGGAGAAAATGGCTCCACCGCGCCTCTGGAAAATGAGAACTCTGGCTCGCCTGGAATGCTGAAAACAACCCTGCCAACATGGCAGTCTATCCTAGCATACTGGTTCCTCAACCAATCCATGCCTAAGACTACATCATAGTCCGCCATAGGAAATTCTATAAATCTAGCGGGAAACTCTCTACCGCTAACTACGATCCGACACGAGAAAAACACTCGATCTACTCCCACAAGACCATTACCAGTAAGTATATTGAGCCTCACTGATAATGACTCGGGCTTCAATCATATCCGTGTCGCGAATCGTACAGACATGAATGAATACGATGCACCAGAATCAAATAATACCAATGCTGGAGAGGAGTTGACGAGAATAGTACCTGCCACTACCTCACCTGGTGCAACTTCTTCTTCCATAGTCATCATCATGGCCTGACCTCTAGCTGCGGGTCCCCTCTGCTGGAAACCTCTCTGCCTGCTCTGCACTGGAACCTGGGCACACTGCTGCTGGAATGCCTGGGCCTGAGGCAACAATGGCCTCGGGTACTGCTGCTGCTGCATAGGTGCTGGTCCCCTAACCGATGGACTGGTTAGGTTGGAAGAGGACGACACAGGAAAAAAAACAATAAGGAAGGACCAGGACAGATCAACGATACAAGCACACGATCAGGGCAAGAATCCAGAGATGCAGAGGATATGAATGGAGATCAAGGACGAGTACTGATTGAGACATCTATTCGGTAAACCCTCACATTTTTTGATTGACAAGACCTGCATGGGCCACCACTTAAACCATGTCACGCCCCAGAACCAGAATACTGGAGAGCGGGGGCGTACATAGCCAGCTACGTATATTGAAATAGAATACATCTCAACTATACGGTCACGGCTGTCTAGATATGAGGGTTTACTACAAGCCAACAGTCTCTTAAGGTCAAGCCTACTATCTCAATCTCAAGCAAATAATATAATTACAAGATGTTTGACCACCAAATATACAATAAAAGGCGTCCCAAATATTACATATCAGCTGATCATGAAGCTAGTCGTACAAAATGCTAGGACTAGCAAGAGTTAAGTCATACATGATCAACCCTAGGATTTGTTAATCATGTTTACAGCCCGTAGGCAGACAGTAAGTAAAAGTGCATCGAGCTAACAGGTGCTCGTCGGCTAAACGCCTCAAAAGAATAAATTTACAATAGAGTGAGCGAAACAAAATAGAAAACCCACTCGTAGTCCGGGTTCCTTCTAGTCGCCACCATCGGGCTGGAGGTTCGGTAGATCCTCGGGAGCTGCTCCAAAATCTGGCCACACAAAACCAGCTGGGTTAAACCCCAGAAAGAGCAAGTGCCACAAAGGAGGCCACAAAAATAAGAACAAAAGCCAGCATATCAAATCATAAAAAATGAAAGAAAAATACAAGTAATAAAGAGCACGTCAGGACAATAAACGACTAGGGACGTGGAACCATTCTGGGAGCCAGGTTACAACCCGTAAACCAAACAAGGACCGGGGTTGTAACCCTTCGCCTGAATAGCTCCTTGTCTCTACCCAATTATTGTTAGAGATAAGTAAAACAAGCATGTACAAGAGTTCCAGGTACAGGGGCTAGACAAGACTTAGACAAGGCTGGACTCCATCCATTCATAAAGCGGCCAAGCAATTACTACGGCTTACTACTTAACTAACTAGGGTTATCACAAGCCTTAATTACTAACAAGATGCAAGTGAGAATTTTTCAGTCCCAAGCCCTGCAGACCATCCAGTTATCCTTCCGCGGGTTGAGAGTATAGTTGGGTACATCGCCCCGGAGACGATATACCCTTAGGTGACTTAGAGGGTGCAACACATGACAGTGCGCTGGAAATGTGCTCTACTCGTCGGCAAGCTACAAGTCCAATTAAGAGCGTCCAGATAACGAGATTGCCTGTGACTGGAAATTCTCCATGAACTATAGTTTGATCTAGTCATTAGCCTAATCCATATTCAGTATGAATCCCTGACCGTGGGAACCAGGGAGTCACGTCCTAGACATGATGCAAGACAAGACAAGTGGATTGCACAAGCAAGCAAGCAGGAACACCCAGGGTGTCAAGTTGATTATACGAGTCAAGTTAGCTGTCGCAACAGCATCAAGTCAAGTCAAGTTACAAGTTACAAGTCAAGTCAAGTCAGGAGTGCGCCGCCACGGGCCACTATCAAGTTATCAAGGTAAATCATGTCAGGGTACTTGTCAGGAGTGTGCCACGATCGGGGGCCACTGTTGCCAGGACACGCCACATCATCACTTGACACTTGACACATGGGACGTCCTCATGACTGACACGACGTGTGTCGAGTCTCAGACCCCCCACGTGTCGTGTCGGACACGCACGAGCACATGCATTATTTTTGTACTGAACTAGGTTCAGTTATTTTTGTGCACTGATACGGCACTTGTATCTAACACTGACACGACTTGGACACGGGTTAGCTAGCCTATTGGGTAGCCCTATAGGTGGTGTGCACGAGTCCTAGGATGGACCATGTCGTGTGCACGACATGCGTGCACACGTGCACGATGCAGTGCACCAAACTGGACTGTTGTGTACTGTTTTGTATCTCGTTTGATTGGACACGTTTGTGTCCACTCTGGTGGACACAAACTCATTATAGGACACCTATGTAACGTATATTTTGAATTACCAAGCATTAATTTAGCGTTTTAGTTTAATTTGTTGGTTAATTCTCTTCTTCCCTATTTTTCTGATACAGACAGTTTTTTGATTTTTTTTCCAGTTTTTGGTTGGACTCCTATCAGTCCATTTGATCAACCTAATGTTGTTAATTACATGTATAAATCCCTATTACTAGTTACCTATATATAATCTACATGTATGCTAATTTATGGGTTGTAATTGTGGGGTTAGATGTTGAATTGTTTTGACAGAGAACTGTCATAATGAAACTGTTTTTCCTTCTTTTCCAGTTTCTTTTCAAATCGAATTTTGATAGATATTTTGACCCATTTGCTGCTATTAACTACATGGTTTAAGACCCTGATAAGTTGTGTCTATGCATGAACTGATGGTGTGTCAAGTTTGGGTATCATTGGTTGTGAAATGATTTCTATTGGAATGATTGTGTGTGGACTGTTTTTTCACAGTTTCTTAATAACTAAGATTTTAAATGAGGAACTGATTTCTGAGAAAGAGTGAACTGTTAAACTAATTTTTGTGTTCATCTGGGACTGTTGGGATATTTAAACTGATTTCAGGATTTTATGCACAATGTATATCAATGTAACACTTTACTAACATTCCTGAACATTGTTTTTACCATAGCACACAGCTACACTCATGCATACACACACACACTGGTTGATGTCTCCCCTCACTCTTTGACACTCACACACTGTCCTCTCACCCCCACACACACATTTCTCTCAAGTTTTCACTCACCCTCACTCATTTCATATACACACATATGTTATAGATGGCTAGAATTTTCCCTTCAATGCATAACACTGTCTTGAATGTGACACACAAATGTTCTTCCATACACACCCCTCTTTCTCCCATCCTATTTATATGCACAAATGCGAGTTCACATTTATAGTTTCCTTATATATTTTATGCAATATATATATGTAATGTAAGTGTACATGTAATGTATACTCTGATATAAGTATCTATATATATAATGTAAGGTTGTGTTTTATATATAAGTTAATAATGTATTGTAAATATATAATATATATATGAATATCTAATTATGTATGGATATCATAGGTAGATATGCATATATGTGGGTACAAATATATAGCCTAGTGTTGAGTTCTCTCTTCTTGTACACTTCCTTGTTCACACACCCATGCTAATCATGCAATCCTTTCTCCCTCAAATATATAGTATTGGCTATAGCTCAATGTGAATGTACCCTTGATGTGTGGCTTGATGTGTTTGGCTTGTATAGTTTTGGATTGGTATGTGAGTGCTAGCCTAGGCTTGGTTAGGCCTAGTGAGACTAATTTAGACTTGTTTAGACCTAATTTGACTTATTTAGACTAGACTGACCTAGTTTGACTTCCAGAGTTGACCAAGAGTTGACTTTGGCCTAGATTGACCTAGTCTCATGTAGAATGCATAGTAGAGCTTCATTTTATCATTTTAGACTTGTTGTGACTTGTACTGTTCTATAGGAGACAGATACTACTCCTCGGACAGTATATTCTCTTCAGACACTCAGGCTATCAGGCGAGTACATTCTCTGACCGTTTCATACTTGTATGGATTTACATTCTTGCTCTAGATTACTGTACTTGATGCTGACACGACTGTTATCACGGATTGGTACTATATGGATCTTCTTTTGGGATGTTATCCCCTTGTATTTACTAGATACATATTGTGACGTGCGTTTCACTTCTATATTGTATTTATTGAATACCCATATCCTTGTATACTCATTGTGCATATTGTACTCTCATTATCACATGAGCCTCAGGGATAGACCATTGTACACTATTGTATAACATTGTACATCCATTGTATAACATTGTATACTATTGTATAAGATAACGTAACTGGAGTAGATCCTTGTGTATTGATTGGGGAGGGGGAGTAGAATTGGTTATGTACTCAAATCCTATTGTACAACATTGTATAACTATTGTATATGTCTATTGTACACCCACGTACAATGGAGTTACTATTGCATTTTCCTAGCCCGTTTACATAACCAGATTGTACTCTAAAATCACATGTTCCTTACAGTTCTTACTTATCGTATTTAGATATTTCCTGTTATCAAATCTCTACTGTTTTTCATACATCTTCTTCTTTCAGCGTTTCATGTACTTTACTCTATTGCATGCTTTATATTTCCTAACTCGATATGAACTGCGTGAGATGTTTTGTGCTCGCTCCCGTCCTGACTGGACCTGTTGAAAATTTTACAGAGGATGAGGAGGAGGCCTGCTTAGACACCTACTATGGGACAGCTGTAGATGACATGTGTGACCCAGATTTCCAGCCTGATCCACTAGCTTAGAGACTGAGGCACCCTAGTCTAGGTTTTACTATTTCTGTCTTCTGAGATCTGATTGTATATATTCTTTCATTTTCAGTATTAGAGACTTGTATTTAGTTGGATGTTCAGTTTGTATGGCAGTAGACACTTAGTCTCTCTCCCTGATTATATCCTATGGATCTTTTTATTCCAGTATCTATCTATCTTTTATTTTCATCATTCTGCCTTAGATGTGATTGAGACTGTATATCGTTATGTCACCTCCATTCGGAGTGTATATACTGTACAGGTACCTTTATATTGTTAGATGATTGACCTAGGACAGCGTTCTATCGTCGACACTGCAGCGTAGGCTGGGCGTTGTTACGTTCTCGTACCCTCACAGTGGGTGCGGGTCGTGACAACTTCGGATGATAACTACCGCCGACGACTACAAAAACTGGAAGCCCTAGATGAGAAGCGTTTACAAGCTTAACAAAGCATCGAGCTCTATCAAGCACGCATCTCTCGAGCTTTCAACAAGAAAGTCAAGCAGAGAACATTCTAAGTAGGCGATCTCGTCTTGGCCATTCGCAGACCGATGGTCATAACTCACAAAACCGTCGACAAGTTCCAGCCCAAATGGGAGGGTCCATTTGTCATCGAGACCGTATTCTCCAACGGCGAATACCGGCTTGCAAAACAAAATGGATACTTGCTTATGATGCCCATAAACGGCAAGTTTCTGAAAAAGTATTATGCATAAAGACATGCTCGTACTTCCTTAACTACTAAATCTCATAGACTGTCGAGTTATGTACACCAAGTACCTCTAAACTTACACTCTACTAGCTCCGAGTGGATTCACATCGCGTCTTCCTTGGTGACAAGTCATGTATACTAATACCTCTGAACTTCCACTCTAATGCTTCACCCCGCCGGAGTCTGCCAGGTTTTTTTTTGTCGTCTCTGAGCAAACGTCCTGGTTTTGATTATCGTATATCACGTCCATATTACCTCTGATATAGATAATCTCCTAACTTAACAGCTGTACCCAATCTGGGATAAAGCCACGGTGTTAAGGCCACATAACCTATCACATATATATTACCACTATTAGTTTTTGTTTCAAAATCTATTACGCGCACCACCGGTGCGCAAAAGGGTAATAGGTCCTCCAAAAATCGTTCAAATATATTACTTGCACCACCGGTGCGCAAAAGGGTAATATGTCCACCAAAAATCGTTCAAAACCTATTACTCGCAAAAGGGTAATAGGTCCACCAAAAATCGTTTAAATGCATCAGTGACAGTCTGGACAGCCTAGATAAGACTTCCCTGCGGCTCGAAATCTTATGTGTATCTCCATGCTTCTTATTTAAAGTATTCCAAAATTTACAATTTGAAAACTTTGAAGGGGGTCTTGTAGAAGCATAAAAAAATGGAGTTCATGCGGATTATCATTTATGCGTACCCCCAGACAGCAGTACAAAAAAATAGAGTTCATTCGGGCCGCAGAAGGAAGGCTCCTATGACAACTCTGCGGTCAAGTTGATTCAGGCCGCAGAAGGAAGGCTCCTATGACAACTCCGCGGCCAAGTTAATCCAGGCCGCAAAAGGAAGGCTCCTGAGACCACTATACGGCCAAGTTGATTCAGGCCGCAGAGGAAGATTCCTGTGACAACTATGCGGCCAAGATGAGGCAGAGATGTCCTGCGGCCAAGGGAGATTGTGACTTATTTTCGAGCCGCATGAGCCTTATGCGGTCCAAAATTCTCCAAACTCCCTCAACAGATTAATTCTACTTTGTGGTAGGACACATGGCGAATTGACAAAGTCTCAAACCACCCAAATATGTTGTAACAAAAATCTCAACAGACACCCAACTGGTAGCTAAAGACCGGGTCTTGGTGCACTGTTTTGGCCACGTGGCTACTTGACCACCTATGCGGCCTAAAACATGCCTCATCCAGAACCTCTATAAATAGTAGGGTACTACACCCATGCAATGGGGCTAGAAAAATCAAGAGCATTTTCTCACTGGAGCAAAGACTGCGTCCGATAGTCCTAGGAGTAAGGCAGAGTTTCTACACTTCTTCCGAGCCGCCACCGTCACCCCCCAGAATCTAAACTAAACAATTGTACTTAGATACTTTCCTAGGATTTCTTTCTAGGCTTTCTTTTGTACTTGCGAGTTTGCAATCAAATCCAGTTCCTCTATAGTTCTTGTTTTTGATAATTAATGACAAACAAGTGCCGGCGTATTTCACGAGCCATAATCTTTTTTTTGTTCAAGCAACTCTTAAGGTCAATGACAAGCATGATATATATATTTTCTTTAATGGGACATAGCATTTCTTTGCAACAGATTAATCTTTTCAAGCAATTTATATAGAAGACTTAAGTAACACATATATATATCACTTTTCAGTGATTCTTACCATAGTCGACGGTCTATTCCTGCATAAGACAAGGATTAGCATAAACATAACATAACCAACATTCTTATTTCCTGTTCATCTCTGCATTGTTAGCTCTTAGCAACATCGTCATCGACACATGCAAACTCGAACGGCAGCTGTGACTCTCCGGTTCAGCTCTATACCAATCAACACTTATCTATATGATGGTCTATGGGTATTCCCATGTTTAGCCGCTGTGACTCTTTGGTTCAGTTCGTCGCTAAGGAATCAGATATCGGCTACCCTTTTAACACGAGGTCTCTTTTATCTCAGGGTGCTCTTAATCTCTCCTAGGTCGAGTGGTTCTAGGCGCCCCCAGATACCACCCGAGAGACAAATTTTACTTGTGCACAGTTGTCCGAGACCAATGCATATGCTCTAGCATTTCTATCAGATGAAACAAATTTTGATCAGATCTTGCAGATATGCGACACGTTCATTTCGTGCCTAAGCAGATGTACGACACGTTCATTTCGTGCCTTTCTTCTTTTCGGATCACATAGCCAATAGCTTCTCTCTTTTCTTATCGAGCATGACAATGAGTCATATTCAGGACAAATATCTATATTAGCATGGCATCATCTCATTTGATTTAACATAGCAAAAGTTTATTTCTTTTTATCAGGCAACAATCTTTCTTTTAGCATACATGCATCATATCATTTCTTATTAGCATGTAACAATTCTTCTTAGCATACAAGTTATCTCTTTTCTTGTTCTTAGCATGGCAGCATGTGGATTATCTTATAAGCATACTCAATGATTTCCATCTTGTTATTAGCAATAGCATTCATTCAAAAACTCATATTCTTATTAGGCACAAGCGAATCATAAAATGAGTCTTTGTCCACTCACTCAGATTAATCGTCTTCTGTTGAAGAGCCAGCAATCCAATCTCTCTGTTTATCTAGTGCCTTCGCAGAGCGGTGCACTACATAATTAACCACCGAGAAGAAGTTTCGTCCTTGAAACTTATGGACAGACTTACGATATCCTTAGCAGCGATAGTCCTCATCCTTCGCCATCATCAATCGATAAAACTCTTAATTCAAATCATATCAAAACTCATGTTCAATAAAGCATCTCAATCTCAATCAATATATAAAACATATGTCGGCATCATAAAAATATTTACGAAATTATGGTATGGAACGTTCATCTCATCGATGATATCAAGCAGGCAAGGAAATTGCCAATCAGGAGAACATCTTCGAATTCAATCGAATCAACAATTGGCCAGAGGATCGTTTTCTCTGATACCATTCTGTCACGTCCCGATCCCGCAGAGTCCTTTCGTCCTCGCTTCGGATTCTGTGAGACCGTTCGTCCTCTGTCACGCCCTAAAACCAGAATACTGGAGAGCGGGAGACAGACACAGCCAGCTACGTACATTGAAGTGAATCCCACCTCGTAATTCGGTCACGACTGTCTAGATGCCTGAGGGTTTAACTACAAGCCAACAGTCACTTATGGTCAAGAACAAGCCTAGTGTCTCAATCTCAAGCAAGCAAGTAAATGTAACAAGATGGTAGATCATCAGACATACAAAGTAAGACGTCCCATACATTACATATTCAGATGATCATGAAGCTAGTCATACAAAATATGAAGACTGGCAAGAGTTAAAGTCATACATGATCAACCCTAGGATTTGTCAATCATGTTACAGCCCTTAGGTAGACAGGAATGTAAATTCAACACGAGCTAACACTTGTTGGACGGCTAAACGCCTGAAAAGAATAATTTATAATAGAGTGGGAGGGCAGAATAAAACCCACTCGTTGCCAGGGTTGCGTCTAGTATTCACCATCTGGCTGAAAGACTGGGACATCCTCGGGAGCTACTCCGAAATCTGGCTATACAAAACCAGCTGGGTCAGACCCCAGAAAGATCAAGTGCCATAAGGGAGGCTTCACTTAAAAACTAAAACCAGCATATTAGCACATAAAGATATAATTGATAATGCAAGACATGGGTTAAGGAAATTAGGATGATAAACGATAAGATAACTAAGGAACTATTCCGGTAACCAAGTTACAACCCGTAAACCAAACAAGGACCGGGGTTGTAACCCTTCACCTAAACAGAGCTTAGTCTCCACTCATTTATCGACAAGAGTAAAGCATAACAGTAATGTGCTAAAGTAATCCTGAACTAGCACTGTCTAGACAAGACTAAACTGGACTCCATCCACCAATCACGGCCAAGCAATGAGTACGGCTTGATACTTTAACTAACTAGGGTTATCACAAGCCTAATTACTAACAAGATGCAATGAGATATTCCAACAGCCACAAGCCCTGTAGACTTAATCCAGATTATCCAGTTGCAAGTTGAGAGAGTTGGATTAGGTGACTTGGAGGTACAACACATGACAGTGTGCTAAAAATGTACCCTACTCGACGGCAGGCTACAAGTCCAATTAAAGTGCACAGATAACGGGACTGCCTGTAGCTGGAAAATCTTTTATGAACTACTTGATCAATCTTGTTATTACCCTAGTCAGATTCAATATGAATCCCTGACCGTGGTAATCAGGAATCCATGTCCTAGGTATGATACAAGACGAGACATGTAGCTTGTACAGGCACAACCAAGAGAATCAACCACGGTGTCAAGATAAGAGTTACTTAGCAAGTCTAGGTAGCTGTCGCAACAACGTTCAAGATTATCATGTCATGTCGGGTTACTTATCATGTCAAAACTGCGTCACGACGGACCACTATCAAGAATTATTATGTCAAGTTGCTTGTCCAGAGTGCACCACGACGGGTCACTATCAAGAGCTATCATGTCGTGTTCATGTCAAGTCCAGTCAAATCTTATCAAGTTCAAGCCTTATTATGCTCAACAAGTTATTAAGTCGGGTTGTCACAGGGCAAGTCAAGTAAAAAGGGTACAAGTAAAGATCACAACATTACACTAAGGACCAAGGGGACAAGCATGGATAAGTGTAACAAGAATTATCATAACATGAAATGGCACAAGGGGTCAAAAGGGGTGCCAGAGATAGCATGCGCCAGGACAGCATGCACCAGGGACATCATGCGCCAGCATGCATGCACCAGGACAGCATGCGCCAGGGGCAGCATGCGCCAGGGACAACATGCGCCAGGACAGCATGCGCCAGTATGCATGTGCTAGGACAGCATGTGCAAGGGATAACATGAGCCAGGACAGCATACACCATGGGTCAAAAGGCACCATCCACAGCATGCGCCATGATAGCATGTGCAAGGGACAACATGCGCCAGGACAGCATACGCCATAGGCCAAAAGGCAATATCCACAGCATTCTCCAGGACATCATGTGCAAGGGACATCATGCGCCAGAACAGCATGCGCCAGGACAGCATGTGCAAGGGACAACATGTGCCAGATCAGCATGCACCATGGGCCAAAAGGCACCATCCACAGCATGTGCCATGACAGCATGTACAAGGGACAACATGCGCCAGAACAGCATGCGCCATGGGCTAAAAGGCACTATCTACAGCATGCGCCAGGACAACATGTGCCAGCATACATGCGCCAGCATGCATGTGCCATCATGCATGCGCCAGCGTGCATGTGCCATCATGCATCAGCATGCACTGCTCATCTTCTCCAACCCGCCTCCAAATGTTCATGAGAACCCATGGACTAGAAAGGCCATAAATCTCTCAAAATAAGTCAAAATCAGGACTTCCAAGTGTTTAAATTGGGTAGAATCAAATTTCCTTCAACATAGGACCATTAGATCTCGAAAATAATGAAGTTCAAGAGATCAAAACCAAGAAAAACTGAGAAAAGTTACAAACTTAGATCTACACAAATCTATCCATGGAAACTAAAAACTCCAAGTTCTAAAGAGGCTTAAAATTAAGTGAAGAAGAGAATAGAACAATAAATCTTAAGATCCATCATGAGGCAAGTTACACTTGTCTAGGGTTTCTTTGGTGGGTGGAAAGAAGTAATGGAGAAGATGAAGGAAATAAATAAAAGTAACGAAGAGAGAGAGAGACGAGAATTGACTTATATATCAACCCCTCTCATCTCAAACCACACAAAACCAAACCAAGTCAAGCCGAACCAAGATGAACCAAAATAAACCAAGGCAAGATTAAACCAGGATCAGGCTTAGCAAGACAAGTCTAACTAAGGGTCACCTGAAAAACGTCAGAAATCCGTACACGTACACTGAAAATATGTATAACAAAAAATGGGAGTGACATCCTCGCTTGGATATGATGCCGTGTAAGCCTAAGTTGCGCTTGCACAAGGCCAAGACCTGTACAATGACAAAATAGACAAGATAGACAATACGCAGCGGAACATATTACAGATATTTGAAGTAGCAGTGGACAAATTGTGGAATATAATGGAACACAAGGTAGCAGAAATAATCTATTTATTGATTTTATTTGAACATATTACAAGCTCTCAATTCTCTCTGATACAATGCTTACATTCTCTCAAAAATATTTCAGATTACAATGATCCCGTTTCCATACATTACATCCTTTTATATACAAAACCAACTCTTGGCAACAGATGTTCTTCTCTTGTCATCTCTTCTGATTTCTGGCTCCTGAGGATGAGGCTCGGGCTATCGCTTTGGACTATCCTTCTCGATGCGTCTTGCACCTGCATGCAGACTGATGGTGGGTCAGTATATCAGCATACTGGTGATCGTGAACAAAGGGCTACATTTGTTTGAAACGATCACTGTCATTTAGTGAGAAAATATTTCTTGTGATGTGATCTTGCTACTTTTTACCTATGTTTATTTCATGCATATAGAGTCAGTTTACATCTCTTTTAAAAATATCTTTGAAAAGCCACAATTCATTTCATTTTATTTCAAGCATACAAGGGAATGTTCAATTCAAGCACAATGACTATTCATTTGAAGCACAATGTGCATCGTATTTCATGAGCCATAATCATTTCTTTTGTTCAAGTAACTCTTAAGGTCAATGACAAGCATGATACTTTTCTTTAATAGGGCAACATTTCTTTGCAACCGATTAATCTTTTCAAGCAATTTATATAGAAGACTTAAGCAACACATATATATCACTTTTCAGTGATTCTTACCATAGCCGACGGTCCATCCCTGCATAAGACAAGGAATAGCATAAACATAACGTAACCAACATTTTTATTTTCTGTTCATATCTGCATCGTTAGCTCTTAGCAACAACGTCATCGACACATGCAAACTCGATTGGCAGCGGTGACTCTCCGGTTCAGCTCTGCACCAATTAACACTTATCTATATGATGGTCCATGGGTATTCGCGTGTTTAGCCGCTGTGACTCTTTGGTTCAGCTTGTCACTAAGGACTCATATATCGGCTACCCTTTTAACATGGGATCTCTTTTACCTCAGGGTGCTCTTAATCTCTCATAGGCCGAATGGTTCTAGGTGCCCCCCAGATACCACCCGAGAGACAAATTTTTCTTGTGCACAAGTTGTCTGAGACCAATGCATATGCTCTAGCATTTCTATCAGATGAAACAGATTTTGATCAGATCTTTCAGATATGCGACACGTTCATTTCGTGCCTTAGCAGATGTATGATACGTTCATTTCGTGCCTTTTTTTCTTTTTGTATCACATAGCCAACAACTTCTCTCTTTTCTTATCGAGCATGACAATGAGTCATATTTAGGACAAATATCTATATTAGTATGGCATCATCTCATTTGATTTAACATAGCAAAAGTTTATTTCTTTTTATCAGGCGACAATCTTTTTTTAGCATACATGCATCATATCATTTCTTATTAGCAGGCAACAATTCTTCTTAGCATACAAGTTATATCTTTTCTTGTTCTTAGCATGGCAGCATGTGGATTCTCGTATAAGCATACTCCGTGATTTCTATCTTGTTATTAGCAATAACATTCATTCAAAAACTCAGATTCTTATTAGGCGCAAGCGAATCATAAAATAAGTCTTTGTCCACTCACCCAGATTAATCGTCTTCTGTTTCAGAGCCAGCAATTCGATCTCTTTGTTTATCTAATGCCTTCGTGGAGCAGAGCACTACACTACGTGAGAACCGAGTAAAAGCACACAAACCAAAAATGTCAACACAAAACGCAAATACAAAGATTTTTGACGTGGAAAACCCTTGCGAAAAAAAACCACGGGACAATCGGAGTCCAACCCTGAAGAACCTCCACTAATGGAATAAAGAGAATACACCCTCTACAAGCTCCTCCCGATCTAACACAGATCACGATAACTTACTTGAAAGAAGAAAATTTGATTGCGGACTCCGAAGAACAAGAGATGTCGAAAAATTATTCGAAGTGATCTCTCCTTCACAATAGTCCTCAATCCCCCCTCTCTCTCTCAAATATTGTAAAGCAATCTTGTTTTTTTTTTTGAGATGATTTTCAGCTTGCATGCATTAAACTTTTATAAGCCCTTCGTAATCTATACATGGAAGGCCAATATATATGAAAACTTCCAATATCATCAATCATATATTTAATGGAAATCCAATCACAATTGGCTTGCCATAATTGGAAGTCCAATTATATGGGAAGCCACTATATGAAAGATCCAATCATAAATATATGATCAAAGTAAATATGAAAATCCAATCATATATTTGCTTACCATATATGTTCCAAAATAGGATCGATGCACTCTCCGAACTTCTCCTATATATGGATGACGTTCGTCGCACTCCAGGATTTTCTCCATTTAGGTTGTGAATTCCACCCACTCCAACACTCCTTTGCTGCCTACGAGTTGGACGCCATCCCTCCTTTGGCACCTAAAAGTTGCCTGTAAGTTGGACGTCAACTCCTTTGGCGATCCACTAATTAAAAAGGTGGCTTTTCTCAGGTAATCATTACTATTGCAATAAATCAAATATTTACATCAAAATAAAATATTTATCTTTTATTCTCAGTCTATTATCTTTAAATTTAGAGATTAGATCTCTTTTTTTAATCTACGAATCTACATTTCTTATTATCCTATTTTTTCATATATAATTTATCTGTTGTCAGTTTCTTTAATTCAATAAGTTCTCTCATTTCACTTTCACCCTTACTTTTAATATTAAATTGAAATATTTTCTCAAAATATCTTGTCAGAATTTTTGTCTGGTCTACTTCAGTCTGTATTTTAAGATTTGGTCAATTTTAGTTTAGAAAATGATTTAAATATTTGATTTATAATCTAATAATTTAAATTTATGTCTTATCAATTTGTGATATCTAACTAATTTCTTAAGCCATAATTCTAATAGTACATGATTTTTTTATAACCAACTATTTTATTTAAGATAGTTTTTGATAAACTAAAATACTTGGCAACAAAAATAAAAATATTTAAACTGTTTGAAGGCAGACGAGATATTGTAGAATAGTATTTTTATTCCTCTCTCTTCATCATATGGCAAGGGCCATATATATAGGGCTAATGGGCAACCCAAGGGTCATGAGACTTACATAACCCAAGGGTCATGAGTTACATGATCCCAAGGGTCATGTGTAACTCATGACATAATGGTGAATAAAATGGGTTTCACAACACTCCCCCTTATTCATCCATTTCCTTGGATCCACTTATGAAATACTTTAGGATTCAATAAGCTAATGGGGTGGATACTGCTGGATCCAGAGTAAACTTGGTTTGCCTCGTTAAAACCTTGGCTGTGGAAAACCCAGTGGGAAAAACCATCAGTCCTAAGGAAAAAGAGTACAATCCTATAGTTTTACTCCCCCTGATCTATACAAGCTTCAGGCTTGCAGGTCTTTTAGTTGTCGCATCCCTATTCCTCTTACAAGCTTTACAAAAGTACATCGTGGCAGTGTTTTGGTAAACAAATCTGCTAAATTATTACAAGATTGAATTTTTTGTACTTTGACTTGTCCCTTCTCTTGAAGGTCGTGCGTCCAGAAGAACTTGGAGGATATGTGCTTCGTCTTGTCACTCTTCATGTATCCTTTCTGAAGTTGAGCTACGCATGCTGCATTATCTTCAAAAAGGGTAGTAGGCTCAAGTTCACCAGTCTTCAGGCCAGTAGATGCCAAAATGTGCTGAATGACGGAGCGAAGCCAAACACACTCCTTGCTTGTTTCATGGATTGCCAGGAGTTCAGAATGGTTGGATGAGATAGCCACACTGGTCTGTTTGACGGACCTCCAGGAGATAGCCGTACCACCGAAAGTAAATACAAATCCAGTTTGTGATTTCTCTGTGTGGGGATCTGATCTAACCTGCATCTGAATAACCAAGTAAAGTGGAAGGCCCACTATTCGGGTAATATAGTCCTAGGTCTATAGACCCTTGGAGGTAGCGCAGAAGATGCTTCACTCCATTCCAGTGGCGCTTTGTGGGCGCTGTACTGTATCTGGCTAATAAGTTAACTGAAAACGCTATATCAGGACGCGTACAGTTAGCCAGATAGAGTAGTGCCCCAATGGCACTTAGGTAAGGTACTTCAGGACCTAATGATTCCTCCCCCTCTTCCAGTGGACGGAAAGGGTCCTTCTTTACGTCCAATGATCGAACGACCATTGGTGTACTAAGGGGATAGCATTTATCCATGTGAAATTGTTTAAGTAATCTTCATGTATATGTAGATTGGTGTAACAGGATACCACCCTTTAGGTGTTCGATCTGTAAGCCAAGACAATACTTTGTTTTGCCTAGGTCTTTTATTTCAAAAGTTTTCTTAAGGCTTTCAGATATCTCAGTAATCTCTGCAGGAGATCCAATGATATTTAAGTCGTCGACATAAATGACGACTATAACAAATCCTGTTCTCGATCTTTTTATAAAGATACACGGGTAGACTTTATCATTAGTAAATCCTTGCGTAGCAAGAAACTCACTTAGTCTGTTATACCACATTTTTCCTGATTGTTTAAGACCGTACAATGATCTTTGTAACCTTATAGAATAGGTGTCCCGAGGTCTATCTGTTTTCTCTGGTGAAATTTTATATCCTTCAGGGAGTTTCATATAGATATCTTTATCTATATTGCCATAAAGATATGCAGTCACAACGTCCATGAGCTGTATTTCTAGGCTTTTCAGAGAAGAGAGGCTGATCAGGAATCTGAAGGTATTCCCATCCATGACCGGAGAATATGTTTCTTCATAATCTATTCTCGGTTTCTGGGAGAAACCTTGTGCTACAAGGCGTGCTTTGTAGCGCACAACTATGTTGTGTTCATTTCTTTTTCTTGTGAAGATCCATTTATATCCCACAGGTTTGACACCTTCAGGTGTTTGGACTACTGGTCCAAAGACTTCGCGTTTCAAGAGTGAGTCCAGCTCTACTCCTATTGCCTCGTTCCACTTTGGCCAATCGCCTCTGCATTTACATTCCGCTAGAGACCGTGGATCGATGTCATCGTCATTTTCAGTGACGTGAACGGCAATATTGAACGAAAAATCGTCGTCGACGACTGTAATTTTTCTGTTCAGTACCTCTCCAGTACGTACATAATTTAATGATATTTCTCCTGTTTATTCCTCTTCAGGGGAAACTAGGAGGGGAGAGGTAGCTGATCTGAGCTCAGCATCCTGTGTTGGGATCTTCTTAATTTCTCCAGGGTTTTTTCTTTTACGAGGGACTTTGTCTCTCGAACCTGGTGGGCGTCCTCTTTTTAATTGAGGTATTGCCATTTCTGCTGCTAGCGGATTGCATCCATCTTTGGGGATGTCAATTCTAGCTGGCGTGTTGGCAGCAGGGACGTGTGATCTGACAATCTTCTGGTTGTCAGTAAATGTATCCGGAAGTAGATGTACAGTGTTCTGAAGATGTAATATCTTCAGGATCTCATCTTCACATTGACTTGTACGCGGATCAAAATGAGACAAAGTTTTTGTGTCCCAAGAAATTGTCTTAGAAGCTTCTGGCTTCTTAGACTGTGTGCCCAGTTTAGGAAATAATCCTTCATCAAATTCACAGTCATCAAGACGTGCCTTAAATACGTCACCCGTCAGGGGTTCTAGGTATCTAATTATAGAGGGTGAGTCAAACCCAACATAGATACCTAATCGACGTTGTGGACCCATTTTGGTCCTCTGTGGGGGAGCAATAGGGACGTAAACAGCACAACCAAAAACTCTCAAATGAGAGATATTTGGAGGTGAACCATAAGCGAGCTGCATCGGAGATAGAATATGACCTCCAGAAGGCCGTATTCTAATAAGTGATGCGGCATGCAATATAGCATGACCCCAAGCTTCCACAGTCAACTGTGACTGCATCAACAATGGATGAGCAATCCATTGTAATCTCTTAATAAGAGATTCTGCTAACCCGTTCTGGATGTGAACATGAGCTACAGGATGTTCAACTTCGATGCCAGTTGCTTGGCAATAGTCTTGAAAGACCTGTGAAGTAAATTCACCCGCATTATCAAGTCTTAATTTTTTGATATGGTTATCGGGGAAATGAGCCCGCAACTTAATTATTTGTGCCAATAGCTTAGAAAAAGCTAAGTTGCGGGTGGACAAAAGACACACATAAGGCCATTTAGTAGATGCATCTATAAGTACCATAAAGTACCTAAATGGACCACTTGCGGGGTGAATAGGTCCGCAAATGTCTCCATGAATTCTCTCTAAGAAACTAGGAGACTCTAGTCCCACTTTCAAAAGGGATGGTCTCGTTATAAGTTTGCCTTGAAAACAAGGTAGACATGAGTAATCATACTTCTGAAGAATCTTCAGGTTCTGCAGGTTGTGTCCACTGGATTGGCTCATGATTCGTTTCATCATAGCTGATCCTGGGTGACCCAGTCTATTATGCCAAAGTTTAAATTTTGGCGATGAATGACACTTCTGGTGCACAATCATATTAGCTTCTGTTGATTGAATATGAGTATGATAGAGACCCGACGGGAGTCCCTTGAATCGTTCTAAGATAGTTTTTGAACCATCTTTTAGACGAGTAACATACAGATATTCTGCCTCATTTATTTCATTTGTTTCTAAGTGATATCCGTTTAAACGAATGTCCTTGAAACTTATGAGGTTCCTATTTGATTTAGGAGAGAATAGTGCATCTTTTTTTACTAGTCTTGTTTTATTTAGGAGCAATATAATTGCTTCACCAGATCCTTCTATTATGTTTGATAGTCCTGATATCGTAATAACGGGACCGTCATAATCATATAAGCTATAAAAATAGCTTTTTTTTCGAAGGATTGTGTGCGTCGAGGCACTGTCCACAAGGCATTCACACTTCATCTATAGATCTATGAAAAAAAAATAACAACAAACCATCGTAATTAAAACAACAGTTTTGAAATACAATTTTTGTTTTAAAAAAAAATCTCTTATATCTATCGACGGACCGATATAGAGAGGTCAATAAGTTGCTTGCAAAAATACATAATTTATAAATACAATTTGAGCAAAAAAAATAATATTCGGTCATCCCCTTTCGGTAGCTCTATGTGAATATGACCAGGCGAGAAAATGAGGGAGGAGGGTCACCGGGGACCTCTTAAGAACCAACCCCAAGTTCTTTCTGACATCATACCCAAATAGGTGAGCCTATTCGGAGAGACTTCGTAAAATTTTCTTTGTCAAATGTAAGAATAAATATTATTTTTCAAGAAATTTAAAAGAGAAGCATAATATGAAAATGCGGCAACAAGTTTTTAAAAGCATGAAATAAGATAGTGGCTCTAGTCGAGTAGGTCGTCGTTCTCGAAGTCTTCCGCCGAGAACTGAGTAGACGGCTGCTTTTCTACCAGATTTGTTTCAACTTGAGACTTCTGGCTCGCTTGATACAGATTTTGTAGATATCGCGGGGTGCGACAGTTTCTGGACCAGTGTCCAGTCATGCCACATTTGTGGCATTTGTCCTCCCAATTTTTCTTGGGAATGGACATCAGTTCTGTGGTCTTCTTCCACTTTTTCTTTGCCCCACTTTTGCTGCTCTGGGGATGAAAGTTGTTCTGGGGTGGACTTCTGGCCGGCCTCTTATGGTCATTCCCCATGTTAGATCTGACCTTATTTTTCTTCTGCTTCTTGGAAGAAAAATGAGCTTCTGGGAGAGGAGCCGGCAGGGCGTAGGTTATGAGTGGCCAAGAGAAGTTCTCTGTTTTGCTCTGCCATCATCAGGGTGGAGTGCAATTCAGAGTACTTTGTGAACTTTCGTTCACGGTACTGTTGCATGAGGATTGCATCCTTCTCGTGGAAGGATGTATAAGTTTTTTTCAACATGCGATACTCCGAGACTTCTTCACCACACAACTTCAGGCGTGAGGTGATATTATGGAGAGCTGAGTTGTACTCAGCTACGGACTTAAAGTCCTGAAGTCGAAGGTTTTCCCACTCATACCTTGCACGTGGGAGGATTACATCTTTTTGATGTTTATAGCGGTCCTCCAGTGCAGTCCACAATTCCTTTGGGTCTTCTACAGTGAGGTATTCGGCCTTCAGGGTCCGATCAATGTGTCTCCTAATGTAGATAATGGCTTTCACCTTATCTATATCAGAGACTTTCACTGTAGAAACAACCACAGCAGTGTCTGTTGTATTTTCCGTACCAGTGGCCGGAGCCGATGGAAGAGGAGTTGAAATTGTGGCTAATAAGCCCTGGGCACGTAAGTGGAACTTCAGGTCCACGTGCCAGCTCAAATAATTTTTTCCAGCAGCATCTAGTACTTCGAAATCGACACTCGCTATTTTGGCCATTTTATCTATCATGTAAAAAACATGCATAAATTAAAATTAAATATTTATGCATATAAATGTTACAGAGCTCATAATAAAAATATCACGGTGCTTAATAAAACAGTTCAGTCCAGAAGCTAAATTTTTGAAGCTGTTTTACTCAATTTTCTTGAGAAGATAATCATGATACGATGTCACATATAAGTTTGTTTTTCCTAGACTCACAAGTTTGTTGTGCTAGCTAGATGAGGAAACGTTGATGAAATACAACAGAAAGACAGAATAATTATTTATCACTATTTTTAATTCTGGCAAAAGCAAACTTCATTTGTATACTTAGGAGATCAATTTTCCTCGATGGTCTTCTTAAACAGGTGCAATGAATTATAATGTAAATGAACACCAAACCAGGATATTAATATGTCTATGGAATTTTAAAGCTCGAAGTAATTCTGCTAGTAAACTTCTATAATACTAGTAACATCATAGACAAGAATAAAAAATATATATAAAATAAACTTGGCAATTGAATGTTAAGCTCAATACTTCAGAGATAAAGCTGCAGATATAAAAGGGAATATACAACTTATAGAAATTCACATAATCATATTAACAACGAAGCTCTGAACTGTTGACATATTTTAACACAGATTTACTAAACACATCTCAAAAGTGACAAATAGATTGAAGCTAAAGAATATCACTTTTAGATTGTTAGATATATATATTGCTAATTTTCATTCAAACAATTAATTTGTAAAAATTTTTTTAAGAAGTGTTACCAGCCTCTGGTCGGATCGACTAGGAAAAAAAGAAGAAGGATAACGTCGAGATCTGGACGTCGATTCTCCTTACTTCAGCAATCGTGCTGATAACGTGTTTGAAGGAAGACGAGATATTGTAGAATAGTATTTTTATTCCTCTCTCTTCATCATATGGCAAGGGCCATATATATAGGGCTAATGGGCAACCCAAGGGTCATGAGAGTTACATAACCCAAGGGTCATGAGTTACATGATCCCAAGGGTCATGTGTAACTCATGACATAATGGTGAATAAAATGGGTTTCACAACATAAACTATTATCATTAGTGAGCCAGATAATCTCCTTGACTAGTCTTAAATAAACTAGTAACAAATAAAATATAAATAAAAAGGTTGGTGCTATTAACACTCATAAAATGTCATTATGCATTGCTCTTTAATTTTCTATCATTCAAATTCCAATGGTTCTCCTGCATTAAATATTACATTAATTTATACATTCATAGAGGGAGGAGTTCGGATGACATTTTAGGAGTGCCAATAATATTAATGCAAGGATAAATATAAAATTTAAATGATAAAAAATTAAAGATGAGTACATGATAACATTTTATGAGTGTTAATAGCACCATCCATAAAAAAAAGTAATGATATAATCATAAAAGTAGCTTCAATAGGTTAAAAAAAAGAGATCCAAATTTCAAAATTTAAAGATAAGAGACTGAAAGTAGATAAATATTTATTATATAAAGATTTGAATTTATTGCAATATTAATCATCTCTAGTGTACTAGAGGAAAAGTCACTTAGGGAAGCGCCAAAGTAGTTGGTGCCCAACTCGTACGCAACTCTTACGCGCCAAATGAGATGTCGCCCCACCAGTCCCTTCCCTAGGGATGTCATCTCTTTGGCGCCTAGCCCCATATGCCAATGCCCATGTCGTCTTGTTCCCTTATTTGCAAATTCTCCAAACTAGCTTCTTCTCTTATGTGCAAATTCTCTATACTTTATCCTTCTGTACGAATTTTTAGACAATATGAAAATCCTAATAGGAGTGTTCACTTATGGACGCATACATATCCGTCCATAAGTGAACACTCGGGTTCAATATGTGTATCCGGAATACCCATATTGAATCTGACCCATATGTTCAGCCATGCTAGGCTGAACCGTACCCTGTCTGGGCTAGACCAAACAATGTGGTTCGGTCCAATCTAACACAATCCAATTAAATTACTGATACATTTGAATTTGTAGCTTAATTATTGTATTTTATATCTTCATTACATTTTCGAAAAAATTTACACAGAGGGATGAATTTTGTCGTATTTACGCAAAAAAAGATGAGTTTGAAAACATTACAAAGGAGTGGAAGTGGCGATATCAGTAATGACGTCCAAAAAAATTAAACCAAAGGATCCATCCGGCGCCATTAGACATGTCGTCAAGCTTGTGGCCCCCTCCACTCGGCAACATTAGTGATGACGTCCCACCTAGGCGCCATCACTGATGTCGTCCCACTATATTACACAATTATATTTTCCAATCTTTTGAATCTAACAACGATCAATTTTGACGTGATAAAAATATTTTCTGCTCTCTCTTTTCAGTCTCAGTACTTTTGCAGATGTATTCATGATTATCATGAGTCATGGAAGTGCTACAAGGTCAGTATTTTTTTAATTTTATTTTTGACTCTTCCCCTTGTATGACTAATTAATTAGGTTCTTATAAGCTTTTCCTATATATTTCATTGTAACACGCGTGTAGCAAATGAATTGGGTGCTGGTAATTAATGCATGGGCTGCTTGTTTTGCTATCGGTGTCGCTGCATTGATGGCTATTATAGAAGGTTTCATAGTTGGGTCAATCATCATATGTGTTTGGAGGTTAGACAAGACAACAAACATATAAATCATTATGGACGACATCAATGATGGCGTCTGGGTAGGACGCCGTCACTAATGTCATCGAGTGGAGGGACCACAAGTTTGACGATATGTCTACTGGCGTTGGATGAATTCTTTGGTTTATTTTTTTGGACATTATTATTGATGTCGTTCCTTCCTCTTCTTTGTAATTTTTTTTCAAATTCATTCTTTTTTGCATAAATATAACAAAATTCATCCCTTCTAGTAAAATTTTCCGTTATATTTTAGATTTTATTATAGTTCTATTCTAATTTTAAATTATATATTCGCCCTATGTTCCCAAGCTTTTTGTTTGGTCCTAGCCTTCAGTTTTTATGTGGTACAGTATGCCCTATGACTTTAGGTCTATCCAAACAATAGCTTGACAATTTGGGCTTAGCTTGTGACAAAAGGGAACGTTTTCCACAAACCCCCCAACCCCACCCCCTACCTAGCCCCTTCCCCACAGCTGGTGTAGTAGACCATGAGCATTGCATGTATCTTGAGAAGTACAACAAAAGTCTAGGAGAAGTAAGTAATGAATGGCAGATGAACCAAAAAGCCTGTCAGCATAAGATAAGATAGGGGCCATGGGAATCTGTGACACCAATTCAAGTCCCCTCTGCCTACTGCCAGCTGCTACATAAATGGTTCACTATAGACATAGTCTCTATGCTAAAACTGCAGTCAAACTTTCTCTCTGCCATGGGGGAACTGCCACCATTGACTGTCATGGAGAAGGGAGCAGGGGGGAGAATGAAGATTTTTCACAAATGTGATTGGCCGTAAATATGAGAGTGAAGAAAAAGGGAAGGAAGAAGCCAAGGGTTGGGCACCTCCCCCGTCTATTAAATTAATTTTCTTCATATTAAGAAAAAAATTATTCAGTGGGACCAACGGCAAAATTAAGATTTTAGTTTACCTCGAACTGAACTTTAAACGCCCAAAATTTTTCATTTTAACAAAATAAATATTGTATAAGTATCATCATATACATATCTTAGCGTGTCCATACCGTACCATGTGTGACCAACGTGTCCAATGTACTAAAAAAATGGGAAGCTAACAAAAATATTTGGTTTACCAAGTACTCTTTTAGACATAAATTCGAACACTAAGGGCCTTTAGTATATCCCTTTTCACCATCAAGAGATGAGTCTCGAAGTGGCAGAACTCGCTAAGGATGTGGGGTTCGGACGGCGAAGGAAGTGCCGATGACGGGACTTGACGCTGCTGCGGTAGCTCCTCCAAGACTGGATGCGAGTTGACATGTATAGAAAAATAAAAAAAGTTATGCCATTGCAAAATAAAACAATATCTAAACCTAAAATAAATTTTTTGTAGTGTATACCTCCTATCTAAAAGACTCATATAAGATTTGAGTTATGCTGTCTAAAATACTCGTATAGACAGATAGATATATGCATTGTGACTGACTGTGTTTTAGATAGGAGGTATAAGACTCATACAGATAGATAGATAGATGCGTTGTGCTATCTAAAAGACTCAGATAGATAGATATGTTGTGACTAATTGTGACTACTATCTATATGAGGGTCATACACATAGCATAACTCAAATCTTATACCTAAACTATCTATATGAGACACATAAACTATCCATCTATCTATCTATCTATAACAAACTATTTATCTATCTATCTATCTGTACCTAAAAGGGTTTAGATATATAGGAGGCACATATACTATGAAAAAAGATGTTTTGTTACTAATTGCATGTATAAAAAATAAAAAGTAAAAAAAAAAAAATTAGGGCTGGGGTAGGTGGGCTAGAGCCCACCCCATTCCACCGGCATCTTCGCCTCTGAGTGGGACGGGCTCACACGTGGCAGTGATGAATGGTAAGTTCGTCTGATGGTATAATAACACATGTTAATATCAAAAGTATAAAAAAATCCAAATAATTGCTAAATATCATTAAGATATGATTACAAAAAATAATAAGATATTAACATGTGTTATTATACCATTGAACGAACTAGAATGTGAAGAATACGTCATTCTGAAGGACATATTTTTAACGGTTAATTTATTTTATCACAGAGACAATCGAACGAAATGTTTTATATGCGAAATTTTTAGCGACGAAATTGGGCTTTCAGTGATGAATTGGGCTTTTAGTGACGAAAATTTAGACAAAATTGGGCTTTCAGTGACGAAATTTGCTTTTAGTGACAAACTTTTTTGTTCCAAAAAATAAAATTATTATGCATAAAATACGTCCTTCGGAAGGACGTTTTTGCGCAAAAAACGTCATTCCAAAGGAGTATTTCTATACTACCATTTTTTTAATGGATGAATCATTCAATACGCATTTTTGATGGACGTTTTGGGTCTCAAAATACAATTTGTGCAAACTTTATGCTCTGAAACCAATATCAATAAACTTTGGCACTTTTAAATATGTAATTTATAATAAGAGTGACTCAAAAATTGATGCTCTTGCCAAGCACCAAATAAATCGTATAACAATATAGCTTAGACTTAATGTCACGTCCCAGTACCGAAATACGGAGACAGACTAGGCCAGCTATCCAGTATGAGGTACGAAGACGTCTAACGACGATTACGGCTGTCAAGAGACTAGGGGGTGCATGCTACAATCAACTCTCCTATGGTCTACAGAGCATCTATGTCTCAATCAATCAAAGTAAGAAGCAGTAAATAATGACTATATAAGACAAAGCAATAAGGCATTTTTGACGCATCATCAAAATGATTCATGAGTCTAGCTACACAAAATGATAAGCTAGTACCGAGAGTCAATAGTACATAACTATAGTCAGCTGCAGTCTGATTTAATTATAATTATGTAAAAGAAAACTAATGTCCAGAATAGCCGGCTACACAGGTGTCGGTGGCTAAACACAAAGTAGAAAATAACATAGTGGTGAAGAGGAAACCCACTCATTTGTTAGCCCAATGATTATATCATATTTTTGAATATGACTAATCAATTAAGTTTAACATAATGATGTCAGTAATATTCATATATTCACTATTATATTGCTACTTAAACTTAACATTATCCTAATGTTCTATATCATATTTCTATGTTTATATCATAATGTATCATAGTATTTTGTTCACCTAACATGTATTTGCAGACATGCAGTAAGCATGACCAAATCAGGACATATGTAATGGAGAATTATTAATGGGCCAAAGACGGTGTTATACAAGAAAATTTCTATGAACCGCCCAACGACCTATCCGGGGCCTCATATCGGGGGTTCCGCTGCCCCTCAGCGGACATGGGTCGAGGGGGCAGCGCCCCTCGTAGGGGTTCGGGGGCAAAACTCCGGAAAGGTATTCAGATTTCCAGATCTGTTTATCTTTGGACGTCCGCCGTCAAGGAAAAATGCGTCTTCAGGTCTGCTCAAATATCTGAAGAAAGGCGTCAGCAAAGGGCTATTGGTTTTTCTATTTTATCAATGTATTTTGTACTAGAAATACGATGTACACTACGTTGTACTGGCAAATAGGCTACCCGAGAAACATTTTCAAAATGTCCTTTTATTTTAAAAACAAGCCCACTTATAAAAGTCCAAACTACTTCCTAAACTGCCCCACTTTTCAAAAATCCCAAAAATTAATTTGCAAAAATCCTAACAGAATTCGGCCCGAGTTTGGCCCGATTTCGTCCCGAGTTCGGCTAGTGTCTGTTGGATTTTAAACTTGGTCATCCTGCAGTTATGGATGCAACTACTATCTGCCGAGATTCTTTCGAAGAATTCTGTCCGAATTCTATCTTTGGAAAAACTATAAATAGAGAAGAATTTTTCTCATTTCAATACACCTCTCTTATCTTCTCTCTAAGCCTAATACGTTCTTCCAAAGTGTTCTGAGCTATTTATTTTCAAATCCCAAGTCAGTTACAATTCTCTAGTTGATTTGCCAGTTCGGTACGGTCTAGAAGTTTATGAGTGATCGTAATCAGTGGCTTAATTGAAGAAAGATACTTTACAATTAAAGTTGGTCGAGTACTTCGGATCAAAGCTTGCGTTGTATAAGTTGCAAGGACTTCGGATGAAAACTTGCGATATTTTTTCATAGTGGATTCAAATGGAAGCTAGAGTTCTTCTGACTGGAATAGTCCTCACAAGAGAAAAATTAGTAGACATCGTTGTATATGCGTTTGCTTTCTGATCTCTGATTTTTATTTACTTACTTGTGATATATTATATGTGATCTTGTTGCTAATATTTTTAATTAGCTAAATTGTGCTGCCTACTCTATTCATACCCTCTAGAGTATAGCGCTTTTTATCTCGTTCCTACAATTGGTATCTACATCATTGACCCTGGCGCCCATGCTCCTGGTGTGCACCATTGTTCGAATAGAATGCTGGATCCTCGGGCTCTCCTATGAAATCTGGCCAAACAAAACTAGCGGGATCAGGCCCTGAATAACAAGTACCACAAGGGAGCATAAAAGAATGAGATAAAAACCCAAATATACATAATAAGGCCGGAACATAATCATAGGCATATATTCCATTATCGAGGCAATGTGACATCACTACACCAAACAAGGACAAAGGATGTCGTATCGCGCCGTTATAAAATGCATCCTATGTTCATGATCAGGTTATAAACTTCTGTGTCGCAACTTTGGTCCATAGCCTGTCATAGCACAATAGTCCAACCAAACAACCAAACGTGGACATGGGTTGGACCACGCACCACGATAGTCCATGTTTCCGGCTACTAACAAAAGAAAGTAGATCAAAAGCAAGTCATTTTATAAGCGGTCAGTCAGTCCTACGGCTTTCTATAGTTTGCATGGGTTATCCTCGTAATACATATATATAGGAATTCTCAGATCGTATCGTATCCAAACAAGAGCCAGCCGAATCAATTAATAATACTCACGTATTAAATGCACCGGTCCCTCATAAGGCCACCGTTCTAAGATAATCAGTAACAATTCCAGTTCTCCTATAGGAAGAAACTGGCTCAACATACACTAATCAGATACAGCAATCCACTAGTGCAGATGACTATACAACATCGTAGTGGCCAGCCGCATGCCATAACAATTATTTGGGTGGTGGCTTGTCATGTACGATCTCGAGATTCCGTTCCCGTCCAATGCTTCTACCAATTCAAGTTGCTTAGTTTAACCTATATTGGTTTTGGAATCACATGCCTTGGTTACATGTTTATCCTCCTAGATGTCGTACCGTAGTATGTGTATCCTAATTATAAATCTTTATCTGCTCGTAGAGTTCCAAATCTAGATTCATCCTTAGTGTAATGCATTAAGAACCAATCATTATACCACGTCAATGTTACTGACTATTTACCATGATTGTGCTGGGATCAAGAATGTACTGACATATAATAGGCAAGATCAATTAGCACGAAGAGTCACACCTCAGTGCACTCATTAATAGCACCACAGTGCACACTAATATTGTACCTTAGCACACACTTAGAAAAGGTACCAGCACGTATACAGGTAATCAAGTCAAAAACATGGTCAATTAATCAATGATAGTCTTCCTATACATGAAAAATATGATATCTACATATTTTTGCATAAAATAAGAGCTTATACACAATTTTAGGTGCAAAAGAGGGTCTCTAGACAATTTGTATGTACAAATAGGAGCCTCGGTACAATTCTGTATGCAAACAGGGGTCTAAGCATAATTCTACACATAAATAGGGGTCACTGTGCAAAAATATGCTCAAGAAGAGATTCTATACAAAACTACGCACAGGGGAGGACCTTCGTATAAAAATACGCGTAGGAATTGTTTGCCATTAAAAAGTTGTGGAATAAACTTTTATATTTAATCACAAATAGAATATAGTATAACGTAGGATCTCATTGGAATTATAGGAGTACACTTTTATTTTTATCTGGGAACCGTGTCGATGGAGCGAGTGATAATTTTTTGACTCCGTTGACGATCTGACGACGATCTCGAACTCTCTGAATGTCTGAGTTGCTCTGGAACGAGCAGATACTTGAAAAGGATTGGAACTCTTGTAAGTACTCTGGATGCTGAAGTGGTTGAAAAAGTTGAAGAATCGAAGCTGAACCTAAAGAGGTTGGATGAATGAATGATCTTTCAATTTATAGGCAGCAAAATGATCTGCTTATACGCACATATGCGATGAGCGCATGGAGGTTTTGCACGTAGGGACACCACATGTCTGACTTTGTTGGGCGCATGGACGATGCGCCGGGGAGCTGGAACTGAATCTATTTAGACTGCATTATTGGGCTTCGGAGGAGCTGACATGTGACAGTTGCTAAGATTTAGTTGTTGTTGAAATCTTGGGTTGTTGGCACCCATTCGTAGGCAGAACTGAGTCAAAGACACGTGGCGCGTGCCCATTACTCAATAAACTTTGTAGGTTGATTTGAGTGGATGCGCCTAGGATCTGGCTCACGAGGAGACTTGGCTTCTGACAAGATCAAGTCTGGATACATGTCTTTTGAGACGCATGCAGAGTTTGAGCGCATGACCACGGGAGCGCATGTAAGGGATCAGTCGGCCACGTGGCGGAACACAGCCGTAATCGACCAAAGAGTGATGATTGCGTCTCTTCGTCTTCTGCAAAAGTTGTCTGTTTCGACTTCGAGACGCATGCTACTATCATTTTAGTCACTTTTGCATTAAATGCTTTGATGGACGGAGTGCTTTAAGTGGGCGCATCAGATGTGCAACGCATGGAGCTGACGAGCGCATAAACTATGTGGCACATATGCTTTGGTCAGCTTTTTTGAGTCTTTCAAGGCATTGATGACTCTTTGAATTAGCTTAATTTGAGGTGGCAGATTCATTGTTATTTAAATACAAGTTTATTGCACTGACTTCGGAGAAATTGCAACTTAGCGTATGGGTTTGATTTATCCTGGCCTATAAATGGAAGTGTAGAGAGTTTGTTCATTCTTTTCATCCAAACTTCTCATTTGAGATGAACTCGACCGATCCTCCTCCTTGGCAAGATGTTGCACTTTGGATTGTATATCTTCTTGTTCAAAGATGCTTTGATTTTGACGACGAATTCTTTCAAGAGACTGAGATGCGCCGGGAGAGCTATGGACATAACAACTTATGTTTGAACCCCTTATCGGCAGTGTTCTTCTACGAGATAGTATTTGGTGTCTGTTGCATCCAAAGATTGGGATCATTGTGCCCCCACTTTTATTATGCTGGAAGAGCCACCGGATTTGGATTGATTGTGAACCCACGTTCTGTTCAATAAATGCTTCATTTGCTGAAGCACTCGTGCGTTTGACGAAGAAGTGATTTACTCTGATGAGAAAGGATGATGCGCTGGACTGAGACACCAGATTGATGCGCCTGGCTGAGTCAATGCGCCTAGCTGAGTTGATGCAGCTAGTTGTAGAGTTTAGACTTCTTCATAAACAGACTTTTTATTGTATTCATTTAGCCATGTAATAGATTTTCATATGAAAATAAAAAAATCTACTCTTCATGTGCTTTTGATCGTTGCTGTCTTTAAATGATACGCTGACATTTATCCTGAGTCTTCGACGCCTGAAATTTTATGCTTCCACAAGACTCCCTTCAAAGTTTTCAAAACTTTTTGCCAAGTTTTAAAATACTTTGAACTGAGAAGCATGGGTAGTAGATATTTTTGGGCGCATGTCCTGTCTGGGTGCATGGCCGTTCTCTGCCTAGCTGAGTTGGCGCATACTCTTTTCGATTTAAATGAAAGAAAATAACTCCTCGAATTTCGAGTGATTAATGATGATCTCTTTTAGGATATATGCAACCGTCAGTTTCATGAGACCTGAAGAGACGCATGCATCATGTTTCTATCTGTTCACGTGCGACTTGGACCTATAAATAGGCATCTGTAGAGAGAGAAGAACTTTTATTTTCTCATCTTCTTCTTCCTTAGAGCTTTTTCAAAAACCCTAGCTTTTGAGAAATGGCCCCCAAAACTCCTCGTGGCGCTGCTGGCCGAGGCAAAGGGAAAGGCAAGAAGCCTGTGGAGGCCGACGTCGAGGAACCCCGAGTCGTCGACACGACACACGCCGACGTGTGCCCTGAAGTTGTCGGTGGGTGGTCTGCTGCCTGGAAGTTTAATGAAAACACACAGCCACTTTGTTGCACGGTTTTGGACGCATGGGTGGGTAACCATCTTGGATCATGCGCCAAACCACTCTGCTGAAGTGCATGAGTATGGTTTGTATGAAATATACCTTGAAGATGCGCCTAGGCTTTCGGTGTTGACGTGAATAGACTTTGGTCCAGATGATGCGCTGAAGCTTTTCCATGATGATGTGCATGGACTTTTGGTCCTGATAATGCGTCGAAGCTATCATGTGTTGACGCGCATGGAATTTGGTCCTGATGATGCGTCGAATCTTTTCTGTGCTGACGCGCATGGGCTTTGGTCCTGATGATGCATCGAAGCTTTCCTCTGCTGACGCGCATGGACTTTGGTCCTGATGATGTCCCGATGCTTTTCTTCTAATGCGCATGGACTTTTAGTCAGTGCGCATGGACTTTTTGTCCCGATGATGCGCCACAAATTTTGATGCGCAGCAGCTTGTGTGCGCCGATGCTAACACTGTGCATATCTTTCAACTTTTTATAACGTAATAGGGCCAATATTTTTTTTTTGTCTTTTTGCAGTATCTATGGTGATACCGAAAGCAGAGGCCGATGTCAAGGAAGAGATGCTGTCTCAATTTATCAAAGAGGAATTGATGACCATTAAGGAGGAAATATTTCTAAAATTTGAAGTCGCTGTCAAGAAGGAACCGACACCGGAAGGAAGTAGCACCGGAAGATCCAGTCACCTGGCTTCTATAGAGTACCTTAATCTGTTGGAGCCTTCATATGCGCGGTAGCTGAGAAAGTGGTATCTGCCCCAACATAGCCATTCTCTCTAAATCTGGGGTTTCATCGACTTCTTTGTAGTCGCCATCCTCGAAGAAATGAATAAACATACTTTTTTTGTCCCCAATGTTTCTTGCTTGTATTTTGATGCTTTTTCATTTGAAATGTAGTTGTTTCTTTTTTGCAAATGTAGTCCTTTTTTCCCCTTTTGATTAAAACAGAAATAACGAACTTTTCTTGGCTCATTTGTCATAAACTTGTGGTTTTTTGTCGACTTAGCATCTTTGGTGTACCTTGGTTTTAGGTACAGATGATAAGTTGAGAGAAGGAACCGTCATGTTTACTCAGAGGTAATGTGAACGTGGTAAACAAGGGGCTAGGGGTAGAGTTTTCTTACTTAGAGGTGATATGCACGTGGTAAGAACGGATTCTATGGGGATGCGGAGAACATCTCAGAGGTATTATGGACGTGGATGTTCTGTAGACAGGTTTTAACAACACAAGGGTTGTTGAATGGGGTGTTTATTCAGAGGTATTTGTGGATGTGGTAAATACTGATTTTAGTTTAATCTTATTGAGAATGAAGATTAAGCTTTGTGAGAATGTAGGAAAACAACTTAGAGGTGATGTGGAAATGGATGTTTTCTACTGGGGATTGATAACAGAATGTCCCGGAACAGCTGGGTTCCAGAGACATATCATGATAAGGGGTATGAATTTAATGGTAAAATTCATAGATTTTCTTTACTGGGGATGGAAGTACATGTTGAGGAGCATCAAGCATAATACTTCTTTAGGAACTTGCCGTTGCATCATGAACAAGTCTCCGTTAGGTTTAACGAGTCGGTAGGCGCCATTAGAGTATACCATCTCAATGATGAAATAGCCTTCCCACTTGGGTTTCGAACTTTTCTGATGTCTTATGGGTCATCACCATCGGCCTTCTGACTGATAGGACGAGGTTCCCCACCTAAAAAGTCCTTTATTTGACCTTCTTGTTGAAAGCCTGTAAAATACGAGCCTGATAGAGCTCAATGCGCTGTTGAGCCAAGAGGCATTTTTCGTCCAGCACCTCCAACTCTTACAACCGACAATGTTGATTGTCTTCCTCCGTCAGCTGGTTTGTAATGGCCACACATAGTGAGGGGATTTGGATTTCAAGAGGCAGTACTGCTTCGCTCCCATATATCAGGGAGAACGATGTGTTATCCATTGGAGTCCGTACCGTTATGCGGTAGGCCCAAAGATATTTGCTTAGCTTCTCGTCCCAGTCGCGTTAATTGGATAACACAAATTTCTTGAGTAGTTTTATGATTGTTTTGTTGAAAGCTTCAGCCAATTCGGTTGATGCCACGTTCTGGATGCGATTATTGTCACAGAACCTGCTGAACGTGTGGCTTATGAATTGTGGACCGTTGTCGTAGATGATCCTCCGGGGTACCCCAAAACGGTAGATGACGTGATGTTTGATGAAGCAGATCACTTTCGAGCTTTTCACCTCTGATAGATTTATAGCCACCGCCCACTTAGAGAACTAGTCGGTGATTGCTAAAATGAAGCGATGTCCTCTGGATGATGGAGGGGTAATTGGTCCGACTATATCCATACCCCAGGCTTCAAATAGCAAGGAGGCAACCGTTGGGTGTAAAAACTCCGAGGGTCGATGGATGAAGTCAGCATGCAGTTGGCAGACCCGACACTTTTTAGCGTACTCAATAGTATTTGCCATCATGGTAGGCAAGTAATAGCCTATAAGTCAGAGTCGATCGTGTAGCTTAGTACCGGGTTGATGAGCTCCACATGTACAGTCATGAGCCTCCCGAAGGGCTTCGGCTGCCTCCTTGTTTGACAAGCATCGAAGGAGAAGCTCGTCATAAGAACGGCGATACAATATTTTGGTAGCTGTGTCATAGTAGAATCTGAGAGAGCACCTTTTGACAGATACAACTTCCTTCGGGTCGTCTGGGAGGATCCCATAGACTGTGTAATCTATGAATGGAAACTGCCAGTCTTTGATGTTGACGTCGGGGTCTATAGGTATGGCATGGTTCAGACACATGCACAGGTTATTTTTGGGACACACCAGATTCCGGCCAATCACCATAGCGAAATGTTGAGTCCCGAGAAGTGCTGCCAATGAGACAGTAAGGCTAGCCAAAGCATCTGCCTCCAGATATTATAGTCGAGGTACGTATTCTATGAAGAACTCAGTAAAGGCTGAGATAATGCCCAAGACTGCTTTGTGATAGGGGATCAGGTCCTCGTGGCGGACTTCATATTATCCTCGGACCCGGTTGACGATTATCTTAGAATTGCCATAGGACTCGAGGCATTCTACCCCCAGCTATCTTGCTAACTGGAGTCCCATTATGAGGGGCATCCTACTCTGCCACATTATTAGAGCACGGTTCTGTGAGGGAATAGACACGCTGGATGACTAGGTTGTTGGGAGAGATCAAGACTACCGCCACTCCTGCGATGATCTGACCTTTAGGGCATGTTCTTGAGGTGCCATCGATGAACATCAACCAGACGGAGTTCCCTTCGGCAATGTTGGATTCTAGCACTTCATCTGGAATATCTTCATAGATATTGGATGACTCTGGGATTGGATGTGTAGCTAAGAAATCAACTAATACTTGGCCTTTGACAGTTTTTTGTAGGGCAAATACTACATCGTATGGTGTCAATAGTATTGCCCATGTAGCTAATCGAGAGTTTAGTGCTCTCGAATTTGTCATGAGGAACCTGAATGGATTGACTCTGAAGATGACATGGATCGTCTGACCCGATACATAATGGCGGGTCTTCTGAATGGCGAATTCTAGAGCTAGACATTCTTTTTCGATAGGATTGTACTGGTGTTTGGCCACGATCATTGTCCTGCTTAGGTAGTAGATAACTTTCTCGTCGCCTGCATCATTATTATGAGCTAGTAGAGCGCCGAAAGAATGATCCATTGCGCGGACGTAGAGCAAAAAGGGTTTGCCCATAACTGGTGCAACCAGGACTAGGGGATTTGTGAGATAGGCCTTGATGTCGACAAACGTCTTCTAACACTCCTCCGTCTAGACGTAGGAGACCCCCTTTTTTATGAGCTTGGTAAAGGGTTGATATCGTCCGGAAAGACATGCTATAAACCTTCGGGTGTACACAAGACGTCCTTGTAGGCCTCGAAGCTCTCTCAGCTTCTTTGGAGGGTTCATGTCAAGTATGGTTTTGGTCTTCTCGGGGTCAACATGGATGCCCTTCGCAGTCATGATGACACCCAAGAATTTGTCGCTGGAAACCCTAAGGAAAGATTTGGCTGAATTCATCTTGAGCTGATGTGCTCGTATGAGATCAAAGACTGTCCTCAGATCTTGCAGGCGATCACCTCATAGATGACTTTTGGCAACGATGTCGTCAACATAACATTTGACTATCTTACGAAGATGCTTGTGAAAGATGGTGCTCATAGCTCGCTGGTATGTCATACCTGTATTCTTCAAGCCAAAGGGTATTACTGTGTAGCAATAAACCCCCTTTGGAGTCCTGAACGACGTGTGCTTCTCGTCCTCCGGGAACATCTTGATCTGGTTGTAGCCGAATATCCGTCCATGAAGGACATGCGTTCAAAGCTATATGTGTTGTCGATTATTACGTCTGTAATCGAAAGTGGAAACTTATCTTTCGGGCAAGCAGAGTTAAGGTCCCGAAGATCGATGCAAACTAGGATCTTTTTATTCTTTTTTAATAACGAGAATAATATTGGCCACTCAATTTGGATTTTGTTTCTCGCAAACAAATCTACTCTCTATGAGTTTATCCACTTCATTGTCGATGGCATCCATGATGTTAGGACGGAAGTGTCGTTGTTGCTGCTTAACATGCTTAGCATTAGGTAAGATGTTAAGCTTGTCCAATGCGACTTGTGGGTCTAAACTTGGCATGTCTTCATAGCTCCAAGCGAAGACGTTGGTGTATTCTTTGACAAGTTAAACTAAAGAATCGTGATCTTCTCCTACCAAGCTTTTGCTGATAAATATGGGTTTGGACGAAGATTCATCCCCCAGGTCTATCTCCTCGACTTCATCTTCGGTAGAGGGTTCTCGTTGTTTGAAACGAGATTCCCACTGTGCACCTAAGCATTGTGCCCATGGTTCCTTTTCAAAGAACTCTACTATCTGATCATCATAATCTTCTTCTGGAGGGTGTACAGATGTCATGTTGACTGATAATACCATATTAAAAATTGGGCCGATACTGGTGTCAAAATCTCGAGTCGAAGCTTCAGATGAGTGAGAGTGAGTAGCCACCTCCACTTATGAACTCTCTGAGGTTGTTGATGGCGTGACATAGCCTACACCCCGTCGAGTGCGATGGTAATAGTCTTGTAGCTTCCCTTTTGGAATCGGGGGTCATAAAGAAAGACGTCAGCCTCTGCCGTAGTTTAGACCCTGGTCACTTTTCAAGTCATAACCAATCTTTTGGATGAGGTACTTTGCTCAATCAATGTATCGATATACTTGCATCCTACCGGTATCCGATTATGGTTTGACTGGCGGGAGGTCCTGAAGAAGCTCGACTTTGTCAAAGATGATAGGTTTCTCGTCCTGGTTCTGGGGCAAAACTATATAACAGACTCCTCGGTACGAGATGACTTGATATACATGATCAACAGACGTTATTTGTGTTTGCAACGACTGTAAGGCATTATGTAGAGTATACATGGCAGTCCAATGTGAAAGACTAGAATAATTTAAAAACAGCCTTCTATTAATAAAATACAAAATTTTGTCTCGGGAGGAGCCGACACTTGGGAAGGTCTCCCTTTGAGTCGTACCTTCAAAGGAGCTTCAGTGGTTGTTTCAACCAAGGAGGGTGGTACCCTCCTACGTAGCTTAACTATAATAGGGGCCGGTACTTGGAAAGATTTCCCTTTGAGTCGCACCTTCAGAGGAGCATTAATCGTCATTTCTGCTTCAGTGTCGGCCTCTGCTTCAGTTTTTGCTTCGTCATCGACATCATTGGCTTCATCGTCCAGATGAATTGATTTGTACAGATCAAAATCAGTAAAAAAGGCTTCAATCCCTCTAAAGGGACTGACATCAGCAAACTCCATACTGACTATGCCATCGGTGGACACATATTTCAGCCAGATCTTACCCAACAGTTCGCTCTTGCTAGCATTGAAGTCGCTGATTGTAGTGTTGGATGCAGTTAGACGATGCATCGGGATCCCCAATATCTTGATCAGAGTCTGAGGGATAATGCTGAGAGAAGACCCATGATCGATCTGGATTTGATCCACCTTGATGGCACCGACATATCCTGTATAATACATCAGTCTGTTATGTCAGTTATTCTTAAGTAGCATATCTTGTTGAGTGAACGTGATGTTGGGATAATTTCCCCTACACTATGGCAATGCAGACTTACTATTGGATCTTCTTTAGGCTGCTTGACCTGGTTGATGAAAGACTCAGCCTTCTTCAGTGCTTCACATAGAGCTTCCTAGGTATCTTTGGATAGTCGGAGGAGCTTAAATAGCGATAGTCGGGCTGGAGTACTGGCGAGCTGCACCAGTATGCCAAAGTTGTAGGGATTAATCAACCTTGAAGCATTGTCTTTTCGTAGAGGTCTGTCGAAACGAGCCTCTTTCTGCTTCTGTTTGTCGACTGCTGGAGGTTGGGATGAACCTTTCCCTTGAGCGGCCACAGCGGTGACAGAAGGCGTCACTTTGATCGGGACTTCCTTTTGCTGAACATTCTGTTATGAACGCGTCTATACAGGAAGGGCTTCCTCGAGGGAGGAAGTAACCATTCGGCAAGACTTGGTTTTCCTGCCCTTGGTTTTGGAGGTAGAATATACCCCTGGTTGAGTCAATTCTGAAGCTAGATCTGGGTGAACCCATATGATCTCTCCTCGGGATGTTGTGAGTGGTACTAGCCCACCCACATTGTCACGAGTTGGTGGAAGGTTGATTACTTCTATTGTCGCCTTAGGTATAGGGACGACGCCGTCTTGAGCTTCAGTTGGTGGTAGGGTTCTGAACTAGAGAGACACTATGTTCGCCGAGACTATCTTCTCCTCAAAGTTGAGAGAGAGGACATTCGCATTGGTCATGCGTTGTATGTAGTTCTTCAAGATATAGTAGTCTCGGGTCGGGTGCCTGTCGAACCTCGGGTTGCCTACCCTGTCTACCTCATCAGGGCACTTTGGATGATGCAACTTGTTCGTGTCACCTTACTTCAGTATCTCGACGAGCTGCAAGGTGTCGTTATCATTGAAGGAGTATACCTCTTTCTGCCTTGGTGCGGTCGGTGGCTTCTGGGTAGGGTCGAGCTTACCTTTCGAGGTAATCACAGTCAGTACCTGCTTCCCTTTCGGCTCATGCCCATTATGGTTGTTGTTGGCGGTGCGCTTCCCCTTGTCTTCAAAGGAAGGGAAGCTAATACCTAGAAGACGGACATCATGAGCTTTTATCTCAGCGGCTTCGGCATCGATAATGAACACGATCCAATTTGCATACTGGATGGAGTCGACCCAGAGTTTAATTGCTGGCATCATATTCTTTCGGCAAGAATCCATTAGTACAGGCTCAGGAGTATCGGAAGGTAGCCTTAAACATGCTTGTCGGAAGTATTTGATATAGGCTCGGACCGTTTCCTTCGCCTTTTGGGTTATCTCCAAGAGAGAAAACATAGTCATATCTTTTCCGCCATCGTAGAATCAGACAAGGAAGAGGTGTTTCAAATCCTCGAAGGAGGATATGCAATTATTAGGAAGGTTACATTACCAGTCATAGGCCACCCCCTTTAGTGCTCCAATAAATAGGCTGGTGAGTAGGGCATCCTCTTTCGGTAGGTACCCCATCATGGAGTGGAAGTAGATCAGGTGTTGACGGGGGGATTTCTTCCCATCAAATGGTATCAGTGACTGTGTTTTGTGCTTGGGAGGATAAATCACATTGTTAATTCGGAAGAAGGGTTGCCGGATCCCGAGCTTCTGGCGTTCCTCCTGTTTGTTTCTTTCCTCGAAACGGTCGCGCAAGTCCCTCATCATCTCGAACAATTCTTCTGTAGATTTAGGAGCAGGTGATTGAGGTAAGGTACGATGTTCATCTCCAGAGGGGGCTGATACTCGGGGCAGAGTGTGATGGACCATCCCTGAAGATACCCGCTGAGGGGGTTCATTCGATTCTACTTTAGCCCCAGGATCGGGACTAGCAGATATAGGGGCCCCTGTTGACGGCTGGGCTATCAGGGTACTCCGGATCTCGAATACGACCTGAGTTAAAGACTGCATGGCGGTGGAGAGGGTTTTAAGGACATCTTCTAGGTTGTTCATACGTCGTACGATATCCGGAGCTGATGTGTATACTTCATCTTCGTCGCCACCTCCTGCCATGTACACCGGCATGACATGGGCCAAAATGGATGGATTGGTCGATGCTTCACTTTCAGCCTCACTTTCTTGTGGAAAGTTTGGCATATGTGATTCTTCTTCTGACCCCTCGACCTGGCTACTCCAGTCACCTAGGTGTTAGTTTCTTCTTGGATACCCTCATCTTCAAACGAGGGGTTGTCGTGGACATTCGGGGTTTGATCACCCCCTTCTTGCACTGTTGATATCGCTTTTATCCTTAATCGAGTACTCTGGAATTCCCCGGTTGACGGGACTATCTCTTTCCTTCCCATTGGCCGGCCCATCACTGAGCCTGCCGAGGCTGGAGGGTTGGAGGTGTTCGCTTTTCTCTCGGGTGCAGAAGAGTTGGAAAGGATGTAACACGAGGCGACCAAGGGTTCTTCCTCGTCATCATTTGGCACCGTCTTTCCGAAGCGACATCGGGCAGGTGCGACTGGTTGCAGTCGCTGAAATACAGACTGCCTTGGTAGGGCGACCGCTATTTTACAGCAACAGCAGTTGATGATGACTGTAGCATAAGTGTGTCCTGTAAGGGGAGTATTATGCATAGAGGTCATCTCTCCCGATCTACGTCTGTGAGTGATCATATTACGTATATCTTATAAGAAGAGCTTTACATTCGCACCCCTTTCAGGTGCATGGCAGGGCCAAGCGTCGGGGAGGTCATATGAATGTTGTACCCCCTGATCTAGTTCCAGCGCATGAGATGCACCCAGATCATTGGTGGGAGAGCAACAAGTATTACGAAACAAACCCACTTCATGCGCATAGCCCACGTGGGCGCATGGGATCAGAGCCGCAAGGTTTGCCTCCTGACTTGGTTCAAGCGCATAAAATAAAGCCAAGTGGGAGGGGAACTTTAAGAGTTGACTCGTTGATGGTGTCGAAGCACCCGAGTCGACTCTGTACAGCTTTCCAACAGCTGCGTGTATAACTTTCAGCGCACATTGTTGGACCGCTGTTGGCATAGCACATTGATGGCGCCTGGCCCGTACTGCCTTAGTTTGTACTAGCCCGCGAAGGCGTATAGTACTCAGAATCTATTTTTTTCTCGTCATGACAGTGAATGATTCAGTCAAAGATAGAAGTCTTCTCCTATCCATCAGAGCTTATGCGCAGGAGAGAGGCTACGCCCTTGTTTCGTCGATACATATTCTTCGACTAGGAAGAAAAAGGTTGGGAGCTGCAGTTAGCACTGCGCTTCCCTGCAGATGCGCTGCACTAGTAGCAATGCTTTGCTTGCTGAGAACATCAACATGAAGGATTGGCTGTACTGGTACAGCTTCTTCAGTTATAGTGCTTTGCGCATCGCCTTTGCATACCCAGACTTAGCCGATCTTCTTTGGTTTGACAACCGCTTCGAAGGACTCGTGCTGCCTTCGGAGATAAACTCCTCATACGCCTATTGATTGAGGCGTACCACCAGTGTCTTCTGGAAGGAGCCAAGCTTATTATCGTCAGACTGCGACACGACCTTCTCGTTGGAAGGAAAAATGATCATGACAGAGTCGCTAGCTTGTTTGCCATTAAAAAGTTGTGGAATAAGCTTTTATATTTAATCACAAACAGAACAGAGTACAATGTAGGATCTCATTGGGATCCTAGGAGTACACATTTGTTTTTATCTGGGAACCGTGTTGATGGAGCGAGTGGTAATTCTTTGACTCCGTTGACGATCTGACGACGATCTTGAACTCTCTGAATGTCTGAGTTGCTCTGCAACGGGCAGGGACTTGAAGAGGATTGGAACTCTTGCAAGTGCTCTGGATGATGAAGTGATTGAAAAAGTTTAAGAACCGAAGCTGAACCTGAAGAGGTTGGATGAATGAATGATCCTTCTATTTATAGGCAGCAGAATGATCGACTTATGCGCGCATATGCGATGAGCGCATATAGATTTTGCATGTTGGGATTCCACATATCTGAATTTGTTGGGCGCATGGACGATGCACCGGGGACCTGGAACTGAATCTATTTGGACTGCACTGTTAGGCTTCGGAGGAGCTGACATGTGGCAGTTGCTGAGATTTAGTTGTTGCTAAAATCTTGGGTGGTTGACTCCCATTCGTAGGCAAAACTGAGTCAAAGACACGTGGAGCGTGCCTATTATTCAAAGATCTTTGTAGGTTGATTTGAGTGGATGCGCTTAGGATGTGGCACATGAGAAGACGTAGCTTCTGACAAGAACAAGTCTGGGCGTATGGCTTTTGAGGTACAAGCAGAGTTTGAACGCATGGCTGCGGGGGCGCATACAAGCGATCAGTCAGCCATGTGGTAGAATACAGCAGTAATCGAAAAAGAGTGATAATTGTGTCTCTTCGTCTTCTGCAAAAGCTGACTGCTCTGACTTGAGACGTGTGCTACTATCATTTCAGTCGCTTTAGCATTAAATGCTTTGATGGGCAGAGAGCTTTAAGTAGGCACATCAGATGTGCAGCACATGGAGCTGACGAGCGCATAAACTGCATGGCACATCTGCTTTGGTCAGCTTTGTTGAGTCTTTCGAGGCGTTGATGACTCTTTGACTTTGCTTAGTTTGAGGTGGCAGATTCATCGTTATTTACATTCAAGTTTATTACACTGACTTCGGAGAAATTAAAACTTGGCGCATGGGTTTGATTTGCCCTGGCCTATAAATGGCAGTGTAGAGAGTTTGCTCATTCTTTTCATCCAAACTTCTCATTTGAGATGAACTCGACCGATCCTCCTCCTTGGCAAGATGTTGCACTACGAATTGTGGATCTCCTCGTTCAAAGAAGCTTTGATCTTGACGACGAACTTTTTCAAGAGACTGAGATGCGTCGGGAGAGCTATGGACACAACAGCTTATGTTCGAACCCCTTGTCAGCAGTGTTCTTCTACGAGATAGCGTTGGGTGCCTGTTGCGTTCAAAGATCGGAGTCATTGTGCCTCGACTTTCGTTATGCTGGAAGAGCCACCGGGTTTGGATTGATTGCTAACCCGCGTTCTGCTCAATAAATGCTTCATTCGTCGAAGCACTCGTGCGTTTGACGAGAAAGTAATTCGCTCTGATGTGGAAGGGTGATGTGCCTGGACTGAGATACCTGACTGATGTGCCCGACTGAGTCGATGCACCTAGATGAGTCGATGCGCCTAGTTGTAGAGTTTAGGCTTCTTCGTTTTTATTTTAATCATTTAGCCATGTAATAGTTTTTTATATAAAAATAAAAAATCTACCATTCATCTGCTTTTTATCTTTGCTATCTTTAAATGATGAGCTGGCATTTATCCTGAGTCTTCGACGCGTGATGTTTGTGGCGCATAGAAACTTTGGTCTTTGGATGCGCTTGAAATTCTATGCTTCTACAGGAATGAGTTTGCTACAAAAATACGCGTAGAGAGGGTCCTTTGTGTAAAATACGTGCAGGAAATGAGTCTGCCATAAAATATACGCAAAGAGTGTCCTTTGCGTAAAAATACATGCAGGGAATGAGTCTGCTGCAAAATATGTGTAGAGAGGGTCCTTTGCATAAAAATAAACGTAGGGAATGAATCTGCCGCAAAATATGCGCAGAGAGGGTCCGATGTTGTTTTTCTTCCTGAAGATGACATTAAGAAGCTGAAAATTTGTTTTGGCCCTAAAATCTTCAATACAACTCCAAATCTAACGATTCAAAGGTAAAAATTGCATAGAATAAAATTTCCTACAACATGGAACCATTATTTTTAGAAATACTAAGTTTTAGTGTATCAAAACCTCAAAAAACTCTAAAAACCTATAATAGAAACTTAGATCTACTCTCAACCGTTCATCAAAACAAAAAATGCCAAGAACTAAAGTTGTATAGAAACTAAAGATACACAATATAGGCTAAAATTATGTAAAGAAATCATAAGGGTAAAAATGAGCAATGTGATCTCTCCATTTGTGCAAGATGTACTTGTCTGGGTTTGGTGGAGAAAAATAAATGTGAGTGAATCATAGGAGAGAGAGAAGAAGAGAATATATATAGGTGTGGGGGTTGGTGGCTCCACTAAAACCTAACCCTAATCCAATGTCTAACCCAAGTAAAGTCTAAATGTCATGCCACATGATCATAAACAATTAAAATAAAATAAATAATCATGTACATGAATAATGTAGAATAATACATATATTGGGAACGGGGAGTGACACTTGATTAGGTGTTGTTTCTTTTCTTTTCAGAAAGAAAAAATAGACATAGAAGCATCTTATCAAGACAAATAAGGGTGAGCATGGTCCAGCTTGATTCGGTTTTTAAGCTAATCCCGAACCAAAAATTTATTATTCAATTTTTTGATTTTTTTTTTTGAGTTATTCTCCACTTATTTTATTATAATTCAAGGTGCACCCCATCAATTACCTTAATGCATTAACTCTCCAATCTTAACGAAAACCATCAATAAATAACAGTCACTTACATAAATAAAAATAATTTTTTTGAGTTGCTCCCTACTTATTTTACCATAATTCAAGGTGTACCTCACTTATTTGAGGATATTTTGGACATAATTCAAGGTGCACCCCACTTAAATAGGGAGTCAAAGGAGTTGACTCTTAGTTATTCACGGTTTTCATTAAACGTGGAGGATTTTATGCATTATCTGTTGGAGTTTTGGTTTTCCTTTAGAAAGCTTTAGTCCCACATCGAAAAAAACAAAGAGATTGTATCTCTATATATTAGCCTTGCTATTATTGGAGATGCACATGTGGTGTGGAGGTGCACATGGGTTTGCCATGTGGGGTAATTTTTCTAATAGGAAAAAGGCTAAAATCAACAATTAAAGCATTCATGCTTTTTGCTCTTGGGAAATTTATTTCCATGGGAGCTAAGCCCCGTAGGGGCTTAGCGACTCGGACTCGGACTCAGACTCAGACTCAGACTCAGACTCAGACTCATGGGCTCATGAGGCGTAATGTGGCATTTTGTTGGCACACTTTGCACTTAGCACGTCAGCATCGTCGCTAGGCGCATAGTGCGCTTTAGTTGCGCTCGTTGCGCAAGCCACGTTGCGCAAGCCCAGTTGCGCTATCCAGGTGCGTGCCCAGGTTGCGCTGGATTGCGCGGGCGCACTGGTTGTGCTGCATGCGCCGTGTGCGCAGTACGTGCAGTACGTGCAGTGCGTGCAGTGTGCACAGTTCACTGCGCGCTCTGTCGTGCAGAGTGCAAGGAGCGCGGGGGTGTGCGCAGTTGGTACAACTTGCAGCAGAACGTACGTTTACATGTTCTGGGCGGTTGCTACATGTTCGGGGTAGTTTTTACCATGTCCCTAACTTTGTGACAACCGAACAGTTGCTGCAGGGCCTATATAAGGCATCATCTCTCTCTCAAGGCTGATTACAGAAAAGAAAGTAAAGCCACCACAGAAAGTTTACGAAGTATTTTTTAGCACAAGTAAACAGAGAGTTCAGAAGTGTTCTTTAACACAGTTCTGATCTTCCAGTAGCCTTCGAGAGAGAGGAAAGGCGTCGCACCAGTGTTGCTTTTGCATGTGAGTTCGTGTCCATCCGAGGAGTCAGAAGAGCAGGAGTGTTCCAAGTTCTCCGACGAACTTGTTGGTGCCTGGAAGCTGTTCGTGTAGGGAGAATAAAGCTTTGAGCAACGGTGATTATTCACCCCAGCAGGAGTTCTTCCATCTTTCGCCAGTCACCTTCTTCGTTGCTGCCAGTAATTCTGATTGTATCTTCTTTTTAGAAGTATTACGATCTGATTGCTGTTGATTACGAAATCTTTTTAGATTCTCGTAATACAGAATCACCTTCCTTGAAGTGTTGATTTAAAATATTGTTTTTACAATTGTTTCATTTTTTCAGTTTTCTACCGAAAAATTGTGCCCCGGCAATAACAATATCTTAATTCTGTGGGGTGAACTATGAATTATGGAAAACAACTGGGGATCAACCTAAAATTTCTCCTTTTAAAACTAAAAACTGGATAGAACCTTTTGAACATATCAAACCTGTCATGCCCCACTCCCAAAATAAGGCGAGCCGAGTACGTAACAACATCCCCAGGCTATGCAACATATGAATACTCCAGTACCCATATTCGCGATTGTCGCCCGTAGAGTTCTAGGATAGGTTGATCATAGGTCACATGATGCATAGAATAATAAATGACAGGTTGATTAAAGGATATTCTAAACTATGAACAAAAATTTTATTATTCTACCCAATTACAACCATTTATCCAATACATATTTTACATTACCAGTTATAAAGTTTTACTAGTTGATACCAAGTCAACCTCCTCTTTGTCTCATTCATAAAAACTTCTCTTCAGTGTGGATCTGCATTCTCTCCTGTCCTTCATCAAACCTAGTGAACAAAACTAGGTCATCAATACGACGAGCAAGCCCTCAGTCAAAGGAGTTAAGTAAGGTAAGATGATAAAATTATCGAAATTGAACTGAGGGAAAGGATAATTTAAAAGGTATATTCACTGATAAAAATTTCTTATCGTATTAACATCTTTTCCTAAAAGAATGCAGGTGTCAGGTATAAATGTGTAAGCAATCAACAAATTTTGTATAAAAAAATATAATATTTAGAGAAACACTTCTGGATCACACAACTTCTATTTTCTCAACAATAATCCCATTTACCCGGGATCAGGTCTATACTAAATGGGCGGTGCTTAGATTTATCCGTCCCATTAGTATCAGGATCACATATTGATGTGATAAATCAGGATAACACATGAATGGTTTTCCGAGTTATCGAATCAAGTGTTATAATAATTGTCGTATGACTTGAAATTTTCAAGAATATCGGAGCAGGCTACATTGGATGTTACAGGACCGAATTCGGGGATTCGGAATCCAATGGAAAAACAGGAAACAGAAACAGAAAGTGAGCTAAGCCTCACCCCGACAGACCCGTATGGCCATACGAGTGCCGGTAACAGGAAACTGATCAGTTTTGTAAAATATATTGCAAAGATTTCGAAGGTATGATCCAAAGTTTTTCTCCCATCCCAAATGCAATTCTTACCAAAATGTAACTTAGTTAAAGTACATTTAAATTTTATATCTCGTTTTCGTGTGATAGAGAACACACATTAAACGAGAATAAAGTTAAGCAGGAGATTCCGTCTTAGCGGAAATAAAATGTCAAACTAGAATTTGTGCGCCTAAGGCAACACTTTCAAGGATTTCAGGGTTATGTTTGTATTAGAAACTTGAATAAAGTCAGGAACTAGGGTTTAATCATTTCGACCATTTCGACATTTCTAAAATGGCTAACTCTGAAATTTCTCAAAAATTTTGGCAGAGTCTCCTTTGTATTTACTGACCCAAAATATTCCAGAACATATAAATACAAAGAAATAGTAAATGGGCACGCCGACCCCTTCGGTGGAGCAACCCTCAACACCGGCAACACGCAAATATAAACCGGGTACACCGATCCCTTCGGTGGAGCAACTCTCAACACCGGTAAACACATGCAGTTATATATAAGTTGATAAATCAATTTCGGACAAAGAACCTTCTTACCAATCTATACTTTACCTTAGCAATTAGCTATTTTGCAAATTAGCACTGATTTCGGGTTAGCTACACAAGTTCAACAAACTCAATACAATCCATAAATTATAAAGTTACACACACTAGATCACAAAACCATATAAGAATAATTACTCTTAATAAATTGCATATTAAAATATCTCATTTGCACTTTATGGATTAGAATAAAATTTCCCTTTTAGAAATATTTTTGAACTTATCGAGATACAGGCTAGAAATTAGAGTTTTGTCTTTTGGAGATTTTCAAGGTCTGAGAGTATTAGGTTCAACTTGATTTATAATTTTACATCGCCTAGACTAAATTTAAACCTCATATTAGAATATGAGCTAATAAAAGAAAAATTAAAGTAGCTTTAAAATTACTAGAATATACATTTAGAACAATTATACTTAAGCCCAGCTTATATCATGAGATTAAAATCTATTTATACTAGATTTTTATTTATATAAAATAACAAGGAGGATCCTACAATTTGTATACAAGATGGATTTATCAAATAGCCTTAGGATGTAGTCTGGAAGACAAATATTAGAAATTAAGGTCAATATTACTCTCAATATTATATCGAGTACAATCTAAGCTTTCTTATATAACTTAATTATACATCTTTGATGATTTCTATTCGAATTATAAGGATTCTCAACAATTATATATATATATATATATATATATATATATATATATATATATATATATATATATATATATATATATATATATATATATAAATATAAATCAAGTCCTACATATATTAGTCCATCTAGGACAACTCTAGAATTGATACTTAAATATACCTTCAACTCCCTATCGGACACGGCTTGTATCCATATATTCATGTATATATACACTAAAAATATATGCACATATATGTATACACACGCCATTTCTACTATTGACGAAAGTAATAATCCATAAAAAAAATTCAATCATGACACATATAGATATCCCCTTATGTACGTGTCCGTATCGTGTCCTAGTTCCATTTCAATGTGTCCGACTTACTTTCGACATACATTTATGTGTCATAATATTTATATAAGTATATAATCCTAGCCAATCTTCTATACTAAGTCAATATTATTCAAAATTACAACACTAATTCTACACTAGAAACCATATATATGATATTGATCATATGGCTTACAAAAATTGGTAACCAAAATTTGAAGAAAGATTTTATGAGCAAAATTGAAATAAGGAAGGAGGGCTTGCCTTGGAAAAATTAATTTGGGTTTCGAATTGGGGATTAGGGCTTGTTCCTTCTTCTTCTTCTTCTTCTCCAACTTCTTCTTCTTTACTCCATCTTCTTGTTCTTCTTCATTTCTTTTAGAAAAGGGTTTAGGGTTTGATGATAGTGGTGGCGGTGATGATGATGGAGATGGAGATGAAGATGATGGTGGTGGTGGTGATGATGGTGGAGATAGAGATGAAGATGGTGGTGTTGGAGGTTGTGATGGAGGATGGCGGTGAAGGGGGAGCCGATCGGCCAGTTGGCCGGCCGCCGTAGGCGGCGCCGACAGCTGCGGCCAGAGGAGGCCGAGAGAGGGGAGCCGAGAGAGTGAGGGAGAGGAAGAGAAAACCGAGAGAGTGTGAGAGAGTTCGAGAGAGAGAGAACCGTGAGAGAGTGAGAGGTTTCGAGAGAGAGAGAATTCGAGAGAGAGAAAGAGGGTGCGGGAGAGACGGAGTGAGAGACGGAGAGGGAGAGAACGAGTGAGAGAGGTGTTGCTTCTCTCCCCTTCTCTTGGTTTCTTATATATGTAAATATATTTTACTTTTTATTTAATAAAGAGAGAGGATGTGTACAGGTGGGATTCAAAGAGAGATGGTTGTTTGATGAGTCATTGCTTGGGTTGGTGAGGGTTTGACACCTAGTAGGTTGAGGTGTCAATGTGGCTTTTGTAATGCAAAACTAAGCCATGGACTTTTATGCAAACATGTATATATACAAAATAAAAATTTATCTAAGTAAATTATTAACTCATTTTCATTATAATAAAACATTAATAATTAATTAGAGGAAAAAAATATTAAGAAATGTACAAATAATTAAAATAAATTGAATGGATACGACTAAGACACTCTACCCACCTTACAAAATTTCGTCCTCGAAATTTAAAATTTATAGGTAGGATTTTAAAAAGAATTATAGAGAGAAACAATATTTTTTACCCACCTTACAAAAATGAAGTAGTAATATATTTTCTGAATAAATACTTCAAAATTATATTCATTAAAAGTTTTTATGAATATAGAATATGAAGATACTTGAATTCATTAATGATCTTAAAATTCCATAAAATCAATAAAATTGTCAGATTCCATAACATTGTGTGTACTACAGAATTAAGATCATATTCCTCATTTCTCGTTTTATGGCGTGATATAGTAATCTTGTGCCTCGCCATTGCGCATATGGCTGCAACAAAGATACTATTTTACTATCAAGGTTTGCTACCACTTCCTTGATATCCATAGAATGAGTAGAAATTATGATTTTTGAGGTAGCCTTACACGTTAGGGTATCCTTGAAAATTCAAAAGATACTAGAATCTGTACTTAGAAATTCATCTTTTTTTTTTATCCTTTATCTGAGTGTCAGAGTACTATATAATAATATAAAATTTTCTGACAAAATTTAGTAGGAAAATCTCATATATCTATGTTATTAAAAATACCGAATAACATTTTAAGTTATTTAGAACACTGGTTTTCAAATCCAAACAGTAGTAAAACAAAATAAAATCTAAATATCAATTTTCGAAATCCATCACGAAGAAATTATGTCTAAATTCCCGAAATATTATTGAATTCTTGAATCATGTTTCGAGAATATGTGCCTCGCCAATTTGGATGGCCAGTCCGAATGGCTGCAACAACTTCTCATTTCACGATTCAATTGAAGGATTTTCGGATTCTTGACACAAAAAATAATTAAATATTCCTTCACATGAAATTCAATTACAGAAAGTCAAATAAAAATATTATTTTAGAAGAAATCCAATGAACAATTAATAGGAAATGTAAGCCTAGGTATTTAGATGGAAAATGATTCCCAAAATCAAGAATACTACTAGAACGAAAATGTATTGAAAAGAGAGGATACAATTCCAGATTTTTTTTTATGAACTTTGGATAAAACAAGGAATTGAAGAATTTCAAGAAAATCAAATTTTGCGAAATAGTTAGATAACATGAATCTCAACAAAGAAAGAGGAGATACGTCAGGATTAAAGCAGGGATAAAATCAAGAAGTCGATGAGTCGTACTCTCAATAGGCTATATTCAATACTATATATAATAAATACTATACATATTCCTTAGATAAGATTAATGCTAGTACTAGATTACCCATTACTTCTTAGCTATATATTTATATATATGCCAATCCCACATGACGTAGTATACCCAATCTAAATAGAAGTCTGCAATCCTTATTGGCCTATTGGCTTCATAACCCTTATTCCTTTTTTTTTGATGTCTAACTATGTAATAGTTTTAGATAAATCTGACTTCTTCTAGATAAATCTAAACTCCATGTCCCTTAAAGATACCCAGTTTGAGATCCTTAAAGGATTTTCTAGATCCCTCACCAATTTAAAAGAGAGTACTTGTCTAATGCTCTCTGAATAAATAAATTTTCTGGTTATGCCTATGCTTATACTACCCTTGATTTCCTGAATATCATGTATTCCTTAATGACAGTCTTAGGTTAGGATTCATAACTATATGGAATCTCTACAAGAAATCCATTAGGCAGAGATCTATATGGAAATAGGAATGAAACATAGTCTATGGATAAGTAGACTTCTTCTAAGAGTATATCTTAGGGTATATAGCTCAACCTATATAGGTCTTCTTAAAATCTAGACCTACATCCTATCCGAGGTTTTCTAATTTTTGAGACCTGCATCCTATCCTAGGTTTCCTATTTTTCATGACCTACATGGGCCACCACTAAAAAGACGTGTCACGTCCCGCTCCCAAAATAAGGCGAGCCGAGTACGTAACAACATCCCCAGGCTACGCAACATATGAATACTCCAGTACCCATATTCGCGATTGTCGCCCATAGAGTTCTAGGATAGGTTGATCATAGGTCACATGATGCATAGAATAATAAATGACAGGTTGATTAAAGGATATTCTAAACTATGAACAGAAATTTTATTATTCTACCCAATTACAACCATTTACCCAATACATATTTTACATTACCAGCTATAAAGTTTTACTAGTTGATACCAAGTCAACCTCCTTTTTGTCTCATTCATAAAAACTTCTCTTCAGTGTGCATCTGCATTCTCTCCTGTCCTTCATCAAAACCTAGTGAACAAAACTAGGTCGTCAATACGACGAGCAAGCCCTCAGTCAAAGGAGTTAAGTAAGGTAAGATGATAAAATTATCGAAATTAAACTGAGGAAAAGGATAATTTAAAAGGTATATTCACTGATAAAAATTTCTTATCGTATTAACATCTTTTCCTAAAAGAATGCAGGTGTCAGGTATAAATGTGTAAGCAATCAAACAAATTTTGTATAAAAAAATACAATATTTAGAGAAACACTTCTGGATTACACAACTTCTATTTTCTCAACAATAATCCCATTTACCCGGGATCAGGTTTATACTAAATGGGCGGTGCTTAGATTTATCCGTCCCATTAGTATCAGGATCACATATTGATGTGATAAAATCAGGATAACACATGAATGGTTTTCCGAGTTATCGGAATCAAGTGTTATAACAATTGTCGTATGACTTAAAAATTTTCAAGAATATCGGAGCAGGCTACAATGGATGTTACAGGATCGAATTCGGGGATTCGGAATCCAATGGAAAAACAGGAAACAGGAAACAGGAAAGTGAGCTAAGCCTCACCCCGACAGACCGGTATGGCCATACGAGTGCCGGTAACAGGAAACTGATCAGTTTTATAAAATATAATATTGCAAAGATTTCGAAGGTGTGATCCAAAGTTTTCTCTCCCATCCCAAATGCAATTCTTACCAAAATATAACTTAGTTAAAGTACATTTAAATTTTGTATCTCGTTTTTCGTGTGATAGAGAACACACATTAAACGAGAATAAAGTTTAGCAGGAGATTCCGTCTTAGCAGAAATAAAATGTTAAACTAGAATTTGTGCGCCTAAGGCAACACTTTCAAGGATTTCAGGGTTATGTTTGTATTAGAAACTTGAATAAAATCAGGAACTAGGGTTTAATCATTTCGACCATTTCGACATTTCTAAAATGGCTAACTCTGAAATTTCTCAAAAATTTCGGCAGAGTCTCCTTTGTATTTACTGACCCAAAAATATTCCAGAACATATAAATACAAAAAAATAGTAAATGGGCATGCCGACCTCTTCGGTGGAGCAACCCTCAACACCGACAATACGCAAATATAAACCGGGTACGCCGACCCCTTCAGTGGAGCAACTCTCAACACCGGTAAACACATGCAGTTATATATAAGTTGATAAATCAATTTTGGACAAAGAACCTTCTTACCAATCTATACTTTACCTTAGCAATTAGCTATTTTGCAAATTTAGCACTGATTTTGGGTTAGCTACACAAGTTCAACAAACTCAATACAATCCATAAATTATAAAGTTACACACACTAGATCACAAAACCATATAAGAATAATTACTCTTAATAAATTGCATATTAAAATATCTCATTTGCACTTTATGGATTAGAATAAAATTTTCCTTTTAAAAAATATTTTCGAACTTATCGAGATACAGGCTAGAAATTAGAGTTTTGTCTTTTGGAGATTTCCAAGGTCTGAGAGTATTAGGTTCAACTTGATTTATAATTTTACATCGCCTAGACTAAATTTAAACCTCATATTAGAATATGAGCTAATAAAAGAAAATTAAAGTAACTTTAAAATTACTAGAATATACATTTAGAACAATTATACTTAAGCCCAGCTTATATCATGAGATTAAAATCTATTTATACTAGATTTTTATTTATATAAAATAACAAGGAGGATCCTACAATTTGTATACAAGATGGATTTATCAAATAGCCTTAGGATGTAGTCTGGAAGACAAATATTAGAAATTAAGGTCAATATTACTCTCAATATTATATCGAGTACAATCTAAGCTTTCTTATATAACTTAATTATACATCTTTGATGATTTCTATTCGAATTATAAGGATTCTCAACAATTATATATATATATATATATATATATATATATATATATATATATATATATATATATATATATATATATATATATATATATATATATATATATATAAATATAAATCAAGTCCTACATATATTAGTCCATCTAGGACAACTCTAGAATTGATACTTAAATATACCTTCAACTCCCTATCGGACACGGCTTGTATCCATATATTCATGTATATATACACTAAAAATATATGCACATATATGTATACACACGCCATTTCTACTATTGACAAAAGTAGTACATAATCCATAAAAAAAAAATTCAATCATGACACATATAGATATCCCCTTATGTACGTGTCCGTATCGTGTCCTAGTTCCATTTCAATGTGTCCGACTTACTTTCGACATACATGTATGTGTCATAATATTTATATAAGTATATAATCCTAGCCAATCTTCTATACTAAGTCAATATTATTCAAAATTACAACACTAATTCTACACTAGAAACCATATATATGATATTGATCATATGGCTTACAAAAATTGGTAACCAAAATTTGAAGAAAGATTTTATGAGCAAAATTGAAATAAGGAAGGAGGGCTTGCCTTGGAAAAATTAATTTGGGTTTCGAATTGGGGTTTAGGGCTTGTTCCTTCTTCTTCTTCTTCTCCAACTTCTCCTTCTTTACTCCATCTTCTTGTTCTTCTTCATTTCTTTTAGAAAAGGGTTTAGGGTTTGATGATAGTGGTGGTGGTGATGATGATGGAGATGGAGATGAAGATGATGGTGGTGGTGGTGATGATGGTGGAGATGGAGATGAAGATGGTGGTGTTGGAGGTTGGGATGGAGGATGGCGGTGAAGGGGGAGCCGGTCGGCCAGTTGGCCGGCCGCCGTAGGCGGCGCCGACGGCTGCGGCCAGAGGAGGCCGAGAGAGGAGAGCCGAGAGAGTGAGGGAGAGGAAGAGAAAACCGAGAGAGTGTGAGAGAGTTCGAGAGAGAGAGAACCGTGAGAGAGTGAGAGGTTTCGAGAGAGAGAGAATCCGAGAGAGAGAAAGAGGGTGCGGGAGAGAGGGGGTGAGAGAGGGAGAGGGAGAGAACGAGTGAGAGAGAGAGAGAGAGGTGTTGCTTCTCTCCCCTTCTCTTGGTTTCTTATATATGTATATATATTTTACTTTTTATATAATAAAGAGAGAGAGGATGTGTACAGGTGGGATTCAAAGAGAGATGGTTGTTTGATGAGTCATTGCTTGGGTTGGCGAGGGTTTGACACCTAGTAGGTTGAGGTGTCAATGTGGCTTTTGTAATGCAAAACTAAGTCATGGACTTTTATGCAAACATGTATATATACAAAATAAAAATTTATCTAAGTAAATTATTAACTCATTTTCATTATAATAAAACATTAATAATTAATTAGAAGAAAAAAATATTAAGAAATGTACAAATAATTAAAATAATTGAATGGATACGACTATGACAAAACCAAACCAATCATTGTCTACCTTAATTAAGTTTGATTCGATTCATTTAAATAAATCAAGCTAAAATCTAACAATTAAATATAAAATATTTTGTTAAGATCCTTAAATATGTCCAAAATTATGATCAACCAACGTTGCAAAATTTGAAGAATTAAACTGTTAGAGAAGTTAGAGCTCTTTCCTTGATGCACGCATTACATCATCAATGAAGAATGTGAGTCAAGTTTTCTCTGTGGATTCTTCAAGCGTATGCGTGCTTAGCTCCTTTGCGTCATGATTCTTCAATCAGAGAAGCTTTCTTTTAAGAGTGAGACAAAGTTGTGCTTAAATGCAATATCTTCAAGCATTGATGGCTTGACATGCTGTTATGCACTTTAATGCATAGTTGACACATGGAGGGTATGGCAAAGAAAGTAGCCTACATGGGCCATCATCTTGAGTGCAGTGGCTTTTAGCATGGAGCCTTGTCACTCCAGTTTTCCTTTATACGTATTTTTGGTATACATGTACAGATTTTTGACATTGTCAGGTGACCTGTATTTAGACTTGTCTCGCTTAGCCTTGTCTTGGTTTAATCTTGACTTGGTTTAGTTTTGGTTTGGTTCATCATGACATGTTAACTTGGCTTGGCTTGGTTTGGTTTGGGTTGGTTTGAGATGAGAATGATTGGTACATAAACCAACTTCTCTCGCTTCTCTCATTTATTTCTTCATTAACTCTTCTCCTTCTTCTCCAATACTCCTCCAATCAACCCAAGGCAAGTGCAACTTGCTCCATGGAGAACATTTTGGGCATCCATTTTTTATTGTTCTATTCTCTTCCGTGTACAATTCTAAGCATCTTTAGAACTTGGGATTTTTTTGGTTTTAACGGATATATTTTTGTAAATCTAAGTTTTAAACTTTTTTTCTTGGTTTTTGATCTATAAAAACTTAGTATTTCTGAAAACTAATGGTTCCATGTTGTGGGGAATTCAATTCTACCCAATTTTGGCTTTTGAATCACTTGATTTCGATTTATTTTGAGGAAGTTATAGCATTTCTTGTGTTCATGAGTTTTCCACACCTTCGGTGCTATCGGGACGATCAAAAGTGTCACTCGCCCGCGCGTCGCATGCCTGCGCTATTCGTTTGCAGCGCACCTATACGCCGTGCATCCGTGCGCTGTACGTTTCGTGCGTCGCGCACCTGTGCTATGCGTGCCGTACGTCGTGCATCTGTGCCCCGTGCGCCGTGCATTCGTGTGCTTCATGTTTCACGTGTCATGCACCGAGTGCCTGCACAAGTCGTTTGCCTGCGGCCCTGCGTCGTGCATCCGCACCCCGCGTCCCGTACATCCACGTGCTGCGCATTTCATGCGACGTGCATATACGCGATTCGTTTGCCGCATGCCCGCAGGCCATGCATCCGTGTGCTGCACGTTTCGTGCGCCGTGCATCCGCGTCCAGCGCACCGTGGCCAGTTTTGTCCACGCGCGCGCGAATGACTGTTTTTGCCTATTTAAGCTATTTTGTAGCTAAATTCTTGTAAAACTCAAAACATGAAGTTGTAGATCTTCGTCTTGGCTTCAAGAATCTTTTATCTCACTTTAACTGGAATTCATATACGACTGATAATTTCAATCACCCATGGATGTTCTTGATCTTCTTTGCATGTTTTCTGTACTTGGCCGAAATTACGACGACCCGACTTGACAACTTGATAATCTTGAGCTTGTAACTTGAGCTTGAACATGTTAACATGATCCCGTCTTGATAATCTTAATAGTGGTCCGTCAAAGCGTACTCCTGACAAGTATTCTTGATACGACAAGTAAATCTGACATGACATGTATAACCTTGATTGCTGTTACGATAACTATTTTCTGTCTTGCTAGTGTAACTCTTGTCTTGACTCTATGGTTGATTTTTCCTAATTGTGATTGTACAAGCTACTTGTCATGTCTTGCATCATGTCTAGGACATGGATTCCTGGTTATCACGGTCAGGGATTCATAATGAATCTGACTAGGTTAAACGATTAGATTGACCAAGTAGTTCATATAGAGAGAGTTCCCTGTTACAGGCGACTCCATTATCCTGGCCACACCTGTGGACTTGTAGTCTGCCATTGAGTAGGGCGTATTTTTAGCACACTGTCATGTATTGCACTTCTTGTATCCTAAGTACTCAAGTACACCAGAAATCTTGATAACTCTCATAAGTTTCACCTGGATAGCCTGGATAATCTGTAGGGCTTATGACTGTGGGAATATCTTAACTGTATCTTATTAGTAACTAGGCCGGTGATAACCCTAGTTAGCTAATGATAGCAAGCCGTAGGACTTGATTGGTCGTGCCTGAATGATTGTCTCATGATTAATATGAAAATTATACTCTACCTCTTGTTTTTCTGATGCAAGCAAGTATGTTCATTTAACTCTTGCCAATATGTTATTATACTTATGTTCTTGTATCAGTTCTTTTATATGCTAATTTTAGTTTATATGTGGAGCCTCCCTTGTGGTACTTGCTCTTTCTGGGGTCTGACCCAGATGGTTTTGTATGGCCAACTTTCGGAGTGACTCCCGAGGATCTACCTATCTTTCAGCCAGATGGTGAACACCAGGAGTAACCATGGCAACGAGTCGATTTCTTATTTTTGTTCTTCTACTCTACTATACCTTATTCTTTTGAGACGTTTAGCCACTGAGCATGTGTTAGTTCTTGTTGTAACTTTATTTTTGTCTGTCTAAGGACTATAACATGATTGACAAATCCTAGGGTTGATCATGTATTACTTAACTCTTGCTAGTTGTCACGCCCCAGTACCGAAATACGGAGACGGACTAGGCAAGCTACTCCATATGAGGTACGTAACGTCATACGGCGATCGTGGCTGTCGAGAGACTAGGGGTACATGCTACAATCAAGTCTCCTATGGTCCCACAGAGTTCTATGTCTCAATCAATCAAATCACATCAGCAATTAAATGAACATTAAAGATAAAGCAGTAAGGCATCCCCGATGCTTCATCAAAATGATCATGAGAGACTAGCTTTATAATTTAGCTATCTCAGAGAGTCAGGAGTACAAAATTATACACAGCTGCAGTCTGTTTATTTACAATTCTGTACTGACACAAAATATCAAGTAATCCGGCTAACAGGTGCCGGTGGCTAAACGCCGCACAAAGTAAAGGCAGGAGTGGTGGAGAAGAAACCCACTCGAGTCCCCGAACCGCCATGCTCCTAGTATGCACCATGGATGTCAGGAAAGAAGATCGTGTCCTCCGGCTCTGCTACGAGATCTGGCCAAACAAAACCAGCGGGGTCAGCCCCGAATAGCAAGTACCGCCAAAGGGGCACAAGAGTTAAGATTAAAAACCCAGTTAATAGAATGATTGATAATAGTAATACTTATGCTACTATTATAGGGTAGCACAACCTCCTCGAGCCCATATGGCACCCTTACAACCAAACAAGGACAAAAGGTGCCGCATGGAGTCGGGACGTGTCGTACTCTATAACTTTCACATAAAAAAAGGTATAAACAATAAAATCTCCTGATCGTGACTTCGGTCGATAGCCTATCGCAGCGCAATAACCAATCCAACAATCAAACAAGAACATGGATTGGATCATGTACCATGATAGACCATGTTCCTCAGTCATTCACAGAAGTAACACTTCACAACCAGAATAAGTCTTCCGCTCATAACTTCGGTCCACAGGCTGTCATAGTACGATAACCAACCCAACAATCAAACAAGAACATGGGTTGGATCACGTACCATGACAGTCCGCTTCCCTCAGTTATTCACGGGAGGTAATAAGATACAAGTAAGTCGTTTTCACGGCCAATCAAGTCTACGAGTTTCTAGTGGGACGAGGTTATCCTCGTATCATGTTATTTAGAAATCCTCAGATCGTATCTTTCCAGCAAGGCTAGCCAACCCAGGGGTTCGCGTAGACAGGTGTTATTGGGCACAGGTCCCTCGTAAGGCCACCTTGCCAAAACATATAATATATCATGAATTAATCGGATACAGTCATCCACTCGTCGCAGATGACACAGTATCCGTGGAGACCAGCCGGCGCGTCATGACAACATTTCAAGGCGGCTGGTGTAACACGAACTCGGGATTCTGCCCTCCCCATGCATCTAGTATATTTAGTTGCCTAGTTTAACCCTAGGTGAAATCTTGGACTCACATGCTGTGGCCTGCATGATTATCCTCCTAAAGTCGTACTTGAGTACGAGTACCCCAAAGAGGATCCATGTCAATCAGTATGTCAACATGTTCTACCCTCTTTAGTGTAATGCATCATTGTAAATACGCCACGTGGAGTTACAAGTTAATTGTCGAGCATGAACAAGAACTGGGACATTCAGGTACATGTATCAGGTAGGAACACTTGTTCATCGAGATCACATTAGTGTTCATATCATGCTCAGGACAAAAGGCGTAAGGATATATAGCATACACAAACATTCACATATATATATATATATAAGCAATATAATATAAGAAAAATATAAAATATAAAGGAGCCCAGGTCAGGGCGTGCTGGGTCAGAATGCGCAGGGTCAGACTGCGCAGGTTCAGGCTGCGCAGGGTCAGACTGCGCAGGGTCAGACTGCGCAGGGTTAGACTGCGCAGGGTCAGACTACGCAGGGTCAGGTTGCGCAGGGTCAGGTTGCGCAGGGTCAGACTGCGCAGGGTTAGACTGCGCAGGGTCAGGTTCCGCAGGGTCAGGTTGCTCAGGGTCAGGCTGTGCAGGGTCAGGTTGCGCAGGGTCAGGCTGCGTAGGGTTAGACTGCGCAGGGTCAGGTAGCGCAGGGTCATGAGAGAGCTGCACCCTTCGCTAAAAAGTGATGGGCCAAGAGAGAGCTGCGCGCGCGAACTGCTACAGGGTCATCTCCTTCCTCTTGGCTGAGAGCAAGAACACCATGAGCCCTAGAACTTCTAAGGTCCATAAAATCCTCATCCTAAGCCCAAATTTGGACTTCTATAGGTCAAAATGGGGTAGAACAAAATTCTCTACAACATGGAACACTCAAAACTTGAAAATAATGAAGTTTGCTAGATCAAAACCAAGAAAATCCAAAAATAGTTAAAACTTTGATCTACAAAAATAAAAGCTTCAAAATGGAAAATTTCAAGTTCTAAACTAGTATAGAATGAGAAGAAGAACATTTTTGACAAATAATTTTGTAAGAAAACATTAACAAAAATTTATTGATCCATCTCTTGAGCAAGTTGGCACTTGCCTTGGTTGGTGGAGGAAATAAATGAGGGGAGAGAGAATGAGATGAGTTATTATATAGAATCTTGAACCCATGGGTTCATGATGAACCAAAGGGTTCATGATGAACCATTGGTGAACCAAGAATAGGTTACCCAAATGAGCCAAAACTGTAGGCCCAAATGCAGAAAATAAATTACGAAATAATATTTTGGGAAATGCATGAAGAAATACAGCATAATAAATATAGTATAAATACAAGGTAAATATAATTTATCGGTTTACGTATTGAAATACGTATTCCAGGATTGGGGAGTGACATCTCTACCCTTCTTAGAAAAATTCCGTCCTCAAAATTCCAGCCAAGACAGGATAGTGAAATCATGGCAAGCAAGGCACAATCATGTACAAGTTAACTATCACAGCAGTTATTATCATACATCACAAGGTGCAAAACAAGCAGGTGCAGATAAGCATGGAATCGTGTCAATAAGACGTAAAAATGTACCTCATTAGTCAAACAAATGCGGATACCGAGATCTGATCTCGTCCTCGCGCTCCCAGGTTGACTCTTCCGAAGAGTGATGGTTCCAAGAAACACGGACAAGACTTATCGTCCGATTCTTGAGTACCTTCTCTCGCCGGTCCAAAATAGACACGGGTTGTTCCTCGTAAGTTAGGTCGGTACCAACGACTAACTCGGAATGGTCGAGGACATGACTCGGATCCGGGATATACCTACGTAATTGGGACACATGAAACACATCATGTATGCCAGTTAACAAAGGCGGAAGGGCAAGTCGATAAGCCACATCGCCTACCCGAGCGAGAATCTTAAAAGGACCAACGTATCTTGGGCTAAGCTTTCCTCGGGTTCCAAATCTGATGATACCCCGAGTAGGCGAAATCCGCAGAAACACTTGGTCGCCAACTCTGAACTCTAGAGGCCTACGATGCTGATCTGCCAAATGACGATGTCGGTCCTGTACAACTCGAAGGCGCTCTCTGACCAACGTAACTATCTCCATAGTCTGCGTGATCATCTCTGGCCCCAACAACTTCTGTTCTCCGACATCATCCCATGCCAAAGGAGACCTGCACTTCCTTCCGTACAATGCTTCGAACGGGGCCATCTGAATGCTAGCCTGATAGCTGTTGTTATAGGAGAACTCTACTAGATGAAGGTGATCCTCCCAAGATCCGCCAAAATCCAGGGTACACGTCCGCAGCATATCTTCTAACGTCTAAATGGTTCTTTTTGACTGCCCTTCGGTTTGTGGATGATAAGCAGTACTGAATCTTAACTTGGTTCCCAAACTTTGGTATAAGCTCCGCCAAAAATAGGAAGTAAATCGCGTATCCCGATCTGATACTATACTAACTGGAACACCGTGCTGCCTCACTATCTGCTTTATGTACATTTCTGCTAACTGCTCAGTGGTCTGTCCAACTCGGAAGGGAAGGAAATGAGCGACCTTCGTGAGTCAATCTACTATTACCCAGACTGCATTCTTACCAGTCGGGGATCTAGGTAAACCGGTCACAAAATCCATCATGATGTGCTCCTATTTCTATTCTGGGATAGGAAGCGGCTGTAGCAACCCTGCTGGTCTCTGCTGCTCGGCTTTCACCTGCTGACATACCAGACACTTGGATACAAATCTCGCTATCTCTCTTTTCATGCCATTCCACCAAAAGTACTGCCTGATATCTCGATACATCTTCGTTCCTCCAGGATGAGTGGAGTAAATAGAACTATGAGCTTCGGACATAACTTCGTGCCGAAGGTCTCCACTCGGTACACAGAGTCTGTTTCCAAACCTGAGCGTACCATCTTCATGAATCACTAACTCCTTCCTACGGCCTGATTCACACTCCGACCGCAACTTCTGAATCTGTGGATCTCCTGCTTGTGCTGCCCTTATCCTCTCTACTAAGGTTGACTGAATCTGCATACTGGTCATTCTTCCTATATCCCTTGGAAAAACTACTTCGATTCCCATACTCTGAAGATCTTCTAAAATATGCTTCTGCGAGGTCAAGATAAAGGCACTGCCTTTCCTACTCAGTACATCTGCAACTATATTCGCCTTGCCTGGATGATACTGAAGATCTAAATCAAAATCATTCAGCAGTTCTAACCATCTTCTTTGCCTCATGTTCAAATCTCGCTACGTGAACACGTATTTCAAACTCTTATGATCAGTATAGATCTCTACCCGATCCCCGTATAAATAATGCCTCCACAACTTGAGTGAAAATACCACAGCTGCTAACTCCAAATCGTGAGTCGGGTAATTCTTCTCATGGTCTCGAAGCTGCCGAGACGCATATGCTATCACCTTTCCGTGCTGCATCAATACACATCCAAGACCCTTCCCTGATGTGTCACAATATACTGTAAAGCCTCCCGCTCCTACTGGAAGCGTCAAGATCGGGGCTGAGATCAATCTCTTCTTCAATTCTTCAAATGATGCCTGACAGCTAGCTGACCAAACAAACTCTACGTCCTTGTGCATCAAACGCGTTAAGGGCGCAGAGATCCTGGCAAAGTCCGCCACGAACCTTCTGTAGTAACCAGCTAATCCTAAGAAACTTTACACTTCTGCAACCGTTCTCGGGACCGGCCAATGCTCTATGGCCTCAATCTTCTTCGGATCCACTGACACTCCTGCTCCAGAAATTACATGTCCCAGAAATGAAATATGGTCTAACCAGAATTCATACTTGTCAAGCTTCGCATAAAGTTGATGCTTCCTCAATGTCTGCAAGACAGTCCTAAGATGTTTCTCATGCTCCTCTTTGCTGCTAGAATAGACAAGGATATCATCTATGAACACCACCATAAATTTATCCAAATACGGCAGAAAGATGCGGTTCATTAAATCCATGAATACTGCGGGGGCATTGGTTAGTCCAAAGGCCATTACTAAAAACTCATAATGCCTATATCTAGATCTGAATGCTGTCTTTGGTATGTCTTGCTCCCGGACTCTTACTTGATAGTATCCCGACCGAAGATCGATCTTGGAAAAGATGCTGGCCTTGCTCAACTGGTCAAACAGGTCATCAATCCTTGGTAGTGGATACTTATTCTTCACTGTTACTGCATTCAGCTTGCGGTAGTCGATGTACATCCTCGTCAACCCATCCTTCTTGGGAACTAGAATCACTGGCGCAGCCCAGGGCAATTTACTGTCTCGGATGAATCCCTTAGACTTCAACTCTTCTTCATGTTGATACAACTTATCCTGTTCTGACGGCGATATTCTATAAACTCTGTCTGCAATAGGCCTCGTTCAAGGGTTCAACTCAATGCTAAATTCTACCTCTCTGACTGGGGGTATCCCTGGGAGCTCATTAGGGAAGACGTCGAGAAAATCTTCGACCACTCTCGGAGTCTGTCCTAGCTCTGATACTGCTGCTGAGATGACGCCTCCGGCCTGATTCTTTAAGGTTCGAGTAAAGATGAACTGTTCCATCCCAGGAACACTGAATATGACTCTACCTCCTCTACAATCAATTGTTGTATGACTGTCTCTCAACCAGTCCATGCCAAGAACAACATCAAAATTCCCCATAGGGAATTCAATCAACGATACGGGAAATAAATGTCCACACACCTCTACCGAACATGAAAAGCGCACCATGTTAACTTCTACGAGCCCATTGCCGGTGAGTATATCCATCCTCTTCGGCAATGCCTCAAACTCTAATCCAATCCGTGTAGCATATTGTGCAGAGATGAATGAATGAGTAGCGCCTGAATCAAATAATACTACAGCGGGAAATGAGGTGACGAGAATTTTACCTGCCACCACGTCACTAGACGCTAGAGCCTCTCCCAAGGATAATGTGAGAGCTTGACCCTGGCCCCGCTGAGCTCCTTGTTGCGACCTTCCTCGACCATGTTGTTGCTGCCTCTGAGGGCCTTCGGCTTCCTGTGCCTGGCAGAACATCTGAGCCTGCGTTGGTAGACGCTGGGCTAGGGGCCTTACTGCTAATACAGGCCCTCCACTCGGGGTTGCCGCCGGAGCTGGCAATGCTGGAAACTGCTGAGACGGCCCTCCTGGCCTCTACATCACAGGACAAGTGGAGATACGGTGGTCTAAACTACCACACCTCAAGCATAATCCATTCGATGACCGACACACCTATCTCGTGTGCCCTGCCTTCCCACAGAATGTACAGCCCTGGGGTGCTCCCTGACGCTGCTGTTGGTTCCTCGGCTGCTGATGCCGAACTGGCACTGTATTAGTTGACACGGCCGTCCTCCGCGGTGCTCCCGCATCATGAATACGTACACCGGGTGCTGGTGCCGATGTTCGCTACATTCCTCCTCCTTCAACCTGGGAATGGGACCTCTTCTGACCTCCTGTCCTCGATGCCAACCTCTGCTGGGTAAGCTTGTGCCTCCGAGCGACCGTCAAAATAGCGTCAAACGTCTGGTAGTCGTGTCCCTCCACAAGCTGTAATAGTTCCAAATGAAGTCCCTGCTGGAACCTCATAGCTTTCTCTGGCTCCGTTGCCACCATTGCTGGTGCAAAACGGCACAATCTGCAGAACTCTGCTGCATACCCATCTACGGTCTTGCCTGCTTGCTTGAGACTAATAAACTTCTGCTGGAGCTCATATCGAGCTACTACGCCAAAATACTTGGCCTTGAATCTTTCACTGAAGGTGGTCCAACGAACAGGGCATCTTATACCAACTTCTTCTGATGTCCACCAGTCGCGGGCAAGATCCTGAAGTACTAATTTGACCTGATCAACCTTCTCATTATCTGGAACCTTGGCTGCCACAAGAATGGCTTCGATATCTTGAATCCATGCATCCGCAGTGATGGCATCCTCCGTGCCATCAAAATACCTCGGGTTCAACCGACGAAACCTTCCTGATGCTCCCGAGTCAACCTCGGCACTCCTCTCAAGAGCTAACTGAATCTCTTGGTTCAGCAACACATTCTTCTCCTGCTGCTGGGTCTGTTGCTGTTGGTGAGTGACAAGAATCCCCCGGATGATCTCCTAATAATTTGCAATACCCCACAAGTCTGAAAAATTGACCTGCATGGGCCACCACTAAAACCTTGTCACGCCCCAGTACCGAAATACGGAGACGGACTAGGCCAGCTACTCCATATGAGGTACATAATGTCATACGGCGATCGTGGCTGTCGAGAGACTAGGGGGTACATGCTACAATCAAGTCTCCTATGGTCCCACAGAGTTCTATGTCTCAATCAATCAAATCACATCAGCAATTAAATGAACATTAAAGATAAAGCAGTAAGGCGTCCCCGACGCTTCATCAAAATGATCATGAGAGACTAGCTTTATAATTTAGCTATCTCAGAGAGTCAGGAGTACAAAATTATACACAGCTGCAGTCTGTTTATTTACAATTCTGTACTGACACAAAATATCAAGTAATCCGGCTAACAGGTGCCGGTGGCTAAACGCCGCACAAAGTAAAGACGGGAGTGGTGGAGAAGAAACCCACTCGAGTCCCCGAACCGCCATGCTCCTAGTATGCACCATGGATGTCAGGAAGAAAGATCGTGTCCTCCGGCTCTGCTACGAGATCTGGCCAAACAAAACCAGCGGGGTCAGCCCCGAATAGCAAGTACCGCCAAAGGGGCACAAGAGTTAAGATTAAAAACCCAGTTAATAGAATGATTGATAATAGTAATACTTATGCTACTATTATAGGGTAGCGCAACCTCCTCGAACCCATATGGCACCCTTACAACCAAACAAGGACAAAAGGTACCGCATGGAGTCGGGACGTGTCGTACTCTATAACTTTCACATAAGAAAAAGGTATAAACAATAAAATCTCCTGATCGTGACTTCGGTCGATAGCCTATCGCAGCACAATAACTAACCCAACAATCAAACAAGAACATGGGTTGGATCATGTACCATGATAGACCATGTTCCTCAGTCATTCACAGAAGTAACACTTCACAACCAGAATAAGTCTTCCGCTCATAACTTCGGTCCACAGCCTGTCATAGTACGATAACCAACCCAACAATCAAACAAGAACATGGGTTGGATCACGTACCATGACAGTCCGCTTCCCTCAGTTATTCACGGGAGGTAATAAGATACAAGCAAGTCGTTTTCACGGCCAATCAAGTCTACGAGTTTCTAGTGGGACGAGGTTATCCTCGTATCATGTTATTTAGAAATCCTCAGATCGTATCTTTCCAGCAAGGCTAGCCAACCCAGGGGTTCGCGTAGACAGGTGTTATTGGGCACAGGTCCCTCGTAAGGCCACCTTGCTAAAACATATAATATATATCATGAATTAATCGGATACAGTCATCCACTCGTCGCAGATGACAGTATCCGTGGAGACCAGCCGGTGCGTCAAGACAATATCTCAAGGCGGCTGGTGTAACACGATCTCGGGATTCTGCCCTCCCCATGCATCTAGTATATTTAGTTGCCTAATTTAATCCTAGGTGAAATCTTGGACTTACATGCTGTGGCCTGCATGATTATCCTCCTAAAGTCGTACTTGAGTACGAGTACCCCAAAGAGGATCCATGTCAATCAGTATATCAACATGTTCTACCCTCCTTAGTGTAATGCATCATTGCAAATACGCCACGTGGAGTTACGAGTCAATTGTCGAGCATGAACAAGAACATTAGTGCTCATATCATGCTCAGGACAAAAGGCGTAAGGATATATAGCATACACAAACATTCACCCATATATATATATATAAGCAATATAATATAAGAAAAATATAAAATATAAAGGAGCCCAGGTCAGGGCGCGCTGGGTCAGAATGTGCAGGGTCAGGCTGCGCAGGGTCAGGTTTCGCAGGGTCAGACTACGCAGGGGCGCAGGGTCAGACTGCGCAGGGTCAGGTTGCGCAGGGTCAGGTTGCGCAGGGTCAGACTGCGCAGGGTTAGACTGCGCAGGGTCAGGTTGCGCAGGGTCAGGTTGTGCAGGGTCAGACTGTGCAGGGTCAGGCTGCGCAGGGTCAGGTTGCGCAGGGTCAGACTGCGCAGGGTCAGGCTGCGCAGGGTTAGACTGCGCAGGGTCAGGTTGCGCAGGGTCATGAGAGAGCTGCGTCTAGGGGTGCAACTCGGGCGGGTTGGGTCGGGTTTGAGGTCAACCCGAGCCCAACCCGATAGATCATAAGCCTAGCCCAAGCCTAAGCCCGACCCGACTTTGGGTTCAACATATGAAGCCCAAGACCAAGCCCGGAGGATCGGGTTGGGCTCGGGTTGGGTCGTGTCCATTGGGTTTATCGGACTCTAATATGATATTTGAAATAATTTTAAACAAGAGTAATATTAAATGCATAATCAAATAGCAATCAAGCCTCGATCATTACAAAATAAAACTGAAATGAGATTTAGGGCAAGGAATTAAAGAGTTCGGGTGAAAAAATTATAGTTTAAACTTTTTATTTAAGTAGTATGAAACAATATATATATATATATATATATATATATATATATATATATATATATAAATTATATGTATGTCGGGTTTCGGGTTCTTCGGGTTATCCAACACATGAACCCAAGCCCAACCCGATTTTTGATCGGGTTCAAATATTTTAACCCGAGCCCGAGCCCAAACCCAAATATCTTCAACCCCAACCCAACCCATTAACGGATTTACCCGATCGGATTCGGGTTTAGCCCGCCCGAGTTGCACCCCTAGCTGCGTCCTTCGCTAAAAAGCGCTGGGCCAAGAGAGAGCTGCGCGCGCGAACTGCTACAGGGTCATCTCCTTCCTCTTGGCTGAGAGCAAGAACACCATGAGCCCTAGAACTTCTAAGGTCCATAAAATCCTCATCCTAAGCCCAAATTGGGACTTCTATTGGTCAAAATAGGGTAGAACAAAATTCTTTACAACATGGAACACTAAAAACTTGAAAATAATGAAGTTTGCTAGATCAAAACTAAGAAAATCCAAAAATGGTTAAAATTTAGATCTACAAAAATAAAAGCTTCAAAATGGAAAATTTTAAGTTCTAAACTAGTATAGAATGAGGAGAAGAACATTTTTGACAAATAATTTTGTAAGAAAACATTAACAAAAATTTATTGATCCATCTCTTGAGCAAGTTGGCACTTGCCTTGGTTGGTTGAGGAAATAAATGAGAGGAAATAAATGAGGGGAGAGAGAATGAGATGCGTTATTATATAGAATCTTGAACCCATGGGTTCATGATGAACCAAAGGGTTCATGATGAACCATTGACGAACCAAGAATAGGTTACCCAAATGAGCCAAAACTGTAGGCCCAAATGCAGAAAATAAATTACGAAATAATATTTTGAGAAATGCATGAAGAAATACAGCATAATAAATATAGTATAAATACAAGGTAAATACAATTTATCGGTTTACGTATTGAAATACGTATTCCAGGATCGGGGAGTGACACTAGTCTTCGCATTTTTTATGACTAGTTTCATGATCATCTGAATATATTATATTTGGGAGGCCGTACTTTTGTATGTCTGATGATCTAACATCTTGTAATATCTATTTGCTTGTTTGAGATTGAGACACTAGGCTAGTTCTTGACTATAAGAGAGTGATGGTTTGTAGATAAACCCTCATGCATCTAGACAGCCGTGATCGTATTGCGAGGTGGGTTGCACTTCAATGTACGTAACTGGCTGTGTCTGTCCCTCGCTCTCCAGTATTCTGGTTCTGGGGCGTGATAAGCCTTGCTGTGCTTAAAAGAAGTAAGACTTATTTTTTATCTATGCTTCTACAAGACCGCTTTCAAATTTTTTGAACATCTACATATATTCAAAATACTTTGAATCAAAAGTGTAGAAATATAGCACTGCCCATTTTTACGAGCAAAACACTATCGAGCGAAAATTTGCTAGTGCATAGCTGGATGGAGAAAAAATAGAAAAGTGTGATACAATTTCACAGTGTGTGTCGAATCTGTGCAAAATTCGCCATCACGTACAATCGACCAGCTGTCAAAAAATATGAAATATTGATTCAATTTTTGAACAGTCACCTCCTGCCTGTAAATGGAGGTTGTGTGGAAGAGAGAAGCTCTCTATGCTTCAAAAATTTCAATTTTTAGCCTTCTTTTTCCTCTTCCTCAATTCTCAATGGCGTATGAGAGAATGGTGATCCAAAAGAAATCTTACAAGTCTTCAGTTGTTGTTGTACATCACCGCTTGGTATCTCCAAAGAAATCAAACGTCTTCCTAAAGAAGCCTACTTCTGGATTTATTCCTATCATTCACAGCATTCGATCGACAATCTTCGAAGAAGCTGACCCTCCCCTAGCGGGTAGATTTTTTGAAGACGAAGTCACTGCTGACAACTTCTCTCATCTCTTCCTTTTCTCTCTATTTTTTTGTTTATTTTACATACTATAATCGCATCATAAAAGATAAGAACACAGAGAGATAATGCACGATCATGAGCCATCGACAGAGTTGAACTCTTTACCCATGCAAAATTTTAAGTCGCTTAGGAGTTTGTCTTTTTCGCATGGAGGATAACCAGTCTTGCCCGAACAACTCCGTGTAAGCGAGGACATATTTGTCTCATCTACGGGTGAGCATTTCTCGATTCAAAACCAAAAACCGATCTGAACCAAACAAAATAGTAATTCGGTTCGACGTTCATTTTTAGTTTTTGAAAGTTTAATTTTTTCGATTTCGAGTTCGAGTTTAAAATTTTGGACCAGAACCGAACCAAAAATTATAACTTGATACACTCAATTATTCTACTTTTTTTAACTTTAAACCATTACTTTGATAGGTGTTAACTTGATAACCTAAAAAAATGACGAAATTACTCCCGACCCTCCCCTCTCTCTTTCCTTCCCCTCCACCCGGCCGCACTACCCCCTTCCCCTCCATCTGGCCCTCCTCTCCCTAGCTGCACCACCCGCTCCGCCCTCCATCCCTATGTATCGCGCCCCAACCTCGCCCCTCTCTCTCTCTTCGCGATGGCGGCAAAAACGATAGTGCATGACATAAAGAAGGGGTTGGATGCGCGACATGGGAGGGGTGATGTAATGCCCCACTCCTTGTGGAGCACTAAGATGGTTCATGGGCTTGATCAATAGTTTAAAGTTGCATTCATTCAGAAGATGTACAGAGATCTGCTTCAGTCGATGTTAATCGATGTTACCTCAGGTGGGTGTGTTTCAATAAAATTTCTTCGTCTTGCCTGTACACCTAAGTAAATGGTTACTGGTTATATGTTCCGTATGCTATGAGTAATGCTACATGCTAATAATAAAACAGGCGTACCCACGTAGATAAGAGAGTAATCTTATTTTTTTGTGCTTGATGCTATCGAACAAGGAATGTTAACATGATGCTAGAGATCTTTTCACACTCCTGCTAAACATGGACTTGTTCTTATGCTATAGACTCTTATAAAGTAGAGTCGCCTTTACCTTATCACATGGATTATGTTACTATTATAGAGTATGATACAGAGAGAGCTATTATATGGCCTAAGACAGATGATTTGTGCCTCTACATTATGTACTGTTAGAAGTATCACTATGTGGCTATTTTTTACTTTTGAGAACAACATGTTGCGTGAATGTATTCGTTGGTGTATATTACGGTAGCTTATGTAATAGAACATGTCAGATTGGGATCGTCACCAAGGTAGTATCCCTGGACTGGAAAGATTGACTCGAGCAATGGCTTGATATTTATAGTAAATGTTGAGTAGCGATGGATATATATTTATTTCAGATTTATAGAATTATGCCATGCATATGTCGTACTTTAGTGATTCTCGAGTATTACATGGTCAGGGACAACATGTGCGTAAAGGAGTGTTTCTCGAACGGTTGTCGGGGTACCAAAATTGTGTCGGTCTAGGAAGAATATGAGTGCTGTAGCACCGATGATTCGGGACCTCCAATCGGGCTAGCTACCCAGACTCGAAGAAGTGTCGTCTAACCATGAGTCCAAGATGGCTTGTGGTACAAATGACCTTCATGTAGTTAGGTTGCATACTAACATTATCTTCTTGCTAGCCTAGTACTGGATACGAGATAAGCACTTAGCATGATTATATTTTCATGATGGCTAACGACTGTCTTGTGCAGGGACACAAACTATAACACTCGTAAATGTAGTTTTAGATCGTTTACTAATGCTATGTTTCTTAACGTGATGTTTGTTTTACTTGAACATTAAAAAGGATAATAAGTATTAGATAAGATCAACTATGTCACTCTATTGCATGACACAATTATGTATTGACGCAAGTATGTTATGCCATATGAATTATCCTAAGGCAATATTAGAAAGACCATAAATATTATATGCACTCACTAAATAAACATATTGATTTGGTTAAGGGGATAGAGGGCACTCACTAATACTTTTGTACTGACACCCCACCAGATTTGTGTCAGGTGGAGTTTTACTTGGAAGCACATAGACGTTTGAAGTTTGGGTGATATCTTGAAGCATTACGGCTGGAGATATTTTATTTGTATATATATAAAGGGCACAATGTATGAAAAATTATAGTTTTTATAGTTTTATGTGTTGTAAGTCTTGTGGCATGATTTATTGTATTGAGAGAGAGAGAGAGCGAATTATAATCGAGTTGTATATTGGCTTCGACCCGTTGTAAATCTTGTTGCCATATCAATAAAGAGAATCATTCTTTTATACTTATTGTGTCGATTCAACTTCTCTGCATAATATTGCTACTGCAACAACTCTGTTACCTAACTATTCAATCGGTCGTTTCAGTGCTCGTGTTGTACAAGTACAATTTAGGCTTGTACAACATTACGTCCAATGGTGACTTTCGGTTAACAGGATCGGGGCATGATATAATAATATCAAAGTACAGCTTTATGTTTTGGTTTCTCTATTGATGATTCTTTGAGTTGCCTACTTAACCAAAGCCTTTTGACTCTCTCAATGTTCCACTGGATGTTACATACAATAATTCTAAATATGTCATAGATTACCTCTTATGTAAGTATTTTGTTGACCAGGAATAGCTTTGATGAATCCAGTATTTGGCTTGAGTTGATTTTGAGGTAGAATATTTATTTTTTTAGGATTTGTATAATCAAGCAGAGTAGTTGGGTATTTAGGATGATGGTCAGTTAGATATTGGATGATTAGTTAGATTTTTGCTAAGTGGTTAGGATTGGATGTTATATTTATGGCTGTTGGAGCCACATTGTTGGAATTGTTCATAAAGGATGCTGATTCAGTTTTTGGAGCATGTTTGTGTGCTTGGTGTAGCTCGATCCATGAGTGGTGTATGTGGTATCCCTGGGGGTGTGACTGATTTGGTAAGTTGGATTTTGAGGAACCTATGAGTTCTGAATGGATAGTGCGTGGTCTCGATTTAGAGTTATGTCCGTTAGATGCAATATGGAATATTTTGTTGGTGCGTTATGGAGAAGTTTTTCCCGGCTGTAGCTAGGGAGGCCTTGGAGCGTCAGTTTCAGACCCTTGAGCAGGGGACCCGCTCGGTTGACGAGTACGCGATGGAGTTCGGACGACTTAGTCTATTTGTAGAGGGTAGAGCCAGGGATCCAGTTGTTAGAGCCACCAGATTTAGATAGGATTTAAGCCATGAGCTTCGTTACTTTGTCACGGCCAACGAAGCGACTACTTATGTTGGGATGGTTTCCACTGCCCAGAGGTTAGAGGTTGACTTGAGCATCCGACCCAAGAGAGACCATGACACTAGTGGAGGAGCTAGCCACTCGGGACCACCCAAGCGTCCCAACACCGAGCAGACTAAGATCTTTGCACCCCAGCTTCCCCTTAAAGCCCCAATTCAGCAGTAGAGGCAGGCCGTAAATATTCCTACTTACGGTCACTTCCAGAAGAAGGGGCATACATGGGACGTCTGTCGACGACACTTGGGACAGTGTCTGCTATGTAGGAGTATAGATCATCAGGCTAGAGAGTGCACCACTCCTCGCCCGGCAGCAGGGACAGTTCCACCACCGAGAGGTATTGCAGTTGCACCCACTGGATTTCCAGAGAGGGGCCCACCTTTGCTGACTTAGCAGCAGAGGTTCTCCCAGCACCAGCAAAGTGGAGGACAGCAGGCCCAGGGGAGAGATTTCTCTACGGCTACTGAGGAGGCAGAGTCGGTGACCGATGTCATCACAGGGTAGCATATTATTATATTCTTTCCTTGCCACTGTATTGTTTGACTCAGGAGCATCGTATAGTTTTATTTTCCTAGAGTTCATGCATCAATACCGTATCATACCTGCATATTCTAGGAGGAGTTGTAGAACACTTATCGGTAGGGGTATAGTACTAGTTCGGGATATTTGTAACTGTCCCATTAGCATAGCAGGGAGAGAGTCTAAGACCCAACTCTTCGTAATCCTACTCCCGGGGTTTGATGTGATCCTTTGGATGGACTGGTTGAGTGAGCACTATGCAGTTATAGAATGCCATATGGGGAAAGTCATATTCAGACCGCCAAGAGAGGCACCGTTTGAGGTAGTCCGGAGCATTGCAGAGAGGCCAGAAGGAGTTAATTTTGGAGCAGTTTTGGAAGAGAAGCTACCGTACCCACCCATAGCAGAGTTTCTAGATGTGTTCCCCGAGGAATTACCGGGTCTACCGCCAGACAGAGACATTGAGTTCGTGATTGACTTAGTTCCGGGTTCGGAACCATGCTCCTAGCACTATTACAAGGTCAATCCCAAGGAAGAAAAATAGATGAAGGCACATATAGATGAGTTAGAAAGGAAGGGCTTGATTCGATCGAGTGCTTTACCCTGGGGAGCACCGGTACTATTTGTGCCCAAGAAGGATGGAACAGTCAGGATGTGTATAGACTACAGAGCCCTCAATAATATCACCATCAAGAACAGATAACCCTTACCACGGATCGACGAATTGTTTGATCAGCTGAGTGGAGCTATGGTCTTCTCTAAGATAGACCTTCGATCCGGATATCACCAGTGAAGGTTCGTGAGCAGGACATTCCGAAGACAGCCTTCAATACTCGGTATGGGCAGTACGAGTTTCTGGTCATGCCATTTGGCCTCACGAATGCCCTGGCAGTGTTTATGAACCTAATGAATAAGGTCTTCCACCAGTATGTGGACAAATTCTTGGTGGTATTTATTTATGATATCTTGATCTATTCAACGACTCCGGAAGAGCATGAGAAAGACTTGAGGATAGTATTGGAGACTTTGAGAAAGAAGAAATTGTACGAAAAGCTTTCGAAGTGCAAGTTTTTTTTGGACATAATTGAGTTCTTGGGGCATGTAGTGACAGAAGAGAGCATCACACTGGACCCCAAGAAAATAGAAGAACTAAATACATGGACCGCGCCCATCACAGTTGCAGGGATCAGGTGTTTCCTAAGCCTAGCAGGGTATTACAGAAAGTTCGTACATGCCTTTGCCAAGATAGCAGAACCCATGACTAGGCTTACCAGAAAGGATGAGGAGTTCGTTTGGACAGATGCATGTCAGGAAGCATTTGAAGAACTGAAGAACAGATTATCTTCGGCTCCGATTCTAGCACTACCATCAGGGTCAGGAGGGTTTGCCATATACAGTAACTCTTTAGGGAAAGGCTTGGGTTGTGTCTTGAAACAAAACAAACGGGTGATAGATTATGTATCGAGGCAGCTGAGACCTCATGAGAAGAACTATCCAACCCATGACCTATAACTTGTAGCGGTCATCTTTGTCCTGAAGTTGTGGAAGCACTATCTTTATGGAGAGAGAGTGGAGATATTAACAGACCATGAAAGTGAAGTATGTCTTCATACAGAAGGAGCTGAACATGAGACAGAGGAGATGGCTCGAGCTTATGAAGGATTTTGACATTGATCTCCAGTATCATCCAGGAAAGGCGAATGTCGTATCAGATGCACTTAGCAGATATCCAGTAGCGATGTTTCTGACTATGGACAGAAACCTCCTTGAGGATTTGGAGAGCTTGGGGATAGAGATCGTTATACCGGGGATTAAGGGACAGCTTATGAGTATGCAGATACAATTTGGATTGATAGAGAAGATCAAGGAGACACAGTTTCATGATGAGGGCCTCCGCTGTATCCGGGAGCAAGTTCGAGCAGGACTACTGGATGACTTTACCATTGCAGAGGATGGTACCTTGAGGCACGGTACTTAGTTGTGTGTGCCCAAGGGAAGTTTGAGAGAGGAGATTATGCAGGAGGCTCACCAGTCACAGTATTCTATGCATCCAGGATCCACTAAGATGTACAAGGACCTTAGAGAGTACGTCTAGTGGTATGGAATGAAGCAAGAAGTAGCCAGATTCGTCTCCAGATGCCTAGTCTGTCAGTAGGTAAAGGCAGAATTTCAGAGACCAAAAGGATTATTGCAGCCTTTGCCTATTCCTGAGTGAAAATGGGAACATATCACCATGGACTTTGTCTCGAAATTACCTTAATCGTCGAGCAAAAAGGATGCCATCTGGGTCATAGTAGACAGATTGACTAAGTCAGCACATTTTATTCCTTTCAGAGTGGGGTTGAAAACAGAGAAGCTGGCATATTTTATATGTGGCAGATAGTGAGGATCCATGGAGTTTCGGTTAGTATTGTCTCGGACAGAGATAGTAGATTTACTTCCTACTTCTGGAAGAGTCTACAGAGGGGTTTGGGTACACATCTCAAGTTTAGCACGGCTTACCACCCTCAGACAGAGAGGACTATACAGGCATTAGAGGATGTGCTGAGGACTTTTGCATTGGACTTTGGAGGGTCTTGGGAGGACCATCTACATCTAGTGGAGTTTGTCTACAATAATAGTTATCTGGCTAGCATTGACATGACTCCATTCGAGGCATTATATGGTCGGAGATGTCGTACACCATTGTCATGGAATGATGTTGGAAAGAGACCGTTATTGGGACCAGAGATGGTCATGGAGGCTGCAGACAAAGTTAGACAGATTCGGGATCATCTGAGAGTTGCACAAGACAGGCAGAAATACTGGACAGACAACAGTCGAAGACCTCTAGAGTTTGCAGTTGGAGATCTTGTGTTTCTGCGGATCTCACCGACTCGGGGAGTTATCAGATTTGGTAGAGACGGTAAGTTGAGTCCGAGATTCATTGGGCCGTTCGAGATTCCGAACAGAGTAGGAGCAGTCGCTTACAGATTAGCCTTGTCGCCTAGCCTAGAGGGAGAACACAATGTATTCCACATGTCGCAGCTTCGAAGGTACATAGCAGTTCCCAGCCATGTGGTTGATCACTCAGAGCTGGAGGTGGGACCAACACTCACTTACTCAGAGCAGCCGATCGAGATACTGGACCACAGAGAAAAGTGGCAGCATAATCAGACTATCCAGCTAGTCAGAGTTGCTTGGAGGCATCACTCTCCTTGGGAGTCTACCTGGGAGAGAGGATGATATGAGGGAGAAATACCCCTATCTTTTTTAGGGTTGATGTACTATTTCTGCTCCCCTGAAATTTTGAGGACAAAATTTTTCAAGGGGAAGAGATTTGTAACTCCACTTCTCAATAATAAATTTTGGTATTTCCTTATAGTTCTTATTTAAAATTCTAATTACCTTCACTAATCAGTAATTGAGGATTTCTCAATTATTAACTAATATTTTTTATATTTTCTTAACTAATAATTTTCTAGATTATTGTTCTAAAACCCTTTATTATAGTATGTTAAATGATTTGGAGTTATTAATTAATTTTTCTAAAGGATTTATCTTGAAGACATAAACAGCTTTGATCCCAACAGCTCACTTGGGCTAATAGCCCATTGCCAAACATAATGGAGCGCGGGTCCAATTGGCCAGACCGCTAACCCGCAGCCTTGTTCGGATCTATTAAGACTCACCCGTTAAATTCGAATTCTCTTCTTCGTTCAATTCATTCCTTTCCCCAAATATTTCCCTCTCAAATTCTTCGGCTCCAATCGGAGACCACGGCGAAGCAACAAGGGAGAAGAAAGAAGATCGAGTTCCAGAACCTTCCCATTCATCGTTACTGTCCCTTCGCCACCGCCCATTTCATGTTGACCGTTCTATTCTAACGGTCTATGTTACCGTCGACTTCATCCCCGCCGTTGAGGCCTTCTCGTCGATGTGGCCAAAGCACTGTCCAATCGTCTGATCTCATCTACTCCGATCCACTTTGCCATAAATAGCTGAGGGAACCTCTTCTTCTTTATCGCCATTAGTAGACGACAAAGCTCTGCTGGAATTTCCTCTCGATCCTTTCTCCGAGTTTCTCATCCACGACCATGGTGGAGGTTGACATCGACGCTTGCAGCACCTCCTTCTTCCTTCCGCTGTGACCGACCTGCTTGCAACGTCGATCTGTAAGTAACTCTTTGAATGCTTCTTCAATTTTGATTTGATTTTGAGTCGCTCTCCACATAATCAATTGGATCGTTTCATACAGCGATCGATCTCTTCAGCCTTCATTGGGGTTCAGAACTAAGAACAGACGATCCCCTTAAATTGAATTGGTGAGTCATAGTATGAAGTTCTTCAAATCTTCGTTCAATTTGTTGTTCTACATATAATCGATTGATTTGTTGATTAGTTGATGCAGTGATCGGCCATTTGAGCCTTCGAACCTTTGCATGGAGTAATCAATTGACGTAAGTCCTTTCACTGTTCTTCTCATTCTCACCGATTCTTTTGTTTTGAGTGGTTATGATTTTCGGGTGAATTTATTGGCAACATTGATTAAACCTCGGTGCAAAATTCTTGTTTCGTTTAATTTTTGGGATTTGATTGTTGGCGGAGACTCTTGGTGAGTTCTTGTTTGGCTTTTCTTGAATTATGATCGAGTACGAACAGGAAAAACTCATGAATATTTCCCTTCGTTTATGCGTATTATATGTTCGATGAATAGTCCAAGACAGCTGAAATTTTAGATCGAACACTGGAAAGCGCATGTCAAACTCCACAGGAACTTCAGAGTTCAGGTATACTCTCGTAACTTTTTGATGGAGAATCATTTGGGATAAGGTTGCTCCTTGCTCTGTTTAAACACGGATTTGAAGTGATTCTGCAACAACACTCACACTAACAAAATCTAATAATTTAGCGATGGCTGCAACCGTCGCCAATCCGTCGGTAATGTTCCTTTAGCGATGGTTCTCCGACGGATTTTGATCAAAAACATCCGTCGGCAAATGATGTGTCGCTAATTTCTTCCGTCGCTAGGTTGTCGCTAGACGACGACATAGCGACAGATTGCCGTCGGCACGATTCGTACAACTAGCGACGACCTTCCGACGGTTTTTTCGTCAAGTCAAGTACCAAGAAGTTAGTGATATTGCTTTTTACCGACGGGACAATCCGTCGCTAATCCGTCAGCATATTGTCGATAAACGCATATCAGAGAGCTTTTGATACGCAAAATCCGTCGCAAATCTGTCACGCGTAGTCGCAAACCAGCGACGGATTGGCGACGACTTATCCATCGCTTAGGCTCTGGAAATCTTTCATATTTCCAGAACCTAATCGACGAATTATCCGTCGCTTGGTTGTCGCCGTCCGTCGCTAACTGAAAATTCCTGAAAATTCTCCAGTTAGCGACGGATACTCCATCGCTTGGTAGTTGCTTTTTAGTTGCTAGTCCGTCGCTAACTGGAAATTTTTTGAATTTTTTTCCATAAAATAGAGCATTCCCTGTTCACACAACATCCGAAACACCGGAACATCACAATATGCATCACACATCACACAAACCAATATACATCACACACCAAAAAATAAATATCCATCACAAATACATCACACAAACCAACATACAACACACACCAATATAAAAATCATATATATATATATATATATATATATATATATATATATATATATATATATATATATATATATATATATATATATATATATATATATATATACCAAGTCTAGATAATAGCATCTAAAAACATCGAAGTCTAGATAAAAACCATGTCTAGAAAATAAGAAACATCAAGAGTTGTAAAATCATACAAGTCGGTTGTCAGAAATAAGTCTACTGGAAACAAATCCATTCAAAAATTATATTATATTATATTATATATATATATATATATTTTTTATATTATATTATATATATATATATATATATATATATATATATATATATATATATATATATATATATATATATATATATATATATATATATATATACTGTCGTCTATGCTGGGGCAGATAGAACTCCTTCAGCCAGCGCGCATAAGTAAGATACACGCCAGCAAGATCAATATCCAGAGGAGATGGATGACTGGAACTCCCGGTGCAACTGTCCTCTGGTGCCACCTCCTCCTTCACAGGTATCTCGTCTTTAGGAATCACTTCCTCCTTAATAGTAGAAAAAAATTCTTCCTTGACCTCCTCAGCAGCAGGAGGTACCACTATCTCCTCAGCAGCAGGAGGTACCACTACCTCCTCAGTAGCCATATGTACCTCTTTCATACGACATCCTCGGGTCTTGGGTGCCATCTGGTAACACCATTAAATATCAATGAGCGCACGTATATGTTGACGATTTAATTTTGTACAGTCTTGAGTATTGAATTATCCATAAAAATACACTTTAGAAACAGTTCAGATTCGGTAAGACAAGAAGAATCATAATCCAGACCATAAACACAAAATTTGTACCTATCACATACAAACCTACTTCCAAATTACATCGCAGATACTAAGTACATGCGGTTGATACTAAGTACATACGGTCGAGGAGGTGGATGTTGTATCTCATAAATAATTGTGCCAACCAAATCAAAAGAGCAAGACTGTAATTCAATAGACATGTAAGAATTTTAGAGTGTAAGGTACACTCACAATTACAGTTTTCTCCAAGAAGAAATCAATGAATCTTCAAACATATGAAAAACATCTATGTACATAGGATAAAAGATGTTACTACGCTTATTCAGTTACCAAATCCTGAATAAAGGCTTAACACTTGACACCGTCTGGTATAAACAATCCAACATATGGTAAAACATTTGTAGGAGTATGTCTTACTAGATAACAACATATAGTAATGATGGGCACACCACTAAATCCTGAATAAAAGCTCAACATTTGACACCATCTAATATAAATAGGCCAACCTGTGGCAAAACCTTACAGGGAGTATTTGTCTTGCTAGATTACAATACATAGTAATGATGGATTAAGATACAATTCTAGACTGAATACAGTAAATCATGTCGAATACGTGTCAAATACGTCAGTCACAAATTTGGACACGGGTACACTCCTCTCTAGGAATATTTGTCTAACCTAGCCATAATAGATAATTAGATAAAGCTGGATATATACTAACCATAATAGAAATGCACCTTCAAAATATAATGAGGCGAGCTAAGTGAATTTGATAGCATTTCAAATTCAAAGTTGTTTCATTTATCACAATGCTCCACTTCCAAACTATTATGGCAGACCAACTCAAAATATTGAAAGTATCTTTCCAGTATGGCCAACAATTCTGAAAAATATGATGTGGCAGATATATACATGGAAAGTGATTAAAAAGATGATAATGTAAGGTTTGGGCTTGATTAACCTTGTAATATTTTGTATATAGGGTTGTATCATCACTGGATATGGATTTTAGGATAACAAAATCCTAAATTTTGTATATAGGGTTGTATCTTTCCAGTATGGCCCCCCTACGCTGCCCTACCCCCCCTCCGTGACCCCCACCCCCACCACCGTCGACCCCCACCCACACCACCCCCGGCCCATCTCCGTTCCCCTACCCCCCTCCCCCGCGACCCCACCCTCAACACCGCCGAACCCCACCAACGTCGAACCCCACCGACCGCCACCTTCCCACTGCCCTACCCCCTGCCCCACCACCGCTGACTGCCACCCCCCACCCCCGCGGCCTCTTCTGTCGCCCTCGACCACCAAGAGAGAGAGAGAGGGGTATACCTGAGAGAGAGTCTGTCTTGTGCGCGCGTAAGAGAGAGAGAGAGAGAGAGGTGAAAGAAATTTTTGGGGGGAATGAATAATTCCCCTCGTCTGTTCAATTTAAGCTAAGGCTGGGAACTTAGCAACGGATAAAATCCGTCGCCCGACCGTCGCTAATTTTATTTAGCTTGTCGACGAAATATTCGTCGCTACGTGGTCGTGGATTTTTGCACAAATTTTTCCACCATTTTCTTGCCAACTTTTGACAACTTAGCGACGACATAGCGATACAGCTACTGTTTCTGCCGTTATATCGCCGACGATATAGCAACGGATTGGCGACCAATTGTCACCATTAAAATTAAAAAAAATTTATTGCCTGCCATTCAACGAAAAACCATCGAAATGTAGTCGGAATTCCGTCGCTATTAGCGACGATTGAAATCCGTTACTAAACGTCCGTCGCCAATTCACTATATTTTGGTAGTGTCAGTAGAGGACTGGATCGAGTATCACTTGCAGTGACTAAGTATCCACATGCATCAGGAGGCAAGTGTGGGTTACAGTATTGAACTAGGACTGTGAAGTGTATTCAAATAACTTGACCGTTTGTATGGACCTACATTCTGTCTCAAGTAAAATAACTTGAATTCAGAGTGTTACTATGATAATTGTGATATTGAGTCTTTCAGTGGTTAGATTAATATGGGTGGCTTGGTGCTTGGTACTAGTGTTGTTTAAGTAGAAGTTGTTTAGTGGGGGAAATATCTGAACTAATCTGCACTAATCTGTTGGTTAGATTAGTTGGTGCTTGGTGCTAGTTGTCAGAGGATGTAGTTAGATTATTATATTTAAGCCAAGTATAGGAAACCTTAAGAATGTGTTCTAGTTTCTATTTCCTAAACTTTAGGTGATTTGAGAGACATTACAAATTTCCGGAAGAGCGGCAAGTACTTGTACTCGATCATCACATGCATGTATTCATATTGCACTTGACTTGCTTGTACTTTATTCACTTGCTTGCATTTCGTGTCATGTCGTGTCGGGGAGGGAAAAACACCTAAGGGCATGTAGTCACCTAAGCTTGAGCGTGTACTTGATTGGAGTATAGGCACGATATACCTTATAATATTCATGCATGCTAGTATATCGGTGCCCTATACGACACACTTGTTTACTTGACTGCTAGTATATAGTACACGGTATGCCTTATTATAAACATGCCTGATAGCTTACCGTTGCTATATTCCTTACTCCTGATAGTGTAGCGTACATGGTATGTCTTATTATACGCATTACTGATAGCATACCATTGCACTATACCCTTGACTTGAGGCCTACATGCTTGGCGGTATTCTATTACATGTTCATGTAGGTAGTGCATTGTCATTTACTTCCTTTTATGTACTTATTTAGTTCTATTATTCCATTGATATTCTGTGATTGATTGAGATACTTGTACCTTGCTCATTTTTCTGACAGGATCGTTGATTTCAGGTGAGTTTGACCCACTAGACTACTATGGAGGACAGATAGATGGCCCAGCTATGGAGCCCACTCCGGATGCTACTGAGGACCGAGATTATATTCCCGAAATATAAATTAGATTGATGTATAGGATTTCATTCGATTGGGTTGTATTAGCAGGCCTAGTGTTAGCCTTCTCTCTCATTACCGGCTTTGTACCCGGTCATTCATGTAAAGGCTGTAATAACTGATGGATAGTGGATTGCTATGATGAGTAGTATAGATCTCGAGATTAGATGCTGTGATGAGATTATTTCTTGGTATTGATGACTAGACAGCTCATTTCCACTGTCAACGACTATGTAGGTCGGGCATGCCTCGACCCGTACTCGATTATTCGAGAGCGGGGCATGACAGAAGATGATTGTGTGGCCACGTCATGAGATTCCAGATAATTAATATAGGGCAAAATATGTAAGTAAAAATTATAGCTGTATTGGAAGGGAAAGGGGCCCAAGGTCGAGCATGCTGGCCACCATGGATATTGTATATCATCCGCACTCGTGGACTGCAATATCTGACTACCATGATATGTTGAGTCAGTATCTCCCTTCAGAAAGAATTGTTACTGATATGTTTAACCCGGTGGCCTTACAAGGGATCGGTGCATTATCTCTTGCTCGTTTATATTTGGTATAGCTAGTCCCGCTTTGGTAAATACAGGATTTGAGGATCCATCTCTCTCTCTCTCTCTCTCTCTCTATATATATATATATATATATATATATATATATATATATATATATATATATATATATATATATTTGGGTTTATATATATCCAACCAACCCTACAACTTGTTATTTGATTTTGGGTATATATATATATATATATATATATATATATATATATATATATATATATATATATATATATATATATATATATATATATATATATATATATATATATATATATATAAACCCAAAATCAGATAACAAGTTGTAGGGTTGGTTGGCCGCTTGTAAACTTGATTGATTGTGTATTATACATACCATCTGTTAGTGACCTAGGAGGACATGGATTGTCATATTGCAGTGGTCCAACCATTTTCCTTGTTTGGTTGTAGGGTTGGGCTATTATGCTACGATAGGCTATGAACCGAAACTCTGATACAGAGGTTTATAGAGTGAGTATGGTCTGGGGATGTACTATATCTCGACGTGATAAGACATCTCTTGTCCTTGTCTAGTATAGGGATGACGTATTGCCTCGACGATAGGGTACGCACCTATAATTATGGTGCATGTCATACTTATGTATTATTTGGATTTTGTTTCATTCATTCATGCTTCCTTGTTGGTACTTGCGATTTGGGGTCTAATCCTACTGGTTTTGTTTAGCCAGACATAGAGCCAAAGCTCGTGGATCGAGCGTACCTTCTTCTCACTGATGAAGTGTACTAGACGAATGATCGCCGAGGGACTTGAGTGGTTTTCTTCTACACTACTCATATAACATTTCGTATCTTTTGGGCGTTAGCCACATGCACTTGTTTAACCTGATATTTAGATATTATTTCATATGACTGTACTTATTTAGACTACAGTTCACTATGATCGTGTATATTTGGTAATGTGTCAACTCTTTATTTTGTATAGTTAGCTTCATGATCATTTTGATAGAGCGTCGGATATGCCTTAATGTTTTATCTTATAGCTCTTTATTTACTGTTTCACGATTGATTAGTTAAGACAGATTTTGTGTGAGACCATAGGTGACTTGTATTGTAGTACATGTCAACCCCCTTATCTTCGTGGCCGTATCGATGGGTGTTGGTGTACTCCGTAATGCGTAGCTGATCATGTCATACCACCGTTCTCCGTACTCCAGTACTGGGGGTGACACGAACAAAAGTGAGAGGTTAAGGTAATCTCTAGGTGCCACTCCAATGTTCAAGTTGTATCGATATTATGGTGAAAGTAAAATTTTGACATAACTTTAGAATAAAATTAGTACGAACCTCATAAGAATACTTTATGAAATATATAAAGTATGCGGTAGATAACCCTAGATAATTTTCGTAGTTAGGATTGAAAAGTATCTATGAATTGATTAAAAAAACCTCATACTTATTCGATATAAGAAAAAAAAATAATCTATCCATCCATCCGCAAGAAAGTAGTATGGGGTACTAGGGGTGAGTGTTCCGTCTATTTGATTAACCAAATCAAAATAGTCAAAAATGAATAAATTAAAATTCAAAAAAAAATTAAAATCGAATCGAAATTAGTCAAATCTGAAACCGAATGAATAACCGATTGAGTTATTTTTATTGCTTAATAGGCTATATTAAAAGTTGGGATCATGATTAAAATTTATTAAATATTATAATTTTCATACACATTTGTTATATTTAAAAGTTGCGTCCAAAATCGTACTAGTTGTTAAATTAGCGAAGTTGGAATTCAAAGCACATACAAAAAAAATATTTTTTTCTTCAAAATACACTTATTTTTGGAGTTATTTGTATTTACCCCTGTGGACACACACAAAAAAGAAGAAAAAAATGCCATCTTTTCTTTTATTGGCGCAAGGCACCACAAATCGAGTACGCCTGAGAGATCCTGTGCTGAGGATCCCCGAATACAAAAAAAGAATTCTGGAAAATGGGACGATGGAGATCGAGCGGCAGTTGCTCCTTTGCTCCGTTGACACTCCGATTACAAACATGGGAGAAAATCTAAGAAAATTGCTAACTCTCGGCTCACTGGCAAGAAGTGCAGCAATTTGGCTCTTGAAAATGCTCTCCGTTCTGTATTTTGAAGAGGGATGAGGCCCCCCTTTTATAGTCGTTCTTGGGCTGGAATGATGTTATGCGCCCACATGAGGAAATACGCTGGTTTCCATGTGGGTGCATAGTCCTGCTTTGGGCGCATAGGATGTAGGCGCATACAGGCTACGAGATCGTAGGTTGGTCGTGGCGTTGACGTGGCCGCATGCTTCGGTGCACGACTGTTTGTGGAGACTAACGTGGCCGTGCGCTTCGGTACACGTTTTTATCAAGGCTTTGACTGAGTCAGGCTTGGGCGTATAGCCATGTCTCAGGCTATGCGTCCTTCTTTCGGGGGAGCTAGTCTTGGGCGTATGAAACTTCACTCGCTGGGCGCATGAAGTTTCACTGACTAGGCGCATGGAGCTTCACTGACTGGGCGCATGGAGCTACACTGACTGGGCGCATGGAGCTACACTGACTGGGCGCATGGAGCTACAGTGACTGGGCGTATGGAACTTTTAATGGCTTGGGCGCATGGGGCTTCATTTGCTAAAAATTTTTCATGCTTCTACAAGACCCCCTTCAAAGTTTTCAATACTTGAACAAGTTCGAAATACTTTGAAAGAAGCATGGATCGTCTTCTCGTGATGCAATAGGCGCATAGCACGGCTCTCTCTTTGGGCGCATAGTATTTGGCTAGCCTGTCAGGAAGATACGACTGTTGAGATCTTCTTCGAAATATGAACTGACAGATTCATCGGAACAGAATTTGAAGCGGTCTATCCTTCATACGACGTCCACGTTAGCAAGGGACAGTCGTATAATATGCAGGAAGCAGATCCTTCATGTGGGCGTATAGGCTCTAGTGGGCGCATACAACATAATGGGCGCATACAATAGGTGGGTGCATAGGAAGTGTCCCGTGCTTATAAATAGACCCTGGAGGAGGTAAAAAGTTCATTATTCCTTTCTCCTTTGAATTTTTCAGAAAACTCTTCGTCTTCTTTCTTTTGAGAACCATGTCTCCCAAGGTCGCCAAGATATCCGCGAAGGACAAGGAGGCTGCGTCGAGTGGCTCTCCTCCTACGGCAGAGTCCTCGGTAGTCCAGGACCTGATTCTGGGTGAGGGCATGCTTCAAAAAACAAAGTCTCGAGCGTTAATTTGCGACGCTCGGACTTCTCTTCTGCCGGGACGCTTGCGTCTAAGGCAACATGCTTCTGTGAGCATTACTATGCGCACACAGAAGTCATGAGCCAATACTGTGGTGTGTTATGTGCCCACGTGTTGCCATGTTATGTGCCCTTTTAAGCTGTGGCATGTTACGCGCCCATGTACTTTCCGTGTGTTATGCGCCCGCATGTCTTATTTTGGGCATATATCCCTTTGGGCGCATAGCCTTTTGGGCGCATAGAAGCCCTTCAGAACATAGTTTTTCTATGATTTTCTAAATCTGACTGTCTTTTTATCCCTTGCTTTTTGCAGCATCCATACCGAAGGTTGAGACCTTTGTGAAGGAGGAGATGCTGTCTTCTTTCATCAAACAAGAGTCACCGCTCTTTAAGGAGGAGGTGATACCAAAAATTGAGGTAAAAGAAGAGTTGGCGCTCATCGAAAAAAGAATTACTCCCAAGATTGAAGCTGTTGTAAAGGAGGAGCCCAAGTCTGGGGGTAGTAGCGCTGAGAGTTCTGACCCACCTGCCCTGGCCGAGGACTTTAATCGAATAGATCCTTCATATGCGAAATGGTTAAGGGAATAGTATATGCCTCGCACAGCTAGGAACCGCGGGTTCCATGAATGTCCGTATTTTGTCTTGGTATTTTTGTCTTACCTCTTTTTTGGACATCAATATGTAATCCTCTACTTCTTGCTCAGATGAAGAGATGGAGAACTTTTTATTTTGCTCATGAGATGTAGTTCTGTGAATGTAACTGATTTTGAATAGACAGAGTACATTCGCTCCATTCTCTGCTTGTGGTATCTGTGGTGCTTTGTATTAGAGAGCCGAATACCACATTTGTGTAAAGGGTATCCCGCTGGGGGATCCCCCCCTCTCTTTTTTTTTGTTTGGACCTATTGCCCTTTTGTGCATCCGAAAATATGAGAAAATAGATTGGAATGATACTTTCGTGGACCTATTACCCTTTGACATACCAGTGGTACAAGTAATAGATTTGAAACAAAACCTAACAGAGGTAACGAGGTTGTGATAGGTTTTGTGATCTTGGCGTCGTGTCTTTCATCTCGGGTTGGATACAGGCGTCAAGTTGGAAGACTATCGGTATCAGAGGTAATATGGACGTGACACGTGATAATCAAGAGTGGTTTTTGGTGGTATGGATTTTCTTTTCAAGTTTGGCTTCTTGTCAGGTATTCCTCCCTGAAGTAGAGGAAACTTTCCAAGCTTCTTCTCCGACGACCTCCACCGAAGACGACGAGATAGCTCAGGAAGTTGTCAGAGCTTGAATCGGAGCGCTGCCTTCGGCCCCGTGAAGGCTATTGTCGAATGTCAGGTAGCGACCCTCGAGATCATAGCCGGCTATGAGGAGCGGGCCAACACTCTGAGGAAAGTTTTGAACGACCTGGAGGGTCAAGTGGCCAGGTTCCGGGATGCCAAACAGCGGAGCCTGACATCACTGTTCCGTACAGAGGACGAGGCTATGATGACAGCTCTTACGGAGGAAAAGGCTACCTTCTAGGTAAGGAAGGATACCCTGGCTCGGGAGATCGGCGAGTTGGATGACCAGTATGGCCAGTTCAATGCTGCTAGTGAGGCCCGTGCTACCTCAAAGAATAGGCTGGCTGTGCAAATCACTGAGGAGTACATTCATATTGCACAGATCATGAACGAGATTGCCCAGCTGGAAGCCGACTTGAGGGCGGCGATATCTGAACAGGAGGATTATTTGTCCCAGGCTGCCATGACTGCCACCACTTCTGCCCGTTTAGAAGAACAGCTGTTGAAGTTGGAGGGGGAGCATCAGAGTCTGATCCTCTTTGAAGATGAAGTCGCTCGTCAAGAAGAGGCACGACGTCGAGCTGCTGTGAAATCTGAAGCCGAGATTGTTGCTCTGAGGGACAGCATAAACCGCCTGTGTATCCTGTAGATCTTTGTAACTCTTTTTTTTTGGCCGTCACGGCTCTTGTACCTTTTTTTATAAAGACTTTTTCTAGAAGTGAATGTGGTTTTGTTGAATTATTGATGCTAGAGGTAATGTGGACGTAGCAGAGATATTTCTGGTGGGTATTTTGTTGGAGAATTTTGATGTAGACTTATTATCCATTTTATAATCAAGCTATTCGAATATAGATAATAAGTTGAATGAAGCTGCTAGTAGAGGTAATATGGATGTAATAGCAGAGGATGTTCTATATCTGACCAGAGGTAATATGGACGTGGAAAGATATGTATCATTTGGTGGGAGTGGATAGTTCAGAGGTAGTATAGACATGACTATTTTTTATGAATGCTTTGCTTAGAGGTTATGTGGACGTGGCAATCATTCCGCTGGGGAAATAATTATCGAAAAATATTTCAGAGGTAATAGGGACGTGATTTGTTTTCGTCAAACCGAGTTTGGACGAAGTCAAAAACGGAAATGATTCCACTGGAGAAATATTTAGAGCACTTATTATCCGGGGCATATTCAAGACTCTTGAAATACCGATAATAGTTAGATAGTTTTCTTTTAGAATCATATAAACATCGTACTGTACATTTACATGACTGAACCTATGTGAAAAAAAGAGGTTACATATAGTATTTCTTCAGGAACTTGCCATAGATAGGCATTATGAGCAAGTCACCATCGGGCTTGGTTAGCCGGTACGTACCGTTAGAATACACCGATTCTATGACGAAAGGACCTTCCCATTTAGGCTGGAATTTCCTTTTTGTTTTGTGCGTCATGACCATCGGTCTTCTCACTGCTATGACCAGATCACCGACTTCGAAGATCCTTTCCTTCACTTTTTTATTGGAGGCTCTGGAAAGGCGTGCTTAGTATAGCTCAATGCGCTGCTGAGCTAACAAGTATTTTTTGTCTAACGCTTCGAGCTCTTAGAGTCACAGACGGTAGCTCTCTTCAGTAGTCAGCTCGCTGGCTAGGGCTACCCGAAGAGAAGGAATCTGGATTTCTAGGGAAAGAATTGCTTCACTCCCATAAACGAGAGAGAATGGCGTACTGTCTGTTGGAGTCCGGACCATTGTGCGATAGGACCATAGACATTCATCGGGCTTCTCGTTCCAATCATGCTTATTTGAAGACACGAACTTCTTGAGAAGTTTTATGATGGTTTTGTTGAAGGCTTCTGCTAGCCCGTTAGCCACTGGATTGTAAGAAGTAGAGGCTACGTTCTGGATACGATTCTTATCGCAGAACCAATAGAATGCATGGCTTGCGAACTGTGGACCATTCTCATGGATGATCCTGCGAGGTAGGCCGAAGCGGTAGATGACGTAATGTTTGATGAAACTGATCACGTTTGATGTCTTCACTTCGGTGAACGGTATAGCTTTCGCCCATTTGGAGAAGTAAGCGGTTATAGCTAGGATGAACCAATGTCCTTTGGAGGATGGCGGACTGATTGGTCCTATGACATCTATACCCCAGGCTTCAAATGGTCAAGATGCTGTCGTCGGGTGTAGACACACTGAAGATTGATAAATGAAGTCAGCGTAGAACTGGCAAGCTCTACACTTCTTTGCATATTCAACAACATCCGCTATCATTGTGGGCCAGTAATAACCCATTCGTTTGAAACGATCTTATAATTTGGGGACTGGTTGATGTGCACCACAAACTCCATCGTGAGCCTCCCGGAGTGCATGCTTGGCTTCTGTGTCTGATAAGCATCGTAACAGTAGCCCATCGTAAGAGCGTTGGTGCAGCATCTTGGTAGCTGTATCGTAGTAAAATATGAGGGATCGCCTTTGGATACTACTTTCTTCGGGTCCTCAGGGTAGATTCCATAGACAGTGTAGTCTATGAAGGAAATCTCCAGTCTTTAGCGTCGATGTTTGTTTTTGCTGCGTAACTGTGATGAATATGTAAGGCATCTTTCACACAGAATAGTTTTCGACCAGACACTGTGATCGACTGCTGTGTATTGGTAGGAACGGTTAAGAAAGCAGCAAGACCGACTAGAGCATCTGCTTCTATATTATATAGTCGAGGCACGTGCTCGATGAAGAATCCAGCGAAAGTAGACGCCAGCTCGATTGTTGCTTTGTGGAAGGGGATGAGATCTTCATGACGAACTTCATAATCCCCTCGGACCTGACTAACTATTAGCTTGGAATCGCCGTAAGCCTCTAGATAGTCAACTCCCAGTTGCTTTGCCAGTTGCAGGTCGATTAATAGGGTATTATATTCGGCCACATTGTTAGTGCACGGTTCCACGAGAGAATATGCATGATGTATAACCAGATGATCATGTGACACGAGCACGACACCTACTACACCCACGATATTCCTTTTGGGTCCTGTTCTTGATGTACCGTCAAAGAACATTAGCCAAATGAGGATTTCTTTCGTTGCAGTGTTAGATTCCACCACTTCGTCAGAGATTTTGTCGTAGAGCTTGGACGACTCCGGCACCGGATGAGCTGCTAGGAAATCAACTAATGTTTGGCCTTTTACTGCCTTCTGAGAAACAAAAATTATATCGTATGGAGTCAACAACATTTCCCATGTAGCTAAACGGGAATTGAGAGAGCCCAGTTTAGTCATGATTATTCTAAGAGGGTTAACTTTAGATATAATATGGATAGTCTGCCCAGACACGTAGTGGCGTATCTTCTGGATGGAAAATACTGGTGCAAGGCATTCCTTCTCCACCGGTGTGTATCTGTGCTCGGCACCCACCATTGTGCGGCTGAGGTAGTAGATTGCCTGTTCATGGCCGCCTTCGTTCTTCTGAGCTAAGAGGGCACCAAGGGAATGATCCATAGCGCGGACATATAGTAAGAAGGGCTTCCCCATTATTGGAGCTACCAATACTGTTGGGCTTGTAAGATACGGCTTGATGTCGTCGAACGCGCGTTGACATTGTTCAGTCCAGACGAAAGATATGCCTTTCTTCATGAGCTGAGTGAATTGTTGACACCTTCCAGAGAGGTTCGAAATGAATCGTCTGATGTAGGCTAACCTTCCTTGTAGTCCGCGTAGCTCTTTGAGGTTTTTTGGAGGATGCATGTCGAGAATAGCCTTCACTTTCTCCGGGTCCAGATGTATACCCTTTGAAGTGATGACAAAACCAAAGAACTTGCCGTTGGAGACTCCCAGAAAAGACTTGGTTGGATTCATCTTGAGTTGGTTTGCACGTATTAGTTCGAACATCGTTCTCAAGTCTTGGAGGTGGTTGCCCTTGAGACGACTTTTGACTGCGATATCGTCTACGTAGCACTATACGGTTTTGGGGAAATGATCGCAAAAAATTGTGTTCATGGCTCGCTGGAATGTTGCCCCTGTATTCTTCAATCCGAAGGGCATCACCGTATAACAGTATACCTCCAACGGTGTTCGAAAAGATGTGTGCTTCTCGTCGTCAGGGAACATCTTGATCTGGTTGTAGCCTGAGAACCCATCCATGAAGGACATCCGCTCGAAGCCGCAAGTGTTGTCGATCATTACGTCAGTAATCGGTAGAGAAAACTCGTCTTTCGGGTATACAGAGTTCAAATCACGGTAGTCGATACAGACTCGAACTTTACCATTCTTTTTTATGACTAGAACGATGTTGGCAACCCAGTCTGGGTGTTGTTCCTCGCGAATGAATCCACTGGCAATGAGCTTCTTGACTTTATTCTCGATGGCTTCCATGACGTCTGGACGGAATCGTCGTTTTTGTTGCTTCACTGGCTTAGCTTTAGACGAAATATTCAGGCGATGTATAGCGACTTTAGGGTCCAAGCCTGACATGTCTTCATAGCTCCATGCGAAGACGTCGATGTATTCTCTTATAAGCTGTATAAGAGATTGGCGTTCATCGCCAGATAGGTTTTTGCTGATGAAGATTGGTTTGAAGGATGCATCATCTCCTAGATTGACTTGGATGACTTCATCTTCGTTAGGTGGTTTTCGTTGTTCGAAGCGCAGCTCCCACCTGGTGTCCATCTTTTGAGCCCATTGTTCGAGTTCGATTGATTGGATATCGTCTGTAATTTGGTCGGCAGAAACCATGTTGACGAACAGAGTTGCTTTGAACATGTCGCCGATGTTGGAGTCTGAGTCCCAAAAGGAGGATTCAGAAGAATGAGAACAACGATCTGCTTCATCATCTGATCTTTCGGGAGTTGTTGGAGGAGAGACACAGCCTAAACCAACACCGCTTCGTTGATAGTAGTTCTCGGGTTTGCCAGGGGAAGCAAAGTGTCGTATTGGCAATTGTCGTCCTCGTCCGTGATTTAGCCCTTTATCGCTTTTGATGTCATATCCTATGTTCTAGATGATATTCTTGGCCTGCCAACTATACCGAAAAAGTTGCATTTTTCCAGAGTCATGGTCAGCTTCTGTGTTCTGCTTGGGAGAAGTAGAGTTTGGAACGAACTTTCTTTCTCCAATTATATGACCGAAGATGATTAGCTCTTCATCTTTCTTTCTGGCTGGAATAATGAAGTAGAGGATATCTTCAAGGTAAACTTTTTTCTGCAAGTGAGGTATTGTGACCGGCATGCAGAGGTGTGGTCCTATGCCATTCTCTAGAGCGTATATCGTATCTATGTAGTGGTTTACAGATTGATAGACATCGGAGTAATTCAAAGATAAACCTTTACTAAGGAAATACGCAAGTTCTTCTTCAGGGATAACATCATCCGTTGAAGGTACATTATTATGAGTATTGATATACTCATTGAGAGGATCACCATCTGGAAGAGGAGCCACAGTCTTGGCCGAGTTCACCACGTAGGGTAATTTTTCAGGATTGGGAGGACGGACGTCAGCAGGTTCCTCCCGGGGTGTCTTATTGAGAGTGATGGTCAGTGGCTTGCCCTTGTCAGGGTTCTTCTTTTTCACCCAGATTGTGAGAGGCTTCGGAGTACTTTTTGGAGTAGTACGTCCTTTGACTCGGATAATCAGGGGACCATTGGAGGATGGACTTGCTTCCGCTTCATTGTCTGCTTCGTTGCCGTCATCCTTGGAGGGGGCTGGCATTGGTAAAGTACCGAATCTTCGTAGTAAGCTTCGATGCCCTTAAAAGGATCGACATCGACAAACTCCGTCTTCATGACACCATCGTTGTTGATGTATTTGAAGTACTGGTGAAGTGTGAAAGGAACGATCATGTTCTCGTGTATCCATGGACGTCCCAATAAGACGTTGTAGGATACATTGGCATCGATCACATAGCAGGAAACCTCTGTTCGAAGATCACCGATCTGGCATTTGAGACGGATCTTATCCAGCGGATGGCTTCGACCAGCATTGAAAGCCATGATAGTTGTGTTGGTTGCGGATGGCTTGTGCAGAGGGATTTTTAGAATTTGAAGCAACTTTCTAGGAATAATGTTGAGGGATCGAGGATCCTGGATCGATGTGCATGCGGTCCACCTTGATCGTCCCGATATACCCTGTATAGTACAGGGGTCTATTATGACGATAATTTTTGAGTAGCATGTTCTCCTGTGAGAAGGTGATGTTGGGCACCACTTCCATAGTACTGTGGCGGTGGGGACAGGAGACAGGATCTTCAGCTTGGGCTTTGACTTTAGCGAGGTAAGAGTCGGCGTATAGTAATGCCTCACTTAATGCCTTCTGCGTTTCTTTGGAGAGTCGTAATAGATCGAACAGGGACAACCTGGCAGGTGTATTGGCTAGCTGAGCCAGTATGTCAAAGTTGTAGGGCCGATCCATGCCTTCAGGAGCTGGCGCCTTTAGAGATTTGTCAAACCGTGTCTCCCTCTGCTTGGATTTGTCCGTGGTTTAAGGCTTGGACGGGCCGGCTTCTGAGCTTGTGGAGGCAGCAAGAGCTTTAATACAAAAATTTGTCAACTTAGCGACGTTCTAAAACGTCGCTAAATTCGATGAAAATGTCGCTAAGTGAAATTAGCGACGTTTTGGGCGACGTTTTGGAAACGACGGAAAAAAACGTGTCGTTAAACGAGAAAACGTCGCAAAACGTCGCTATGACGACGTTACTTAGCGACATTATAAACGTCGCAAATTAGCGACATTATTTGCGATGTTTTAACGTTGACGCTAATTAGCGATACAAATGGCGACGTTATTGTCTGGTCGCCGTTTAGCGACACTTTTGCGACATTTTGGCGACGACGTGCTGACATCAGATTTGGTGTCACGTGTTGCCACGTTAGTATTTAGCGATGCTTTTAGCGACATTTATTAACGTCGCTAATATTTAGCGATGAAGCGTAACGTCGCTAAAAACGTCGCTAAGTTAAAAAAATATTAGAAAAACAGATTCCAGAATGCAAATGGAGCTGGTGCCTGAGCCAAAATACAGAATACAAAATACAAAATACAGAATCCAATCCCTGGGTTCGCCGACCCCCTCGGTGGAACACTCAACACCGGCACGCACAATACATTCCAGAATATACAAAAAAAAATACTATCCGCAACGAACATAGTCAATATATATATCCTCAACGAACAAAGTCAATATCCGCAAATACGTACAAACTCAATATCCTCAACGAACAAAGTAAATATCCCCTAATACGTACAAAGTAAAAAATATAGTACAGTCCAAAAATGTAAAAAAGAAACTACTAATTTCCTGGAGCTGGACCCGATGCTGGAGCTGGACCAGGTGCTGGAGTCGGAGCTGGAGGAGGAGCACCACCAGATGACTGTCGTCGCAATGACAGGATTGTCTGATACTCCTCCGGTGACAACAGGTGGACGAGCATGTCCTTCCGTGCACTGCCGGATGTAGACGATGCTCTCGGTGTACCAGCAAACGGTCGCTCTGTAGACATCTCCTGGAACTGCTGCATCTGATCGACCAAACGCTGCGTAGCCTCCTGCGTAGCGCGGGTCATCTGTCGCAGCGCCTCAGTAGTCACCTCAAGCCTCTCGAAGCGTGAGATGAGCACAGAATCATCTGTATGCGGCCCCCCATCATCTGCAGCATCTCGTCACGCAGAGCTGCGATCTGCGCATCGACACTCTGCTGGTGGCGGAGCAACTCCTCAGTCTGTGCGGGGCCGGGCACACTAGTGGTGGTCGCAGAGGCCTGTGACGTAATGAAGGCACCATAGGAGCCCGTACCATAGTACGTACCCCTATGCATGCCACCGACGGCCCTCATCCATAGCTCGTCATCTGACTGAGCTGCGACGGCCAGAGGCTGCTGGGAAGTGCTAGCACCAGCTCCCTCTGACCGTGTCGGCCCGGCCTCCCTAAGCCTCAAAAACACGACCTAGAAATAACATCTATATGAATTCTCACGTGGTCGCTAAAAATTAATATTAATGAACTAGCATTAAGTAAAACTTCTAAAACTCGGCCTAGAAATAACATCTATATAAATTTTTTACGTAACTAAAAATTAATATTAATGAACTAGCATTAAGTAAAAATTACGTAGGTGTCCCGGGCCTTATCGTCTATGAACCGCTCCCCCTTCGTGTGCGTGGCGAGGAACAAGGTCACCATATTCGGGACTTCTCCCGATTCAACCTGTTACGAAATTATTATATGATTTGTCAGTTAAGCTGAAAGAAATATATTACTATAAAGTATTAATTATGGGTGTACGGCGAGATACGTACCATATGGGTAAAGAAATCTATGATGGACCGTGATCCACCACACCTCTGCGACCCCGCCTGTCGCGCTCTTTTAGACTTCGTGGCCTTCTCCTTATAGGCTTCCTCCTCGAATCTCCTTTTCATTACCGCCCAGTCGGCGGCAGAGATCCAACACTGAATAGGCTCTCCCCGGCGGTCGCGATCCTTTTGGTCGAGGATCGCGTCCCTAATGAGCTTACTGGTGACGCTGGAAAAAATAGCCTCGACAGCAACGGCACGGTAGGGAGGGAAGAAGTAAGTCCGCTAAAAAAATCATAGAAGTACGTAAGTTATAACATAACATACTAAATGTTAAAAGGAAATAAACTTTTACGTACCGAAAAGTGCTCAAATCTTATAAACAAGTTTATAATGAGCTTACTGGTGTACGGAGGAGGGATGATACCTGTAAAATGAAAATTAAAATTTATTAAACAAGTTTATAATAAATTTAAATAAATTAAATACAATAATTTTACTTACCGTCTGGTCCGAGTACACGCCCAAATCTTCAACCTCAGATCCTCCTCCGGGCGACACGGAGGATGTGTCTCAAATGGGAGCTGCACCATGCCCCTGCCCCGCCCTCTGTCTCTGCCCCTGCCCCTGCCCGCAGCCTGTCCCTCGGCCTCGCCCTCGTCCTCGACATGGGCCTCGCCATAGCCCTCGACCTCGACGTGGGCCTCGGCCTCGGCCTGCTCCTCATTAGTGGGGTCGACCTCTGGAATACTCGACGGTACTGGCTGCATAGAAGAAGAAGGCCTTAGCCTCGAACTGCTAGAGCCGGGTATGGAGACACTGCCGGCGACTAGACCGCTAGTGTATACTGGAGTGCGGGGGAATGAGGAGTCGGTAGGAGGAGTGGTAAATGGAGACTGTCGGGCTCGTCGACTCCCACCAGCACCGGAACCAAAGGATCCACGTCGAGCCATATCCAAAAAATATAGAAATATATACTATATCTGAAAAAATAAAAGTATACCATACTACATCTGAAAACATCGCTAAGTAAACCATACTACATATGAAAAAAACAAAAGTAAACCATACTACATCTGAAAATATTGCTTATTAACGTCGCTAAAACAAAAATAAACCATACTACATCTGAAAAAAACAAAAGTAAACCATACTACATCTGAAAATTAAACATATTCAATCCTCTTCTGAAAATTCATCTTGTTCCGATTCCTCTTCCTCTTCCTTTTCACTTCTATCAACTTTTTCTTCCTCTTCTGATACTTCTGCCTCTTCCAATTGATGAAACATGTCATGAGAAACTTTCGTTGAGTCAACATCGACAATATTTGTAATAAGAGGTAGTTCGTCTTTCTGATAAGCTATCTCGTTGACATCGAAGGTATTCCGAGCTTTACTCTTACAGACTGCCCACCAATCTGATCTCCTGGCTCCTCGTTTTGGATAGCTAGTAAAGTAAACTAGCTGAGCCTGGCTTGTTAGAACAAACGGCTCATAAGCTTGATATCGACGGCGATAATTTATGTCAACAAGACCATGTTTGTCAACTCTCCAACCTCGACCTTGGATCGGATCGAACCAGTCACATCTGAACAAGACGATCTTACAAGGTTCTATAGCATAATTGTATGTCAGTTCCATAATCTCCCGTAAGACGCCAAAGAAGTCATTGCCTGGGTCGACGTCTTTGTAGTTTGAAGATTTTATGCACAAACAGCTATTCTTCGTAGAATCCAAATCCAAGAAGTCGTCTCTTATTCGAGCATTTGTTGACTTGAACCTGAAACCATTTACACAGTAACTTGGCCAAGTCTTCACTTGATAAATTGGTCCCTTGGCTAGAGTTTTAATATACTCATTCTCAAGGATTGCCTCCGGGCGATCAACCTAAATACCATATAAACGATGCTAACTTAATTATTATGTGCAAGTATAAATATACAGAAAAAGTAAATTGTGAAGATATCCGTACATATGCTCTCAACCAAAAAGGAAAATGAAGTCTCATTTGTTGTTCTACTTCCTCCTCGGTTGCGTACGGATTGTTGGACGTTACCTCATCCTTAAACATGCTGGAAAGCAACGAAGCATAGGTATATTAGTTATATTCAGAAGCAACGAAGCACGCAAAATAGTTTTACTTACCCCTCTAGCTTGTCTACTTCTTCCTCGTCGCAATTGAGCAATACATATAACATTGCAGCGCTAACCTCGTCATCATTTAGATATCTTTTTTCATTTTACCAGATGGTTTTTCGTAGGCAGTAAATACTTTCAGCTTTGCCTCAATACCAACTTCATAGCCGTCGTCATTTCTGGGAGCCCTTGTTCTGTTGATAGCAATATGAGGCTGAAAATACATGGAACAGAAGTTTAGAATCTCCTCAAGGACATATGCTTTACAAATAGAACCCTCCACCTGTGCCTTATTTTTCACCTTCCTCTTGAGGTGGTTCAACTGTCGCTCGAACAGGTACATCCAACGATAACCTGCAGGTCCAGCAACAAGTGCCTCATGGATAAGATGAATCGACAAATGCTCCATTGAGTCGAAGAATGCAGGAGAAAAAACTCTCTCAAGTTTGCAAAGTGTTACCACAATATCCTTCTCTTACTTCTCTAAACGATCGACGAGCAACTTGTAAGAACAAAGATCTCTGAAGAATATGCTAAGCTCTGTTAATGGATCCCAGACTACCGGCGGTAATAATTCCCTAAATGCAACAGGAATTAACCTCTCCATGAATACGTGGCAATCGTGGCTCTTCATTCCGGTCAGTTTACACCCCTTTATATCGACATATCTTCTTAGATTGGAGACGTATCCGTCTGAAAATTTTAAGTCCTGGATCCATCTACAAAGTCTCACTTTGTCCTCATTGTCCAGCGAGTAGATTTTCTTAGGCCGTAAAAGCTTTTTCTTTCTATTGTCTATCATGTACAATGTAGGGCGTCTGCATATTTCGGCTAAGTCCAATCTAGCCTTCTGATTGTCTTTTGTCTTTTCCTTGACGTCCATTACAGTATTAATTATGTTATCAAACATGTTCTTCTCGATATGCATGACGTCAAGGTTATGTCTAATCATATTTGTGCTCCAATATGGCAGATCCCAGAATATACTCCTTTTGGTCCAGTTATGATCTTTGCTAAATCCCTCGCAACAGCTGCTCGTTGTAGGATCTTCAATAGCACTTGGAATTTCTTTTATTTGCTCCCATGTGTTCTCTTCGGACCACATTGGCAGTGGATCACCCTTCTCCATAGCTCCGGCACAGAATACAGTTCTGTTCCTACGGTACAGATGGCCTTTCGACAAGAACTGTCGGTGACAATCAAAGAAGCATAGTTTTCTTCCGTGTCTCAAACGAAAAACTTTAGTGCGGTCCATACAATACGGACATGAAAGCCGACCATGAGTGCTCTATCCAGATAACATTCTATAAGCCGAAAAGTCATTGATTGTCCATATTAGTGCTGTCTGCATCTGAAAATTTTGTTTTTTCGAAGCATCATACGTGTACACCCCTGTTTCCCATAGCTGCTTCAGCTCATCTATCAACGGATGTAAGTACACGTCGACGTTCCTCTTCGGGTTGTTCGGACCGGCGATGATAATAGTTAAGAACATGTAAGGTGTCTTCATGCACATCCAAGGCGGTAGGTTGTACGGAGTGAGGATTACCGGCCAGCATGAATATTGGGAGCCTGAAAGACCAAATTGGATGAAACCATCAGAGCAGAGCCCCAACCTTACATTACGCGCATCAGAAGTGAAATTATGATATGCTCGATCGAAGTGCTTCCATGCTTCTCCATCAGATGGGTGATCCAACACTCCTTCGGTCTGTTGTCGTTTGTGCCAACTCATATTTTTGGCAGCCACTTTCACCATGAACAACCTCTGCAACCACGGCATCAACGGCAAGTAGTGCATTGAACCAGTCGGTCTTCTAGACTTGCCTGCAGCAATTGGCTTGTAGCGACCAGCACCACAGAATTCGCACACTTCTGCATCTTTGTGATCTTTGTAGTAAAGCATGCATCCGTTCTAACAACAATCGATCTTGTCGTATCCTATCCAGAGGGATCTCACCATCCTCTTAGAACGGTAGAAGTCTTTCGGTAACTTGACACCCTCCGAAAAGATATCGGTAATCAACTCGAGCACTCTATTGTAGCATTCTTGCGACATGTTAAAGTCAGACTTTATGCTCAAGAGCCGAGTGATCACCTCTAACAGTGAATGGTTCTCACGGCCAGGGTACAAAGGAATCCTTTCATTCTCCAAAAACTCTATGAACTTCACGGTATCGACATTCGGTGCCTCCTCGGCTGCGTCACGATTGTATGGATTGAAACTAGGCCCCGCAGCGTCGAAGACCATATTCACGTACTCGTTGTCAACACCAGTTCTGTTGTGGACATTCATATAAGGCTCCACATAAGGCTCCACGTAAGGCTCCGTTTGGAATGCTAAAGGTACAGGCTCTCAGTGTGCGGTCCATTGGTAGTAATTCGGAAGGAAACCCTTTGTGTATAAGTGATACATCACATCCAATTCTGGTTGAAACTTCATATTCTGACATTTTACACACGGGCAGTTAATGTTCATGTCGTCCATGGATTGAGAAAACGCCTTTGCGAATTGGAGGAATTGTTCTACTCCGGCGATGTATTCATCTCGCACACCGCACCTGTCATCTCGAATGCGGTTGTACATCCACGAACGGTCTAGCAGATACATGGATATAGCCATTTCTAGATATCTGCAAATATAAATAAACTTTAAAACTAAAACGAATATAGTACATACTACATACTACGACCGTGAATCGTAACCATTCATATGAGTCGGGACCATTCCTACTACATACTACATACTAAAACGAATAAACTTCAAAACTAAAACAAATATACTACAAACTAAAATGAATATACTACATACTACGGTCGTGACTCGGGACCATTCCTATGAGCATCGGGATAAAGGAAAATAGACGACGACATTAACCAACCAACAAAACAACGTATTACAAGCATCGGTACTATCGGTACGTGGTTTCGAATCGGAGTATCAGATTTTTCGATGTCGGAAAATAAATAATTATTACTAAATTATCATATTTTTCGGCACTATCGGTGCCCCTGACCCAGCCCCCCCGCACCCCCACCTACACCACCCCTAACCCTAACCCGAACCCTATCCCTAACCCCTTCTCCACCAGTCCTCCTTCCCTCCCCAGCCCCCCTCACCCCCCCGCTCCCCTCCCCCACCAACCACCCCTAACCCTAACCCGAACCCTTACCATAGCCCTCCCCTCCCCCCAACCCCCTCGCCCTCACCCCCCATCCGTCCTCACCCCCCCCCCCCCCGCCCCTCCCCCCCACACACATCCACCCCTAACCCGAACCCTAACCCTCCCTTCCCTCCAGCCCCCCTCACCCCCATGCCCCACCCCCCAGCCACCCCCAACCATTCCTCACCCCAACCACCCGCACCCTCCTGCCCCTCCCTCCGAGCCACCAGTACCCCCCAACCACCAATACCAAAAATAGAGAGAGAGAGAGTCACGTACCGGAGGAGAGTCGTCGGAGAGAGTGAGAGTCGCCGGAGAGAGTGAGAGCGCCGGAGAGAGTGAAAGTGAGAGCGCCGGAGGGAGAGAGTGAGATAGTAAAATAGATAGGGAAAAATGAATCGGGGGGGGGGAATTTAATTTAATTAGAATTTAGCGACGTTCTTACGAACGTCACTAAATTAGTCGCTATTAGCGATGTCATAGTGACGTTTCGCGACGGCTAGCTCATGTAACTAATATACGTCGTTGTTACGTCGTTATTTGCGTCGCTAGTAGTGACGGTTAGTGACGTTTCAGTTATACGTCGCTAATGTCAGCAATTTAGCAATGTTATGTGAACGTCCGTAAATTTACGTCGCCAATTAAGCAGATTTTAGTAGTGCTTAAGGAGCTACTGCTTCTTCTTGTGCGGGATCGTACGTCCGAAGATAAGTCTTCTCCGATCGCGTCTCGCCAGATAGAACCTCATAGATGGGGGAGGATACCATATGGCATGGCTTGAATTTCTTGCGCCTTCTTGCCTTGGGAGATGCTACCCCCTGCGTCACTTCTTGGACAAGGTCCGGGTGGACCCACATGATCTCACCATGTTCAGTTGTGAGTGGGACCAAGGTCGAGTTGCGAGCTGGTAGTAGGTTGACGACTTCCATCATCGCCTTGGGGATCGGGACCACGCCATCTGGGACTTCTGTAGGAGGAAAGTCGCCAAACTAAAGAGAGATCATGTTAGCAGATACGACCTTGTCTTCAGCTTCGAGGTTGATCACTTGGCTGTCGATAAGCTGTTGTATCTTCTTCTTCAGGACGATGCAGTCCTTGGTGGAGTGATGCACGTACTGATGATAGAGACAGTACTTGGGATTATTGAGTTGGCTCGCCTCTGCAGGACGTCGTGGTGGAGGCAATATCAGCTTATTACCCTTCATCAATGTGTGGAAGATGGTAATGACATCGTCTTCGTCGAAAGAGAAGGTCTCCTTATACTTGTCGGAGGTGTCCTGGGAATTGGAAGCTCCTTTGGATGTGTCGACTTTCAGGACTTCTTTCCCTTTACCCCCACGAACAGGGATAGTTTGAGGATGCTTGCCCTTGTCTTCGGATTTGAGTGTCTTCAACCCCAGTAGTTCCAAGTTAGGAACGTCATTTTCAGCAGCATCAGCGGCCCCGATGAAAGCGGGCCATGTATCATACTTATGTATACCTAGACAAAACTTCACTGTAGGAAGGAAGTTATGTCGACAAGTATCCATAAGTTCTGAGTCTGGTATGCCGAAGGGCATCTTCAGTACTAGCCGTCTGAAGCGTTCGATAAAGGCGATGACAGACTCAGTCCTCCTTTGCTTGGTCTCGATGAGGGTGGACATACTAACATGTATGCCGCTCTCGTAAAACCTGTTCAGGAACAACCTCTCCAAGTTTTTGAATGAATTGATACACCCGTCAGGCAGACTGTAGAACCATTCGAAGGCTACCCCCTGTAAGGTGCTAATAAACAGCTTCGACATGAACGGATCGTCTCTGGGCAAGTGTAGAGTCTGCGTGTTAAAGTACGTCATGTGCTGACGAGAAAAAGTCAAACCGTCAAATGAGTTCAGCGTCAGCGACTTGTAGTTAGGAGGGCAAGTAGCGTTCTCTCATTCAGGGGGATACGGTTGATATATCCACATCTTCTGAAGCTCGTCTTTGTGTGAGATGGTGTCGAGGCGAACGACCAAGGAATCAATTGCATCTTGTTGATTGAGCAGGTGTTGGAAAATGACTGTTGAACGATTGTCAGGCGTTGTTCGCGAAGGACCACCCCCGACATTTGTAAGATTTAGAGGAGGCACAACGGAATGATACTCTTTTTGTAGTGAAGGAGGGTTGTTGCTGTGAGCCGGACTAACGTGGGCCGAGACGTTTTGTTGAGGTGGAGGAACAGCCCCCACAGCTTGAACTGCCATGATACTGGTAAGCATATCAGTGATCTTGGCGAAATGATGTTTCGAGACCCTCTAGCCGTTTGCTAGTCTGATCGCTGGCTTCTTCAGATCTTTTCCCGTCTGTCATGTATGTAGATAGCATGCAAGGATGAACAGAGAAAGCAGTGCAACTGGTGCTGATACTGTCTTTCTCTGAGTGGATAAGTCCTTCATCTTCAGGTAGATAAGGTAGATAGTCGCCATTGGATTCGGAGGGATCATCATCCTCTGGAAGGCTACCCCCAGTGTGGGGGTCATCTGCTTCAGATTCTGAGGGAATGCTACCCCCGGCTCGAGAATCTTCGTCGTCCATACAGAATCTTGCCTTTGATCGACTGCCCATATAGACTCCTTTGGATGTGACAGCCTGTTGGCCATCTGTTGGTAGACTTCTCCTTCTTCTTCTCGCGGAGCTAAGAGAGAAAGTTGGGTTCGTAGTCCACTGTCTTTGATTGGGGCTTCCGTAAGGGGGACCCCCATGAAGCCATGTTGGATGAAACACTTAGTGGCTTCTCGTCGTCAGAGAAGTATAGCCGTCGAAACACTAACTTTCTCTGAGGCACTCTTGTTGCTTTGGAGCAACAACAGTTGATAACAATACTGGTGCACGGAAGCGCACTATGAATTGTTATGTTCTTCCTCGCTTTACGCTTATGATTTATTATGTCGCACAAGTCAGCGGAAGGGAGTTTTGCCTTACAACCCATGTTGCATGCATCTCCGAGCTTTGCATGCGGGTTCGTAAGGAGAGTAGTTGCATCCAGACTTAGTCATGTGTAGGGGCAACCCCCACACCTAAGTTCTGTAATTTCCTTGAAGACAGCCCCGTGCTATACGAGTTGGGGCCTGTCTTTTTATTGTGGTCGTATAGGCCTTGGAGACTGGCCTTGGGCGCATGCTCCTTGACAGCATGTCGGAGCCTCCTTAATGAGGGCGCATAGTATGGATCCAGAGAGCCTGGGCGCATAGCCTTGGGCGCATGGTTTTGGATGCTCAGCCTGTTGAAGACAGATGTGTTCTGGTTGGGGCTATGAGCCCAAACACTCCCTTGGACGCATGCCTGGTGGAGCAGCGTTGTTTTCTTCCAGTTTGACCTCCTTCGTTTATGAGCCTCGTCGGGTTCGGCCAGAGTGTCGCACACCCTGATTCTTGGCATCGTAGTATTTTTCTTTGCCAAGTCTCGGATGTTGAATACCCTGTTGTTGGTTGTGCAGGGAAGAAGTCACTGGGCTAGTAGAGCCCGGAACGGCGTGAGCCTTTTCCATTTGGGGAGCTTCTGTGGCAGAGTCATGCGCCCATGTGACAAGTCCTCCAGTTGCATATCTGCTATGACATTAGCAGGATATGCGCAGCGAGCCTTCGAAAGCCAAGTCTTGCGAGACTTGTTTGGCTTTGCTGATTTTGAGGGAGTAGAGCCGTCCCTCGATCGAGAGAATCTCTTCGAATGCCTGCTGATTGAACTTTTCGATCAGCATCTTCTGAGTACTCCCCACTTTATCGGTATCGGATTGCGTTACCACCTTCTCGTCAGAGAAAAAGGTAGTCCCCAACAGAGTCGTCATTTTTGTGGACACACACAAAAAAGAAGAAGAAAATGTTATCTTTTCTTTTATTGGCACAAGGCACCACAAATCGAGTACGCCTGGGAGATCCTGCGCTGAGGATCCCCGAGTACAAAAAAAAATTCTGGGGAGTGGGACGATGGAGATCGAGCGGCAGTTGCCCCTTTAATCCGTTGACACTCCGATTACAAAAGTGGAAGAAAACCTAAGAAAATTGCTAACTCTCGGCTTACTGGCAAGAAGTGCAGCAATTTGTCTCTTGAAAATGCTCTCCGTTCTGTGTTTTGAAGAGGGATGAGGCTCCCCTTTTATAGTCGTTCTTGCGCTGGAATGATGTTATGTGCCCACATGAGGAAACACGCTGGTTTCTATGTGGACGCATAGTCCTGTTTTGGGCGCATAGGATGTAGGCGCATACAGGCTGCGAGATCGTGGGTTGGTCGTGGCGTTGACATGGCCGCATGCTTCGGTGCACGACTGCTCGTGGAGACTGACGTGGCCGTGCGCTTCGGTGCACGTTTTGATCATGGCTTTGACTGAGTCAGGCTTGGGCGCATAGCCATGTCTCAGGCTATGCGCCCTCCTTTCGGAGGAGCGAGTCTTGGACGCATGAAACTTCACTGGCTGGGCGCATGAAGCTTCACTGACTGGGCGCATGGAGCTACACTGACTGGGCGCATGGAACTTTTACTGGCTTGGAAGCATGGGACTTCATTTGCTGAAAAATTTTCATACTTCTACAACCCCCAATTGCTAATCTCCACTACCTCCTCCCCAATTTTATTTAATTAGTGTTAGTAGTGTTATCCCCCTCCCATTTCCTGCATAATCTTTTAATTGTAATTATAGTTACACCAAAAAAATGTCTAATTTTTGAGAATTTTGAGGGTAGTAGTAAGTAAAATAAGAATGGGAGGTAGTGGAGACATGATTAGAATTTGGAAGGTAAATACAAATAACTCTATTTTTAATCACAAAATGTACATGAATTGAGAGTATTTACACAATTGCATACGTTTTGTTAGGGTTTTCGATTTTAGACAAAATTGAAATCCAAATCTAGAATAGAATCATTCTTTTAGTATTTTTAAAATCGAAAAAGTATCGATTTTTTTAAAAACCGAATTCAATTTTCGGTTTAAAAAATCGAATAATGCTTTCCCCCTCTAAAGGGATACACATAAGAGGAGTCCATTTTTGTTCACCCACCAAAACTAGATGAGATGTTCACCCTCCAGTAAATAAATGACACAAACTATTTTGCAAGTGGTTTTGTTCACTCACCAAAATGGTTTTGTGCCACGTGTCATTTATTTACTGGAGGGTGAACATCCCACCTAGTTTTGGTGGGTGAACAAAAATGGTCGCCACATAAGGGGCTGCTTGGCAAATAGGAAGTGTGTTAGGATTTAGTAAAAAATGGAAATTGAGGGATGGAAGTGAAAAAAACTTTGTTTGGTTAGGAGTGGGAAATGAGCATGGAACTGACAGACGTGACTCCTGCCAGTTCCTGTCGGTGGAGAAAGGAATGGGTGTTTTTGCAAACCCACATCCTGGGTTGGCAGCCGGATGTGGGTGGATTCCTTATTCCTTTTTTTAATTATTTATTAACCGAGTGGGACTGTTAACAGATTATTTAATAACAACGTATTATATAATTAATTTTTTTTTTTACTTATAGTTAGTAATAGTTTATTGTTTGTTATTAATTTTTTTAGTTGGCTGAAATTTTTTGTTATTAATTTTTGTTAGTTAGTTAGTAATTAATTAATTTATTATCTAATTTTTTACTTTTTTTATTCTAACCAAACGTATTGTTCTCTACTAGAAGACAAGTAAGTGGACAAATTTTTATTATTTTTCTATCATTGAAAGTCCAAATCTAAATTTTTTACACTTAAAATTTACCGAACAGGTTTTAACGTACTGTTTGGGAAGGGTGGAAAATGGGAGGAAGGAAAAAGTTGAGGGGAAAGTGAGAGGAAAATTTTAAATGATGGTGTTTGGAAAGGGGGAGAGAAGATGGGGGAGAAAAATTTGAGAGGAAAAAGTAGGTGGGTCCCACCAAAAAAATTTCCTCCCAAATGTGGGAGGAAAATGGAGAGAGATGAGAGGAATTTGAGTGAATTTACCCCACTACCCCTCAAAAAGTTAATATTAAATCATCATTTGAGAATACCAAGGAGGAAATAGTAATTATACCTATATCCATAAACAAATAAAAAATTGTTTTTAAACTTTTCCTTCCCCTACTTTTTGTTCATCCAAACAAGAAGAGGTAAAGTTAATTTTTCTCTCCCTCAATTTTCCTTCCTCTCAAATTTTCCTCTCCCTCCCCTCCTATGTTCCCAAACATAGTGTAAGAGTAGGTAAGCAATGGCGTTGTACCTCCTCCAACGCCTAAAGCGGCGCCAAACCCTGTCTCCCTCAACCAAGACACGGCCCCTCCCCCCACGTGCCCGGGTGCCCCCCACCTATTAACTCCCGCAGCCCAACACGTCATCCCACCCCCACCCACCCACCTACCTACCCCCTAATGGGGAGAATGCCAATGGCAGGCGCCGCTCGTCAGAATATCCGTACCCCCTCCCTCTCTCTCTCTCTCTCCTGCTACTGCTGCTGACAGCAGCAGCTGCTGCAGCATTAGTAGGGCATACGTCACCCCCCCCCCACACCCAGGAAAGTCACATGCTCCCCCCGCCACTGCGCCTGACACGTCTCATCATGCGGCGGCCCCCCTCTCTCTCTCTCTGTTGCTTCTTTCTCTACTATATCAGCATCACCATCAGCATCAGCATAAGCAGCACTTTCTTCTTCTTCTTCTTCTTCTTGAACCAACCCATCAATAGCAATGTCTTCGAGAACAGGAGGAAGTGGAGAGGGGAGGTACAGAGGGGTGAGGAAGAGGCCGTGGGGCCGGTACGCGGCGGAGATAAGGGACCCGTGGAAGAAGACGAGGGTCTGGCTCGGCACCTTCGACACGCCGGAGGAGGCCGCCGTGGCCTACGACCACGCCGCCCGCTCCCTGCGCGGGGCCAAGGCCAAGACCAACTTCCCCCCTCCTTTCCCTCCTCCGCACCACCACCGCTGCCTCCTCCTCCACCACCACCAGCCGCCGCCGCCTCCTCCTCCTCCGGACCACCTCAACTGGCCCTTCCTCCTCCAGCTCCCGCCGCCTCCTCCCTCGACTGAGCTCGCGTTGGGCACCGGCCCCTACCATCACGAGAGCGAAGAGGAAGAGGAGGAGACGAAGGGACCGGGAGGTGGAGGAGTTTTGCTCCCGTTCGACCTCAACGAGCCTCCGGCGCCGGCGCCGACGGCCTCTCCGATCATCTTCTTCTAGTACCACCTACGTAGCTAGGAGCGCATGTGCATGTATATATTAAGTTGCTCTACTCTTTGCTTTAGCTTACAGTAGGAAAGAAAGATTAAGCTAGTGAGTGTTGTTAGAGAGGGTTAGGGAAGGATTGGCAATGTTAGTTTGCTGTTGTTACTTCGACTTCTTCGCGTTGGGTGAGATGATGTTTGCTGCACGTAGTACGCACTATATATATATTCAGTTAATTACGTATTTCGACTTGACTTCTTCTTGAATGAGCCGAAGCTTAATTAATTTGATCATGAAAATTAGCTCCATTTCCTCTATATTGTTGAATTTATCTTAATTAATTGAAGCTGACACTACAGTGGTCACCTACAAAGAAGAAGTATTCGCGAGGGGTCTCCCTTAGAAAATAAATATTCGGCAAAATAAATATTGCTTCAGTTCAGATGTCTGCTAGCAAAAGCTGCTCAAGGACAAAGAAGTCACATTCTACAATACAGTGCAGAATCTGACATTGCTTGCTTACTTGCAAGCAGTTGAGTGTCTCTCTCTCTCTCTTATATATATATATATATATATATATATATATATATATATATATATTGTGAAGAAACAAAATTTACTAATTTCTTAGGATATTAAGTTTCAGATATCTAGGTTGAAGAAGTCTAATAACCATCTAATATATTTTTTAACAACAAAAGGTTAAACAATTTGACAAGTTTTCGACAACAAAAGTTTTCGACAACAATTAATGTAAATGTTAATATTAATATCATGTTAATTTGATATTAATATTAATTCTGATGTTAATGTTAACGCTAATTTAATTTAACGTTAATATTAATTTTAATGTTAAAGTTAATATTAATGTTAACTTTAATATTAATGTTCATGTTAATTTGATATTAATATTAATTTTAAAACTAGTTTTAATGTTTAATGTCATTTTGCAATGTCAACTACATGCCATCAGTCATGTCATATGCTACATAATGAGAGATCGTATCAACCAAAGTTTTTGGGTGCCAAATATCATTTTTTGTTTCGACAAAAATATTAAATTGTATGGCATTTTTGTCATCAACTCAAACGACGGTCCAATATTTTGATTAAAAATAAATACAAAACCTACTCCATAATCGCCGGATGGTCTATGATCACTAATGGAATCCATCATATAACATATCAAGCAAAACTAGGTGATATAGATTTTATGAAGAGCCGACCATCCAAAATGGAGCAGATCTGTTGTCTCCAACATTTGTGTATCAAACATATTCTTTTTGCTATAAAAATACGGATCCTACTGATTGTGGATGTTATTTTTTAAAATAACCAATAGATCCACATTTTTATAGGAGACTAGATATATTTAGTACATGACTTTTGGGACGACAGATCTGCTCCCATCCAAATAAGTCCATAATTATTAAGCCAGTATGTTTCTTCTGAAACATTGAATCATCAATTTATGCTATTGCCCTTTTGTCCATCTTTTGATAATAGCAATATAGTTTTGTAGTCATTCTTCTTTTGCAGCGAATCAATATGTTTAATACAATGGTTTGACAATTATAGACTGGTTTTGTATTTTTTAAATTAATGAATACAATGTCGTCATGCCGTCTCGCGAGTTGGTGACCATTTTTTTTAGTTTAAAGATGTTTTTATTGTTGATTTGTTTAGAAAAACTAGATGATGGGCGAGTTGTACCTCTCAATTCAAAATTTTAAAAATTAATACAGAAGAATTGATATGATTAATTGTGTACTCTTCCCTCTTAGAGGCATGTATATAAATATATACAAACCCTGGTACACCAAGTAATTACAATTATTATCTACCCCAAGACTTTCTATAATTAAAATTTTTCTATAACAAGACTTTACTTAATTAAGGTCTTCTTATAATTAAGTCGATCCTTAATTAAGGACTTCCTATAATTAAGTCGTTCCTTAGTTGAGGACTTCCTATAATTTAGATGTTCGACAGCCCCCTCAAGTTGGTGCATAGATATTACTCATACCCAACTTGGACATGAAACTTGTGAACACATGGTTGGCCATGGCCTTTTGTAAGAATGTCAGCTAACTGGTGTTCTATTTTTATTGGCGGTACCTTAATAATTATAATCTATATATTCTCTTTAATGAATAACCGATAAACTTACACATGCTTTGTTCTGTCATTTTTTTTGGAATTAGTGTTAACTTCGGTAAGGCCAATCACTTCTATGGAGGATGACATGGTACATGAGTCTACTTCCAACTTTAAACCAGATCCTTCTAGTACTGAACTTGGAACAACTGGTCCATGTGGAAGTCGCATTTTCAGCATCTTGAGATGAAACCATATCTTGGCCCGACGACGTGAACATTCCTAAAGAAAAATTTGAGAATTCATCTTCCAAATCAGTAATTGTGACTTTCATGTCCTAGAAGGAAAGCCTCTGAGGTTAACTCAAGTTGTTCATAACATTTCAAGGTCAATATGGCAAACTGTTCGTGATCATATGCACGGACCACATGTGATCCTGCTGCGGAGGAAGTCCACACTTTTTTGAAAAACTTTGCACATTTAACTCAGTTATCAGGTGCCATTGAAGGTGATAACCTATGAGCAACACGGCGAGTCCCAAGCAAGATAAAGAATCCATTATGCCTCTATGCATTAAGGATGACAAAGAATTATAACCTTTATCATGATCATTGTATGAATGATTCTTTGGCATGACGGATAAATGAAAGAACTGTATAACATGCTCTCGTGTACTTTTATAGAGCCAGTAAGCAACATGATCTTGCTTGCAGTTATCTTGGAGAAACCTTAACATAGAGACCATTTTACTCGATACCTTGTAAATGAAATGTCGGAATACTATCCTCTGGGATGACCCTTAGTAGAAACATTGTCAAGCTAGGCGTCTAACCATGTCAATGGTGCGACCTGTTTTGCAACATCCTACAGGTGCAGGCTAACAACTACACATTTTTCATTTCTAAATATTAATAAATCTTTGCCCAAAAGCATCCGAAAATTATGAAATTGCCAAAATAAGACCCTCAACTATCATTACCAACCTCTTAAACTTATCTGAATCTTGCACTATAAGCATCTGATCCCTTATATCGGTTGTTCTATCAACGAAATGTATTTCTCCTTGTCACGCCCCGATTTCGGAGAACCGATCGTCCTCGCTAGAGCGTGATGCCGCACGAGTCTAGGTTGCGCTCGCTCAATGCGGATTCCATAACAGCCGATTATAGCATCTAGTGACGGGGTCGTCGCACAGAAGTTCCAAACCAGAGAAGTTGAATAACACAAAATGCATAGGAAACAAAATCTTCTTTATTGATAATACATCAGAATTACAAAGGAGCACAAGGCCAAGGTTACATTAGCACAAGCTCACAATCTGTCATAATATAAACACTCACCTCTCTTTCATCTCTCAATACAAATAATCATGTCTTAAGGCACATAGCTGGAAGAAGGAAATGTCTATACATTATATTCCGTATAGGTAAAATTTTCACGCAGGCGCATGCCTCGAAACGCTAAGGAACTCCATGTCTCGGCACGTCCAAGCGGGCTCCGCCTCGAACAAGCAAGTACATGTTACCTGCGCATAAAAACTGGTGGGGTATTAGTACACAACCGTACTGGTGGAGTGTGCCCCTTGCTGTAGTGCCCCGTCCCGCAAAGTCAATCGGAGGAATCGAAACGCCGACGACGTTCGGCCTTAGCCTTGCAACGGCTTGCTCGGAGACATCGCTCAGGTGGGGTAGTTTCGGTGAACTCTTCTCATCTTTGCCTTCACATAATAAATCGTGTTTTCAACTTGCACAAGTTAGGCTTGATAATAAAAGCTACGCATCCACATAGCTAAGGGAATAATCCCGACGGGTCAAAATGAGTTAGAACATGGAAAACGTCCCACGGTCGGCTTAGAGTTGGTGCACGGCGTACTTTGAAAATGACACTCGGTCCTTCGTCCCGTGGCTTGGGAGAAGGAAAGTTGGTCTTCGGTGCAAAAGTTGAGAGTTAGCCTAAGTCATAGGCGTCGCCCGCACAAATGCTTACTAAGGCATGTTCGGTCCTGTCCCGCAAGGCTTGGCATAGCCTTTGCTCGTCCCTTGGGTTATGTTGTAGGCTTGAATGAGTTAGGCAAAAGTTATGTTGGTCGACCTAAGTTATTCTACGTGCTGTCCCGCTCATTCTGCGGTTGTCAAGTTAAATAGTCCCACGATCCCAAGGCCCGTCATATGAAGTATGACTTGGGCGATAACGTTGCATTAGAACACGAGTCGGTTTAGAGGCACGAGCCACGGTTGGTTCAGTGGAAAGTTATCCACGGTCGGTCGACACTTAAAGGAAACACGCTATGTTCAAGTTAAGTTGGAAGGCTATGTAGTAGCCGTTCCCTGAGTTCAAAGAATGTTAAGTCCAAGCTATGGTTAGTCGTCGAGGCAACCCTGGTTAGGGGCTCTGCAAAGGAAGTATGAAAAATGGAAAGAGTAAAACAACCAAGTAAAAGAATTGACCACATAACAAGCCCAAACTGTATTCTAAAACACTCCATGTAACCCTTATGAACTTGGACACTTGTCGACAAGGGGTGGTTTCTTCGAGCGGAGACCCGCGGCCACGGGACCGTCTCGGCCTAGGAAGAAACAAGTTGTAGCCGAGCTGGGTAATAGGCAACGCTGGTTAGGCGATCGGTATGTCGGGGACTTTCATCGGGGCTCGCTACTTGCGTTGAAAGGGTCCCGAGTACCAGGCTACGTCCAAGGCGGCTGGTTAGGCCAATCCCATAACAAACACTTAATAATAATTGTTGTTTTCAACTAATATGGTAAGTTTGGTGTCGGCACGGGCGGCAATCCGTGTGTGTGTGACGGTGGATTGAGTTGAATATGTATGAGTTAAATAGACACAATATCGGAGCCTAAGATTTGGCTACAGCGAAGGCGACGTGCTTCGGCACGAGATGTGGCGTCGAGTGTTAAGTTGCGAGTTAAGTCAAAAAGGGCCGTAGGGCTAGTTGTATGAAGTTATGTCGAGTTATTGGGCTCGACCTCGAAATATGAGGCACGGCCGCGTTGTCACAACACAAGTATAGGCAAGACTAAGCGAGGAGGCGTTGCCTCAGAGTTATCGATGCACGAATCGAGTTCATGGCACGACCGAGTCGTTACGTCCCAGAGTTTGGCACGAAAGACAAGTATAAGTCGGTGCGTCGACAATGCAAGCACGAGAAAGGTCTAGAGGCAAGGAAATGGAGTCCTTCGTGTAGTTGCGTCTCTGATTATGGCCGTAAGGCAAACACGACCTGATAGGTTAACGTTGTTGGCACGAGAAGTGGTCTAGAGATAAAGTATGAGTTAACGTTGACATTGTAAGCACGGGATGGTTCTGATACACAAGTTGCGCTAAGGCGCCGGTCCTAAAACTGATTCCTAAGGCAAGAATAGAAAGACAATCGAAAAAGGGTTTATGTTGCACAAAGTAAATGAACGTGTAGGTTTTGTATGGGTGGGCGAGAAGCTCACTCCACCAGTACAGTGGTACTGACACCCACACAGTGTTTCATGTGCAGGCACAGGTAGAAGCTCGTGGCGCGGAGCTCGCTCAGATGCGTCGAGGCACGGAGTTCCTTGGCGAGTCGAAGCGTGCGGTCGCGTGATCTGAAGACTTATACAGGACGTAATGTATGGACATCGCCTTCCGAAGCTTCCGCTGAAATCAAGTATTGTATCGAGAGATGAGAGAGAGCAGAGTGAATTGTAAATGAGTGAAAAGTGAGCCTGAGAGACTTGTATTTGGCCTTGCGCCCACAAATGTAATCTTGTACTCAATATCAATAAAGAGATTGTTTTGAATGTCTCGTGTTCAGGTGTTCTTCTTTAAATTCTGCTGCAATGTATTCAAAGTTTCTGCTTGGGACTTCTGTGCGACGACCCCGTCGCCGCCGGTGTAATCGGCCGTTATGGAACTGCCTTGCACGAGCGCAAATCTAGGCTCGTGCGGCATCACGCCTTAGCGAGGACGATCGCTCCTACGGGAGCGGGGCGTGACATAGTGGTATCAGAGCACGGCTTTACGTCCTTGGACCGTCGATTGAATTCTTTAACTTCGATGTTTTCGCAAAACTCTGTTGCTTCCGCAAGTTGTTATCATTGGTGCGCTCTCTCTCAAATGTTCCTCGGCATGTCCATACAATAAGTCTAAATATTTTCGAAAGCTCGTACAAGCGTTCAATCTAACGCATCGGTAGGCTGTTGCCAAATATGTCGATAGGGCCTTTGTGCCGAACGTTGCAAACTTGACGCGATAGAAAATATGTGCTGCTGTTAACAAGTCGCATGTATGCCTAATTAGTCCAACGTTGACCCTAGCAATTGAGCGTGCAAACTCGGAATGTAGTCCGCACAGGATGGCTATGCACATGGCCTTTTGGCTAAGTTGTGTTTCGCGTCGCGCACCTTGACCCTTGGTGCAAACGAGTTGCGAGCGATATCAAGTATCGTTCGGTCGGGAACGGAGATGCACTTAGAGTGTCTATCGATAGGAACGCTATCGGACTAACACTTAGGCGTACACGGAAGATTGATTTGGATTTTGAGGAAATAGTGCGAACGACTTAGTGCGTCGATACGACGCGAGCGACTACGTTAGCGATTCGTCAAACGAATCTGAAGGATATCTTAGCGCATGACGCGAACGTGATTGAGGACTAGATCTTATGGCTTGAATCCGAGTGGTGTATGTGATAGGTTCGGAGAAGAATAAGAATGAGTGTCGACGATTAGTCGAGTGGCTCGAGTCCGAGTGGTGTATGGTTTGTCTTAGAAATTGTTCGAGTGAATATTAAGGATTACGAGTATGTCGGCAAGGTGATGCGATCGCGCAAAGCGTTAGAATGCGTCACGCTTAGTTGGTCGTGACTTCGAATGTCCCGAACGAGCATTTCGTTCGGACAACTTGTGAATGAGCAATGCGAGTTAGAAAACGATTCGGAACGATGAATGAAAATGAATGGTCTTGATCGAGGAAACTTAGAGGATCGTACGTGCGATATCGGATTGATACAACTGAAATGCGACTTGAGTTTTGAATAATGATCTTGAAACGAGCTTGAGGAAAAGCGACTGAACTTGATCTTGAGTATTGAGAAAATTGAGGAATATCCAACTCGGACAACAGCATCAACGCACGACTCGAAATTGGTTGCAAAGGAAGATCGTCAGGTTACGCATATCGTCGATGGTATTGAGGCGTATCAAAGATCGATATGCGATAACTCGGGGGCACTCTGACTCGGCGAATGACGGTCGTGCAAATGTCATTGTTCCGTTGGACGCTATACTTGAAATATTAAAAATGTGTCGAGGAAAGGATAGACTTGGCTCGAGGACTTTCTAAGTTGAACGAATGACGATCGAACTATCGAACTTGGCTTGGATGAAAACTGGAATGTTTGGATTTGCTTCGTCGACAACCACAATGTTGATGTTCTTGTCTTATGCGAGCGCTACTCCAGCCTCGTACATGCGTCACACCGATTAGGGCGATCACTCTGCGTGAGCGCTGGTATGGTGATTCATACAGCGGGAGTGGTCGAACTTGTACGGTGCGACAGATTGTGCTTTGACTTGTGGCTTGACACGAAGTTAGACTCGAGATTGAATTGGTGTGCTTGTCGATCGAACTTGAGGATTGAGTAGGTCCAATCCGCGTATCGAGAATGAATGAGTCTAAACTCAAACAAGAGTTACGCCCCGATGAGAATGATTATTCCGCGGGAGCGTTGCGTGGTGATTCATGAACCGCCGTGGATAATCGGACTCGCGTGAGATTGGGGTGCAACGTATTGTTGAGCGAGACGACCTCGTGATCGAATACATGAATTGGTTAGAATTGCTGAATTGAAGGGATTCGAATATACGCAACGCGTACCGTAATGTGAATTAGGTGATCGTGCTCGATGTTTAGAAATCTGAGTGACGCGAGCTTGGGTAGAAAATCCTGTACCACCGACTTTGGTTTGACCCTAGGATTGGGGTCAGTGTTGGCATTATTGTTGGGGAACTATGATTCCAATCCTGACATTGACTTAGCCTCGAAAATAAGTAGCCTAGTGGTTAGGCGAGACGCCCTGTTGCAAGTGTTAGCTAATCGAAAAGATTGATCTTGAGGATTGGAATGCATGGAAATCACGAATATAGGAAACCCTGCTCACGAGGCTCGGCTGACATGTATATATTTCAGGGACGCCTGGGTATGTGCACGATGCGACTCGAGTGAGAATGACAAATTTTTTATCATGTGGCTTGCCTGAATGCATGTATTTTGGGGACGCTTGGAATGCGTGCACGATCCAGCCAAGTGATACGACGAGTTCAAGCAAGGCTTGAAAGATGGGAGTGTGTCGAGATCTTGAAATTATGTTAACGGAAAGATTGATAGTCGTGCGAGCGTGGCCCGCAATCGAAAGAACGCGTAGGTGTGTGCGTACGATTAAGTCTTGGCCATAGAAATGGTAGGATGACCTGCCTTCAGGATAGTCTCGAGGACGAGACTTGTTCTGAGTGGTGTATGATGTAGTGCCCCGTCCCGCAAAGTCAATCGGAGGAATCGAAACGCCGACGACGTTCGGCCTTAGCCTTGCAACGGCTTGCTCGGAGACATCGCTCAGGTGGGGTAGTTTCGGTGAACTCTTCTCATCTTTGCCTTCACATAATAAATCGTGTTTTCAACTTGCACAAGTTAGGCTTGATAATAAAAGCTACGCATCCACATAGCTAAGGGAATAATCCCGACGGGTCAAAATGAGTTAGAACATGGAAAACGTCCCACGGTCGGCTTAGAGTTGGTGCACGGCGTACTTTGAAAATGACACTCGGTCCTTCGTCCCGTGGCTTGGGAGAAGGAAAGTTGGTCTTCGGTGCAAAAGTTGAGAGTTAGCCTAAGTCATAGGCGTCGCCCGCACAAATGCTTACTAAGGCATGTTCGGTCCTGTCCCGCAAGGCTTGGCATAGCCTTTGCTCGTCCCTTGGGTTATGTTGTAGGCTTGAATGAGTTAGGCAAAAGTTATGTTGGTCGACCTAAGTTATTCTACGTGCTGTCCCGCTCATTCTGCGGTTGTCAAGTTAAATAGTCCCACGATCCCAAGGCCCGTCATATGAAGTATGACTTGGGCGATAACGTTGCATTAGAACACGAGTCGGTTTAGAGGCACGAGCCACGGTTGGTTCAGTGGAAAGTTATCCACGGTCGGTCGACACTTAAAGGAAACACGCTATGTTCAAGTTAAGTTGGAAGGCTATGTAGTAGCCGTTCCCTGAGTTCAAAGAATGTTAAGTCCAAGCTATGGTTAGTCGTCGAGGCAACCCTGGTTAGGGGCTCTGCAAAGGAAGTATGAAAAATGGAAAGAGTAAAACAACCAAGTAAAAGAATTGACCACATAACAAGCCCAAACTGTATTCTAAAACACTCCATGTAACCCTTATGAACTTGGACACTTGTCGACAAGGGGTGGTTTCTTCGAGCGGAGACCCGCGGCCACGGGACCGTCTCGGCCTAGGAAGAAACAAGTTGTAGCCGAGCTGGGTAATAGGCAACGCTGGTTAGGCGATCGGTATGTCGGGGACTTTCATCGGGGCTCGCTACTTGCGTTGAAAGGGTCCCGAGTACCAGGCTACGTCCAAGGCGGCTGGTTAGGCCAATCCCATAACAAACACTTAATAATAATTGTTGTTTTCAACTAATATGGTAAGTTTGGTGTCGGCACGGGCGGCAATCCGTGTGTGTGTGACGGTGGATTGAGTTGAATATGTATGAGTTAAATAGACACAATGTCGGAGCCTAAGATTTGGCTACAGCGAAGGCGACGTGCTTCGGCACGAGATGTGGCGTCGAGTGTTAAGTTGCGAGTTAAGTCAAAAAGGGCCGTAGGGCTAGTTGTATGAAGTTATGTCGAGTTATTGGGCTCGACCTCGAAATATGAGGCACGGCCGCGTTGTCACAACACAAGTATAGGCAAGACTAAGCGAGGAGGCGTTGCCTCAGAGTTATCGATGCACGAATCGAGTTCATGGCACGACCGAGTCGTTACGTCCCAGAGTTTGGCACGAAAGACAAGTATAAGTCGGTGCGTCGACAATGCAAGCACGAGAAAGGTCTAGAGGCAAGGAAATGGAGTCCTTCGTGTAGTTGCGTCTCTGATTATGGCCGTAAGGCAAACACGACCTGATAGGTTAACGTTGTTGGCACGAGAAGTGGTCTAGAGATAAAGTATGAGTTAACGTTGACATTGTAAGCACGGGATGGTTCTGATACACAAGTTGCGCTAAGGCGCCGGTCCTAAAACTGATTCCTAAGGCAAGAATAGAAAGACAATCGAAAAAGGGTTTATGTTGCACAAAGTAAATGAACGTGTAGGTTTTGTATGGGTGGGCGAGAAGCTCACTCCACCAGTACAGTGGTACTGACACCCACACAGTGTTTCATGTGCAGGCACAGGTAGAAGCTCGTGGCGCGGAGCTCGCTCAGATGCGTCGAGGCACGGAGTTCCTTGGCGAGTCGAAGCGTGCGGTCGCGTGATCTGAAGACTTATACAGGACGTAATGTATGGACATCGCCTTCCGAAGCTTCCGCTGAAATCAAGTATTGTATCGAGAGATGAGAGAGAGCAGAGTGAATTGTAAATGAGTGAAAAGTGAGCCTGAGAGACTTGTATTTGGCCTTGCGCCCACAAATGTAATCTTGTACTCAATATCAATAAAGAGATTGTTTTGAATGTCTCGTGTTCAGGTGTTCTTCTTTAAATTCTGCTGCAATGTATTCAAAGTTTCTGCTTGGGACTTCTGTGCGACGACCCCGTCGCCGCCGGTGTAATCGGCCGTTATGGAACTGCCTTGCACGAGCGCAAATCTAGGCTCGTGCGGCATCACGCCTTAGCGAGGACGATCGCTCCTACGGGAGCGGGGCGTGACACTTGCCCACCCATACAAAACCAACACATTATTTTAATGAGTACAACTAGTTCTTTTGTAGTCTTTCTAATCTTGTCTTAGGATCATTTTTATTCTAAACTATAATACTACTTTGTGTTGTAACATCGTGATCGTGCTCCAAATTTTTTGAGATCGTGCTACAAAACTCAGTTGTGCAAACATCGTGGCCGTGCCATAAGATCCATTTATGTGAAAATATCGTAACACTCCTAAAAAAATTTTAATTTTTTTTTATTATATTAGTGATTTTTGAAATTTATAATTATTTTTTATTAAATAGTTATTATTATAGAAGGCCATAGTCATGGTTAAGATTTGGAGTGTAAGATGACCAAGGATTTTGGTACGAATAGTGTAGTGTGCTTTGGCTAGTGTATTAGCCATGGTAGGGAAGATCAAGCCATATGTGTGTCCCAACTAAAAAACTAGGACAAGTTATGACTTAACCCCTATAGACGATTTAATTATTTATTATTAAGATTAATGATTTTTAGGAGATCCGGTTGTGCCAATTTAGTCTGGACTTAACCCGAATCCAACCTAAACCAATGTAGTGAAGCTATGAGTGCAAAGACGTCCATGTGGATACATTTTATGTATATGTATATATCTCGTACTCTATTTTTAATGGTCTAACAATTATTTTCTAAATAATTGTTCTATAGATTATCAATGTTATTTGATAATAATTTGGTATCTTGTTTCAGAAACAAGATAAAATTTGCCAAAATAGTTTATGTTAGATTTTGAAATTTATAGGTGAAAACACATGTGTATATATGAATGTATATATACTGTATGCATATAGTACTATATCTTATATATGCATAAGAGAGAGAGCGGGAGAGAAGAAGAGAGATTACGAAACCCTAACTTTAAACCTTCGCTACCCCGTTGCGATCACCCCCGCACCTCACTGCCACCTTGCGCCCGTCCCTCGTTGGAGTGGCTCACGCATGCCAGGATTGCAGCAGCAATCGCATGGAACAACAGTCAGGTAGCAGTAGTAGCAGTGCTGCGATGGTAACTTTGCAGCATAAAATATGCCTCCTCGTGCGACCAATTGTCGAGCCAGTTTCGCAGGTAAACCCACAACATATACCTCTCCAATTATGTTAGATAATTTTGAACTAAACTGGTTCAAAATCGAGTTAGAAATCGATCCGAAGTTGACAAAAAACTATTGTTCTTGACTATTGAAAATAGTTTCGAAAATCTGATTTGGAAGACTATTATTGGCCGATCCAACAACTGGTTTGGTAAAACACCTGAACAATAGTTGTAGACAACCTGGCCAACATAAAAATCCTATTATTATAATTATTTCTAGTATACGGTACATCAAGTAAAATCTATTTGAAAATCAAGAAAAATCATATTATATCATGTTATCAAAAATAGAAATTTTGTGATATGGAGTACGTCCCGCCAAGCCGGACCACTTCGTCATGTACCAATTTAAACGAAAGATGTGTTTGGTCTACCCAGACGTGTGGGCTTTCAAGAAATTTGATTTGGACGTGTGTGCACGCCGAAATCAATCTGTATCCATCAAAAATCTCCGTATTGACCTCTTTGCAAACTAATCCATAACTTTTTGTATGTTTGTCACCTCGTGACAAAACTTGTGCCACTGGACTCATATCATTTTTTGGTCTTGTGAGCCAAATTTGGTCCGATTATGAAAAGGTTGACCGAAATGCTATTTTGGTAGGCCCACGATTCGACTTAACGGGTAATTTTATGCACGGCTCATCGGAATCCAAATATGGACATACTATTGAGTTCGTATCGAAAAACTGGACTCGTAGGTATACATTTTGTCAACTTTAGAGACCATAGGCTCTGGCATATTTTTGGTACAAAGTGGGTCCAACGACGGACATTATTTTAGTCTGAAATTATCTTTTTACCCCTGTGTCCAGAATTGAACTTATGGGTAGTCAAAGTTAGACATTTTTTATGCCAAATACGTTGGTGATGTCTGTTTCAATATCCGAAGATATTTGCAGGTGTTTGACTTTTGTGGCTCACTGAGTAATTAGATATTGTTGGTTCTACGTGCTACCACCAGACAAGTATACTATGCCTACTTGTACAGTTTATTTTTATACATTTCTATACTATTATTTTTTCAGTCACATTTCATTGCCTGCTATTCATGTTCACGTTACTGCTATTTTTTTATTTTTTTCGTACACGTTCCTTGTTTAGTCATAATGTATCACTGTTTGTTTCATGTGAGTATTATCACGATATTGATTAGTCTTCTACATTTGCCTTTGAGTTTGACTTGACTTGACCTATCTTCGTGATCGATTGCTAGACATTGACCTGTGTTATCTCTAGATCGGGAGCGTCCCATGACGTTATGGTATAAGGGCTCCTTATCGACTTGTTATTCCATCTCTATGACTGGAAACGTCCCATGGCATTATGGTATTAGAGACTTGTTATCGACTGTTATCCCGTCTATAGGACCGGGAGTGTTCCATGGTATTTTGGTAGTAGCGACTTATTTTTTGTCTCGAGATCAGGAGCGTCCCATGGCGTTACGATATTGTGTCACGACCCGCACCCGTCGTGAGGGTACGAGTACGTAACAGCGCCCAGCCTACGCCGCAGTGTTGGCAGTAGAACGTTGTTCTGGATCATGAACTATAACTAACTAACATGAAATACTCTCTATAAGGAGGCCAACATAGAGGTACAACTCAATCACAATCTAGAGATAGAATATGGCACGATAAAATAGATAAAAAAATTCTCAACTGAGGTACAACAGAAATGAAATAACAAGTCTCAACATCTCTAAAATATACAACTCTGAAAACAAGACGACAGCTAAACATGAAAAGAAACAGTCTAAGCTATCTATACTATGCAAGGGGTATCATCCTCAGCAGCTGCCTGAACCTCCCCAGGGGTCCAGGTCGCGAGTGCCATCTAGGCAAGATCCAAAGTAAGGGGTGCAGGGTTCCTCATCATCCTCTGTAAAATTTTCAACAGGTTCAGTCAGGACGGGAGCGAGCACAATACATCTCACGCAGATCATAACAGGTTAGAGAATATAAACATGCAAGAGAGTACGATATATGAATCTGAAAGAAAGTACATGATGTAAACAGAGAGAGAACTGTAATAGAAATATCTACTATAAGTATAGAGCTACCAGTGACTAATGATTTAGAGTACAAAGTCGACATGTGAACTGCTGGATTTGCACATGACTATACTAAAGAGTCGCACATGGCTATACTACTTTGGAATTGTTCACATGACTATTTATACTCTCCCATACCCCAATCAATACACAAGGATCCAAACAAGTTACGTTACGTACATGGTTTTCACATGAAGCCCATAATAGGTGCACATGAAGTATACATGAGAGCTCATACATAAGTGCACATGAAGTTCACATGGGGGCCCATAAATGGGTGCACATGAAATTCACATAAAGGCTCATAAATGAGTGCACATGCAATATAGGTTATACATGAGATACATGGGAAACATGACCGATTCATGAGAGCACATGAGAGTACACGAGCGAGCATGAACGAGCATGATGCACATGAGAAACATGAAAAACATAAGAGCGAGGAATACACGATGTACATGAAACACATGACACAATGTATTCGATGCTCCCGAAGGGGATAACATCTAAATGTAGGGATCCATATAGTATCAATCCGTGATAATATCGTGACAGCATCGAATAAGGTAAACTAGAGCATAAATATAATTCTAAGCAAGTTATGAAATGATCAGAGAATGTACTCGCCTGGTATCTGAATGTCTGAAGTAAATGTACTGTCCGAGATGAGGTACCTGACTCCTAGTTAGAGCAACACAAGTCAAGATGTATACAGGGAATGATAAATGTAATCTATATGCATCTGCATGTTGTCTAGGTCAAACTAGACCAAAGTCAACTCTCGGTCAACTCTAGTCAACTAGACTGGTCAAACTAGGTCAAGCCTAAGCCAAACAAGTCTAATAAGTCTCACTAGGCCTAACCAAGCCTAGGCTAGCACTCTACATCAATCCCAAGGCTATACAAGCCAACTGCACACCTATACTGGCATTCAACCACACACACAAGCAATGAGCCATAGGCTATTCTACCCAGGCCATGCCATATAGACAAGGCCATACACATAACAATTTCCATATTAACATACCAATTCTCCACATGCTATTTATATAGGCAAAAGTAATATTCATGTCACCTTACATTATCACATTCACATATTCACACTAGGTTTTATATATATATATATATATATATATATATATATATATATATATATATATATATATATATATATATATATATATATATATATATATATATATATAGAGGGATAGGTAATTCGAGACAATGTGTGTGTGTGTGTGTGTGTGTGTGTGTGTGTGTGTGTGTGTCTCATATGTGAGGTAAAAGTGTGACAGAAATGTGTGGGTGTATGTGCCAACAGTGATAGGAATACATGTGTGTGTGTGTGAGAGTGTGACAGGAATCAAATGTATATTGTGTGTATGAGTGAACTGTGACAGATTTTAGGTTGTGTATGTGTGTGTATGAGTGAGCTAATGTGTGACAGTGATTTTAGGTTGATCAGCCAGAAGAAACTCAGCCAGCAGCCCAGCAACAGCAAGAAGATCAAGATCAGTCTTCAGCAGCCGCCTCCCGAGCCATACCTCCTGGAGAACCAGTGCCCCCAGTCCATCCAGTTCAGCCAGCAGGATCAGAGGATGGGGCCTTGATAGGGCTCATCCGTGAGTTGATTGCGTCTCAGGATCGTCGAGGTGATGCCTTGCAGCAAGCAGTACAAGAAGCTCTGAACAGAAGTGGTCCTCGAGGGAACAGTGCGGTCAACAATTTCAAGCGCCTGAACCCTCCCTTCTTCGACGGAAGCGAGGATGCTATTGCTGCAGATGCCTGGCTACAGGACATTGAAGTGATCTTAGAGGCAGCCAGGACCCCTGAAGCAGAGAAGGTGGCGGTGGTGCGCCTGCAGTTACTGGATCTAGCCCGCAGCTGGTGGGCTATGCAAGCAGCGAGTTTGGGTACGCCTGTCATGTGGGCGGTATTCAGTGATATGTTCCAGACCAAGTACTTCGACGCAGTGGCTAGATATGACCTGCAGACCAGGTTTAGTAATCTCAGGCAGATGAGCAGGACGGTCGACGGATATGCGGCCGAGTTTTCAAGGTTGAGTCGGTTTGCTCCCACTTTGGTGGCGACCGAGCTAGACAGAGCACAGCGATTCCAGCAGGGGCTCCATTTGGAAATCATATTGGCAGTCGAGCAGTTCGAGCACACAACTTTTGATGCCGTCTTGCGAGCAGCGAGGAGGCATGAGTACACTTCCCGAAGGATAACGAACCGGACCGGAGATCGGAAGCGGTCTCACGACCAGATGAACCAATCCTCAGCACCGGCCCCAGCAGCTAGGGCCTTGACCATTGGAGCTACAAGGACAGATTCGGTCACCTCCTTACAGCATTCTGCCCCGACCTATCCCCAGCAACGGAAGCAGAAGCAGTCTTCCGCAATGGGCTGCACTCATTGCGGGAAGCCAGGGCACGTTGTTTCTGAATGCCGTAGAGCACAGGGGTTGTGCTTGGCTTGTGGAGCACCGGACCACATGATAGGATCTTGTCCGTTCAGAAACAGATCATCGTCGACAGTAACTAGTCCCTCGGTTATGGGACCAGCACCAGCACCAGAACCAGCTCCAGTTCACCAACCACAGCAGCTCCCGTTCCCGGGTCCATTGCCGACTCAGGCCCAGGCCTTCCAGCAGCAGAGGCCTCAGCAGTTCGCCCTGGCCCAGGCCCAGATCCAGAATCGGCCGAGAGGTATATGTGTCCTCTCATCTTGCTTTTCTACCGTCGTTATGAGGGCACATGTCATGTTCTATGTGTCCTAACTACAACGGTATATCCCGGACCCGAGCCATGTCCTAGATCATCCGAAAACGGTTATTGGTACCAACCTTTTTCGTATGAGGAGAGGCCCGTGTCCCTGTTTGACCAAAGAGAGAGACCTCAAGCGCAAGACTATCAGTTAAGTCCATGTTGCTTGAGTTCATCGCTCCTTGGAGAGTCAAACGTGGGAGTGTGAGGATGATATCCGATCGCGTTATCCCAATCGGTTTGGCTCGTGAGGTGTAATGTCTTCCTTATGCCTTGCACTTTGATTCCTTGCTTGCATGTATGATTGTATGATTGACTGGTAGCATAGATTGCTTGCGATAGTATAGCTGTCCCGACATCTCTAGCCTCTTGATTAAATTCCGAGGACGGAATTATTTTAAGGTGGGTAGGATGTAGTGCCCCGAAATTCGTGATACGTATTTTATACGTGATCGTATTTCTGACCAGTATTTTTTCATTTTTTTCCTTGACCAGTTAAGTTGTGGTATACTTCATACTTAGCATTGTAGTTTAATTGTCATTTATCATTCCTGGATTAATTCTGATTAATGGAGCTTGGTTTTATTTGGATAGGAGAAGGAATTGGTTTGGTTTGGTTTATTATGCATTGGACCATCTTAGCTAACCTCCACCCTCAACACAACTTATCCTCCCCCATTAAAATCCCCACCTAACACTCTCTCTCCTCATTATTTTCCTCCATTAATTCTTCTTCTTCTTCCTCCACACAACTCTCCAACCCATTAGGCAAGTGCACCTTGCCAACAAATAAGCACCACTTTTTATTTGTCCATTAGCTAGATTAGGTCATGGAGAACAACTTTAGAACTTGACATTTTGTGATTTGGAGTTTCCTTTGTTCTAGATCTAGGTTTTTACTATTTTCGGATTCACATGGTTTTGATCTATTTAACTTGGATTTTTGTATGTTTTGATGCTTCCATGTGGAAGAGAATTCAATTTTACTCAAGTTAGACCTTTGAAAATCTAGATTTGGTTTTGATTTGACAAAAATATGAAGAATTGAAGTTCTTGGTGTTTTTGGACTTGCTCTCGGCCAGGAAGAACAGCCCCCTGCCCTGCGCTTTTTAGCGCATGGCCGATTGCGCACCCCTGGCCTGTGCTTTTTAGCGCATGGCCGTTTGCGCAGTCACTTGGCCAGCACTTTGCGCTGCGCTGGACTGCGCTGGCGCAAGCTAGCCATGCGCAATCCAGCCATGCGCAAAGTAACCCCTGCGCAATTCACTTCTGCGCAAACCGCTCCTGCGCAATTCACTTCTGCGCAACCCACCCTTGCGCAAACCACCCTTGCGCAAGGTAACCCCTGCGCAGTCTACCCTTGCGCAAGGTAACCCTTGCGCAAGGCAACTCTTGCGCAGCTCTTCCATGCGCAGTGCATACCCTGCGCAGCCCAACCCCTGACCCTCTTGCACAACCTACTTGTCTATGATGAATTTGTTTATTCTTGAGCTTGGCTCTTCTATAGTCCTATTTTATATTAGTATTTTATTAGGTATTTTACGCCCATTTTATATCCTTACGCCTTTTGGCATGAACTTGATTTTGCTTAATATGTTTGGAATAACTATTGTACACAGCATGGTATGACAAGGAACTAGTATAACATGACAGTGACCCGTAGTGGTGCACTCCTGACACGACCAACCTGACTTGATAGTGGCCCGTCGTGGCGCACCCCTGACAAGTACCCTGACATGATTTACCTTGATAACTTGATAGTGGCCCGTGGCGGCGCACTCTTGACTTGACTTGACTTGATAACTTGACTTGACTTGCCTTGACACCGTGGGTGTTCCTGCTTGCTTGTTTGCACAATCCACTTGTCTTGTCTTGCATCATGTCTAGGACGTGACTCCCTGGTTCCCACGGTCAGGGATTCATATTGAATCTGGCTAGGTTAATGACTAGATTGATCAATTAGTTCATGGAGAATTTCCCAGTTACCTGTTGCCCCTTTGGTCCCGGCCTTATATATATATACATGGGATTTGTTGCTATCCGTCGAGATGAGCGCACTTCCAGCCCGCCGTCGAGCGTGGTACCTTAGGACACATGTATCTTACTACAGTGTGTCTGCTATATCATGCTATCTTTTCCTTTTCTTGCTGGGAGCATTCAGGTAGTAACAAACAGGTAACCGGACTTGGAATTCTCATTGCATCTTGTTAGTAATCAGGTCTGTGATAACCCTAGTTAGTTAAAGTAGTAAGCCGTAGTACTTGCTTGGCCGTGATTGATTGGATGGAGTCTAGTCCCTCTTGTCCTGTCCTGATCCTGTGCAAGGTCATGACATGACATAATTACTCGTGCTTTACCTTAATCATGTTTAATTGCAAGTCTTGAATTCGCGTATTTTATCTTGCCGATAAATGGTGGGAGAAACCAAGTTCCGTTCAGACGAAGGGTTACAACCCCGGTCCTTGTTTGGTTTACGGGTTGTAACCTGGCTATCTGAATAGTCCCATGGTCATCTCATCGTATATCATCCTGTCATGCCTTTCCATATGTTCTGTCTTTTATCGATTCTGTACAAGATTTGTCTTTTATATCTAACTATCATGCCTTTTCTTAAATTACTGTCTCTTGTTATGTAATTATATTATTGTGCTGATTGCTGGCTTTTGTTCTTATTTCGTGGCCTCCTTTGTGGCACTTGCTCTTTCTGGGGTCTGACCCAGCTGGTTTTGTATGGCCAGATACCGGAGCAGCAGCAAAGGATCTACCTGCTTCCCAGCCCGATGGTGAACACTAGACGGAACCCGGGCAACGAGTGGGTTTTCTCTTTTTGTTTCTCCCACTGTATTGTTAACTGATATTTTTTTGAGGCGTTTAGCCGACGAGCACTTGTTAGCTCGATGCACTTTACTTTCTGTCTGCCTACGGGCTGTAATCTTGATTGGCAACTCGAGGTTGATCATGTATGACTTAACTCTTGCTAGTCCTTACATCTTGTACGACTAGCTTCATGATCATCTGGATATGTAATGTTTGGGACGCCTTACAATTGTATATTTGGTGGTCTGATATCTTGTTACTATCATTACTTGTTGAGATTGAGACAATAGCTTGATTTGACCCTAAGAGACTGATGGTTTGTAGCGTACCCTCACATAGCTAGACAGCCGTGACCGTATAGCGGGATGGTTGCCGTTCCGTTATACGTAGCTGGCTGTGCACGTCCCCGTTCTTCAGTATTCTGGTTCTGGGGCGTGACAGTTTAAGTGGTGGCCCATGCAGGTCTTGTCAATCAAGAAATGTGAGGGTTTACCGAATAGATGTCTCAATCTGTACTCGCCTTTGATCTCCACTCGTAATTCTTCTCTCCTTGGATTCCTAACTTGATAACATGCTTGCATCATTGTTCCATCCTGGTCCTTCCTTAATATCCCTGATGTCATTTGCTTCAGTGGCATCATTCCTGTTGATCAGCCAGAAGAAACTCAGCCAGCAGCCCAGCAACAGCAAGAAGATCAAGATCAGTCTTCAGCAGCCGCCTCCCGAGCCATACCTCCTGGAGAACCAGTGCCCCCAGTCCATCCAGTTCAGCCAGCAGGATCAGAGGATGGGGCCTTGATAGGGCTCATCCGTGAGTTGATTGCGTCTCAGGATCGTCGAGGTGATGCCTTGCAGCAAGCAGTACAAGAAGCTCTGAACAGAAGTGGTCCTCGAGGGAACAGTGCGGTCAACAATTTCAAGCGCCTGAACCCTCCCTTCTTCGACGGAAGCGAGGATGCTATTGCTGCAGATGCCTGGCTACAGGACATTGAAGTGATCTTAGAGGCAGCCAGGACCCCTGAAGCAGAGAAGGTGGCGGTGGTGCGCCTGCAGTTACTGGATCTAGCCCGCAGCTGGTGGGCTATGCAAGCAGCGAGTTTGGGTACGCCTGTCATGTGGGCGGTATTCAGTGATATGTTCCAGACCAAGTACTTCGACGCAGTGGCTAGATATGACCTGCAGACCAGGTTTAGTAATCTCAGGCAGATGAGCAGGACGGTCGACGGATATGCGGCCGAGTTTTCAAGGTTGAGTCGGTTTGCTCCCACTTTGGTGGCGACCGAGCTAGACAGAGCACAGCGATTCCAGCAGGGGCTCCATTTGGAAATCATATTGGCAGTCGAGCAGTTCGAGCACACAACTTTTGATGCCGTCTTGCGAGCAGCGAGGAGGCATGAGTACACTTCCCGAAGGATAACGAACCGGACCGGAGATCGGAAGCGGTCTCACGACCAGATGAACCAATCCTCAGCACCGGCCCCAGCAGCTAGGGCCTTGACCATTGGAGCTACAAGGACAGATTCGGTCACCTCCTTACAGCATTCTGCCCCGACCTATCCCCAGCAACGGAAGCAGAAGCAGTCTTCCGCAATGGGCTGCACTCATTGCGGGAAGCCAGGGCACGTTGTTTCTGAATGCCGTAGAGCACAGGGGTTGTGCTTGGCTTGTGGAGCACCGGACCACATGATAGGATCTTGTCCGTTCAGAAACAGATCATCGTCGACAGTAACTAGTCCCTCGGTTATGGGACCAGCACCAGCACCAGAACCAGCTCCAGTTCACCAACCACAGCAGCTCCCGTTCCCGGGTCCATTGCCGACTCAGGCCCAGGCCTTCCAGCAGCAGAGGCCTCAGCAGTTCGCCCTGGCCCAGGCCCAGATCCAGAATCGGCCGAGAGGTATATGTGTCCTCTCATCTTGCTTTTCTACCGTCGTTATGAGGGCACATGTCATGTTCTATGTGTCCTAACTACAACGGTATATCCCGGACCCGAGCCATGTCCTAGATCATCCGAAAACGGTTATTGGTACCAACCTTTTTCGTATGAGGAGAGGCCCGTGTCCCTGTTTGACCAAAGAGAGAGACCTCAAGCGCAAGACTATCAGTTAAGTCCATGTTGCTTGAGTTCATCGCTCCTTGGAGAGTCAAACGTGGGAGTGTGAGGATGATATCCGATCGCGTTATCCCAATCGGTTTGGCTCGTGAGGTGTAATGTCTTCCTTATGCCTTGCACTTTGATTCCTTGCTTGCATGTATGATTGTATGATTGACTGGTAGCATAGATTGCTTGCGATAGTATAGCTGTCCCGACATCTCTAGCCTCTTGATTAAATTCCGAGGACGGAATTATTTTAAGGTGGGTAGGATGTAGTGCCCCGAAATTCGTGATACGTATTTTATACGTGATCGTATTTCTGACCAGTATTTTTTCATTTTTTTCCTTGACCAGTTAAGTTGTGGTATACTTCATACTTAGCATTGTAGTTTAATTGTCATTTATCATTCCTGGATTAATTCTGATTAATGGAGCTTGGTTTTATTTGGATAGGAGAAGGAATTGGTTTGGTTTGGTTTATTATGCATTGGACCATCTTAGCTAACCTCCACCCTCAACACAACTTATCCTCCCCCATTAAAATCCCCACCTAACACTCTCTCTCCTCATTATTTTCCTCCATTAATTCTTCTTCTTCTTCCTCCACACAACTCTCCAACCCATTAGGCAAGTGCACCTTGCCAACAAATAAGCACCACTTTTTATTTGTCCATTAGCTAGATTAGGTCATGGAGAACAACTTTAGAACTTGACATTTTGTGATTTGGAGTTTCCTTTGTTCTAGATCTAGGTTTTTACTATTTTCGGATTCACATGGTTTTGATCTATTTAACTTGGATTTTTGTATGTTTTGATGCTTCCATGTGGAAGAGAATTCAATTTTACTCAAGTTAGACCTTTGAAAATCTAGATTTGGTTTTGATTTGACAAAAATATGAAGAATTGAAGTTCTTGGTGTTTTTGGACTTGCTCTCGGCCAGGAAGAACAGCCCCCTGCCCTGCGCTTTTTAGCGCATGGCCGATTGCGCACCCCTGGCCTGTGCTTTTTAGCGCATGGCCGTTTGCGCAGTCACTTGGCCAGCACTTTGCGCTGCGCTGGACTGCGCTGGCGCAAGCTAGCCATGCGCAATCCAGCCATGCGCAAAGTAACCCCTGCGCAATTCACTTCTGCGCAAACCGCTCCTGCGCAATTCACTTCTGCGCAACCCACCCTTGCGCAAACCACCCTTGCGCAAGGTAACCCCTGCGCAGTCTACCCTTGCGCAAGGTAACCCTTGCGCAAGGCAACTCTTGCGCAGCTCTTCCATGCGCAGTGCATACCCTGCGCAGCCCAACCCCTGACCCTCTTGCACAACCTACTTGTCTATGATGAATTTGTTTATTCTTGAGCTTGGCTCTTCTATAGTCCTATTTTATATTAGTATTTTATTAGGTATTTTACGCCCATTTTATATCCTTACGCCTTTTGGCATGAACTTGATTTTGCTTAATATGTTTGGAATAACTATTGTACACAGCATGGTATGACAAGGAACTAGTATAACATGACAGTGACCCGTAGTGGTGCACTCCTGACACGACCAACCTGACTTGATAGTGGCCCGTCGTGGCGCACCCCTGACAAGTACCCTGACATGATTTACCTTGATAACTTGATAGTGGCCCGTGGCGGCGCACTCTTGACTTGACTTGACTTGATAACTTGACTTGACTTGCCTTGACACCGTGGGTGTTCCTGCTTGCTTGTTTGCACAATCCACTTGTCTTGTCTTGCATCATGTCTAGGACGTGACTCCCTGGTTCCCACGGTCAGGGATTCATATTGAATCTGGCTAGGTTAATGACTAGATTGATCAATTAGTTCATGGAGAATTTCCCAGTTACCTGTTGCCCCTTTGGTCCCGGCCTTATATATATATACATGGGATTTGTTGCTATCCGTCGAGATGAGCGCACTTCCAGCCCGCCGTCGAGCGTGGTACCTTAGGACACATGTATCTTACTACAGTGTGTCTGCTATATCATGCTATCTTTTCCTTTTCTTGCTGGGAGCATTCAGGTAGTAACAAACAGGTAACCGGACTTGGAATTCTCATTGCATCTTGTTAGTAATCAGGTCTGTGATAACCCTAGTTAGTTAAAGTAGTAAGCCGTAGTACTTGCTTGGCCGTGATTGATTGGATGGAGTCTAGTCCCTCTTGTCCTGTCCTGATCCTGTGCAAGGTCATGACATGACATAATTACTCGTGCTTTACCTTAATCATGTTTAATTGCAAGTCTTGAATTCGCGTATTTTATCTTGCCGATAAATGGTGGGAGAAACCAAGTTCCGTTCAGACGAAGGGTTACAACCCCGGTCCTTGTTTGGTTTACGGGTTGTAACCTGGCTATCTGAATAGTCCCATGGTCATCTCATCGTATATCATCCTGTCATGCCTTTCCATATGTTCTGTCTTTTATCGATTCTGTACAAGATTTGTCTTTTATATCTAACTATCATGCCTTTTCTTAAATTACTGTCTCTTGTTATGTAATTATATTATTGTGCTGATTGCTGGCTTTTGTTCTTATTTCGTGGCCTCCTTTGTGGCACTTGCTCTTTCTGGGGTCTGACCCAGCTGGTTTTGTATGGCCAGATACCGGAGCAGCAGCAAAGGATCTACCTGCTTCCCAGCCCGATGGTGAACACTAGACGGAACCCGGGCAACGAGTGGGTTTTCTCTTTTTGTTTCTCCCACTGTATTGTTAACTGATATTTTTTTGAGGCGTTTAGCCGACGAGCACTTGTTAGCTCGATGCACTTTACTTTCTGTCTGCCTACGGGCTGTAATCTTGATTGGCAACTCGAGGTTGATCATGTATGACTTAACTCTTGCTAGTCCTTACATCTTGTACGACTAGCTTCATGATCATCTGGATATGTAATGTTTGGGACGCCTTACAATTGTATATTTGGTGGTCTGATATCTTGTTACTATCATTACTTGTTGAGATTGAGACAATAGCTTGATTTGACCCTAAGAGACTGATGGTTTGTAGCGTACCCTCACATAGCTAGACAGCCGTGACCGTATAGCGGGATGGTTGCCGTTCCGTTATACGTAGCTGGCTGTGCACGTCCCCGTTCTTCAGTATTCTGGTTCTGGGGCGTGACAGTTTAAGTGGTGGCCCATGCAGGTCTTGTCAATCAAGAAATGTGAGGGTTTACCGAATAGATGTCTCAATCTGTACTCGCCTTTGATCTCCACTCGTAATTCTTCTCTCCTTGGATTCCTAACTTGATAACATGCTTGCATCATTGTTCCATCCTGGTCCTTCCTTAATATCCCTGATGTCATTTGCTTCAGTGGCATCATTCCTGTTGATCAGCCAGAAGAAACTCAGCCAGCAGCCCAGCAACAGCAAGAAGATCAAGATCAGTCTTCAGCAGCCGCCTCCCGAGCCATACCTCCTGGAGAACCAGTGCCCCCAGTCCATCCAGTTCAGCCAGCAGGATCAGAGGATGGGGCCTTGATAGGGCTCATCCGTGAGTTGATTGCGTCTCAGGATCGTCGAGGTGATGCCTTGCAGCAAGCAGTACAAGAAGCTCTGAACAGAAGTGGTCCTCGAGGGAACAGTGCGGTCAACAATTTCAAGCGCCTGAACCCTCCCTTCTTCGACGGAAGCGAGGATGCTATTGCTGCAGATGCCTGGCTACAGGACATTGAAGTGATCTTAGAGGCAGCCAGGACCCCTGAAGCAGAGAAGGTGGCGGTGGTGCGCCTGCAGTTACTGGATCTAGCCCGCAGCTGGTGGGCTATGCAAGCAGCGAGTTTGGGTACGCCTGTCATGTGGGCGGTATTCAGTGATATGTTCCAGACCAAGTACTTCGACGCAGTGGCTAGATATGACCTGCAGACCAGGTTTAGTAATCTCAGGCAGATGAGCAGGACGGTCGACGGATATGCGGCCGAGTTTTCAAGGTTGAGTCGGTTTGCTCCCACTTTGGTGGCGACCGAGCTAGACAGAGCACAGCGATTCCAGCAGGGGCTCCATTTGGAAATCATATTGGCAGTCGAGCAGTTCGAGCACACAACTTTTGATGCCGTCTTGCGAGCAGCGAGGAGGCATGAGTACACTTCCCGAAGGATAACGAACCGGACCGGAGATCGGAAGCGGTCTCACGACCAGATGAACCAATCCTCAGCACCGGCCCCAGCAGCTAGGGCCTTGACCATTGGAGCTACAAGGACAGATTCGGTCACCTCCTTACAGCATTCTGCCCCGACCTATCCCCAGCAACGGAAGCAGAAGCAGTCTTCCGCAATGGGCTGCACTCATTGCGGGAAGCCAGGGCACGTTGTTTCTGAATGCCGTAGAGCACAGGGGTTGTGCTTGGCTTGTGGAGCACCGGACCACATGATAGGATCTTGTCCGTTCAGAAACAGATCATCGTCGACAGTAACTAGTCCCTCGGTTATGGGACCAGCACCAGCACCAGAACCAGCTCCAGTTCACCAACCACAGCAGCTCCCGTTCCCGGGTCCATTGCCGACTCAGGCCCAGGCCTTCCAGCAGCAGAGGCCTCAGCAGTTCGCCCTGGCCCAGGCCCAGATCCAGAATCGGCCGAGAGGTATATGTGTTCTCTCATCTTGCTTTTCTACCGTCGTTATGAGGGCACATGTCATGTTCTATGTGTCCTAACTACAACGGTATATCCCGGACCCGAGCCATGTCCTAGATCATCCGAAAACGGTTATTGGTACCAACCTTTTTCGTATGAGGAGAGGCCCGTGTCCCTGTTTGACCAAAGAGAGAGACCTCAAGCGCAAGACTATCAGTTAAGTCCATGTTGCTTGAGTTCATCGCTCCTTGGAGAGTCAAACGTGGGAGTGTGAGGATGATATCCGATCGCGTTATCCCAATCGGTTTGGCTCGTGAGGTGTAATGTCTTCCTTATGCCTTGCACTTTGATTCCTTGCTTGCATGTATGATTGTATGATTGACTGGTAGCATAGATTGCTTGCGATAGTATAGCTGTCCCGACATCTCTAGCCTCTTGATTAAATTCCGAGGACGGAATTATTTTAAGGTGGGTAGGATGTAGTGCCCCGAAATTCGTGATACGTATTTTATACGTGATCGTATTTCTGACCAGTATTTTTTTATTTTTTTCCTTGACCAGTTAAGTTGTGGTATACTTCATACTTAGCATTGTAGTTTAATTGTCATTTATCATTCCTGGATTAATTCTGATTAATGGAGCTTGGTTTTATTTGGATAGGAGAAGGAATTGGTTTGGTTTGGTTTATTATGCATTGGACCATCTTAGCTAACCTCCACCCTCAACACAACTTATCCTCCCCCATTAAAATCCCCACCTAACACTCTCTCTCCTCATTATTTTCCTCCATTAATTCTTCTTCTTCTTCCTCCACACAACTCTCCAACCCATTAGGCAAGTGCACCTTGCCAACAAATAAGCACCACTTTTTATTTGTCCATTAGCTATATTAGGTCATGGAGAACAACTTTAGAACTTGACATTTTGTGATTTGGAGTTTCCTTTGTTCTAGATCTAGGTTTTTACTATTTTCGGATTCACATGGTTTTGATCTATTTAACTTGGATTTTTGTATGTTTTGATGCTTCCATGTGGAAGAGAATTCAATTTTACTCAAGTTAGACCTTTGAAAATCTAGATTTGGTTTTGATTTGACAAAAATATGAAGAATTGAAGTTCTTGGTGTTTTTGGACTTGCTCTCGGCCAGGAAGAACAGCCCCCTGCCCTGCGCTTTTTAGCGCATGGCCGATTGCGCACCCCTGGCCTGTGCTTTTTAGCGCATGGCCGTTTGCGCAGTCACTTGGCCAGCACTTTGCGCTGCGCTGGACTGCGCTGGCGCAAGCTAGCCATGCGCAATCCAGCCATGCGCAAAGTAACCCCTGCGCAATTCACTTCTGCGCAAACCGCTCCTGCGCAATTCACTTCTGCGCAACCCACCCTTGCGCAAACCACCCTTGCGCAAGGTAACCCCTGCGCAGTCTACCCTTGCGCAAGGTAACCCTTGCGCAAGGCAACTCTTGCGCAGCTCTTCCATGCGCAGTGCATACCCTGCGCAGCCCAACCCCTGACCCTCTTGCACAACCTACTTGTCTATGATGAATTTGTTTATTCTTGAGCTTGGCTCTTCTATAGTCCTATTTTATATTAGTATTTTATTAGGTATTTTACGCCCATTTTATATCCTTACGCCTTTTGGCATGAACTTGATTTTGCTTAATATGTTTGGAATAACTATTGTACACAGCATGGTATGACAAGGAACTAGTATAACATGACAGTGACCCGTAGTGGTGCACTCCTGACACGACCAACCTGACTTGATAGTGGCCCGTCGTGGCGCACCCCTGACAAGTACCCTGACATGATTTACCTTGATAACTTGATAGTGGCCCGTGGCGGCGCACTCTTGACTTGACTTGACTTGATAACTTGACTTGACTTGCCTTGACACCGTGGGTGTTCCTGCTTGCTTGTTTGCACAATCCACTTGTCTTGTCTTGCATCATGTCTAGGACGTGACTCCCTGGTTCCCACGGTCAGGGATTCATATTGAATCTGGCTAGGTTAATGACTAGATTGATCAATTAGTTCATGGAGAATTTCCCAGTTACCTGTTGCCCCTTTGGTCCCGGCCTTATATATATATACATGGGATTTGTTGCTATCCGTCGAGATGAGCGCACTTCCAGCCCGCCGTCGAGCGTGGTACCTTAGGACACATGTATCTTACTACAGTGTGTCTGCTATATCATGCTATCTTTTCCTTTTCTTGCTGGGAGCATTCAGGTAGTAACAAACAGGTAACCGGACTTGGAATTCTCATTGCATCTTGTTAGTAATCAGGTCTGTGATAACCCTAGTTAGTTAAAGTAGTAAGCCGTAGTACTTGCTTGGCCGTGATTGATTGGATGGAGTCTAGTCCCTCTTGTCCTGTCCTGATCCTGTGCAAGGTCATGACATGACATAATTACTCGTGCTTTACCTTAATCATGTTTAATTGCAAGTCTTGAATTCGCGTATTTTATCTTGCCGATAAATGGTGGGAGAAACCAAGTTCCGTTCAGACGAAGGGTTACAACCCCGGTCCTTGTTTGGTTTACGGGTTGTAACCTGGCTATCTGAATAGTCCCATGGTCATCTCATCGTATATCATCCTGTCATGCCTTTCCATATGTTCTGTCTTTTATCGATTCTGTACAAGATTTGTCTTTTATATCTAACTATCATGCCTTTTCTTAAATTACTGTCTCTTGTTATGTAATTATATTATTGTGCTGATTGCTGGCTTTTGTTCTTATTTCGTGGCCTCCTTTGTAGCACTTGCTCTTTCTGGGGTCTGACCCAGCTGGTTTTGTATGGCCAGATACCGGAGCAGCAGCAAAGGATCTACCTGCTTCCCAGCCCGATGGTGAACACTAGACGGAACCCGGGCAACGAGTGGGTTTTCTCTTTTTGTTTCTCCCACTGTATTGTTAACTGATATTTTTTTGAGGCGTTTAGCCGACGAGCACTTGTTAGCTCGATGCACTTTACTTTCTGTCTGCCTACGGGCTGTAATCTTGATTGGCAACTCGAGGTTGATCATGTATGACTTAACTCTTGCTAGTCCTTACATCTTGTACGACTAGCTTCATGATCATCTGGATATGTAATGTTTGGGACGCCTTACAATTGTATATTTGGTGGTCTGATATCTTGTTACTATCATTACTTGTTGAGATTGAGACAATAGCTTGATTTGACCCTAAGAGACTGATGGTTTGTAGCGTACCCTCACATAGCTAGACAGCCGTGACCGTATAGCGGGATGGTTGCCGTTCCGTTATACGTAGCTGGCTGTGCACGTCCCCGTTCTTCAGTATTCTGGTTCTGGGGCGTGACAAAAAGGAATTATATTAATCAAAATAGGGAAGGGTTTCTAAAGGGACAAACCTTGTTCTTGAAAAGAGAGAGAATGAACAAGGAGACAATGATTTGGGAGGGATTAAATTGGCTCACCTAGGGTTTTGGGCTGGCCACTTCTTGGGTTTTGGGACCCCATCCAATGGTCACCCTCACATCATGTCAAATCGATGGCTAGGAACCTAGGTTTCAATGCTAGTCTCAACTAACTATAACTAGCTAGTCTAACTTGATCATTCTAACCAATGACTAGTCACGACTAGTCCAAGCTAACTAACCCTAGTCTAGGCCATGTCTAATCTGGGTTAGGGCTAAACTTATAGTTTAAGGACTAACATAACACATAGCAATGTTTATTTAATATTAAATTCACAGAAATTCCCATAAATCATAATAAATTCAAATAAATCCTAAAATGACCAAAATACCCTCTAGGCTAAAATGTACTAAGTAAATATCCTAATCATATGGCTAGGCTCTAGGACAGCCAGTCTCTACGGTTACACTAGCCAAACACCAAAATCATAAGTCATGATTTAAATAGTTTTTAAAAAAGATTAAAAATTACCAAAAATCATTTTATTATTTAAATGCCATAATTAAATTAAAAAAACACAAAATTTCAAAATTATCCTCATTTTAGAAAACTGGGTGTTACATATTGAGACGTCTTTATTGACTGTTACCTGTTTACTTTTCTGTCTTTCCATGCATGATTATTATTGCTACGATAGGCATGTTTATATGCATCTTGTTAGTGTCAAGAGGACCTGGTGATCTTTCCAGGCTTTGACAGAGAGGAGGGCTATCCCGAGATATACGGTTCTGGCGTCGAGACTGGAGTCATACCTTCGCAGGAGGACGAGATAGTGACATAGGACTTCTCATGATCAGGTCGATTATACTCATTAAACTTGCTACTCTATTTTTTCTTCATTTCAGTAGACTTGTAGTTGATATTTTGTTTCCTTTTTATTGTGATTTCAGGATGTCTTACCCGCACAGTTATTATTTTTATTTCCTACTGAACAGATCTTTTTAATAGTACTATTTTATTGGACTTGATATCTTGTGTCTTATAATTCTTTGTGGATGAGATTAGTTGAGTACCTATGACTTGTATTATATTCTCGGTTGTTATCATGATTTACAGCTTAAGCATTTCGTTAATTGGCTTACTATGAGATTTGGCCCATTGGTGAAGTGTTGCTTGCATGTTTACGTACATAGTCCTACATATTTTGGGACTTGGATGTTACAAACATCGAGACCGTACCTCGCAATATAGTATAACCTATTCATACTTTCCCTACGATCTTTTCTGTTTTAACAAATAATTGACTCAAACTATACTCATAAAATTGTGACATGACTCAAAACAATTGATGTCACATCTCATGTCGAAGCACGTGTCTCCGCTATAACCAAATCTTAGACTCCATATCTGTGTTGCAAAAACGTTCACACATTTCTTTGACTCATTAGTGTCGTGCTTACATTTTCTGTAACTCAACCAACACCGTGCATGCGGATTGCCGCTCAGCACACTGACTGATATATATGGAAGGTCACCGGCAATTCAAGACATCTTGGATATTGATGGGTTAGACAACGATCATTCAGTAGCAAGATAGCTAGCCGCACTGAACGCCCATAATCACCAAGCATTTCGGAGTCATCCTTCAGTCAAACTACTTGAACCGCTCCGCAAATGTCCCGCCAGTACGTCGGACACGGTAAACTTATTCTCTCTAGGTATGAATAGATCCCGATGCTCCGACAATCGTTCGAGAAACTAAAATCTTATGCACAAGTTTTCTATGACCATGCAAGACTATACTTAATCTGACGTACTTATAAGACCAATTCTCATTTCATATTTTTATCTCAATGCAACTTCCAAGTTTGGAGACTGCCTCGATGACTACCGATCCTAAGAACGTTCTTTGTTACCATAATCTTCTTACTCGAACTCAAGAACGACTATTTGATAGTATGTGACTGCACAATTCCGATTAGTCTCGGAAGCCATACAGTCTCACATTTTTAAAGCTCATCATATATAGTATGACTTGGTTAATAGTGTTGCATAGAACACGGTTAATTCAAGTTGAGTATGCATGAGGACTATCAAATAGTCGTTCTTGAGTTTGAGTAAGAAGATTATGAGTTGTTGCATACTAATAAAAAGAGAAAAATCAATTGATAGATAAAAAAGAGTAATATCAGTATGTTAACTTGTTGTATATAACATGAAATATTAATTTGTTGTGATAGATGCAGATTTGTGTATTGCTGCTATAACATAAATAGTGTACCATTTCAGTTATGTATTATATGGAGTATATATTTCTGTTCTTTAATGTTAATTCATGTGGAGTATATCACAATGGTTATGTCATATGTGGAGTAGATATGTGTTAGATTATATTTGTAACTAATATAATATCGCCCATAAAGTCCACTCATGTAGACACTATATATATTGTAAACAGCCCCATCAATAAGAACAAGATATTATTATTTCCTACATGGTATCAGAGCCTCCCGAAAAACCCTAGCCGCTATCTCCCGAAAAACCCTAGCCGTAATCTCCCTTCCCCTTCCGGCTCCGACTAAGCCATCCGTTCGGCTGACAGATCCGTCCGATCCGGTGCCTGTCCGTGCCCGACCGCGCCCGTACCTGACCGCGACGACCGCGCCCGACCGCGCCTGACCACGCCCGACCGCGCCCGAACCTACCGCGCCCGACCGCGCCCGACAGCGACCCCTACGTGCCCGATCCGATGCACCGACCGCGGCAGGTTCGCCGTGAACCCTGTCCATCAGCGGCCGATTCGCCGCTCGTTCGATCGATCCGTCGGAGTTGTACAAAATTTTGTACACCCGACATCATCGTGAACCCCGTCCAGCAGCGATCGATTCGTCGCCGACCCCGTCCATCAATGGCCGATTCGTCGCTCGTTCGGTCGATCCGTAGGAGTTGTACAAAATTTTGTGCACCCGACTGTAGGCCTCAAAAATGAAAGTCACGCTGAGTTGATCAGAACAAGTCACGCAGAGTGATCCAAGAAGCAGCACAAAACATACGCTAAGTTCTGCCTGGCCATCTCCTTTAGAAGTCACGCAGAGACAGCTCAGCCATACGTCAGAATCATAATGACTGACAACACAGCAGTCGAGAAACGTCTCCTCGTATGCCACGTATGCACAGAATTCGAGAGATCATTGCCGTCTTTTGCGTGATTTTCGAAATCTTCCTTAGCAAGACTCACTCTTCACCAAGTTGGCATGACTTTGGATCTTATCTTCATTTAATGCGGCTGACAATATAATCAATGTCAGAGATTTTGTGTCAGACAAAGCGTGCCAAATCAAGACAGCTGGCGGTTGGCGTGGATTCTGAACCTTCTCCTTCCTCAAGTTTGCGTGGATTTTTGAGTTATTCTTCTCAAAGCCTGCGTAAATTTTGAAGTATTCTTCTTCAAAGCTTGCGTGGATTTCGCCTTCAACGAGTCTGCGTCAACGAAACTGCGTGGATTTTTGCCTTCAGCAAGACAGCGTGGATTTCATTTCAACTGGAGTACGTGGCAGCCATGCCACCGATCTCTCTCTCGCGTGCCCAGTAACTTGCACACGACCCATGCACTAATGCCATGTGTCCAACAGTTATAGGCCACGTCCAGTAACTACTCACTAACCCTGCGTGTATTTAGAGTCTGCGTGACTTTTCAAATGCACTAGTGGTGAGGTAGTTATCTTTTCAGTTACTGTTTTGACTCTATAAATAGGGTTCTTTTTTTTATTCATTGTACAGATACATTGATATCTACTGTCAAAATTTTGAGAAGCTTTTCTTCTTCGCATAGTCCAAAGGATAAAGCGATCGTCTTCTAGATCGGATTCCTACAGTTGTAATTTTCTCAGATACAAAATAAATAAAGTGAATTTATTTATGGAAAACAAATTGGCGACTCTGCTGGGGAAAACCATCTCCTCTTCTGAGATGGTAACAACTCAATGCGATACTTCGTCTATCGGCTCGACGAAGAAGGTGATGACGATCAAATTCGATCAACTCGCCTATGAAGAAATGCAGCGGGCTAAGGGTGGCAAGCCCATTCCAGCCTCCATTATCACTGCCAAGTCGAAGGGACACTCTGTCTATGTCCCTAAGAATTAGTTGGCAGTCAATGGTGAAGTCTCTGCCACAGTGTCTACTCCTAACAATGGCAAGAACTCCATTGCAAGTACGCACACTCTTGTGCGCTCGAAGATGACAGTAACTAAAAGTCACGTTGACAGTACTGGCTCCTTAGCCGAATCTGTTCCAGCGTGCAAATTCAATTCTAAAAGTCACGCTGACAGTACTGGCTCTTTAGCCGAATCTGTTCCAGTGTGCAAATTCAATTCTAAAAGTCACGTTGATAGTACTGGCTCTTTAGCCGAATCTGTTCCAGTGTGCAAATTCAATTCTAAAAGTCACGCTGACAGTACTGACTCTTTAGCCAAATCTGTTCCAGTGTGCAACCCCACATTCAAAAGTCACGCTGACAGTATTGGCTCCTTAGCCAAATCTGTTTCAGCGTGTAATTCTAAAATCAAAAGTCACGCTAACAGCTCTGGTTCTTTAACCAAGTCTGTTTCAGCGTGTATTTCATCAGAGAATAATAACTCCTTAGTTATCTCTTCTTCTTCACCGAGTTCTACTAGAACTGGGGGTGGTCTTCCACACAAAGTCCCTTCGAAAAGGAATAACTCTTTAGTTGTTTCTTCTGCTCCTGTAGTTTTTACTCCAGGAACAGCTTTGACTGATACTTTTGTTAGTCAAAGGAAAGGAGATGGTCTTTTGACTACTCTTCCTTCTGGACATTCTCTGTCTCAACATCTGAATGAGTCTAAGAAGAAACATTCCTTAATGTCTTCTTCTTTGATTTCTTCAAATTGGGCACAGAATCTGTCCATTAAAGAGGGTCTGTTACCAACTCCTAATCAAGGGAGTGGTTTAACTCTTCCTTCTCTGCAAATATCCAGATCAATGGAAGGAAAACTCCATGTTTCCAAAATTAATATGTTACCTTCCACTGATTTAAGAACAAAACTCAGCACTTCTAGTGTTAAGAAACCATACCAATTGGATATGAAGATAAAAGATCCAGGTGCAGAGTATGCAAGAAATTATGTGGCTCACATTAATCACTCTTTGTATAATCAAGAGCCATCAAGACCCAAGAACAGGAAGTATATTCCTCAATCTTCACAAATAGATTTACGGGAATATCTTCAACAGAAGAGAAGGAGTAATTCTATATCAAAGGAACATGCTGAATGTGACTTCTATCCAAGAGTCATAATTCAGTGCAGATGTGAATCAACAGTTCAAGACCATGGTGATCATACTGAATGTGACTTCCAGCCAAGAGTCACAATGCAATACAGATGTCAAAATAAACGACAGTCTGTCTTTAATAGGATTCAGTATAAACCTATGCCTGATGAAGATGAGCCTTTGTTTGTCTCTGTCAACATGACTTCTCGGGACACCGGAGGTAGAGTTGATAGTCCAGATGGAGTATATAAAAACACCAGAGCAAGAGTCCTGGCTTCTAGTCAAAGAAATTTGATCCCTGAAATTGATTCTGAATTTCTTGGAGAATCTAACTTCCCACCTCTTCCTACTGGGGGTAATTCTCCTATAGTTGACTTTGATACACGAAGCAATGATTCAGAGCATACAACATCTACCAGTTCATCAATAATCCCTCATACAGTCACGACTTACATGGTTGATGGGAATACTGATGAACCCTCTTCTTCCCTGACTCCTCAAGATCAAAGAATTGCTTCTTTGGAACAGCAAATGAAGTCTATGACTGACACAATGAAGTCAATGTATGAACTCATGACAACTCAGTTGCAAAATCGACAGACTGTATCAGATGCCATACCAGTTGATACTGATATAAGTCCAGTACAAGTTCCTCCAGCAGTACAATCCAATACTCCTGGACCTGCTCAACCAAATCCTAGTCTCTCTGGAGCTGGGGGTAGTGCTTACAATGTTGTTCCTCCTCCTAACTATTCTCTACAAGCCACAACTCCACAATCTTCGGGAGTTGTCTCTGAAGAATTGAAAAATCTCAAAACTCAATTCGAGGCATTCAAACAGAAGGATGGTTTACAAAGGTTAGGCATCAAGCAGCCTTATCCGATAGAATGGAAGCAAGTATCATATCCTCCTAAATACAAGCCTCCTACTATCTCATTCTATGATGGAACCACTTTTCCAAGTCAGTTTATCAATCACTTTGAAGTAATGACTGATCAATTACAACCAAGTGATGCCTTCCTTACTCGGGTATTTATTGGATGTCTCAAGGGAACGGCTTATGAATGGTATAGAAGTCTCCCAGATGGGAGTATTACCTCATTTGCTGGTTTCAAACAGATGTTTCTTGAAAGGTTCTATGAAGGGCTTAATGACATGACTATGTCTGCTCTTATTAGAATCAAGCAAAAAAATAATGAATCTACAGAGGAATACATTGAACGGTTTCGAAGAGAAGCTCTGAAGATGCCTCTTGGAACTCCTGATGCTGTCACCATTGTCACGTGCAAATCAAACTTGTTGCCAATCATCAGTATGTGGACAGGGTCCACTCAATTTCAAGATTGGCCTTCCTTCATAGTTAGTGATAAAGCTGCAGAAATCAGTGCTGAAACCTTCAAAGGTTTAGGAGTGCAGATGACTCCTAAAGAAACAGGACAAGGGGCTAACAATAAAAATAATGCTCGCAAAGGAAAAGAAACTCTAGAAGTTAATCTTCAGAGCAAAGATGCATCGAATGTTCAAACTCCTGCCTCTACAACTCAACAATCAAGAACACCTCGCCCCAGAGAAGAATATTCTTTTGATGACGACGATGTCCTTGGTATCTTTGAATGTCTGCTGAAAGGTAATAAAATACAATTACCAGAGATCAAGAAACCTGATAAAGCTGGTAAGACAGATCATCCTAAATACTGTCCATATCACAGAATGCTGGGTCATACAATTCGTACATGTTATGTATTGAAAGGAAAGATCCAAGAAATGATTAAATCTGGAGCTATCTTTCTTACTCCAAAAGAGAAGACCGTCACCTCCAACGTCGTCTCTATGCAATTTGGAAATTTCTCTCCTCAACTCCTTGAAAGTGGGATTATTCCTATTCCCAAGGCAACTCTTGACATAGTGAATCTTCCTCCTCCACAGTTTGAAGGATTAGTGCCAATCACTTTGGAAACAGGAGAAATCATGTGGATCCATCCTGATCTAGTGGCAGATTTTGAATCGCCTTCTCCTCAAAAGATTTCTTCTCAAAAATCTAAGAGGGCTGGAAAGATCAAGTCATGTCATATGACTTCTCTTGGGTCTACTTCTGACACAGAGCCAAAAGATAAAGAAGAAGCACTTGTTAGTGCTACTCGAACGGGGAAACCTTACCTAAAGGATTATTCTAAAAATCCTGAAGATCCTACTGATATCCCTTCAGATGCTAAAGATGCTCCTAATGTTCCTCCCGAGGAAGAACCATCTACTGAACCTGTTCCTCCCAAGCCTACGGCTCTGGAGAAAGGCAAACAACAGGCTCGGTTTGATAAGCCAATCAAGAAGTCTTCTCCTCTTGGACTTCAGAAGCCTTACAATTTCGACATTTTGGCTCAGCTTGCTAATACTCCCGCTAGAATGTCCCTTTTTGAACTTTTACGTCTTTCCAAAGAGACTCGGGAGACGTTAAGTGAAGCACTTCTACAAGCTGACTCTTGTCTTGCACAATTGAAGAAGTCGGATACGGAACCTGCCACTTGCTTACATTGCAACAGTGTACTGGAGATTATCCCAAATATCACCTTTACACAAGACGACATGTTACTGGAGGATAATCGACATGATCGACCTCTACTACACTGGTTATATTGATACGATGAAGATAGATCGTATTCTCATTGACCCAGGGTCTGCTATAAGCACAATGCCGAAGAGTTTGTTGGATGAACTAAAAATCCCTCTTCACAAACTCTCCAAGACGGTTACTACTATCTTGGGATTCAATCAAAGCCGAAGTGAGCCTTTGGGAAAGATTCATCTGAAGCTTCAGATAGGTGATTTCAGATCTAAAGTCACTTTCTATGTGATCGAGATCGCGGGATCCTATAATCTTCTTCTGGGGAGACCCTTTCTTCATGAAAATAATGTGGTGCCCTCTACTCTTCATCAATGTTTTAAGTACATTGATAGCAATGGGAGAGTACAAAAAGAAGTTGCTGATATAAATCCCTTTCATGGGGTTGAAGCTTATTTCAATGATTTCCGAATGTATAAAGAAGAATATACAAGGATCATACAAGCTATGGAGAAAGAAGATGCACAAAGTGAGACTTTAATAATCCCTGTTAAATGTCGAACTACTCAGCAACAATCTCCTAAACCCTTCGAAGAAGATTCTTTCATCATTCCAGTGAGTGGACGGATCTCTCCGTTACCTCAGTCATCTACTCAGAATACACTGATCATTCCTGTCAGTGGGCGTACTACAGTTCCTGTACCTTCACAAGATACTCTGCTAATTCCAGTTGGAGGGCGGACTACTCTTCCTACTCAAACTTCAAGGGAGCTCACCTCTTCTGAGCCATTTGTTATCGATCTTAATCGAAACAAAGCTTCTTCTTCTTCTCCTTTAGTCATTGACTTGGCTAAAATCTCTAAGGCTCAGCCTTCTCCCAATGTAAATATTGCTGCTTTTGCATTTAATGAAAAGTCTCCACCTTTGCAGTACGTTGATGTGTGTAATTATGTTCATAGTTATTTACATCTGTTAGATGACTTGAACACAATAACCATAGGAGTTGTACAGACTGCTCATACAGATGTATCTCTAGAACCTGTACGATCTTCATACTTTCTAGTTCCCAGCAGAAAGCCAGGATACATTCCAATATTCTTCTACAAAGGGCCTCAAAATCCTTCTGATCTTGAAGATGATGACAAAAATAATGATACTGGAAGATTACAACTACGTCGTTATAGTCAGCAATCTAGAGACATCATCAAAAATATGGGCTATGACTTCAGGACTGGCCTTAATAATAGAAAAGGAAGAAAAATGCCTGTCCGGATTCCTCCTTTGAAATATGGAAGGACAAAATGCGGATTGGGTTATACTGCTCCTACTCCTTTCATCAACATTATCCATGAAGATCTTGAGTCTGACGAAGATAAGAGATCTGATTCTTCTAGTACCACTTCTTGGGATTCCGATACGAGTATCGGTGACTTCTACTGTAACCTTCTATCTTCCAATATGGTTTCCATTGACCATTCTGAAGAAAGTGATGAAGACGAGAAAGAGTTTGAAATCTTACCTGAATCAGAACAGTGGGCCCAAAGATTAGATAATCAATGGGAGTTCCGTTTTGAACAAAAAGAACCTCCGGCTGAAGATAAACTTGTTCAAATAGATGTTGGTGAAGAGGGGTCTCCCAAACCAATATTCATCAGTGAAAGTCTTTCAGAAACTGATAAGAAAGACATGATCAAACTCATTCGTGAATACATTGATGTCTTTGCTTGGAGTTATGAAGATATGCCAGGTCTTGATCCACAGATTGCAACTCACAAGCTCAACATCTTGCCGAATGCTAAACCGGTCAAACAACAACAGCGACGATTTCGTCCGGACATCATGGATACAATTGAAGCTGAAGTCAATAAACTTATTACATCTGGGTTTATTAGAGAGGAACAACATCCCGATTGGGTGGCTAATATTGTTCATGTTCTTAAAAAGACTGGCAAGATCAGAGTATGCATAGACTTTCGCGATCTCAATGCGGCATGTCCTAAAGACGAATTCCCTCTACCAATCACTGTTGTCATGGTTGATAATACCTGTGGATTTGAACGAATGTCATTCATGGACGGGTATTCTGGGTATAATCAGATCAAAATGTTCCCAGAAGACGAGAAGCACACTTCTTTCAGAACGCCAATTGGTACACACTGTTATACAGTTATGCCATTCGGTCTCAAGAATGCAGGAGCAACTTATCAATGAGCTATGAGTACTATATTCCGTGAACATTTGCGGAAAACAGTCGAATGCTATGTTGATGATATTGCAGTCAAAAGTCGACAAAAGGAAGGTCATATCCAAGATTTGAAGACTATATTTGATCTAATGCGTAAGCATCAATTAAAGATGAACCCTACTAAGTCCTTCTTAGGCGTCTCTAGTGGTAAATTTCTCGGCTTCGTCATTACCTCTAAAGGTATACACGTGGATCCCGAGAAGATCAAAGCCATCCAAGAGATACGTCCTCCACGCACCTTAAAAGAGCTACGAGGATTTCAAGGAAGAATTGCTTATATCAGGAGATTTATCTCTAATTTATCAGGACGCTGCAGACCATTCAACAAACTTATGAAAAAAGGTGTCTCTTTTGTCTGGAATGATGAATGTCAGAAAGCATTCGATGATATAAAACAATATCTGATGAGCCCTCCAGTATTGGTACCTCCCGTCTCAGGAATACCGTTCCTCCTCTATACTCGAGCAATAAGTCATTCATTGGGTGCATTACTCGCTCAAAAGAATCAAAATGGCCATGAACAAGCCATTTATTATCTTAGCCGCACTATGACCGGAGCTGAACCTCGATATTCACCAGTTGAAAAAGAGTGTCTAGCCTTGATGATTGCTGTCCAAAAGACACGTCATTATATCATTGGTCAGACTATTCACGTCATCTCCAGGATCAATCCTATACGGATCATGATGAAGAAACCCAGTGTTTTGAATTCTCGATTGGCTAACTGGGAAATTCTACTTGCTCAGTATGATATGCACTATATTCCTCAGAAATCAGTCAAGGGACAAGCTTTAGCTGATTTTCTGGCTGCTCACTCAATTCCAGAAAATTCAAAACTCTATGATGAAATCCCAGATGAAGTCCTAGATTCAAATCAAATTGCTGAAGAAGATCCTATTTGGCGTCTATTCTTTGATGGAGCGTCAAGAATTGGTCCTAATGGCGATATTGTTGCTGGAGTTGGAATTGTTCTTGTATCGCCAGAAGGTCTTGCCATCCAAAGAGCTTATTCTCTCGATCAGCCGTGTTCAAACAATGTAGCTGAGTACAACGCATTGCTTATTGGTTTTCAACTCGCTAAACATCTGAATATTCAATATTTGGAGGCGTATGGAGACTCTAAACTTATTGTCAATCAGATCAGGGGTACTTATGAAGTTCGCCATCAAGATCTGGTTCCTTATCATAGAGTGGCCATATCTATGGCCTCATCATTTAAGGAATTCTTTATTGAACATGTTAAGCGAGCATGTAACACAGAAGCTGATGCCCTTGCTAATCTTGCAGCGGTGCTGGCTATCCCAATCAGACAGCAACAAATGATTGTTGTTCATAGTCGAGAATTATTTCATCTTGAAAATAACCTGACTCTAGGACTTCCAGTTGACATTGAAGAATCAACATCTCATGACGTCAACACAACAAGAGGATTTGGATTTAGTCGTAAATCGATATCATCTTCATCCGATTCCAGCATGGAATTCATCTTCAGTAACTCGACTGAGAATCAGAATACGGATAAAGATTGGAGACTTCCTTTCTTAGATCTTGTATTGTATAATATTCTTCCGGACGATCCGAGTGAGGCAGCATCTATCAGACGACGATCACTCAGATTCTATTACAATCATACAACAAAGACCTTATATCGTCGAGCTTATGATGGTTTACTCCTTCGGTGCATTGCCGGTGATGAAGCCCAACAAGTTATTCGTGAAGCACATGATGGAATTTGTGGAGCGCATCAACCTGGGCCAAAACTTCAAGACCGTATTCGACGGATGGGTTATTATTGGCCAACTATGGTATCAGACGCCATTGAATATGCAAGGAAATGCAAAGCTTGCCAAATCCATGCGGATTTATACATCAACCTTCGGAATTTCTACATCCGACGGCAGCATCATGGCCCTTCGAAGCTTGGGGCATGGACATTGTCGGCCCGATCAATCCTCCATCATCTAAAGGTCATCGGTTCATTCTCGCAATAACCGATTACTTCTCCAAATGGGCCGAAGCTATTCCTTTATCTGAAGTTAAGACGTCTAATGTCATCAGCTTTATTAAGCACCATGTCATCTACAGATTTGGTGTTCCTCGATGCATTGTTCATGATAACGGACCACAGTTCGTTAGCCAGAAATTTAATCGATTCTGTGACGATCACCGGATCAATAATGTTGCTTCTACCGCATATAATCCAGCAGCTAACGGATTGGCAGAAGCTTTCAACAAGACTATCATCAAACTCCTAAAGAAGTTTGTCTCCACTAACAAACGTAATTGGAGTGACAAGCTCGGAGAATGCTTGTGGGCTTATCGCACTACAGTCCGTAATGCTACTAAGTGTACACCTTTCTCTCTGGTGTATGGATCTGAGGCTGTTCTCCCATTAGAGATTCAAATTCCTTCTTTAAGGATAGCAATCGCTAATGAACTCACTGCCGAAAATAATGATCGTCTTCGACTTCAAGAATTGGAGACTCTGGATGAAAAACGGTTATCTGCTCAACAGAATATTGAATTCTATCAAGCTAGAATTTCAAGGGCTTTTAACAAGAAAGTCAGAATTCGAACATTTCAGAAAGGAGAACTTGTGCTTACTGTCAGACGCCCGATGACTATGACACACATGAGTAAGGGCAAGTTTGATGCAAAATGGGAAGGTCCATTCATTGTCAATAAGATCTTTTCTAATGGGGCTTATCAACTCACTACTCTAGATGGTAAAGCCACTATGATGCCCATCAACGGCAAATTCTTGAAGAAGTACTACGTCTGATATTTCTATCAAAATTGTCCTCCCATCACTCTCCAGCTGTTTCACTGTTCTTTCCGAAGAATCATTCTGATATCTATTATCCCCAGTGGAGATAGGTATTCTACTTTGTATCGTTTTCTCAACAAATTTGATATCCTGAAAATCATGTCCACATCACCTCTGAATTTTCTATCTCAATATCATATTTATGAAAATGATATTTAGTCTTTCTGATTTCTGAGTCAAAAGATCAATGAATAAAGGCAAAAATATAAAAGTGGAAAGGATATATCATAAACAAAGTTTCCTTAAACGGAGTTTATTTGAGACAAAATTCCTCAAGAAAAAAAGAGTACATCATCATGGAAGATCACTATGATCCCTTTCATATTTGGGACGAGGACCGCATACATAATCAGCAAAAGAATTGAATACATCTTTTCCTGACCGCACCAAGAATTGACAGGCAGCCAGCCTCATTGCTTCTTCTTCTTCGGTTTCTCCTGGTTCGACCAGGAAGTCCAGGATATCTTTTGACGGCTTGGGAGTAGACGAGCTTTCGCCCATTTTCTTCTTCTGCGGAGGTGGATGTTCTTTAACACCTTCAGTAGCTTCAAGGGCGACTTCAGCCTTCTTTATGTTCTCTTCAAAAGATATTGTGGATAAAATGCGATCCTTCTATTTCAAATATATGCTCTATTTATAGGCATATGGTTACAAGGATCGAAGGGACGTATTCTTTCCCGATATTCAGTTCATCCATTCATTTCTCACATTCATCCGACGTTTCACATGTTCATTAATACTTGACGGTTCGTCCGTTCATTTATTACATTCACTCGACAGTCTATCTGTTCATCATTTCCTAACGGTTCATCCGTTCATAATCTTCTATCAGTTCATTAAGTGGGGATTCGTTATTTATCATATTTTCATAACCTCTGAATCAATTCCGAATCTGTTTACTCATTTGTCATGTTTTGACCTCTGTATAGAAATCAATCTATTTTCTTTCGAGTTCCTATATATTATCATGTCCATAATACCTCTGATAATATCATATACTCTAAAAACAGAAAAGATGATTTTATTATCTATCATGTCCACAATTCATCCACAAATACAAATCATTGAGCATAGAAGAATTGTCATTTTCATTCCCATTTCACCACAAAAAGTCTATTACATTTTTTTAGACTTTCCTACAAATCATAATGGAAATCTATTACAAATCTTGGATTTTCATTTTACACCACAACGATAACCTAATAGAGATCTATCTTCTTCTTTGGATCTTCTCCGTCGGACCTTCTCCGTCAGGTTCGTTGTTGGTTGCAATTCCTGACTATCTGGATCTCAGTCACGACCAGATCAGCAGGAATCAAACTCTGGTCTTCTCTCTCAGACGAGAGGAGAACCACAGAGTATGGCAGCCCGACGGCGTGTTGCTGCCAATACAGCTCGTGGAGGAACGGCGGCACCTCAAGCAGGTAGGAATGTATCCAGCATTGGGATACGATTCCTAGTTCTGCCGTCAAAGGAACTCTACTACCCAATCTCTTGGTAGTAGAGTTAACTCCACCATCCAACTCTCGTGTATAAAGGCTCTTCCTACCATCTAAGGAAGACCCTTCTATCTCACGAAGAGTTCTGAGTTGTCTGATATATGCGTCAAAAGCGTATGAGCTCCCTGATGTAGATGTCAGAAGAACATTGTCCACAGCATTCACATCACCAATGCCAGTTCTGAAGAAGGTTTTCAGCCAAAATTCTGCAAGAAACAGTAAAAAAAAATCAGTCAACAGAAACTGGCCAAGCAAAGACAGATGCATTCTGTTCATTTCAGGAAGATGAATTTGTCCTTAGCAAACAAAAAAAAATTTCGATGCGTGTATATTGAACTTACCGCTGAGTTTGCTGCTAAGGATTGACAGATCCATGTCTGGTATCGTGCACAGAGATTTTACATCAGGCAACATGGCTTTCCTATTTCCTTCTCATAGAAAATTCATTCTCATAAGAGAAGAAGAAGAATGGGAAGATGAGTTTGCGTGGAGTTCATCCATCTATTTAAAGGGTCAAGTGCAGGTCTATTTGGAAAAGATCGACATAAATAGCGCTCGTAAATTGTGGAATGAGTGTCACGTGTACTTCGGGAGACCGTGCAACATTGGAAACAGTCAAAAAGTGCTAATTAATATTCTTCATTAAAAGGCACGCAGATCAAACACAAAAGTTGTACTTCATTCTTTAAACAGGCACTGATGGCCTTACAAAAGACAAGACAAAAAGAGTACAACAAAAGCATAAAAGTCACGCTCTATTTTCCAGAGCGACTGAGCTTAGTGCCTAGTTCTTCTACGCTCCTAACTCCCAGACAGTGCAACAGAGCTTTAAACATTTCACGCTGCACTATGAAGCTGCGCCCATCAGAAGAGGACGAGCCATCCAAGCCAAAATAGCTCAAGAAATTCTTGGCTAGTTGCAAGGGATCATCTTTTGAGCTCGAAGACAAAGGGCTCTGGCTCTTCACCCCCAAAAGTGGGGTCACCATGGGAACAAAAGTCCAACTTGCATGCTTCCTCTTCGGCTGCTTCCTTTGGGGTCATATTTTCGAGAGATGAATGTCAAAACTGAGAATCTCTTCCTGTTTATATAACAGATCTCGTCGACAGTTCATATTCCATCATAAATTGGACGCAATCAGTCTCGGAGAACGAAGAGTCATTATGATATTTAATAGGTTCATTCGGGTGTTTTCGAAGAACTTCAAAGTCTTTTCGACTTTCGAAAAATCATTTAAGTCATCTCAGCGTGACTTTAACTCATTTCATCATCTCTATTTCAAAGTATTTTGAAAATATTTTATCATTTTTTCAAAAACTTTGAAGGGGATTTTGTAGGCCTCAAAAATGAAAGTCACGCTGAGTTGATCAGAACAAGTCACGCAGAGTGATCCAAGAAGCAGCACAAAAGATACGCTAAGTTCTGCCTGGCCATCTCCTTTAGAAGTCATGCAGAGACAGCTCAGCCATACGTCAGAATCATAATGACTGACAACACAGCAGTCGAGAAACGTCTCCTCGTATGCCAAGTATGCACAGAATTCGAGAGATCATCGCCGTCTTTTGCATGATTTTCGAAATCTTCCTTAGCAAGACTCACTCTTCACCAAGTTGGCGTGACTTTGGATCTTATCTTCATTTAATGCGGCTGACAATATAATCAATGTCAGAGATTTTGTGTCAGACAAAGCGTGCCAAATCAAGACAGCTGGCGGTTGGCGTGGATTCTGAACCTTCTCCTTCCTCAAGTTTGCGTGGATTTTTGAGTTATTCTTCTCAAAGCCTGCGTAAATTCTGAAGTATTCTTCTTCAAAGCTTGCGTGGATTTCGCCTTCAACGAGTCTGCGTCAACGAAACTGCGTGGATTTTTGCCTTCAGCAAGACAGCATGGATTTCATTTCAACTGGAGTACGTGGCAGCCATGCCACCGATCTCTCTCTCGCGTGCCCAGTAACTTGCACACGACCCATGCACTAATGCCATGTGTCCAATAGTTACGGGCCACGTCCAGTAACTACTCACTAACCCTGCGTGTATTTAGAGTCTGCGTGACTTTTCAAATGCACTAGTGGTGAGGTAGTTATCTTTTCAGTTACTGTTTTGACTCTATAAATAGGGTTCTTTTTTTTATTCATTGTACAGATACATTGATATCTACTGTCAAAATTTTGAGAAGCTTTTCTTCTTCGCATACTCCAAAGGATAAAGCGATCGTCTTCTAGATCGGATTCCTACAGTTGTAATTTTCTCAGATACAAAATAAATAAAGTGAATTTATTTATGGAAAACACCGACATCCGCGATGGCTGATGATGCTGCGTTCGGCTACTCCATCGCAACTGGGGGTGGCGATACACACAACCCAAATTGTCCTAATCCGAAGGATCTATATTTTCTGAGTTCTGCTGATCAACCAAAAAATATTATTACTCCTATTATTTTTTGTGGACTGAACTATGCTGAGTGGTCTCGGTCGATACGTCTCTCCCTGATCTCTAAGCGAAAGATCACTTTTCTGGAAGGTACTGAAATCAAACCTGTTAATGATGCTAGTAAATTGCTTGATTGGAGATGTGTGCAAGCGCTATTGGTTCAATGGGTTCTTAATACCATTGATTCGTCTCTGAAGAAATTTTTGTCGTACTTTGAGGAGGTTTATCCATTGTGGAACTTGTTGGAGAAAAGATTTGTTGTTAGCAATGGCACTCGGAAGCAACAAATTAAGGTGGCTTTGGCTGAGTGTAAACAAACGGCTTCGATGTCTGTGGAAACCTACTTTGGAAATTTGTAGTCTTTGTGGGATGAACAAGCTGCTTATTTTCCATTGCCTACTTATACCTGTGGTGAACTTGCTGCAAAGCTACAGGCTATGAGGGATGAAGACCACTTTCAGGACTTTATGTATGGGTTGAATACTGAGTTGTATGGTCATACCCGATCTAATCTTCTGGCTCTGGATCCTCAGCCAAGTTTAGATCGGGCATACCAGACAGTCCGTGAGGAGGAGGATATACGAAAATCTCAGGTCCAATCCGCTGCTGAGGAGGTGTTGGCGCTGACTATCAAGACTTTACTTCGTCTTTCTACTACTTCTAATAGTAGAACCTCAGATTCCAAGGACAAATCAGGTATGATCTGTACTCATAGCAAGAAAATAGGTCATGATGTTGCAACTTGCTTTATCAAGATTGGCTATCCATAGTGGTGGGAGACTCGTCCTCGGCGTGATGGCAGACGTGGTGCTGGCGGTGGCAGAGGCCCGGCACCACAGCAGAGACGTGAAGGGAAATATGGTACTGGTGGCGCAGGGGTTGTTCATCATGTCGTCGATGCTGGTCATGGTGTCCCTGCTGGTCTTCCTGGGAGTTCGGCAAATATGATGCATGGAGGGTATCCTTCACCACTCTCAGGTGAACAATGGCAGAAACTGATGAGCATGCTGGGTAACGACAATCCTTCCAACCCTGGTTCTTCAAACTCTGATCGTCTGATAGGTAAGAATTCTTCTGTCACTTGGCACTAGTAAAATAAGGCAAATTAGCGACGTCATGATACGTCGCTAATAATGACAATTACGTCGCTAATCGTAATTGGCGACGGCTTTAGCGACGTAAAGTGAAGGTCACTTTTAAGCTAGTCGCAGATGGTAAATTCGTCGCCCTACGTCGCTGTTTGCGACGTCCCAGTCGTGCCGCTAGGTCGTCGCAAAGTTAGCGACGTAGAAAGACGAGAACAATACGTCGCAAACTTAGCGACTTAGTGCGACTTCTTAGCGACGTTTAGTTCTATTGACGTGATGACGTGCCATGCCTGCCACGTCAGCAAGGTGGCGACGTACAGCGACGTAACACCGCTAATTAGCAACGTATAGCGATGTCCACTTTCCATCGCTATCCGTTGCTATACGTTGCTATCCGTCGCAAACTATAAAAAAAAATAATAAAAAAATATAATGTGTATTTTTGTTATGCTGTGTGTCTGTGTTTACAGTGTGTGTAAAGTGCAGTGTTCGAACCATCGACAGTTTCGCTTACTGTTCTATGTTTTATCTTGGATAGAAAGAGCAACAATTCAGGGTGCACTTCTCAGAGCTTCCTCTTCACGTCCTTCACCTTCTCGGGATCCTGTACGACGTCCCGAGAGAGTGAAGGATGTGAAAATGAAGCTCTCAGAAGTACACCCTGAACAGTTGCTCTTTCTGTCCAAGATAAAACATACAACAGTAATCGAAACTATCGATGGTTCCGAACACTGCATTTCACATACACTGTAAACACAGACACACATCATTACAAAAATACACATTACATTTTTTTAAAATTTTGGCAGCACCACCTTTGTATATCAGATCATCGCTTATAACCCAGCGTAGGTATATTTGTCATCCCCGTCGCAGATATCATCATAATTAACAGTCTCCCATCATAACAATCTACAACTAAATATCATACATGTACTCAATGAAAATACCAACAAATAAAATATCACAAACATACATGTCCAACAAACATACATGTCCAACAGAGTCAAAAAATAATGAAAATCAGTGTACAGAACGGTCAATGGGCCCATAGGGCCAATAAATACAAAGATGATAAAAAATCTACTGGATCACTGAGGACCCATGCCGCGCATCTGGGATAGCATGTACTCATACTGCTCCTGTGTGAGCTGCATCGTAGGGGCAGTAGGAGGCAGTGCAATGTCTGGAGTCGGCACCGTCGATAGACCGGGAGGACGTATCTGCTCCAGCTCTCCCAGTCGCTCACCATGCGCAACAAGGGTACTCACCATCCTCTGAGTACTCTCCTCAATCGAAGCCGATACCTGAGTGAGTGAGGCAGACATGGTCCTCTGCGATCCCTCCAGCTCGACCTGTCTACGCTCTATGCGCTGCGTAGACTCGGTGAGCGTGTGCAAGCTGGTAGCTGTAGCCTGCTGCAGACTCATCAGCTCCTGTATACTGCGCTCGACCGCATCAAATCGTCCGGTGATCATCGGAGGGTCGGATCGTCGCTCGACCTCATCAGAAATCTGCTGCTGCAACTCGCGACGCAGCTCGTCGATCTGACGACGAATATCCTGAGCTCGTGACGACGCCTGTGAAGCCGGAGACTGCGCACTGACAAAGGGGGCCCGGGATGACTCTGAAGCCAAATACGCGTCGTAGGATTCCGTACCGTAGTACATACCCTTCTGAAGACCGCCAACGGCAGTCATCCAGAGGTCGTCCGACGATGGAGCTGTAGGTGACTGGAAGGAAGTACCAGTCCCTCCCTCTACTGGCGCACTTGCAGCAACAGCCGCCTCCGCCTGTAGCCGAACAAACTCGGCCTAAAACAATGTTTGCTAACGTGTAAGTGTTTGTTAAAGTCTATATTGATATCTATTTTTCTATTTTCTAAATTATAGTAAATTAATATAAAGAATAGAACATACATATGCCTGCGTCGTCCTCTCGTCAATGAACTCCCCAGCCCTCCTATGGGTGACCAGGAAGACGGTCACCATGTTCGGGTCCTCAACCTTTTTTACCTGTTAAAATATATTATCTATTATTAGTATTAAACATTCTATCGAACTATATATAAATTAATGTCCGTCATAGGAAACGTACTAGACGACAAAAATGCTCCGTCATCGGAATGGAGCTACCACACCACTTACTGGCGCTCGACCGTGCCACCTTGGCCTTGTCAGACCGCTCCTGGTACCTAGCCTCAACGAATCTAGCCTTCATCGCAGTCCACTGCTCTGGCGTGATCCAACCATGGATCGGCTTTCCGGAGCGATCACGAGACTTCTGGTCGTGGATCGCATCACGGATGAGCTTGCCTGCGACGGCAGAAAATTGGGCCTCTATCTTCGCCGCTCGGTGTGGTGGATAGAAATAGGTCCTCTACAAGAAGTAAAATAGAAAAGTTATATAATATACACAAATAATTATTAAAATTTAAAAATAAACAAATTTTTTACCTTGAAGTGGGCCAACCAAAAGGCCTTCCTATCTGCGGGAGCATCTGAGTAGTTAATCCAAGGTCCACCATAGTTTTGCCTCAGAAATAACTCCAGCTGTCTCTGTACTGCAGGAGGCCGATATCTATACAATAATAATTTTCATGAATATATATGTACATATAATCATTTGAGAAATCTACATTAACTAATTAACTTACTTCGTAGGCCCGTCCGTCCAAATCTCCATACGCGTCTCGCCCGGGGGAGCGCATGGAGGGTCGCTCTCACCTCCTTCCTGGGCAGGATCAGTCTGATCGCCATCCTCCATATGCTCGGCGTCGGCTCCCGCATGGATCCGTCGGCAGGAGGAATGCTGGATGCGGGATCAGGAATACTGGACGCGGGATCAGGAATGCGAGATCAGAAACGCGGGACGACGAGGGAGGAGTCGCCAACCTGCTGGAACTGCCCTGTCCCGGTAATGGACCGGGAACAGAACGGTATAATGGCGTACTCGAAGATGGGGATGAGGGTACGGAATCTCCATCCCTAGTCCGAGGCTGACAGGACTGCCTAATATAAAATCCTCCGCGTCGTCCAGATGGTCTAGTCATACCTGATAATAACATATGATAATAAAACAAAAATACATATTTATATGATAGACATCACAGATTTTTGAAAAATATCATAGTCACAGATAAAAGTGTCACTAAAATATCACAGATTTATATGATAAAAGTGTCGCTAGAGTGTCAAATATGATGATAAAATAAACGTACAGATTTAATCCTCTTCTGAAAATTCATCTACTTCGTCTTCTTCTTCTTCTTCTTCTTCTTCTTCTTCTTCTTCTTCTTCTTCTTCTTCTTCTTCTTCTTCCTCCTCTACATCTTCACTTTCATCTGCATCTTTCTCTTCAGATAATTCTACTTCTTCTACACAATTAGATGTGTAATGAGGAACTTTCGTCGTGTCCACTTCAATAATATTTGTTACAAGAGGTAGTTCATCCTCTTGATAAGCTATATCGTCAACCTTAAAGGTATTTCTAGCTTTGGTCTTGCATACTGCCCACCAGTCCGACCTTGTTGTTCCCCGTTTAGGATAACTTGTGAAGTACACAAGTTGAGCCTGACTTGATAGGATAAATAGTTCATAGGCTTGATATCGACGCCGATAGTTTATATCAACAAGACCGTGCTTGTCTACTTTCCAACCTTGACCTTCAATCGGATCGAACCAATCACACCTGAATAACACAATCTTAGCAGGCTCTATTCCATAACTATATGTCAGCTCCATGATCTCCCGTAGCACGCCATAGAAATCGTTGCCCGTATCAATATCTTTGTAGTTCGAAGATCTGATACACAAACAGCTGTTTTTGGTGGAGTCGAGATCCACAAAGTTATCTCTGATCGGGCTAGTTGTTGACTTGAACCTAAACCCATTAACACAGTAGCTTAGCCATATTTCTACAACATAAATTGGTCCCTTGGCTAGCGTTCTAATAGACTCATTCTCAAGTCTTGCGTATGGACGATCGACCTAAATACCACGAAAGAAGAAATTAAGCTCATTCTCAATCAAGTGCATATACAGAAAGGTAATTACATAGTTCTCAAGTCTTACATATGCACTCAACCATGATAGAAAATAATGTCTCATTTTTTGTTCTAGTTCTTCTTCTGTTATGTGTGGCCTACCTGACCTCACATCATCATTAAATATGCTGAAAACACATCGTTCAATTAATGTAATAGTATAATAATCAACACTATTAAAATAATGTAGACGTATTCGTTACTTACCCCTTCAGTTTCTCTACTTCCTCCTCGTCGCAGTTGAGTAATACATACACCTGAGCAGCCCTTAGCTCATCATCGTTCAGATATCTCTTCTTCATTTTACCCGATGGCTTTCCTGGAGCATTGAATACCTTCAGTATTGTATCAATACTTTCATGATCTCCATCGTCGTTTCTGGAAGCTCTCGTTCTATTAGTTGCAACATGAGGCTTGAAATACATCGAACAAAAGTTTGTAATCTTCTCGAGAACATAGACTTCACAAATAGAACCTTCGACCCGTGCCTTATTTTTCACCTTTCTTTTTAGGTGATTCAAATGTCACTCGAACGGGTACATCTATCGATATTCGACGGGTCCACCAACACGTGCCTCATAGGATAGATGAATCGGCAAATGCTCCATAGAGTCGAAGAATGCAGGAGGAAACACCCTCTCTAGCTTGCACAATGTTACCGCAATGTCCTTCTCTTACTTTTCTAGACGATCAACGAGCAATTTCTTAGAACAAAGATTCCTGAAGAATATGCTAAGCTCCGTCAATGGATCCCAAACTGCCTGCGGTAAGAATTCCCAAAATGTAATCGAAATTAACCTCTCCATGAATATGTGACAGTCGTGGCTCTTCATACCCGTCAATTTATTTTCCTTCGGATCGACACATCTTCTCAGATTTGACACATATCCGTCTGGAAATTTTAGGCCCTGGATCCACCGATAAAGTCTCACTTTATCCTCCTTGTCCAGCGAGAAAATTGACTTTGGCAGGAACTATTTTCCATTCTGCTCTATCAAATGCAACGCAGGACATTTGCATATTTTTTCTAAGTCCAACCTGGCCTTAGGATTGTCTTTCGTTTTTCCCTTTACGTCCATCACAGTATTAATTATGTTATCAAACACATTCTTCTCAATATGCATGACATCAAGATTATGTCTGATCAGATTGGTACTCCAAAATGGCAGATCCCAGAATATGCTCCTCTTTGTCCAGTTATGATCTCTACCAAATCCATCACACTTGTACCCAGTTGTAGGATCTTCGATAGCACTTAAAAAATCTCTAACATCCTCCCATATCATGGCTCCGCACTACCTTGGCGGTGGATCACCCTTCTCTACAACGCCGGCACGGAATGCATTACTGTTCCTTCTGAACGGATGATCTTTTGGAAGAAATTGCCGATGACAATCAAAGAAGCACGATTTTCCTCCGTGTTTTAAGCGAAAAGCCTTACTACGGTCCATGCAATACGGACATGAGAGACGTCCATGAGTACTCCATCCAGATAACATTCCCTAGGTCGAAAATTCGTTGATGGTCCACATAAGGGTTGCCTTCATCTGAAAATTCTGCTTCCTGGAAACATCGTACGTGTTAGCGCCTACTTCCCATAACTGATTCAACTCATCTATCAAAGGCTGTAAGTACACATCAATGTTCCTCTTGGGATTGTTCGGACCAGGAATTATAACGGTTAGAAACATGTACTGAGTCTTCATGTACATCCAAGGCGATAGGTTATACGAAGTGACAATCACAGGCCAGCACGAATACTGGGATCCCGAAAGACCAAAAGGAGTAAAACTGTCAGAAGATAGCCCCAACCTGACATTACGCGGATCTGAAGCAAAATCAGGATACACTCGATCAAAGTGCTTTCACGCTTCTCCATCGGATGGGTGATCCAACACTCCTTCAATCTGTTCTCGCATGTGCCAACTCATATTTTCGGCCGTCTCTTTCACCATAAATAATCTTTACAACCGCGGCGTTAAAGGCAAGTAGTACATTGAATCGGTCGGTCTTCTTGCACCGGTAGACCTTCATGTACTAGTTGTCTTATAGCGATCAGCACCACAAAATCTGTACACATATGCGTCCTTGTCGTCTTTGTAGTACACAATGCACCCATTGCGACAAGAATCAATTTTCTCGTATCCCATCCAGAGCGATCTCACCATCCTCTTAGACCGGTAGAAGTCTTTAGGCAACTTAGCACCCTCAGGCAATATTTCTATAAGCAACTCCATATGACGGTTGTAGCAATCTTGCGACATATTAAAATTGGACTTGATGCTCAACAATCTTGTAACCACCTCCAACGGTGAATGATCCTCACAACCAGGATATAATAGAGTCCTTGCATTCTCCAGCAACTCCATGAACTGTGCAGCATCGGCGTTCGGTGCCTCCTCAGGTGCATCATGATCATCTGGATCGAAACTAGGCCCCGTCGCATCAAAAATCATGTTCACCAACCCATCGTCGTAAGCAGCGTTATTGTGGACATCCACATAAGACTCATACTCCGATGCTAAAGACACAAGTTCTCCGTGCGCGCTCTACTGATAGTAATTCGGCGTGAAACACTTCGAGTATAAATGATACGTGACTTCCACTTCTGGATGATATTTCAAGTTGCGACATCTCACACACGGACACTTAATTTTGGTACCGTCCATGTACTGTGGGAACGCCTTGGCAAACTGCAGGAACTGCTGTACACCCTCTATGAATTCATCTCGCACACCGAACATGTCATCAGGATGACGGTTGTACATCCACGAACGATTATGCAAGTAGTAATTCATATCCATATCCAATTGAGGATAATTCTGTAAGATAGATACATGCACATTGCAGTCAGTGAATGAATGTTAAGACTGTTTAGATATGGGTGCGCAACATAAACTGTTCATTCATTCCACATATTACAAACAAAGAATTTGAAGGAAGAAACAAAAACAACTGTGTTGGGACTAAAACAACTGTCTTGTGTCAAAGTATCGTATCCGATAGATCGGTACTAATCTGATACGGTCGATACTAATCCGATACCGATTCTGATACTCATCCCAACTGTCCAATATCGACCCTTTGGGTCTACAAGAGTTACTTCACCCAGTTTGTCAAGAAAGGTAAAACTTTTTAAATTAATATCCAATATCGACCCTTTGGCCTGTACTTGAGCAGTATCCTAACTCAAACTATCTATCCTAACTAATAAATTAATATCCTACTTTAACATCAGCTAACTCTCATATTCCTTCTAACATAAACTAATATCCTAATCTAAACTAACCCTTTAACTGAAACTAATATCTAAACAATGCTAATCATGAACTAACACCCTAACCTAGAAGTCCACACTGCTCAAGCACAGGCCAAAGGCAAAGTTATAAGGCAACTGCCTGCAGCTACAAGGCAAAACCAAATGTTGACGGTATATATACCGTCAACATTTAAAAAGTTTACTTGTCTTGACAAAATGAGTGAAGTAACTCTTATAGACCGAAACGATACTCTATACACTCTATGTAATACGATATACCAATCATACCTACACTTCTAGGATACTCTATACACTGTAGTAATGAATTGCCCTTACTAATGATGCTCTTAGGTAACATATTTAACAGATGAGATTTTCATGTTACACTTACGCATTTGTAGCTATAAACTGCTTGAGCAACAACATATAGGTATGGGAATCGGTATCGGACTATTCCTATGAGTATTGTTATCGATGATATCAGTAGTAGACTTACTAGCTAGGGTTTGGTCAAACTCTAGTCCACAAGTTCAATCAGCCTATTGGGTTCATTTCTAGGTAATCCTATTTGTAGAAATTTTCAGACCCAAACTCTATATAACTCATGTGGCTGGAAGGGAGTTGCCTGCATTTTAAACTCCTACATTCTGAATCTAGCTAAGATATAGAAATTGGAATGAGTCTTAGTATTGATGCTCTAAGAAAAAAACATTTGCTGATTGGCAAATTGTTGACTCATCCTTTTATTTTGGTTGCCAAACCCCAATCAATTATCCAAATTGTCACCATAACTGGTCCAACTTTTGTAACACATGCCTACAAAGTCTCGTTTGGTTCGCGGAAAGGAAAAGGAAAAGGAAAGGAAAGGAAAGGAAAGGATTGGAAACTGAGATTCTTTGCTCTTTTCTTTTCTTTAAGAAATTGCAATTCAATGTATTCTTTTCTAGTGTTTGGAAATGTGTCAAAAAAATTAGGAGGAAATATGAATTCTTAGAGGAAAAAAAGTGAATCCTTGAATTGGTGGGAGAAAACCAATTATTTTCCATTTTTCTTCCTCTTGAAAACTTTAGTATTGTCCGATTGTGAACTATCAAAACCATTATATGAATAGGGTTTGAACAAAATTATAGGTCCACCTTCTATCGTATACTTGTTTGGCTTAAATATATGTCCGTAAATATCAATAATAAAATAATTATTTTTTATTGTTGTTAAAATATCAAAAACGACCATCCAAACTCACCACCAGTGGTAACTTATTTTTTGGGTACGACTCTTCAACTTCCTTCTTAATTGAAATAAAATGATGTGCAAATTAATTTCTCACATATTCTCCTTCAAGCTGGCCAGATCAGCTCCCTTTCCAAATTCTAACGACCCATACCAACCAAAATTATTTAATTTACTGTTAAAACTAATGTTTTAAAAACCGGACCGGTGGTTGACCCGGCCAAGGCACTGGGTCGGGTCAAATTGGTTCAACCAGTGGTTCAACCACTGGGTTAACTTAAGTGGTCCAAATTAATCCCTTATGGCCATTAATTTTTTACAAAAATACTAACTTTAAACAAAACCGGATCAATATTGAACCGGGTCGAAAAAACGACCGGTTCACGGGTGAACCGGTTGAACCGTCTGGTCCGGTCCAGTTTTTAAAACATTGGTTAAAACATCAAAAGTAATCAATGCAGTCGTAAGCTGCATTAGCTCGTTTAATGATCCACTTCTACTATGTTCTTCGTATATTCTCCATGTCCGAGTTCGGTCCGGTTCACACGAATGGGTCTAACTGGTCGGACGTGAGCATGACGTAAAATTAACAGGACAAATCTGAATACAAAATTTTTTGTTCGAATATAACCGAGTCGGAACAGCCATTTTCAAACCCTTACGAAGAGTAAAAATTGGTGATTATTGTAAGCCACGAATAGCTAAATAAAAGAAGCATATAATTTTCATGCCAAAAGCAACCTGGCAGACAGCTCGAAAGAGATATCTAACAAACCGCACAACTGTCACCCCGATTTGCCTCTACAGGAAGAAGAAGACCCAATCATTAATTGTGCCTACAAATGTGTCCAAGGGTCGTGTCAGTGTCCAAACAACTGCACAGACAGTGGGTGTGTGCGGGGTGGAGGAGGAGGAGGAGGAGGAGGGAGAGGAGTTAATTAGGTTAGGGTTTACCTGAGCTCGAGGAGGAGGAGCTCGACGGGGGGGTAGGGGTCGCCGGAGGAGGAGGGAGTCGCCGGAGGGGAAGGGGTCGCGGGAGGGGGAGGGAGTCGCCGGGGGGGGAGGGAGTCGCCGGGGGGGAGAGGAGCTCGAATGAAAATTGGAATTTTCGAGTGAGGGGGAAAAAATGAAACGTTATGCCCTAAGTAAAAATCTTAGCGACGTCAAGAGACGCTGTCGCTAACCGTCGCAAAATTTTAATAGATGGTGACATATTTTAATAATATGTCGCTGAACGTCGCTATTCAGCGACGTAATTTAACTCCTGTCGCTGAACGTCGCAAGTCAGCGACGTTTTGCGATGTTTATATAAAGGATTCGCTATATTCCATATTTAGCGACGGCATTTTATGCCGTCGCTAAATTACGTCGCTAATAGATCATATTTTAGTAGTGTGGATATTCGATACTGGGGCTACTCTTCATGCGACAGGTTCTCGTGACTGTTTAGTTGATTGCTTTGAGGGCCCTGTCTGTCCTGTGGTTTTGTCTGATGGGAGTACTATTGAGGCTGTTCTGATAGGCAAGGTATTTTGACTGCTTCATTGGTGTTGAATCTTCTTTATGTTTCGATATTGACTTGCAATTTGATCTCTGTCTCACAATTGATTGGTGCCAGAAATTGTGATATGTTATTTACTCCTAATTTGTGTTTTGTTCAGGATCGAAGTACGAGGATGGTGATTAGAGCAAGTGAACAAAGGGGTGGACTTTACTTCTTGGGGGAGGTTCCAGCTTCTTTAGCTTCGGTGATCCTGGCATGCAGAGAAAGTGATTCCGAGGTTTGGTATAGTAGACTGGGGCATCCTTTAGATAAAGTAATGCAGACTTTACCTTTTCTCTCTGGTAGTAGTGTGTTTTCTCATAAGGCTTGTGATATTTGTCATCAAGCTAAACAGACTCGTGATGCCTTTCCTGATAGTAGTAGTCGTGCTTTGAGATGCTTTGAACTTATACACTATGATCTGTGGGGACCATATCGTGTTCCGTCATCTAATGGGGCACGATATTTTTTGACTTTGGTGGATGATTTTTTTAGAGCTATTTGGGTTATTTTATTGAAGGATAAGTGTGATGTTTATTCTATGTTTCTTAAATTCATTGCTATGGTGAAGCGTCAGTTTGGGGCTAATATACGTCGTGTGCGGAGTGACAATGGCACTGAATTTAATTATTTACGAGATTATTTTTCATCTCAAGGTATATTGTTCCAAACATCCTGTGTTGGGACACCTCAACAGAATGGAATGGTGGAAAGAAAACATCGACATATTTTAAATGTAGCCAGGACATTGAGATTTCAGGTTCTCTTTTCGTAGATTTTTGGGGGGAATGTGTTCTGGGTGCATGTTATTTGATAAATAGAACACCTTCTAGTATCTTGCATTTTAAGTCTCCTTATGAAATTTTATATGGTTCGGCTCCTTCGTATGATCATCTACGTATTTTTGGGTGTCTGTGCTATGCGTATGATTTGAAATCCCGACATGATAAATTTGCTAGCAGGAGTAGAAAATGTATATTTGTTGGGTATCCACTCGATAAAAAGGGATGGAAACTGTATGATTTGGAGACTGGTGAATTTTTTGTGTTCCGTGATGTCACATTTTATGAAAAAGAATTTCCTGGGTGTGGCTCTGCTAGCGAGATGTCTTCTGCGATACGCCATACATCTGTTGAGGTGCCGGGAGACGATATAGAGGTTTTTGGGATGGTGTCGGCTACGGTTGCTGAGGTCAGAGTTGTTGCTGGCGGCTCGACACCGAGTGACGAGGATACACAGGTAGCTGCAGAAGTATTGACAGGAGAGTCCGCTGGGGGTGATGCGGATACTACTGATGATACAGGGGATACAGTGTTGCCAGAGGTGCCCGACGAGGTAGTATTGGGAAGAGGAATGAGAAAAAAATCACAGCCAGTACGATTACAGGATTTTATGACGAATGTTGTTCGAAGTAAAAGTCCCCCCTTCACCACAGTTCATCTGTTCCCGTCACTTCCTCAGGTACTTCGTATCCTCTAACACAATTTCTAAGTTATGACATATTTACTGCTGGACACAGAGATTTTCTTGCAGCTATCACTGCAGGTGTTGAGCCTACTTCATATCGCCAGGCCTCGTAAGATTCAGGCTGGCGTGCGGCTATGCAAACTGAAATACAGGCTCTGGAAGATAATGGGACATGGAGTATTGTCGATTTGCCTTCTGGGAAAAAAGCATTGTGAAGTAGATGGGTATACAAAATAATGTACAACTCTGACGGCAGTGTTGAGCGTTTAAAGGCACGGCTGGTTGTGTTCGATAATCATCAGGTTGAGGGGATCGTCTATTCAGAGACATTTGCCCCGGTAGCTAAGATGCCTACAGTTCGGGCGTTTTTGGTTGTTGCAGCTGTGAGAGGCTGGACTTTGCACCAGATGGATGTGCATAATGCTTTTCTTCATGGCGATCTGACAGAAGAAGTGTATATGAAGTTGCCGCCAGGTTTTTCGCATAGTGAACCCAACAAAGTGTGTCGCCTGTGTAAGTCTCTATATGGATTGAAACAGGCACCACGTTGTTGGTTTGCTAAGCTTGCTGCTTCTCTAATATCCTATGGATTTATTCAATCTCATTCTGATTATTTCTTTTTCTCTCATTTTAAAGGAAAGGTAGAGTTGTATGTGTTGATCTATGTGGATGACATCATTGTGTCTAGTAATGACTCAGGTACTTTAGATGCTTTCAAAAAGTACCTTAGTTCTTGCTTTCACATGAAGGACCTTGGTGTGTTGAAGTACTTTCTTGGCATAGAGGTGGCTCGGAGTGCAGAAGGAATTTCCTTGTGTCAAAGGAAGTATGCTTTGGACATCATTTCAGAATGCGGCTTGATGGGATCTCGACCTGCTGGCTTTCCCATGGAGCCCAATCACAAGCTGGCAGAATCGAATAGTCCAAAGATGGCGGATGCAGAAACTTATCGGAGGCTGGTTGGGAGGTTGATTTATCTATCATTTACTCGCCCTGACTTAGCCTATGTTGTGCATATCTTGTCTCAATTCTTACAGGAGCCTCGACAAGATCATTGGCATGCTGCTTTGAGAGTTGTCAGATATCTCAAACATGTACTGGGACAGGGTATTCTTTTGAAAGCTGATTGTGATCTCCGTCTTTCTAGTTGGTGTGATTCCGACTGGGCCAGTTTTCCCTTGACTCGTTGCTCTGTTATAGGCTGGTTGGTGTTTCTGGAGGGGGTCTCATATTTCTTGGAAGACCAAGAAGCAACCAATTATTTCCCGATCTTCCGCTGAAGCTGAATACCGATCTCTTGCTGCGCTTGTTTGTGAGTTGAAATGGTTGAAGGAGTTATTGGTGTGTTTGGGCATTCGCCAGGAGTCTGCTATGTCGGTGTATTATGACAGTCAGTCAGCCATGCACCTTGCTCAGAACCCGGTATTTCATGAGCGTAGTAAGCATATTGAGGTGGATTTGTATTTTGTTCGCGATGCTATTAGAGATGGCACCGTAATAGCCTCGCATGTTCCTACTTCTTCTCAACTGGATGACATCTTCACCAAGCCCCTTGGAAAGCATGTGTTTGATTCTTTACTTCCCAAGTTGGGCATTTGTGACTTGCATGCTCCAACTTGAGGGGGGTGTTAGATTATATTTGTAACTAATGTAATATGGCCCATAAAGCCCACTCATGTAGACACTATATATATTGTAAACAGCTCCATCAATAAGAACAAGACATTATTATTTCCTACAATATGTGATGCAAAGAAATGAAAACATGAAAATGTTTGAGACTGTTGGGTCGCCAATGTAAAATTTCTAAGATGGTGTAAAATTTCCATGATGGAGTATATCACAATGGCTCGGGGAATGTGTTATGGCGGAAGAGATGTGTCATAGTTTGGAATGGAGATATGTATGTTCTATTTCAGATTTGTACCATGTATATGTCATAATTTAACTGTCTACGGGTATTGCATGGTCATGGAAAACTTGTGCACAATGTCGTATTTCTCGAACGTTTAATGGGGCAACTGAGCACGGGTTGGCCTAAAAGAAACAGGAAGATATAAAATCGGATGATTCTGGGCCTTATTAGGCTAGCTACACAGACTGAAAGGATCGTCGTCTCACTAGATAGTCCAAAATGGCGAATTGCCAGTGACCTTAATATAGTTAGATTGTATGCTATGTTTGTATGCTTGCAGGCCTACTATCTTAGCACGAGAACATAGTGTACACGATTATGTATTTCATCATGGCTAACGAGTGTCCTATGCAAGAACACACATTATGACACTTTCTTTTATGTATTATTTATGATATTATTGTATACACAGAAAAGAAAGGTAAGTATTGTTCGATCAACTATGTTGTGTAAAATATTTATATTTGTAGGACACATCTATGTTATACCATGTAAGTGATCCTAAGGCAAAAGTAGAAAGACTAGATAATGTTGCTTGCACTAACTAACTCAATGTATTGGTTTGGTGGTATCGTCTAGATTCCATTCACCACTACTCATGTAACAACCCCTTCCCCTCCCTTTTGCATGTGCAAAAAGTAACTCGCACGATTCTGAAACATCGGAGACTTTGTTGGGCTAGGTGGAGATGTTATGTAGTGTTATGATTTACTATTATAACATATATAAATATGGAACATGATTTTTGTATAGTCTGTGTGTTGTGTATCATTGTATTGAGAGAGGGAAAGAGAGAGTGCTTGTAATCAAGTTGTTCTTTGGTTTCGAGTCATTGTAATTTTTTCTACAATTATCAATAAAGAGAATCATTTTTGTACACCTGGTGTATATCGACTTTCTATTTATTTCAATTATAAAGAGTTTGATTTTATTTTGAGATCACTTTCATTGTACGCATTTTGGTGCTTATATTTTACAATGCAATTTAGGCTTGTACGATATCACGCAAATAGTGACTTTCGGTCCTGTGAGAGCGGGGAGTGACACTGATAAGGCCAGTTACGAACTAACATAACTTCAATCTTCCCTCCCTCTTTCTTCGTAGCATCCTTTATGTCCAAACTTTCGACAAAGATATACATAAGATGTAGGGGCGAGCATTCGGTTTATTCGGTTTCAACCGAACCGAATTAGTCAAAACTGATTAAATCAAAATTTTGAATTTTCAAAATCAAAACTGAACCTAAATTAGCTAAAATCAAAACTGAAACGAACCGAATAGTCAATCCGGTTTACTCAATTTATTTGGTTTATTCGGTATGTTAGGTTGTGTAAGCCCCCTAAAATTTCACTATAGTTTTTTTTATTTTGGTATTTAATTTATTTTGATATTATATGTCAAGTACAAATACATATATACGAAATATTTAATTATTTTTATACAAAAGATTTATTATAGATTTTTATAAATATAGAAATAAAAATATTTTGTTTCTATAAAATATAAGATAAATATTTTCGATATTTGTTCGAGTATAAAATATATCACACCGAATTTATCAAAAGTTTATTTTATTTGTATCCAAATATGCTAGTTCATTTATTATACAATTATGGTACTAATTTCGAAAATAATGTTTATGTAAATAATTTGTACTATTTGCGTGCGAGGTACATGAAAATAAATTCATGTATTAGTTCTAAATTTTGAATTTAGAAAATTATTTGAAATTATTTTAATTTATAAAAAGGTATTTTAAATTTATTTTCATATTTAAATATTTATGTTGTTTTAAATTGTGATTACATTTTATTGACTTAGTTTTAAATTGCCTTAAATAAAATTGAGATTTATCTAAAGGGGATTTTAAATCACCTAGTCCTTATCCAACTAGGAGTCTCCATCTCCTATATAAGGAGAAGCCCCCTTTCTCTTTTTTCTAGAAATTCCAAAACCCAAAATTCACAGCCACATCTTCATCACAACTGTGTCCGTGCACCGTGTCCGTGTCCACTACTTCTTCCGTGTTAACCATGACGGCCTCGGGTTCGACCCCAGATGTCTTTCCACTAGTTAATTCATTACAATTATATTGTCTCACTCGTGTCCGACACACCAGACACGTACACAACAATCCTTTCCAACCCAAATATTGTGACCAACACATGATACAATTTCCCATCCTAACCCTAGCTTAGCCGACTTACCCCGCCGGCGCGGCCAGCCTCGTCGAAAAGCCCTAGGTAGCCACCATCACAGCCTCGACTTTCTTCCATGCTCAGCCTATACCAGTGCCAGCCTTTTCCCATCGCCGGACAACTCCGACCAGCAACCACCACCAACATCATCACCATCCCCATTAGTGCCAGACTTTAGATTTTGAGACCCTGAGGCGAACAATAAAAATGGTGCCCTCAAAGCCTAATGTTCGTATAGTTTTTTTTATGGACGATGATACAATAGTATTATCAACACAAAACTTAGAAAATAAAATAATAAATAAACTATAATACCCAAAATAATATATGTCATAATAAGATTCTAATGAAACTGAAGATGTTGTAAACCAAAAATAAAATTTATATACTAGGCAAATAAAAAATAAAAAGTTAACAATGTTTAGGGTAGTTCATATGATAATAATAAAAGGAAAATAAAAAATTGTAACTTATTCTCTTGTTCAATTACCTCCAAGAGGACCAAGAAACACACACACAAAGGAGATTGACAACAACGAAAGGTAGAGGATAATGGGACAGACGACAGAAGGGTAGAGGAGATTGAGAACGTCAGACTCTTAGAGTGAAGGAAGGGAGAAATGATTTTGACAACGACTGCACCAATTTTTTTTTATTCTGACTAACCAACTTGTCTCTTGGTATTCTAGTATATGACGTTTAGACAGAGCCGAACCTGGCCCAGGAAGCCAGGGTGACCGCCCAGGACCCAAAAAGTATGAGTGCCCCAAAAATTAATTTAAACATATATATATATATATATATATATATATATATATATATATATATATATATATATATATATATATATATATATATATATTAATAATCTTGTATCTAAATTAGAACTAGTATGTACCATGACCCTCTATTACTCAAAAAAAATGTATCATGACCCTCTTTTGATACAAAACAATTCTGGTGTAGTGGTTGTTATGTTAAGCTTGTACATTAGAAGCCCTATGTTCAATTCTTGGTTGTAAGATTTTTTAAAAAAAATTTGCTTTTATTTCAGTTTTTAATTTTTTTTACATTATACATGAGCCCCATTTTGAAAGTTTGTCTAGCGCTCCCATGAACTCATGGTCGACCCTGCGTTTAGATATCCTATAAAAAAATTATACGATGACTAAAATGATTGGAATGAGTGTGATGAACCTTTGCTTAGAATTGAACTCACATACATTAACTAGTATATATAAAAAAAAATTGGTGCCCTCTAAAATTTTGGGCCTGAGACGACCGTCTCATATGCCTCGTATAAAGTCCGGGCATGATCCCCATCACACGCCACCACCACCGGGGTCACCACTCCCACAAACAACACCCTACATCTATCATCTACCTCCGGCCACATCTCGACCTAGGCGTTCTCCAAAATAGTGGACACCGTTACTGACCGTTCCGGAGACCACCGCTTGTTTCCGAGCGACACCGCAACCCTACGGACTCCTACCGTGATCCGCCAACGCGACCCTCCGGTAGACGTCGCCTCCAGTGTCGAGCTCTACAAATACATTGCCTTCCAGATCTACATCGAAGGTTGCGCCCCCTCCACAGGAAAAGCGTCGACCGCCACCGCAACCCCGCGGCTCTGCAGCCAGGGCCGCCTAGGTCGCCAGATCCGGACGATGGTTCCTATGCATCCAGCGCACAACCCAGAGCCTGCCCGTGTTGTCCCTCGCGGTGGCCGAGTGCCACCGAGCCAGGGCCAAGCCTCCCTCTGTAAGTCTCCTTCCCTCCATTCTCCTCCGCTCTTGTAACCCCTCTTCCCAAAATTTTGAATTATATATTATTATTATTATTATTTATTGAATTAAATAGGGATTTATGAGTTTTATATATTTTTTAAGGTAGTTATTATTATAGAAAGCCTTCGTCATGGTTATGATTTGGAGTGCAAGATGACTATCATGGCACGGATAGTGTAGTTGCGTGCTTTGACTAGTGTATTAGCCGTGGTAGGGAAGACCAAGCCATATATGACTTCTTACTAGGAAAATAAGTCAAAGTTGTGACTTGAACCCTATAAATGATTTATTTAATTATTTATTGAGATTATGATTTTAGGAGATCCGATTATACCAATTTAGTCCGGACTTGACCCGAAATGGACCCAAACCCATGTAGAGATATTATGTGACCAAAGACGTCCGTGTAGATCTTATTGTACAAATTTATAGTGATATTTTATTTAATATTTTAGTAGACAATTTTATAAATAGGTATTATGCATATATATTAAATACGTTATTGTTATTAAATGATATTTTATTTTGGGCTATATGATAACATTTTCTAAAAAAATGTCTTTTTAGATTTTTGAGATTTTTAGGCTATACGTACTTGTGTATATATGAGTGTATTCAATATTCAAACATTAGGATATATATATATATATATATATATATATATATATATATATATATATATATATATATATATATATATATATATATATATATATATATATATATATATATATATATATATATATATATAATATTAAATATATATATATATATATATATATATATATAATATTAAAATATATATATACACCAATAGATCTTATATAAAGTTTAGTAATAGATTTAATAATATAAATTATTATTTATTATGAGGATCATTGATTACTTAAACCAACAGGAATACATATAGGTTGTGTGGAATTATACATATATATGTATTCTAGTATTTTAGAATTTCTTTTTTTTAAATGTTATAATTTATTTTAAAGAATAGATATGTATACTTGTATATTACATTTTTAACTAATAGTGAGCATTTAGTAGAAATATATATGAGTATACTATATGAGGCAAACATATATTTAGATTATTTTTTAAATATTCTTTAGAATTATCCTTTAGTTACATAGTGTTTGTTGAAAAGAAATTTGAAGAAAAACGAAAGAAAAGGATAAGAAAAAAGAACTAAGCTATCAAAAAAAAGAAACAAAAAAATGGGTGCGGGTCGTGACAAATTTTTGTGGTGGCCTATGCAGGTCAATCTTCGCAAAAGATTGTGAACTTGTAATATTACTTAAGTTAGTCGTACTATTGCGAGCCTGCAACTAGAAAATTCTCATTCACAATTAGGATAGAATTAATTTAGGATGATGACTATGAATGGGAGTCCCTTATTCAACTTGACTGTTGGGTAGTTAAGAATTGTTAAATAGGCCATGCAATATATGTAAGGATTTATCAACACCGCCTTCATCTTTCTTCCGACACAGGTCCTCCCAAACAATAGAATGCATCCCGCCTCACCAGACAAAGTTGGCGCATAATTTTTCAATTAGCTTGATGGTGGACGTTGGGACATAAAGCACCTGTAACCAATAACTAGAGATGGCCATGATGACAGACCGAATCAGTTAAATACATCCTCCAAATGATAGAATTTGTGATTGCCAACCTTCTAATCTTTTCTGAACTTATTGAACCAACCCCTGGCAGTCCGTGTGCCGCACGTAGGTGATCGACAGTGGAAGTCCCAAGTATCATACCAGAAGTGTACCTCTTTCAATGTCCAAAAACTCCGACCAGTGCTCCTGACATGGACAGTCCCTGTTGAAATAGATGCGGCTCTTCTCAATGTTTAGGCTGAGTCCAGAAAGTGATCCAAACTCACCTAAAATCTTGCTCAATGCCTCCAGACTCGTCTCACTTGGCTCAACAAACACCAGCCGGTCGTCAGCATAGATGAGATGGAAAATCTTCGACAGTACCTTTCGATAAAGTGGTGTAATGCTCCCCCTAAATCACCGCCATATTCATCATGCATGTGTAATACTCCATCACCGTAGTAAACAGGTACGGAGATAGTGGATCTCCTTGCCGTAGTCCCCGATTGCTGCCAATGAATAGAGAATGATGGGGTATATATATATATATATATATATATATATATATATATATATATATATATATATATATATATTACTTTTAGGGTGTCCGCGCATCCCCACCAACCCCGTGGCCACTGCCACCCAGCCGGGTTGGTGCGGGAGGGGGGCTCGATCCCGGGTCTCCCCGTCGAGAGCCCCCTTCGTGCCACTTGCGCTACGAGCGCCGGACATATATATATATATATATATATATATATATATATATATATATATATATATATATATTATCCCAGCGCGTGCAAGCTCAGTTAAATCGTGTGTCTCCCCGTACCCGATTTTTAACCGGTCGTCATGTCGCCTCGGACTCTTCGTGCGGATCCTTTTCGTACTGACTTTTTCATCATTGCTCGGCACGTACGCCTCGCGCACTCCGCGCACTCCAGAGCCTCACGGGACGGCCGACGTCTTTCGACGCCAGCAACTCAACGCCTCACTTAGCCCACGATGCAGAAGGCCCCCCCGACGTCTTCACGACGCCTATGACAACCGATTCCGCCCAGCCACCCGTTCTATGCGCACGACGTCCTTACGACGTCTTTCCGACACCCATTGGGCACCGCACGACGTGCCTCGTGGTCGGCCGTCGTTTATACCCGTGGTAGAATGGTGTCGGTCCTCGACCGCCCGCGCGACGTCCTAGCCGATGAATTTTCATGCACGAGACGCCCCATTCTGTTCCACGCCAGCTCAGGACGTAGCTATTTTTCGTCACCGGACATATATATATATATATATATATATATATATATATATATATGGAAAATGGGATATGAGCCATTCCACGTGTCTTACATGTGGACCAATAAAAATATAGTGCCTTAGAAAAAAAAATTTAATAAATAGAAATAAAAGATCCCATAAAAGGTTTGACAAATAATAGCTTATCATATTTTTGCCTAGGAACTTACCAAATATGTTTGCCTAAAAATTTAAATAAATAGAAATAAAAGATGCCATAATGTTAATGTTAATTTAATATTAATGTTAATGTTAATGTTAATGTTAATATTAATATTATTGTTAATATTAAATTTTAATGTTAATATTAATTTTGTTTTTAATATTAATATTAATCTTAATCTTAATTTTAATTCTAATGTTAATATTCATACTAATGTTAATATTAATTTTAATTTTAATGTTAATATTAATTTTAATTTTAATGTTAATTATAATTTTAATTTTAATTTGGAGGGACAAATGGCATTATTCCTATTTAAATTTTTAGGCAAACATATTTGGTAAGATCTTAAGCAAAGATTTGGTAACGTTAACATTATGGTATCTTTTATTTCTAACTATTTAAATTTTTAGGCAAACATATTTGGTAGGCAGAGATATGGTAAGTTACTCTTTATGAAATCTTTTATGAGATCATTTATTTCTATCTATTTAAATTTTCTTTTCCAAGTCATTATATTTTTATTGGTCCACATGGAAGCCACGTGGGATGGCTCATATAAGAGTATGAGCCTATGGCTCATATCCCGTTTTCCCATATTGTAACCACCACTTTTCTAAAATAAGGATATTTTGGTAATTATGTAATTTTTTTATTTTTTGATTCATTTATAATATTTGAATTAGTGTTGTGTTAGCAGTCGGTTTAACCTTAGCTAACCATGATTAGAGACTAACCATGACATTAGAAACCTAATTATCAAGTTAGATTTGAATTTTAAGTTTTTAGTCCTAATTAGGAAACTTCTTGAATTGATTTTTAGGATTTTAAGTTATTTGACTTTTTGGGCTTTTTGCTAAGTGTCACTCCCACTTTTCTAGATTAGGGGTATTTTAGTCTTTGTGTGCTAATTTAAATTTTTATTATTATATTATTAAATTGATTGTTGTGTAGCTTTGATTGATGTCTTTGGTAGTAGAAGGTGGTATAACCTTAGTCAACCTTGATTAGAAGCCTAATAATGTAATTAGAAACTTAATTAGCTTTTTAGATTTTTTTTTTAATTTAGAGCTATTGCCCATTTTAGGAAGCTTGTAATTCATTTTTAAGTCATTTTTATATAGCCTTTTTAAGCCTTTTTGTCTTTGGGCTTTTAAGCAACTTGAGGAGTGTTGGCCCATGACCAAACCCTAACCCTAATCTCCCATACCCCTGGCCGGCCAAACACAGCAGCCCCCCTCCCCCCTCTTTCATTGTGAGAAACATAGTAGCCGTCACAAGCTCAAAATCCTTTTTTTTCCTCCTCCTAGCACCAAAAGTTCATTTCTCTCATTTCTCACCCAAATCCTTCCAAACGAAGTGCGTTGCGACCGTTGGGAGGAGAGGAATCTGCTGGAGACTTGCAAGCGAGGGATCGGAGGCGTTGAACCAGAGAAAATCGGCATCGACGTATTTGGAGGCTTATTTCATTGAGTTTTGACACTCAATAGGTAAATCTCTCTAAACACTTATTAATTCCATTTTTTCTTCGTAGATGCATCCATATAGGTACCCTGGACCTGTGCATGAAGTTTGGTAGGTTTTTTATTTCGTTTGATAGCCGTATCGAACACGTGTCGGTCCTATGGAACACGTGTTCGACGAAATGCCACTTAGAACTGAAAGTTGGTATTTTTTTATTCTGTTTTCACGAACTTATTGCTGTTATGATTTGAAATAACTTTCAAGAAGACGGATCTTGATTCGACACGATTTCAGTGTCCGAATCGGACATGGACACGCATGCACGAGGCCCGTGCACGGCCCCGTGCATGCCCTGCTGTCCGATCGTCGTAACTCGACGCACAGGACTCCGTTTTGCGTAAAATTTTATGGACGTGTGGGAGCAACCTCTGCCCACGTAATCATAAAATTTTACAATATTTCGTGGAGCGTGCGCGGAGAAATCTAACACGCACGGTTCAGCCAGCACTATGCACGCGGCT
>JANAVB010028397.1:7084830-7567330 GCA_029216955.1 Iris pallida
TCTATCTTGTATTCTAAATCACATAGTCACTTACAGTTCTCTATTATCATATATAGATAGCTTCGTTTATCAGTTTCTCTCTTTCTTTTCATGCTTATTTCTTACAGCATTTCATGTATCTTAATCTATCACATGCTTTATATTTTCTGTCAAGATATGAACTGCGTAAGATGTATTGTGCTCGTTTCCGTCCTGATTGGACTGTTAAAAATATTACAGGTGATGAGGTGGAGTTCTGTACTACATATTATGGCACAGGCTTAGATGACACCGGTGACTTGGACCCTCAGGAGGATCCAGCAGTCGCTGAGGACTTACCCATTGTCTAGTTGGACTTCTAGACTGGTTTCTTACTTAGATTGTTTTGTCTTGAGATGTACTTTCAGTTAATTGGATTTTGATGTTGTTTTGAACATCCAAACTTGTTTCTTTCAGTTGTAGTTCTCAGTTGAGACTATTATTCATCTTTTCTCTCTTTATTCCATCTTAGATTTTGTGATTGAGTTGTACCTTTATATTGTCCTCCTTTTGGAGCGTATATCATTGTACAGGTATGGTTATATTGTTAGATGTTGTGACCTAGGACAGCGTTCTACCGCCGACACTGCGGCGTAGCCTGGACGTACTGTCCTTACACTGGATGCGGGTAGTGACATATATATATATATATATATATATATATATATATATATATATATATATATATATATATATATATGTGTGTGTGTGTGTGTGTGTGTGGTGTCCCGGCGTCCGTAGCGCAAGTGGCACCGGGGGGGGCTCCCGGCAGGGAGACCCGGGGTCGAGCCCCTCCTCCCGCACTAACCCGACTGGGTTGTGTCGACGGGATTAGTGGAGATGTCCGAACATATCAAATAAATATATATATAAATATATATATATATATATATATATATATATATATATATATATATATATATATATATATATATATATAACACGTCATTCTCTTTTTGGTAATTGTAAATTTAGTAGAAGAAGATTTTAGTGAGCTTACTGACTTATGTCTAGAGAGATAAATAAATATTATTTTTTGTCTATCTAGAAATGGATATGCTTTGTTAGAAATATGATCTCGCTTTTCTTTCAAAAGTTGCACAAAAAGGAAGAAGAAAAAATATGAAACACATCGTTCTCTCCTTGGTAAATTTAGTCGAATAAGATTGTAGTGGGCTTCTGAATTATATCAAGAGAGAAATAAACATTTTTTTTTGTACATCTAGAAATGGATATACTTTGTTAGAAACATGACCTCACTTTTGTTTCAAAAGTTGCACAAAAAGAAGAGAAAAATATATGAAACACATCATTCTCTCCTTGGTAAATTTAGTCGAAGAAGGTTTTAGTGGGCTTACTGACTTAGGCCATCTCCAATGGGGATAAACTTTGTTACAAGGAGAAACTTTGTTAGAAACATGATCTCGCTTTTTTTTCAGAAGTTGCACAAGAAAAAGAAAAAAGAAATTATGAAACACATCATTCCCTCTTTCGTAATCCTAGTTAAAAGAAAAAAATTTAACTTACAACAAATATTTAAGTCCAGTAAGTTGGATTAAGAAAAGAGTTATTTGTATTTAACCTTCCCCCCCCCCCCCCCCCCCCCAATTGTTAATCATATCTCTATTTTAATTAGTATTACCCACCCCCCCCCCCCAAAACTTTGGATAAAGCGCAAAGAAACCCTTCTTAGATTTGCGTTTTTGCATCTGGAGACCCCTTGTTTAAAAAAATTCACATTTGTATTTTTGCTCAGTTTGTACCCTTGTCGTTAATAGCCGTTAAAATACGTCTAAAAATATGATTTTACCCCTCCCCCACGCTCCCCCCCCCTCTCTCTCCGGTGGCGGAGGCTTGTCAAGCGGGGCCGACCAGAGGAGAGGGAGCGTAGCCGGCCAGCGGAGGGAGGAGGGACGGGTCGAGCTAGGGGTGAACATTCGGTTAATTCGGTTCAAATTGAACCAAAAACTGAATTGAACCGAAAATCGAATAAGCAAAACCGAAACCGAACCGAATTGGCCTATAACCGAATCAAACTGAACCGAATTAAATTGGATCGATTTTCGGTTTATTCGGTTATTCAATTTTTTGTTTATTTGCACTTTTTGTTAATATATATAGTACTTAAATATATATATATATATATATATATATATATATATATATATATATATATGTCCGGCGCTCGTAGCGCGAGTGGCACGAGGGGGGGGGGGGGGGGGGCTCTCGGCGGGGAGACCCGGGATCGAGCCCCCCCTCCCGCATCCACCCGGCTGGGTGGCAATGGCCACGGGGTGGATGGGGATGCGCGGACACATATATATATATATATATATATATATATATATATATATATATATATATATATATATATATATACACTAAATTTTCTTATTCGGTTTTAGGTTTTAGACCGAAACCGAATAAGAAAATTTAGTATTTTCAAAACCGAAATCGAATCGAATCTTTTTTTAAACCGAATCTAATCTCGGTTCGGTTCGGTTCGGTTTTTTCTTATTCGGTTCCCCTTGACCCCCCTCCTCCCTCCGCTGGTCGGCCCCCTCGACCCGCCCCCTCCTCCCTCCGCTGGCCAGCCTACCTAATCCCCCTCTCCCTCCGCTGGCCGGCCATGCTCAACCTAGGGGTGAGCATTATTCGATTTTGGACCGAAAATCGAACCAAACCAATAAGAGATTCGGTTCGATTTAAAAAAAAATCGGTTCGATTTTGGTTTTGAAAATACTAAAAACATTTATTCGATTTCAGTTTCGGTCCAAAACCGAAAACCGGGTTTTCGGTTTTGGACCGAAACTGAAATCGAATAAATTTTTTTAGTATTTTCAAAACCAAAATCGAATCGATATATATATATATATATATATATATATATATATATATATATATATATATATATACTGGAAAAAAAAATTAGACGTATTTTGACGGCTTCTAACGGCAGGGGTGCAAACTGAACAAAAATTAAAATGTGAGATTTTTTTTTAAACAAAGGGTCTTCAAATGCAAAAACAAAAATCTAAAGAGGATTTGTTTGCACTTTACCATAGGATTTGGGGGGGGGGGGGGGGGGGGAGGGTTACACTAATTAAAATAAAATTGGGGGAACTAGAAATATGATTAGCAATTGGGAGGATAAATACAAATAACTCTTAAGAAAATAACAAAATTCTTCTCTGACCATTGGAGATTTTAATATTTATAAAGGCTGAGACTTTTTTTTTTCCCATTCTTGCCAGAGTTTTGTTTTTTGTTATTATAATAGCTGATGAACTTCCTTCACATCCAAGCTACTTCTCTGACTATTTAAGTGACTTGGAATTTCTAAGAGGGTATTGTCATTCTTCTAAATATAGTATAAGGAAATGAAAGAGATTTAGGCTAAGGTTTTTCTTTGTCTTTGTCCACCTTTATTCTTTACTTATAATGGCTAACTCCTCTTCCATGTATTTCTCCAAAGTTATTTATAGTTTTATAAGGAGACATCTCTATGGTTAGGAAGTATAATAGATTTTGCAATTTTTTATTAGGGACTAGCCACTAAATCGATTAGGGACAACACATTCTTTTCTTTCTTCGCTAACATTCCACTCTTATGTTCTTCTTATTTTTTTTCTTCCCAATTCACTTCATCTTACTCATCCAACATTAGAAGATGTACACAGTACTAACACAATCAAGATAATCTTTCTCTCTCTCTCTCTCTCTCTCTCTCTCTCTCTCTTCTTCTTCTTCTTCTTCTTCTTCTTCTCTATTTTTGCACAATGTTGTTGGGTGGTCCCTCCTTAATTGGAAAGAGGATTTGGAGTTCCCAAGGTTCATTCACCTTGGAGAAAGTCTAAAGACTTGTGGAGTTCCCAATGTTCATTCATCTTGCATGAATGAATCTTGGAGGAGAATGTTCATTCCCTTATGGCTATATAAGGAGATGGTTTGGGAGATGTTTGGGTTAATCCTCCCTTGTGATCTTGGTGCTAGAAGTGGTGGTGCTCTTGGTGCTCCTTGCTTGCGGTGTTCTTTCGGGCGGTGCTTCTACCTCGGGTGCTTCTTCACCAAAGTGTCTTCCATACTTGTGTATGAGAGAGATCCTCTTGAGTGTATCCAAGAGAGAGTTTGTAACTCTGTAATCCCACTATTCTTAGTGGAAGAAGAAAGAAAAGAACTATTGTTGTCCGAGGACGTAGGCACATAGCCGAACCTCGTTAATTCTCTTGTCTTTTGTATGTTTGTTTTTCTTTTCTTTTCTCTAGCCTCCGTGTTAAGCGGGTAAGCTAAACTTTAACTCATTGTAGCTCCCACGTTAAGTGGGTAAGCTATCTCCATCCCAATTAGCGGTATCAGTGCATACCCAACAATTGGTATCAGAGCCACACAAGCTTATTGATCGTGATGGCGGAATCATTGTCTTCTACCTCCTCAACCATGATCAAGCTCACGTCTTCAAACTATTTCATATGGAGGCCGCGGATGGAAGATATCCTCTATTGTAAGGATTTGTACGAAGTGTTACTCTGCAATGGACAGAAGCCAGAAGACAAATCTGAAAAAGATTGGACCATTCTAAATCGAAAAGCTATTGGAGAGATCCGTCCTTGGATCGACCAAAGCATTTTTCACCATGTTTCCAAAGAAACCGATGCTCATCAAATGTTGATGAAGTTAGCATCGATGTACGAGCGAGAGACTCCTCAAAACAAAGCGTCACTCATTCGACGTTTGGTGAACCTGAAATACAAAGACGGACGAAGTGTTTCTGAACACTTGAGTGATATCCAAGAGTTGGTAAATCAACTTTCAACCATGAAGCTGGTGCTGGAAGATGAGCTATTGGCACTTTTGCTACTCAGCTCGTTGTCGGATAGTTGGAACACACTTGTGGTTTCTTTAAGCAACTCCGCTCCTCAGGGCGTCATCACTTTAACCTTAGTGAAGGATAGTTTATTGAATGAAGAAGCGAGGCGGAAAGAACAAGGCATAACAACCGAGTCAGATGCTCTTGTTTCTGAGAATCGTGGAAGAACTCATCAAAAAAAATTTCACAACCGTGACCGCTCCAAAAGCAAGCCAAAAGATCATTCCAGAGACGCTTTCAAACCAAGAAAGGAGATAGAATGCTTTCATTGTGGCCTTAAGGGTCATATGAAAAGAGAATGCAGAAAACTCAAAAAGAAAAAGAGAAATGAATCAAATGAGAAGAATGAAGCCAAAGACACAACTGCCACTGCTTCAAAAGGCGATGAGATAATCATCATTTGTGATGATGGTCTGGTTAATCTAACCTCTCAAGATTCATGCTGGATTATAGACTCTGGTGCATCATTCCATGTTACTTCCAGAAAGGAATTCTTCACAACCTACACAAGCGGAGACTTTGGAAATGTGAGGATGGGAAATGAAAAAGTTTCCAAGATTGTGGGAAAAGGAGAAATAGCTCTTGAGACCAACACTGGCTGTCCCTTGATTCTCAAGAATATGAGACATGTTCCAGACATGCATCTCAACTTGATATCCACTGGCCTGATGGATGATGAAGGCTACACCAATGTTTTTTGTGGAGGCAAATAGAAACTCAGCAAAAACTTCCTAGTGCTTGCTAGAGGGAAGAAGGAGAACACACTCTATACGACATATGCTAAGATCAACAATCAGCATGTTAATGCAGCAATCGACCAATCAGGATCAACGATTGGGTTATGGCACAAGCGACTGGGTCATATGAGTGAGAAGGGATTGCAAATTCTAGCCAAAAGAGAGGTATTGACCGGGCTAAAATCGAAAGGTACACCTCTTGAACCTTGCACTGATTGTTTGGCTGGAAAACAACATAGAGTTTCATTTTATTATAAGACTGCAACTAGAAAACCCAATGTACTGGATGTTGTTTACTCTGATGTTTGTGGGCCTATGACTACTAACACTCTTGGTGGTGCAAGATACTTTGTCACCTTCATTGATGATCATTCCAGGAAGGTATGGGCATATGCAATCAAATCCAAAGATCAAGTCTTTGATGTGTTCAAGCAGTTTCACGCCAGCGTTGAACGTGAGACTAATAAACTCTGAAGTGCATCCGTACTGACAATGGTGGAGAGTACATAGGAGACTTCAGAATCTATTGCAAGAATAATGGGATCAGACATGAAAGATCGGTTCCAAAAGACCCCTCAGCACAACGGATTGGCAGAGAGGATGAACAGAACGATCGTTGAGCGGATCAGAACCATGTTATCTCACTCCAAGCTGCCAAAGGGTTTCTGGGGTGAAGCATTAATGACAGCAGTTCACTTAATCAACTTGTCTCCATCAGCTCCACTCAATGGTGATGTACCGAACAAGTTCTGGACAGGAAAAAATGTCCTACCAATACTTGAAGGTGTTTGGGTGTAGAGCATTTGTGCACATTCCTAAAGACGAGAGGTCCAAGCTTGATGTCAAATCAAAAGAATATATTTTTCTTGGCTATGGAGATGAAGAGTTCGGCTACAGACTCTGGGATCCTGTCAATAAGAAGATTGGGATCCTGTCAATAAGAAGATTGTCAGAAGCAGAGATGTGGTCTTCTTTGTAGATCAAACTATTGAAGATTGTCAGAGGGAGAAAATGTTGATAGCTCCAGGGAATTTCCTGTCAACCTAAATCCAGTGTCTCGACCCCGGGAACAAAGGGGAGATCCGGTCGAGAACAATGAAGCTGAAATCCATGATCATGTCGAGGACAATCATGATGATGATATTGTACATGAAAATGTTCAAGAAGAGCAAGCTCCTGAAGGACCTCAACTGAGAAGATCAAACAGACAATCGAAGCCTAACAGCCTCTACAGTCCACAACAGTATGTATTGCAAACAGATGCAGGAGAACCTGAAAACTATCAAGAAGCCGTGACACACAAAAAAAAGGGGAGTGGCTGGAAGCCATGCAAGATGAGATGAAGTCTTTGCATGAGAATCACACTTATGATTTGGTAAAATTACCAAAAGGAAGAAGGGCACTCAAGAACAAATGGGTACATAAGCTGAAGACAGAAGAAAACAAATCACAACCAAGATACAAGGCGAGGCTAGTTGTGAAAGGTTTTAGTCAGAAGCAAGGAATTGACTATGAAGAGATTTTCTCACCAGTGGTGAAGATGACATCTATCAGAGTAGTGCTCAGCTTGGCTGCAAGTCTAAATCTAGAAGTGGAACAACTAGATGTGAAGACTGCATTCCTTCACGGAGAGATTGAAGAAGAAATCTACATGGAGCAGCCAGAGGGTTTCAAAGTCAAAGGAAAAGAAGATCTAGTCTGTCGACTAAAGAAGAGCCTATATGGACTGAAACAGGCACCACGCCAATGGTATAAGAAGTTTGATCTCTTCATGACCAAGCAAGGATACCTGAGGACCACTTCTGATCATTGTGTGTTTGTCAAAAGGCACTCTGATGGTGAACTGATTATACTCCTTCTATATGTTGATGATATGTTGATCGTAGGTCGTGACAATGACAAGATCAGCAAGTTAAAGAAAGAGCTCAGCAAGTCCTTTGCAATGAAGGACTTAGGTCCAGCAAAGCAAATTCTCGGTATGCATATCTCCCGTGATCGAAGGAATGGGAAGCTGTGGTTATCACAAGAGCGCTATATCGAGAAGGTGTTGAAGAAGTTCAACATGGACAAGGCAAAGCCTGTAGCAACTCCACTTGTTAATCAATTTTTGCTCAACTCAAGACAGTGTCCTACAAGCAACAAAGAAAAAGAAGAGATGGCATCGGTGCCATATGCCTCAGCAGTTGGCAGTCTTATACATATGATGGTGTGCACCAGACCTGACATAGCACATGCAGTTGGTGTCGTAAGAAGATTCTTATCCAATCCGGGAAAAGAGCATTGGAAAGCGGTGAAGTGGATTTTGAGATACCTCAGAGGTACTTCCAAAATGAGATTGTGCTTTGGAAATGACAAGCCTGTGTTGATTGGGTACACAGATACAGATATGGCTGGAGATTTTGACTCCAGATAATCTACTTCAGGATATTTGGTTACTCTTTCAGGGGGAGCTGTGTCTTGGCAGTCAAAGTTACAGAAGTGTGTTGCTCTGTCGACTACAGAAGCAGAATATATCGCAGCGACAGAAGCATGCAAGGAACTACTGTGGATGAAAAGAGTCCTACAAGAGTTGGGTCAAGAACAACGAGAATATGTTCTTTATTGTGATAGCCAGAGTGCTATCCATTGAGCAAGAATTCGAGTTTTCACTCAAAGACAAAGCATATTGACGTGAGATATCATTGGATTCGTAACGTGGTGGAATCCAAGCAACTTCAGATTGAGAAGATCCATACCAATGACAACGGCTCAGACATGATGACTAAATCTCTACCTAAAGACAAGCACATCTTTTGCAGAAGTGCAGCTGGTATGACGGAGCCTTCTACTTAAGTCGGAAAGGAGAAAATTGTTGGGTGGTCCCTCCTTAATTGGAGAGAGGATTTGGGGTTCCCAAGGTTCATTCATCTTGCATGAATGAATCTTGGAGGAGAATGTTCATTCCCTTATGGCTATATAAGGAGATGGTTTGGGAGATGTTTGGGTTAATCCTCCCTTGTGATCTTGGTGCTAGAAGTGGTGGTGCTCTTGGTGCTCCTTGCTTGCGGTGTTCTTTCGGGCGGTGCTTCTACCTCGGGTGCTTCTTCACCAAAGTGTCTTCCATACTTGTGTATGAGAGAGATCCTCTTTAGTGTATCCAAGAGAGAGTTTGTAACTCTGTAATCCCACTATTCTTAGTGGAAGAAGAAAGAAAAGAACTATTGTTGTCCGAGGACGTAGGCACATAGCCGAACCTCATTAATTCTCTTATCTTTTGTATGTTTGTTTTTCTTTTCTTTTCTCTAGCCTCCGTGTTAAGCGGGTAAGCTAAACTTCAACTCATTGTAGCTCCCACGTTAAGTGGGTAAGCTATCTCCATCCCAATTAGCGGTATCAGTGCATACCCAACAAATGTTTTTCCTCTTCCTACTGTAGTTTTTTTTTTTTTTTTTTAATTTTAGTTCCTATGTGATTCTTATGTATTTTAAACATTTTTTATTAAATTTTAGGTTAATGATTTTCTAATGAGTATTTTTTTTTCCAAAGTTTAGAATCCTAAATTAAAATTTTCAACCTCAAAATTCGACATGGTTTCGCTGGGGACGAATGAGGACAATCAGGATCCTAACTGTCCCAACAATAGTCAAAACTATCAGAATCCTAACAGTCATAAGACAGAAATTTTTCTATCAAGACTGTCAGGATTCTGACAGTTCTTTATAGAAAGTTTCCTATCTTAGGACTATGGGCTGCCTCCTTACAGTTTTAAAATAGTATTTTAGAGAGTAAATTTAAAAAAAAAATTGTGACGCTCCCTAATAATGAAATTGGGCTTTTATAAATAACTTTCTATTTAGGTGAATGAGATGAGAGCAGATATGTTGTAAGTTTAGGTGTTCCAAACCAGTTCTCCCTCCTAGAAAATCTAGTCCCGTTTGTTGTATTTAAAAAAATTATCCCCTCAACTGGACTTCCCTAAAAAAAAAAAAAAATTAAAGTCGTCTACTTGAATAGAGTGTCACAACCGTATCGCCTTTTCTACACACGTAATTTTTTGTATTATAATTATTTAGTTCTTTAAATAAAAAAAATATAAAAATTATATGTAAAAAAGAGAAAGACATGCTTGGAATATCCATTTTAAAACCAGCAGCTTTCCATTAAAAGAGGCTTACGTTGACCGATGCTTTCCGTTAATTCTTGTCGAGTTTTATTGTTTGTTCTTGTAACAGCTCATATGTAGGGTTCTTTTCGGACTATTTACGTGCACTCATGCGTTTGAATTGGAACGATACCTGCACAAATCCAAATATGCTTCCTTTGGACGGTCTTGGCTTGGGTCCCTGCCGCCCACATGAAAGAAACTTCACAAGCGAGCGCATGTAACCTAACTAAAAGGGGTTATTTATACTAACTACCCCTATGTTTTTGATTTATAACACGGAATATCCCTACTTTTAAACTATTTACACTAACTACCCCTATATTTTTGGTTTATTACACGGGGTACCCCTACTTTAAGGAAAAATAAAAAAATTATAACACTAACTACCCCTACGTTTTCTAAAGGGAGGGGTAGTTAGTGTAAATAGTTTAAATCAGGGGTACCCCGTGTTATAAATCAAAAACATAGGGGTAGTTAGTGTAAATAACCCAACTAAAAGTTACCAGTAGCTGCCTAATATTATTTCATGAAAAAATATTTGGAATTTTTTAGTTAACTATTAAAAAGTTAACCCTCCTATTTTTAAACTAATTATAAAAATTATTCATATAGTTTATATTTCATGCAAAAACTTATAACACTAATCGCATCTATGTTTTAATAAAATTATAAAATAGAAGGGGATGACCAGTAAAAGGTGTACTGGCTCATATAAAAACATACGAGAGGCTGTGCATTTATTTCAAAAAATTATATGCAAAATCTTTGTTACTAGAGGACTTGCACAGAAATTTACAATAAAATAAAAAAATTATATGCAAAATCACGCCATTAAAATCGTACTAAATTTCATTGATCGGAAAAGAGAGCGCAGCGCCGGAAGCAGACGTTCAGTCGATATGTACAACAAATTCTTCCTCTACTTCTTTTTTTTTCTTCTTCTTTTTTGCTCCACTAAATAATTCAAGAAGAAAAGTGGAAAGAAAGTTAAAATTGAAAGTATCAGCTATTTTCTCCTCCATAATAATAATAATAACAACATGAAAAGAAGAGCTCTCAACGCCGCCAGATCTACGGATCAGGCGATCTCCGGCGGGGGAGGACAGTTGAGATCTAGATCGAACCCGAACAGCCTCCTCGTCGCCGGCTGCGACGCCGCGTCGACGACCGACGACGAGTCGGAGTCGCTCTGCACTCCCCCTCGCCCTCCCCCGCCGATCGCGCCCCGCAGGTCGGCGAACGCCGCCGTCCTCTGCTTGCCCCTCGCCTCCTCCGCCCTAACCATCGCGTCGAAGTAGAAGAACGAGAGGCGGCTGCTCGGCGCCGCCGCCGCCGTCGACGGCGCAGGAAAGACCGCCGGGGGTGGGCGGAAGAGCTCGAGGTCCAGCGACAGGGGGACGGCGTCGCGTCCGCCGGCGGACTCGACCGTGCTGCTCTGGCTGCTGGGGCTGTTTCCGCCCGCCGCCGCCGCGGCAGCGGCGGCGGAGGAGGGGGAGGGGGAGGGGAAGTTGGTCTTGGCCTTGGACCCGCGGAACTCGCGGGCGGCGGCGTCGTAGGCCTTCGCGGCCTCCTCGGCGGTGTCGAAGGTGCCGAGCCAGACGCGGCTCTTCTTGCCGGGGTCGCGGATCTCGGCGGCGTAGCGGCCCCAGGGCCGCTTGCGGACGCCGCGGAAGTGCGTCTCCTTGGCGGCGGCGACGGCCGGAGATTTCGCTGCGGCGGCGGACTTGTCTCTCGGAGCCATGGTAAGCAAATTTAATTATTGAATATGTTTTATATATTAGTTAATTCTTTTGCTTTTCCTTTTTTTCTTTCAAAGTTTGTTGATGTTGGGAACGAACGAGTATGTGTGGTGGTGGTTATAAATAGGGAAGGGAGGAGGAGGAGCGGAGAAACCGAGGAATGGAAAACAAAAAAGGGATTTTTTGACTTTCATCCCACTTATTAATATGAATTTGTACTTACATCCCACTTTTTAATTTTATTTGACTTACATCCCATTTTTGTCACGAAAAATATTTTTCGTGACAAAACGAATACTTTTCGTGACAAAATAAATACTTTTCGTGACAAAAAGTGGGATGTAAGTCTAAAAAAATTAAAAAGTGGGATGTAAGTACAAATTCATATTAACAAGTGGGATGAAAGTCAAAAAATCTCAAAAAAAAAAAGGGGCAGTCAACGAGGGGTTTGACTGCACTCGCCAGCCGCCACCTCCTCCGTCGGTTGTTATTTTGTAGATAAGTCCTTAAATATGCTACAATAAATTAAGGGATTAAATAAATTAATTAATTAATAAATATTACATGGAGTACGTGGCGAGCGAGGAAGGGAGGGGGGCGGCTACATACATAAAAAGGTGGGGGAAGCCATTTGTCGGCACAGTCCGGATCCGCGGCGTGTAACTTGGATCCGGGATGAGAGGACGGCGTGGGGCCCGCCAGCCCGCCCGCCCGCCCACAGGGAAGCGGTCGCTTCGGACCGAGTGGTTATGGTGGTGGGCCAGCCAATGTGATGGGGGACGCGTGGCAGGAGTAGGCGTGACGCTGGTGTTTTTTTGGGTGGCAGAGGAAGAGGAGTCTTTTTATTACGAGAGTTGATGTTCCCAGCGCGGGGGGACGCAATTATTGGTGACCCTGCCCGCCTCCGTTGCTCATTATATCCACCTCCCCTCCCTACTTTTTTACTGTTTTGCAAATTAAAACATGAGATGTCAAACTTCTTAACAAAATTCTTACTTAGTGAACATGTGACATGTCCCCTACATGCATATTTATTAATGTATATATTTTTATGACACTTGTTAACAAAATTTATAGTTAGTGCAACTTTTATTGCAGTAAATAACATACAAGTATAGTAAATTATACATTAGAATTGATATAAATGTTACTGTAATAACATTTATAATTGACTTAACAACCCCATAAGTTCAGCAAAAGATATGAATATTATGTCTTTTTTGAAGTCTTAGTCGACAATGTGGTCAGTTAGCAATAATCTTTCTATGTACGTCAAAAAACCTATTTCTATGTCGCTTGGCAAAATAAATTTGAGTCATGAATACATAACCATTTACATGTAAGACATATTGCTCATGCAGTCTCGTGTTTGTCAACCAATTGTGGATGTCTTTACTCGCGGAGGTGATATCGGTCCAGTGAATACCCTTTTTTTTTTTACTTTATCTTTAGAAATTTCTTTGGGCTAAGTGAGGAATCATATGGATATGAAGCCTATGTGTTCGAGGAATTGGGTCTGCTTTGGACGACCATGTTTTGCCCTCCCGTAGGGATAGGCTAGGGGTGAGAACTATTCGGTTTTTGATCAAGAAACGAGCCGAATAATGGATTTGTTTTTGTTTGAAGTTTTTTCGTTCAAGTTTGATTTTAAAAGTACTAAAAAAAATGTAACCGGTTTCAATTTTGAATATCGATTTCGATCCAAAAGGAAATCCAATAAATATATATATATATAATTATGTAAATACCATCAATTATATGTTTATGATTAAAATTGCGAATATTTTTTGCATACTTTGAAAACAACAATTCTATATATATTTTTTTTAACCAATTTTGATAATTTAACAACTAGCCTAACTTTACAATACAACAATGGTATATATAAAAATTATATTTTAAATATAATTTAATAACAAGTCCAATTTTGGGTCCGTTTTATAAACAATAAAAATAGTCAGACCGAAGTCACCGAATTGATTAGATCGGTTTTGTTCGGTTATAGCTAATTCGGTTCGATTGGGTTTGGACTTTTAGAATTTCAGTTAATTCAGTTTTGACTATTTGGGCTCGATTGAAACTGCATAAAACGAATGCTCACCCCTATTCCAGTTATGGTACAGGTACGATTGAATTGAGTATTTATTCTCTTTTGTGGATTATATTTTGGCTATCTTAGTCTAGTCTTGGTTTGAGGACCAAATTTTGCATGTTCACAGTTAGGTCCTAATTTGGTTTGGGCGAAACTGGATATTTATTGTCATATCTATATGACAACTTAAGCATTTTCTAATGTTCATCCCTATTTTTGAGTTTTTTATCTTATGTGTCTAAGTCCTTTTAAGAAGGCTTTTATGTCTATGTGACAATTTATTCATATAGAAATCCAATTGTTAAAAAAAAGATTTCAATGGTTGGTCTCTATATTTATTCTTATCATAGATGTCATTTTAAGAAACTCCTATGTGTTAATTATATTTATTCATATAGAAAATTGAGTATAAAAAATATTGTGTGACCCGTTCTATATGTCACGTCGACATGGAAAAATTCTATCAAAAGTTCTATGCGTAGAATGTTTTATAGAATTTATTTTTCTTTTTCTTTTTACTTATAAAGAGTTCTACATAGAAATCTCCCATTTGAGTTTTTTCTTCAACGAAAAAAATTCTATTCTATTTCATAAAATTCTATCAAAAATATTGTGTGACCCGTTCTATATGTCACGTCGACATGGAAAAATTCTATCAAAAGTTCTACGCGTAGAATGTTTTATAGAATTTCTTTTTCTTTTTCTTTTTACTTATAAAGAGTTCTACATAGAAATCTCCCATTTGAGTTTTTTCTTCAACGAAAAAAATTCTATTCTATTTCATAAAAGTCTTGTATCCCAACAGGGCTGGCCCTGGCCCAGGACGACCGCCCAAAGCCCCACAGAATATGAGGGCCCAAAAATTTATTTTATATATATATATATATATATATATATATATATATATATATATATATATATAATCTTGTATCTAATATGTAACATGATCCTTAAAGAATTGTGGTGTAGTGGTCATTATGTTAAACTTGTACACTAGAGATCCTAGGTTCAATTCTTTGTTGTAATATATTTTTAATTTACTTTTATTTTAGTTTTTTTAATATTATATATGGGTCACATTTATATGGGATTCATTTTGAAAGTTTGCATAGGATCTCCATGAACTCAGGGTCGGTCCAGTACCCCAAAATCTCTTATTATAAATAAAGATTTTGTCATTTATTATTTCCAAGATACAAAATGTGCACCCAAAAAAAAAAAAAAAAAGACCATAACATCACTTGCAAAAAGTAAACAACTAAAGGGTCCTTTTCAAAAAATCGTCCCAAAATGATCCAACGGCTACGGTGCCACTGCCACCCACTCGTTCCTCTCCATAAAAGACAAAAAAGAGCAGCAAACAGTCGTAAAGGAAACAAATTAAAATAAATAAATAAAAGCGAATGGAGCGGAGACGGCGTCACTGACATCACGTGACAGCGACGTCACCCTCGTCCTTACGTGCCGCCTGCCATTTATTAGTCCCTCCCAACTCGGAACCCGACACGTCGCCGCCTCTCCCGGCTGGAACCGGGCCGGCCCGACACGGGTCCGGTCAGACCGGATAACTTTTTATAATTTATGTTTCGTACCGGCAGGCGACCGGACGGACCCGGTACGAAACCGGATGGCAGGAGGTGCACGATTTTGTGACTGTTCTTTCGGCCGCCTGTCTCTACTGGAAGGAGCTTTGTTTAATACGTAGGTGCTCCGTTGGTTTGGAGTGGTTTCTTGACTTCCTTTTTTTTAGCTCATCCATTTCTTCATAGGACTATAGCAACCTATGTGAGGCGAACTGGTGGTTGTTACGATGGAATCGGGTGCTCTAGTATTATGGAAGCTGTTTAGTTCGTAAATTTATAGACGTAAAGTGACCTAAATTTGGATTTCGAACAACTTTACATGTTTGATTGTTGGATTTACAGACAAAATTTACTGTAGAGTGATACGAATGGTAAATTATTCGTAACAAATTGGACTTTTGAAATCGAATTTCTTTTTGAAGTAGAGTGATGAAGTGATTAATCCTCATTCCCATATTGCAAGTTTGGTTGGATTTTAAACTTCCTTTTTCCTTAAAAAAATTTCAATTTATAACAACTCCAAAAGTTACACTTTTTTACCTACTTCAACCACCATAAAGACACTAAACTATCTATCTATATAACACGTCCGGATTTGATATAAGGCTCATGATACGGCTGTCTCATGTCCAAAATTTTAGAGGCACAATTTTTTTATAATATTTAAGGTATGTAAGCACAATTTAGAACAAAACTCTACCAAACTCATTATAATTATTTTTGTTCATGTATATATATTTTTTTTGTTACAGGACATTTAAGCCTCATATATTAAGAATACTAAGAGATAAGTTAGTTAATCGGACTAAAAAAAAATTCTGGTACAATCACTGTCATGCTTTCGAAAAAAGTGGTTGAGAAAGTTAATCATGCAAACTTAATAATTATTTTTGCCTCCAAAATAATAAGACGATTAATATTTAAGTGACTATGTGATGTATATGAGGAAACGTTTGATGGACTAAAGATTTTTATCTTTTTTCTTTTCATCATTATTATTATGAGCTACCCCAACATTTTAAACCTTTTTTTCTTGTCTGGAACCTCCATTATATTTTTTTTTCATTTGAAACATCTAATTTCATTACGATTTATGACATATATCATTTTGGATATATTATTTTGTTTATTATTTTATTTCTTTGAATTTTATGTTGCCAGTACTATTGTATCATCGTTAATAAAAAATATATTATATAAATAATAAACTTTGTGAGCACTACCTTTAGAATTTCTCTCTCTCAAAATATAATGTCCAGAAAATTCTATAAAAAGCATCAAAGTTTGCATGAATTGTAAAAATAGCATAGAAGTTTTAGAAATTGTGAGTTAAGCATCCATACGGACTTTAAAAGTCCGTATGCTTACGTCATCCCACGTCCCAGCGTAATTAACGAATGGGAGAGAGATTAGCGAATGAGACGGACTTTTAAAGTCCGCATGATGACGTCGGATGACGCCAGCAAGCGGACTTTTAAAGTCCGCTTGGATGGTTGCTCGCGTCCAAGCTCTAGAGTGGGAAAAGATGTGGACTCTCTTACTATGCATCACAACACGCTAAGTCAAAGAAGTCCAAAATCCCTAGAGTGCGTGCTCCAGTTATTGAACAGAATAACATGTTCCATTCAAGCTCATGCACGTATTAGAAGATAAATTATACAGACTGGAAGCCATGCACAACCAGTCCTCATGCACCATTCATAGTGCAAAAGCAGACCCCAGCAAGCGGACTTTCCAAGCGGACTTTAAAAGTCCGCTTGCTGGCGTCATCCGACGTCAGCATGCGGACTTTTAAAATCCGCCTAATTCGCTAATCTCTTCCCCGTTCGTTAATTACGCTGGGACGTGGGATGACGTAAGCATGGATGCTTAACTCACAATTTCTAAAACTTCTATGCTATTTTTACAATTCATGCAAACTTTGATGCTTTTTATAGAATTTTCTGTATAATGTCCGACCCTGTTATATATTACACTATTTGGAATCTCATGGACTCGACTAGGATATGATTACAGTCTAGAGTTCAGGATTCTACGTCCGACATATCCAAACTATCTAATCTTTTTTTTTTTTTTTTCCCATCCCATCTTCATTTGACAGTCTGTCAACTTTTTTTATATTATATCTTTGGATGTAATTTGTAATATAACAAATTAGCGTTCTTACTTGACCATAATTATTTTTTGGGTGCGCTAGTAATTTTGGTCCATAAGACATGACCGGTTCTTTTGTTAAGAACAAAGTACATGTACACTAAAATACACAAAAATTTATCACAATAATTAAAATCCTAGAAAAGAACAAAAGAGTTGGGTAGTTCCAAATGACTTGTTATCATCATCAATGAGGACTTCACAGAGCACTACAAAAAATTGACCAGACTGAGTAGTAATCGAATGAATCAATCCAATGAAGCCATCAACCAAATTTGGTTGCGTTCGGCCAATTAGAGAATCAGGAGTTGGGTCATATTGCATTTGCCGACTAGAGAATCACAAATTGGTTTTTGTCAGGCCGATTCTAGTAAAAAATGGAATCCTAGACGATTCTGAAAATGGAGGTTTCTATGAAACTTTTGGGACATTTACAAACGTTATGGGGCATTTGTAAAATTTAGGGGACCTTCGTAAAAATTTGGTATCTTTGTAAAATTTAGGAGGCCTTTGTAAATGTCAGGCAGTTTGTAAAATTTTGGGACCTTGTAAAATTTTGGGACCTGTAAAATTTAAGATACTTTGTAAATATGGAGGCATTAGGCCCATGCGGCCAGTCGCCTAGGTTCGGAGCCGGCTCTGTTCTTTGTTGCTCAAAATGGAAAGTAGGCTTCTAGAATAATATGTGCAACTGTCCGGCATAGATTGATACCAACCTCTCCAATTTTCTTCTATTATATTCCCTTTGGCCGGCGTAAATTGACACCTTCCGTCTCTAACTAAAAGTCAAATGGCTTGTAGACACCAAAAATCCAAAAAAAAAAAAGGGGGGGGGGGGTTGATTACAGGATCTAATATCCAGTAGCTAGTGTTTGAAAAGCAATTTTTCTTTCACTTCACGGAATATCCTAACAAGACATGTTTTGTAATTTACATGGTGAAAGTGCTGTTGTCCAAAAGTATTGGGTGGAATATTTAGATACTAGAATTGGACCAAACTTCACACATTAATAAAAGTATGTTTTGTTATAATCAGTTTTTGAAGAGAGACTATTTTTCACAAGCAACTCACGAAAATACAAGAGAATTTTACGTGGTGCCTTCCAAAATAATATAAGTTGCTAAGCTATACTTGTACATGTGCCTGAATTCTTAAACAAGTTTTGATTCTAATGCCAATTTGGGTCAATATTAGCTTTCATGAACCAGTTTAGGCACCAATTTTGCAATCATTCCTTTCTTTTGTGGCAACTGGTTTGATAATTAAAAAAAAACATAAAGAGTTATGATCTTTTAGACTGTCTAAGCTTACAATGTTCAATATCTTTTGAAACGTTTACACATTAAAAAACACAAATCCATCCATCAAACACTAAAGTTACCTCCCGATGGCTTTCCAATCTGTAGGTTTCATTAGTTACTATCTCCCCCCTCCTCTAGATGGTCTCTCCAACAGAAAATAAACGGCCGACAACAATTGTTTACAAAATACACCAATGTCAATATCAAATAGCATCAGCATTTGTCAGGTTCCGCAACTTCGACGGGGCAACAAAGCCTGCACTCAGGGATCTTTGAATGATGCCAGATGATACATTTCACGGTATCTGCAGCCGGTTTGACATTCACTGCAAAATCCAGATACAAGCACAAGTCCAGTAACCGAAACACACAAGACAACCACTCTTACATAAGCAAGACTGCTGAACCGATTATGTCGAGGCCTACAGCTTACAATCCAAATGAATAAAAATTTATGCCACAGGCGGCATAGTTCAGCTATGTATGGATTGTTTCCAGTACAGTACACAGTTCCTTCACTTTGCTTCTGAAGAAGGGTAGACTCCATTGGCACCGCGACAAAATCCCAGAAGCATACAAGTAGTACAAGTAACCTCTGGATATACGCTGCATCAATGACCCTTTCAGTACAGTATTAATAAAGTATGTAAGATCAATTACAAGTACCTAAGCCAACATAAGGATGAAGTCTTGAATACCTTCGCGAGCATTACAAGCAATGTAAATGTCCACAGGAACCAGTCAAAATGCCTAACAGATATCGAAGTAAGATCCTTAAGAAGGTATCCGTCTGTTGGATCTTTTCTTGACTCATACTATTAGAAATTCTGGGGGGTACTTCTTGCTCAACTTATTGTTGATTCTAAAGGAAAAAAAAGTGTCACAATTTCCCCCTTTCAATAACCAAGAGTTAATATTTATCAATTTACAATTAAAATCTAGTCCTGCTGGATCTTTCCTAAGATACTGGATATAACATGAACGGTTTTAGACATGTCACACTTTCAGCAGCTCATACCTAGCGACGACTTCTTTTCTATTCAGTTCGATCTCTATGTTCAAATTGTGTTTCACTTGATGATGTAGCGTGGATTCAAACTCCGAATCCTTTTAGATTTTTATTTTCTTTATCTTTTTTCTATAGAGTTGGTAAGAATCATATTTTCTTTTAGGATTCTTATTTTGACTCATCTTTTATTAGGATAAGTTTTATCTTTATTTGACTAGAATTTTATCTTAATTTGATTAGGATTAGAATTTATCTTTTATTAAGATTAGGTTATCATAAGACTCCTATAAATAGGCACCTTCTGTATGCAATTGGGGAACAACTTTTTAATCATTAAAATTCTTCTTTTAAGTTCTGATATTTGTTCTCTTCTTTTTTTAGTCGTGAACTCGACTGTTCCGTGGATTCGAAAACCCTCACTTGAGGTTTTCAGGCAACCTTTGTGCGGACCCCTCACAAAGCCATCCGTCGAAGTTTTATGGCACCGTTTTGCTCTCACCAAGCAACGGTGGTCCAGTTATCGTCATCACCGATCGACTTGGCCATAGCCAAGCACAAATATAAGCTCGTTATGTTGTCACGCTGCTTCAAGTGGTATCAGAGCACCACAGATCGAGGATTCTAATTTTTTTTGGAAACATTTGGATATCTTTCTTTTTCAAAACAACAATGGCGAAAGAAGTTTGATGCTCTATCGGACAACTCTTGTCAAACAAATTTGATGTCATATCTGACAAATTGGACAAAGTACTAGATTTTTTTGGTATCAAATATAACGCTACAGTTGATTTCACGGAAATACCACACACAGAGACATGAGGCACAAACGCTCGTCCTACTATCAGCCGCCCACAAAAGGGACTCGAGTGTGTCCACAACAGTTCCTCCATCAGAGCACAAGTTGACATTGTTGATTATAAGGACGACGAGATTTAGAACATATCAAAGTCGGATGAACCAATTGCAAATCCAGATCTAAAATCTTCAACCCCTCAAGAAGAGATGAAGTTGTCAGTTCCTAATCAAGATACAGGACTAATTGAAGAGAATGACACGATAATCTTCGGTGAAACCATTGAGGAAGCTACGGAGATGAATTCTTCAGCCCCTCAAGAAGAACACCCACGAGAAGACAAGGTCCCTCCCAAAGATGACGGTCAGGCACATGGTGCAAGGTCTCCACAAATAATTCTGGAAAGAAATATCAGCAAAAATTTACATGACAAACAAAAAAATTCAATAGAGTCGACCAGCCTATTCGTGCACCTCAAGAATCATGTTTTGAAGCCATTGATAAGAAAGTTCGTAGTAATCTACTTTAACGATATCCTGATTTATATCTAGAGCCAAGCTGATTATCTGAAGCACCTCAAGGAAGTTCTCAATTTTCTTCGAATTAAGAAGTGTAACTTACTAACCAACTCATCTTCTTAGAATTTGTGACTAGCATTGATGACCTCAATGTTGATGAAGAGAAGATTAGAGTAATTCGCGACTGGCCTACTCCAAAGACAATAGCTAAAGTTCAAAGCTTCTATGGTCTCGCCAATTTCTACCGACATTCATCCACAACTTCAGTGCTATCGTGACGCAAGTGACAGAATGTATGAAGACATGCAGATCTCCTCAACCTTCAAAGTCGTCGATCTTTACGAATATTTTCCAACTGGCGAATCGCTTTACTCTTAAAAGAACTCGGAGACTGAGTTCTTTTGAAGCAGGGGAGACTGATGTAGCGTGGATTCCAACTTCGAATCGTTTTAGAATTTTTTCCTTTGTTTTATCTTTTTTTATAGAGTTGATAAGAATCATATTTCTCCTAAGACTCTTATTTTGACTCTTATCTTTTATTAGGATAAGTTTTATCTTTATTTGACTAAAATTTTATCTTAATTTGAATAGGATTAGAATTTATCTTTTATTAAGATTAGGTTATCATAAAAGTCCTATAAATAGGCACCTTCTGTATGCAATTGGAAAACAACTTTTTAATCAATAAAATTCTTTTTTAAGTTCTGAGATTTGTTCTCTTTTTTTCTTAGTCGTGGACATGACTGTTCCGTGAATCCGAAAACCCTCACTTGAGGTTTTCAAATAACCTTCGTATGGACCCCTCATAAGGTCATCCGTCGAAGTTTTTGCGGCACCGCTTTGCTCTGACCAAGTAACGGTGCTCCAGTTATCGTCATTAGTGATCGACACCTCAAGGAAGTTCTCAATTTTCTTCGAATTAAGAAGTGTAACTTACTAACCAACTCATCTTCTTAGAATTTGTGACTAGCATTGATGACCTCAATGTTGATGAAGAGAAGATTAGAGTAATTCGCGACTGGCCTACTCCAAAGACAATAGCTAAAGTTCAAAGCTTCTATGGTCTCGCCAATTTCTACCGACATTCATCCACAACTTCAGTGCTATCGTGACGCAAGTGACAGAATGTATGAAGACATGCAGATCTCCTCAACCTTCAAAGTCGTCGATCTTTACGAATATTTTCCAACTGGCGAATCGCTTTACTCTTAAAAGAACTCGGAGACTGAGTTCTTTTGAAGCAGGGGAGACTGATGTAGCGTGGATTCCAACTTCGAATCGTTTTAGAATTTTTTCCTTTGTTTTATCTTTTTTTATAGAGTTGATAAGAATCATATTTCTCCTAAGACTCTTATTTTGACTCTTATCTTTTATTAGGATAAGTTTTATCTTTATTTGACTAAAATTTTATCTTAATTTGAATAGGATTAGAATTTATCTTTTATTAAGATTAGGTTATCATAAAAGTCCTATAAATAGGCACCTTCTGTATGCAATTGGAAAACAACTTTTTAATCAATAAAATTCTTTTTTAAGTTCTGAGATTTGTTCTCTTTTTTTCTTAGTCGTGGACATGACTGTTCCGTGAATCCGAAAACCCTCACTTGAGGTTTTCAAATAACCTTCGTATGGACCCCTCATAAGGTCATCCGTCGAAGTTTTTGCGGCACCGCTTTGCTCTGACCAAGTAACGGTGCTCCAGTTATCGTCATTAGTGATCGACATGGCCATCGCCAAGCACGAAGGTAAGCTCGTTCCGCTCTCACGCTACATCACTTGAGTATCAAACATTCTTGAGAACATAAACGAAATGATTATGATGTAGAGCATAAAAGATTCATTATACATTTGATGATGGGATTCCTTTCACTTCATCACAAGTTCTAAATAGCACCCCTCCAGGATAATCATAGATTCTATAGTTCGTCGATACAGACAATCCTGATCCGGTTTTGGAATGTCCTAATCCGGTACCAATACTGACCGATACCGACATTAGAGGTCCCTTTTATAGTCAATTCGGCAAAAAATAACCGAACGAAAAAGACAACTCAACAAGGGTGTAAAAGCATAGTTAAAGTTGTAAATGTAAAAGAAAAATTATCAATCGGAGGTAAATCAATCAACAAAGGTGACTAATATTTCATTCAATTGCAAAACTACAAAGAAACAACACAAAAATACGTAAAATTATGCCTAAATGTATTTAAAAAATTAATAATTATTTGCTTTCCTATACCAAAAAAAACGATACTCTGATCCGTAACCACATATACTGCTATCTCGATACTCATAGTAAGGGTTCAATACCTATTTCGATACCGCAAACCTTGGTACTATAGGTGTGAGGCGCAACCGGAAGCCTCACCTTGTCAAGGTAAGCTTCTGTGGGAAGGAAGGGGAGGACTCGGAAATGGTTGGTTAAACCAATATCTAAGTTCCGAGTGTTCTTTCCCTTTAATTGCTCTTAGCTCTAATCCAACTTTTCTAATTCTTAGTTGTTTGTTGTTATATTCATTTTTTAATGAAATTTTTGCCTTAAAGAATTAGCATATAGTTTTGGCACATTAGATTAGGATACATCAAAAATAATGTTTTGACAATGGTTCTCACTAAGCAAGGGCTACAAATTCAGACTTAAATACCGACTTTATATAAAGTGACTATTTAATTCTTGCTTATTGTGTTCATGCAATTGGAAATTGGTATAATGGGTTGTCTTAACATTTGTTTGGTTGATGGTGCAATGATATTGTTCTCTAGATAGTTGTTACGATTTATTGAAATTTTAAAATAAATTAAAAATGTATGACTTCAATGAGGTGCATGCCACGGCAGGCACCTGGAGCTGTAAGGGTAGCTTGTGCCTTGCGCAAGTGACAGCTCTGGTTATAACTCCTTATTTCCATGCTCGAGTCCCTACTTGTTTGAAAAGAAATCCTTTAAAGAAGCCCCTTTCAGATAGATTGACTATTCATGAAGCTGTCTGAATTGTATGTCCCCAAACCAACCGTCCTCTAGAATGCCATCCGGTTGTAAACTATGCTTCTCCATCAGGAACAGTTCTGTTTGAAATGACCAAGGACAAGCTTTTTAGAAAATCTCAGGCAAGACAACTTAGTCACAACACCATAAAGGTTTGCTGTTCTTGTTTATGGAGCAAGTGAGCCTATTATCTTCATTTGGGTCCCTAGTACACTTTTACTCTCACCCATCTTGCTCACCTCAATTATGATGCTTCACTAACTGCCTGATGAATATGCATGTTGAGCTCAATGATAAAAGAAACAGAGGCAGGGAATAGCATTACTGAAGTTCATCTAATTGAGTTTCATGTATGGGAATCTCATGGAAGAATACAGTAGCTAGCCACTTCTGCATGACACCAACTCATATAAGGGAAATTCATGGTAGAATCCAGCGCTAGCCTCTTCTGCATTTTCACATCAACACTAAGGTATTCAACTTTGACCTTCCCACTATTATCAAAATCCTTGCCGAGTAGATCATCCATATTGGCTTTCTAATAGTGCATATTTTCATTGTTTAAGTTCCAAAAAACTGCTCTCATGTCAACTAATATGCCACATCATTTTCCCAACTCAAGAAAAAATAATAATCACATAATAAATAAATAAATAAACAATACAATCATTGCCATGATACGACAACAATAACAGCAAAGCCTTTATCCCATATTTTTTAGTTCGGATGTTCGAGCATTTTTCTTCCATTCAGCTATGTCCTTTGTAAAGCTAACAAAAAGTACATCCTTCTTTAAAACCTCTATCCAAGTTGGCTTAGACCTACCTCTCGTCCTAGGGATCCTTCAACTACTATTTCATCATCGCTCCTCACTAACACATCGACTGCCGGATCTACTTGTCTATGTTGCAACAACCGAATTCAATTTTCTCTCATATTATCCTCAATTGTGCAACCGCTAACTTCTCAAGAATACGGACACTTCTTATCCTATCTTTCAACGTATTGTCACTCATCCATGTTAGCATTCTCATATCTGCTACACTAATTTTATGGACATATTTCTCAATTGTCCAATACTTTGAACCATAAAGCATAACTAGTTTAATCGAATTTTCCTTTCAACTACAAAGATATCTTCCGATCACAAAGAACTCCACATATCCATTACAACCATCATATTTTAATTCTACACGACATCATTTTCAATTTCTCTGTAACGATGAATAATTGATCATAAATACCGAAAACTATCACTGTCTCTTTTGTCCATGTACCCCCTCCCCCCAAATTCTCTGTCTTTAGGTTGAAGTTACATTTCATATACTTTATTTTGTACGACTCATTTCAAAATCCTAAGATTCCGAACTTTCTCTCCACACTTCTATTCTAGCATCAACATTTCTCTCCTCTCATAGACCAACACAATATCATCAGCAAATATCATACATCATAGAACCTCCTTTTAGATATACCTAGTAATTCCATCCATAATTAGCATGAAAAAGTATAGGCTTAACGTTGATCCCTGATGTAAGCCAACAAATAATAGAAATTTTTTTACTATCTCCTCCAACGGTTTACACCATACATGTTATCCTAGGAACTTGTTTCTTCTCCAAAACCCACAACATTAACTCCCTAGAAGCTCTCTAAGTTGATAAAAATCATATGTAAATTTATATTTTTCTCTAAATATTTTCATTAATCTTCTTGATAAGTGAACAGCTTCCAAAATGAATCTTTTCGCCATAAACCCAAATTGATTCTCTGAAACTCTAGTTTCTTTTCTTAAATTTATAGTGCAACTCATAAGCTTAATTCATCAATAGTTGCTATAACTGTGTATATCTTCCTTATTTTTATATATGGGTACTATGAAACTAGTTTTCCATTCATTGGAAATTCTCTTAATCCTTAGGATTTAGTTGAATAAAGTAGTAAGCCATATCAATGCTTTCTCACATATACAAACCTCAATAGAAATATCATTAGGTCCTCTACTGCTTTTGTACTTTATCATCTTCTTTAAAGCATCCAACTTCAACAATTCTAATTTTACGAGACCTATCATAAGCCAACTTTGTATCTAAACTAAGTTCTTCTAGGTTGTTCTCATAAATAACTTGTGAAAATAACTCCACCTTTCCTTAATATCATTTTTTCTTACTCGCACATTTTGGCGTTCACTCTTAACACATTTAATATTACCCGGGTCTCCACTCTTCCTTTTCCTACTCTTAGCGAGCATATATATATATATATATATATATATATATATATATATATATATATATCATTCAATTTCTAACCGTCTATACAAATAATAATAAGCTTCACTGGCTGGTTTCTTAGCTTACTTCTTTGCTAGCATATATCTCTCAAAGTTTTCTTCATTTTACACTTTTTCTACTCTTTTTGGAAAACTTTTTTTGCCCTAATAACATTTTGGACTTCCTTGTCCACAACCAACTTTGTTTAAAAGTTCAAACCATTGTCTTTAGAAACTCCTAAGATCTCTTTTGCTGCTATTCTCTTGATGCAATTTGACAAATTACACAACATAAAATGAGAATCTTATTCTATGTTCCATCTTCCTTTATCACCTTATCATTAAATAGTACCAACTTCTCTCCTTTCAAGTTCCACAATCTAGTTCTCAATCTCTTCTCTATACTACCCTTTCTCTTTCAAGTTCCATAATCCTTGCCATGATAATTCAAAATTTTCCCTCATGGCCATCATAATCAAAGTCCAAATGTGTGACTTCTTCGTGTAATAACAGCTTATTTCATGTTATAGGAAAGGAAAAGAAAACCATGGGAAAAGCTAGGTTGCAAAAAAAAAAAAAATAATAATAATACAACAAACTCTTAGGCTGCATTTAGTTGGTAGTTTAAAAGCATAGTTCTGCTTTTAAACGTTAAATCCGGACCAAAACGCGTTTGGACTTGACTACTCAGAACATCACATCCAAAAAAAAAAATTTCAAAACTCTACATTTTAAAACAGTTTTTGAGGAGTAGGTTTGAACTCTTTTCTGAGTTCAATTTTCATTACTTCACACTCCACCCCCTCTTCCAACGTCCTCTCCCATCAATTTTCCATTATTGTTTCCTCTATACACTCCTCGGTCTCGCTCATAAACAGCTTGAAGGAAGGCCACTTCCCTCCCTCCCTTTCTCAGGTAGGATTCTCTCACTCCATCTCTCTTCCTTCCGCTAATCTCTCTCCCCCTTTCCATGTATGCGTTTGATTTTCATGAATTTGTTGTCACTTCTCGATTTGAGATTTGGAAATTATGGTTCATCTAGATGTCTTGATTGTCGAATGTTTTGATGTTTTGTCCTAAATTTTTGGTTAATACTGCACCAATAATTGTCAATTTTGTTTTGCCCTAAATTTTTGGTTGATACTGCACCAGTAATTGTCGATTTTGTATGTTTTCTTTTTCTTCATTAATATATTTTTCATAACCTTAATTAAGGTTGTTTATATAAACCTTTGAAATTGTTAAGATTTTAATACAAATCTTTTTCCAGGACTTGACCCTCGAATGGTGTGTGAAACTAGATAAAAGTTATTATCTTCGTAAATTAGTTCGTTCAAGGGAATCAGTCGGAGACGACTTCAGTCGTCGTCGTTCAAAGGTTTTTTCCTCTCATTAGGAAACATTGTTATCAACAAATTTATAAACCAAACCACTTTATGTATCAGTCACTAGTTTGTGTAATTTATAGATGTACACTAGGATGAAAAGAGTCCAGGACGAGGACATTGGTTTATGGAGTTCATCCGTTGAAAATGCATTTGTGTCTATGATGGATGCCGAAGTGGCAAAGGACAATATGAAGAGTTCTACTTTTAGCTCGAAGATTTGGCTGAATTTTGTGGTGCAACTGAAATCCCAAGTAAACCGTAACTTCAGTGTCAAACAACTTAAAGACAAACATAGTCGGTTAAGGATTAAGTTTCGAAAATTGAGAAGTTAAAAGATAAATCCGGATTCGGATGGGACAATGAGACTAACACAGTGACGGCTGAAAATGATGTGTGAGATAATTATATCCAGGTGCACATACTTTATTTCAGTTATTAGTGTATATTAAACATTAGATTATATAAAATCATTTAAACAATGTGTTGCATTATAGGCGAACCCAGGATCAAAAATCTTTTGGACAAAGGACTTGTCAAATTACGAATCTTTGAGTAGAATATTTAAACTGTCTACTGCTACCGATTTACTCTCAAGGGCATCGACACAACCACCAATAAATCGGAAGAAACAGCAATTGATGATGAGTTTGCCAGCCCTAATACTACCACTAGATCAAATTCTATTTTGTGCGATGATCTCGATGACATTGAGCCTACACAAGGGCGTCGATGTAAGGACAAAGGTCAATCAAGCAGTCGACCTACAAAGAGCCCGAAGACCTCCAAGATAGACGCATGTATGGATGCAATTACTTTCGCGTCAATAGCCAAATCCGATAAGTTTAGAGCCCAAGCTGCACTGGAGCAATTTAGCATGACAAAATGTATGGATGTGTTTCGTACAATGCAAGGTTTCCAACCAATCAACGTCTTAAGGCATTAGCCGTGCTTGCCAACAAGCTCATTATCGTGAGGCGTTCCTCGCGATGGATGAAGATTTTAGGCACGATTGGATGATGAATTTGGGGACTTCGGACTAGTAGGATTTTTGGCCTTCGTTCTAAGGTCTTTGGGGTCTTGGGACTAGAATGTAATGGTTGTGGCTTCTTGGTTGTTGTATTGATATTGAACTATAGTTTGCAATGGTACTGGTACTAAACTCTAGTTTGCAATAACGCTCAGTGTTTTAAATTTCGGCCTAGGCGGCCTCCGGCCGCACCGGAAACCCCTTAGTCGGCCGGCCTAGGCGCTAGGCGGCCCTAGGCGGTTAGAAAATTCAAATTTTAAAAAGAAAAAACAAAAATTTCAGATTTCAAAGTTCAAATTTCTCAAATTTGAAATTTCAAAAAAAAAATCAAAACTCAACAAAACATACTTACTTGCGGCTACTTCTTCTTCGTGCTGCTGCTGCTTCATCTTGCTGCTGCTGCTGCTGTGACTGCTTCTGCTTCTGCTTCTTCTTCTTGCTGCTTCTGCTGCGGCTGCCGAGAGGAGAGGAGAGGATAGGAGGGAGGCGAAGAGGAGAGGAGGGAGAAGAGAGGTAGAGGAAATGAGGAGAGGAGAGGAGGGAGAGGAAGAGGAAAGGAGGGAGAGGGCTAAAACATATAAAAAAGTGTAAGGACTCGAACCTTCACCCACCCCCACCCCCCCAACAGTGCCCCGATTTTATGACTGAAACTTCTAGCCAAGTTGTCAAACTTGGTTTTGTGTTTATATTAACATACACATAATATATATGAAACTAAACTACATACATTAAAAAAAAAACAGTTCGGCGCCTAGGCGCCCCTTTTGGCGCACCGAATCTGCCTAACGAAATTTATAACACTGATGACGCTCATTATTGAACTATACCAACAACGCTCATTATTGAACTAGTGACAACGCTCATTATTAATGACGTTCATTATTGAACTAGTGATATTTAGTACCAGTACCATTGCAAACTATAGTTCAATATCAATACAACCACCAAGAAACCACAACCATTACATTCTAGTCCCAAGACCCCAAAGACCTTAGAACAAAGGCCAAAAATCCTACTAGTCCGAAGACCCCAAACTCATCATCCAATCGTGCTTAAAATCTTCATCCATCACAAGAAACGCCTCACGAGTCACGATAATGAGCGTTGTTGGCAAGCACGTCTAATGCCTTAAGACGTTGATTGGTTGGAAACCTTGCACTGTACGAAACACATCCATACATTTTGTCATGCTAAATTGCTCCAGTGCAGCTTGGGCTTTAAACTTATCGGATTTGGTCATTGAGGCGAAAGTACATGCGTTCATCTTGGAGGTCTTCGGGCTCTTTGTAGGTCGACTGCTTGACTGATCTTTGCCCTTACGTCGACGCCATTGTGTAGGCTCAATGTCATCGAGATCATCGCACAAAATAGGATTTGATCTAGTGGTAGTATTAGGGCTGACAAACTCATCATCAATTGCTCTTTCTTCTTCCAAATTTAGTGGTTGTTGTGTCGATGCCCTTGAGAGTAAACCGGTGGCAGTAGACAGTTTAAATATTATACTCAAAGCTTCGTAATTTGACAAGCCCTTTGTCCGAAAGACTTGCTCCTGGATTCGCCTATAATGCAACAAATTGTTTAAATGATTTTATATAATCCAATGTTTAATATACAATAATAACTGAAACAAAGTATGTGCACCTGGATGTAATTATCCCACACATCATTTTCAGCCGTCACTGTGTTAGTCTCATTGTCCCATCCGAATCCGGATTTATCTTTTAGCTTCTCAAATTTCCAAAACTTAATCCTTAACCGACTATGTTTGTCTTTAAGTTGTTTGACACTGAAGTTACGGTTTACTTCGGATTTCAGTTGTACCACAAAATTCAGCCAAATCTTTAAGCTAAAAGTAGAACTCTTCATATTGTCCTTTGCCACTTCGGCATCCATCGTAGACACAAATGCATTTTCAACGGATGAACTCCATAAACCAATGTCCTCGTCCTGGACTCTTTTCTTCCTACTGTACATCTATAAATTACACAAACTAGTGACTGATACATAAAGTGGTTTGGTTATAAATTTGTTGATAACAATGTTTCCTAACGAGGAAAAAACCTTTGAATGACGATGACTGTAGTTGTCTCCGACTGATTCCCTTGAACGAACTAATTTACGAAGATAAAACAATATCTGGTTTCACGTACCATTCGAGGATCAAGTCGTGGAAAAATATTTGTATAAAAACCTTAACAATTTCAAAGATTTATATAAACAACCTTAATTGAGGTTATGAAAAATATATTGATGAAGATGAAGAAAACAGCCAAAATCGACAATTACTGGTGCAGTATCAACCAAAAATTTAGGACAAAACATCAAAACATTCGACAATCTGGGCATCCAGATGAACCCTAATTTCCAAACCTCAAATCAAGAAGTGACAACAAATCCACAAAAATCAAACGCATACATGGAAAGGAGAGATTAGCAGAAGAGAGAGATCAAGGGAGAGAATCCTACCTGAGAAAGGGAGAGGGAGGGAAGTGGCCTTCGTTCAAGCTGTTTATGAGCGAGACCGAGGAGGGAGAGGTATATAGATAAAACAATAATGGAAAATTGATGGGAGAGGACGTTGGAAGAGGTGGGTGAAGTGTGAAGTAATGAAAATTGAACTCAGAAAAGAGTTCAAACCTACTCCTCAAAGGCTGTTTTAAAACGTAGGGCTTTGAAAAAAAAAGTTTCGGATGTGATGTTCTGAATAGTCAAGTTCAAACGCATTTTGGACCGGGTTTAACGTTTAAAAGCAAAACTATGCTTTTAAACTACTAATCAAATGCAGCCTTAATCATTTGTTTTCTTTCTTCCCCAACACAGTAAAAGTGATCGGAAGTTTGGTTGTTCATACCTCAAGAGACCCCAATGTAAAAATCAACTAATCTCGATTAGACCTAAATAGTTCTTGCTCATATTACTCTAGGTCATGCTGAAGCATTTATATTCTCTTAAAACACACCAAATCCCTATTAGACCTAAATATTTCTTGCTCATATTACTCTAGATCATGTTGAAGCATTTATATTCTCTTAAAAAGCACCAAATCTCGATTAGACCTAAATATTTATTGCTCATATTACTCTAGGTCATGCTGAAGCATTTATATTCTCTTAAAAAAACATTGAAGCATTTATAGGCTTACTCTTCAATAAGAATATTACTTTGTCTTCCCTTTTCATTTTCTTAGGTGCCAAACAGTAACATCGTATTTCTTTCTTCACTTTCCTTGCTCTTCTTTTTCGTTTTACTTTATTTCTCTCAATGGCCTCGCAATCAAACACAGTCAACAGATTCAAATATTCCACATGTATAATTACCATGTATGGAAAATTAGACAGTTATGGAAATCGTGATAGTTTTTGCTCATTTTTTCAATTGTGACTTGCTATCAAACAATAACTATAAAAAGAAAACAGGCGTAAACTAGTTCAATCAGAACTTAGAATAAACTACATATCATGTTGGATCAAACTTCTCCCTCAATGGCCCTGCATTAAACACAGCCATTAGATTTCAAATATTTCACATGTATAATTATTAATTATCATGTACGTATTAGACGGATATGGAACTCCTGATACCATTTGCCCCCTTTTTTGAGTTTCTGACTTGCTACCGAACATATAAAAACAAACAAACTATTTCAATCAGAAGTTAGAATAAACTCTTGCAATCTTTCCTTCCCGTTCTTCCTCCTAGTATGTCTTTCTGAAAACATATGAACCTGAAATCCTAACTGAATTTGGTTTAGAGTAACATCCAAACCCCAAAATCTTATGCAAAGTCTAATATTTTACTTACCAATCATTATAACACGAACATATGACAAGAATGATAAATATAATATAGAAAGCAAGGCAGTACACCGACATTTTCAGCTTATTTCATTCATGTATATTCTACTAATTTAGATTGCTCCATCAAATTCTAGATAAATCAATATAATAAAATTGCTTTCTGAGCATGATGTATAATTATCAATAGCTAAAAGATGTCATCAAGTTTCAAATGGATGCACAAAAAAAAATTAATGTGATCTTCATACCAGAAACTACAATAAGTATTAAAACATCACATTAAAGGGTCCTCACAAATGGAAAACAAGTAGATTTTCTATATGATATTAGAGTTAAGTTACTACAAATCGATAGGCTTACATGACATTACCATGAAACCATTATAAATGAAAAAAAGTCAAATCTGATTTTGAATCCAAGCGTCTTATTGGATTTGAAATGTGTGTTTATAGTCGTATGTTGAGAATGTAATAGTTAACTTTTGGGTATTATATAAGGACCAGTATTTGTATTCTCTAGTGAGTGTATCAAAGGATAGATCGTGGAGAGTAATGTATATGAAGAAGATTTATCATTTATGCTGATGTAGATAAAGATAACAACAACAACAACAACAAAGCCTTTATCCCAAATGTTCGGGGTCGGCTGTGATAAGTTTCTTTAAAGAATATCAACTTGGATATGAACCATTGAGGTAGTTGTAGTTTGATTATAGAAATATATTATGGATATAACTTAATTATGTGTGTGTGTGCTCTTTATAGAAATATATTATGGATACAACTTAATTATATGTGTGTGTGCTCTTTATAGAAATATATTATGGATATAAATATGTGTGTGCTCTTTATAGATCATTATGAACTAGCATGATTGTATATTTGTATATTTTACCATATCAATTAACCACAGAAGTCTTGATCTGAGACCCAAAGTACCTCAGGTTTCGGGTTGTAACAGAGGTGGTATCAACCGGAGAGTCGACCAATCAACAACCAGTTGATCGTTTCAACCTTCAACTGCTTTTGAGTGTTGCTTAGAACTTTGATATCTCGGGTAAGACGACATATCGAGCACCCAATTGACTGGTTTGAGAATTCTGCAAAGTCGGGTTTATACGAGGTTTGCATATACTGCCTTTGTATCTCTTAAATAACAACAGCAAGAATCTCTCTCTTGTTTTGCTTCCCTTTTCCTTACTGTCAAAGTCTCTGCCAGTTGCACTAAAACTCTAGAGTGTTGGTGAGGGTTGAAAAATTATACTAAAATTATTCAACACATACAAACCCTACAAAATCTTTGCATGGTACCAAAACCATATTGATCTAGGTTTTCAAAATCAACCCCTCTACTTCTCTGCTAATCTTCTTTCTCCATCTCTCTTATATCTTCTACACATCTTATCATCGATTTAAAGACCTTCGTACAATGCAGAGTACTGTTGGTTGGTTACCGTGAAAGCCTAGTGTGCATGTATTACTTTAAATTTGATTGTGATAAAATCAGTTGTAGTCTTCATGCACGGTTGATTGTTGGCAGTATCTTCTTAGGCAAGGTATCTGTAAAAGCCAAAAGGTTACCTTCTGACATGTTTGATTACAAGGATGATTCTAAGTGCGTATCTCATGAAAGTTTTTCCACTTCTGCTTATTTTATCACCATGGCCTCTAGAACCATGCTGTAATCACCAGTCTCAATTTCTACAGGACAGTAAAAGCTATATGATCTGGTAGTTGATCCCCCTGTTGCTACTGAACAAAAGTTTCAAGTTTGGAGATCAGAAGATGTCAAGTTCAAATTTGGTTACTCAAAATTGTGGATAAAAAGATTGGTTGTAATGTTCCAAGAAATTATGTGGGTAGATTTAAAGGAACATATTCTAGCAAGAGTAATCTTGCTGGGAAAATACTGTGGAGAATAATCTTAAAGATCATTAAGCTTCCGTTGTCCTATCGTGTCAGTAACTTGATTTGTATTAGCTTCTCTTATCAAATGTTTATGTTACAAGGGATATTACATATGGTTAGGTTCTTCATAAGATCTATTCAATTAGTCAGAAAGAAGCCATAGAAGATGAAATGCCTTCTATGCACATAAGAAAACACGAGTTTGTCTCTCCCTTTTGATGAGGCTTGGCTTGAATGTCTTATGGAGACACCACTAAGTGTACCAACCTGATGGATCAGCTAAGAGGACGAAGGCTTGGATGCTTTGGAAAAGTTATACTTACATTTATCATCTTTCCATCCTGTTTGATTCTGAGGCTCCGGTAGCAAGCTCGCGTTAATGGATATTACTATTTTCTTGGCAATCAATTTATATGGACCTTTGGATATTTATGTCAAAAAAGTATTCCTTCGTAGAAACTAGAAATAGAGTTATTTGTAGATCAACTGCAAGGGTTTGTAGTTGAACAGGCGTCTAATGCAAAGTGTAAAATGATTTCTTGTTAAAGCAGTTTCTAATGGTATGGTTTGGCTGATTTACTTCAGCACATAATTAGACTGAAACATATCATTATTTAATACATTCAAGAACTTCCCACGGATTAAGTTGTTTGAATGGCATTTGTGGACGATATTGTTGTCACCAGAGATGATGCACAACATATTTCAGAACTAAAAAAGTTCTCGGATTCAGTTTTATACTAAACACGTATGTAGTGCTTATATGTGTGAAGTTGCTCCTCTAGATGGTATTAGTCCCTCGCATGTGTACAGTTTTGTTGAATGTATTAAAAGAAACATGTTTCCGATTGAGGGGGGTACACAAGTAAAATTGTCCCGAGACTATGGACACCTGCTAGAGGGACATCTTATCATCATCATCATTGAAGCTTTCTCCCATCGGAATGGATGGGTAATGGGATTGGTTTATGGGAATGGTTATGGAGCATGAGAAAGCTCCATAAAGGATTTAAAACTTTTATGACACATGTCAACCTATCGTCAACCCTCTATGTTGGTGTCAAATTCCTTGTCAAGATTGCTATGAGCATGAAGGGACAAGCCATAAACAGTTAGTTGGCAAGTAGGTAAACCTTCCTTTTGGATATGTGATTTAAGCTCGTGCAACCAAGGAGCACCTTCCAAATTCTCCTAGACTACAAAGAGTCTAGACAAAGAGATAAGATATACAAGTTTGCTATAAGTAATTATATTAAGTCAAAGAGTGAAAAGGTATGACAATACCCGAAACCTCATAAACGTAGCCAGAAAGATATTGTAGGTTGGTAGGAAAAGTTAACTAACAACGAGCATACAGATTTCATTAGATGCAAGTACGATTGAAAAAATCCAAGAGACAATGGGACACAATGGTTCATTTTGTTTGATATACCAAATGTGATAGGACAGGGCTTAGTGCAAGGTTCACAGTATCGATATCGAAATCGAAATCAGTATCGGATCCTTCGTATGAGTATCGGGATCAGTAGTATCTGCAGTATCGGCCATTTCAGATTGGAGTATCAGAATTTTTGGTATCGGAAAGCAAATAATTCTTTATAAATTATTAAAAATTAAGAAAAAAAAATATTTTAGACATTTAGGCATAATTATAAGTATTTTAGGTGTTTTTTCATACTAGTTTTGAAATTGAATGAATAATAGTCAACCTTGTTGGTTGGTTTATCTGCGATAAATAAGTTTTCTTCATTTACATGCTTTTACAACCTTATTATGCTTTTACATCTTTGTTGATTAGTCTTTTTCGTTCATTTTTCTTTGCCGAATTGACTACGTATAAACCCGAGTATTGGTATCGATCAGTATCGGTACGACTCGGTATCGAATCGTGACATGCCAAACCGTATCGATGTCGACTGTATCTAATCAGTAACGGAATCAGCTGATAATGCATATAGTGTAGTCTTGCTTTTGAAGAACTAGTTGGCTTGAACAAATGCAGCCTAGGAAAATCTCAGCAGGTAGAAGGTCAACAAGTGTGTATTCATAATCTGGGAGAAAACTTTTTATATAGAGAAGAAAATTAGTAAACCGTTGTGACTTAATCGAGTGCAGAAACTGAAATTGTGTGGTCATGCATAGTGAGTTGACTTCGACAGATAATTTATTGTTGGCAGTGTTCTAAAAATCGGCTTAGGCGGCCTCTAGGTGCTAGGCGCCCGCCCTAGGTCTGCCTAGGCGCCCACCTCGGCCCCCCGACCTCCGACTATGCATATTTTTGGGTTTATGGACTTTTCTGCAATTTTCAATACTTTTTTTTTGGGTTGGGGGGGGGGGGGGGGGGGGGGGGGGGTGTTCTGAACCGTGCCCGCCTAGACGCTAGGCGACCGGTGCCCGCCCAACTAGCACCTTTTAGAAACTTCATTGCTAGAGGTAAAAATTCAAGTTTCTCTTCCAGTTCATATCTTCTGCAAGACCATATGTTAGTGAGAAGGTGATTGAGTTTCTTGAGATATATCTTATTCTCTGAAAATTAGTTAGCAGACTTATTCCTTAAGTCATTGCAAGGCTCATCTAGATTCCATATGTAACAAGATTGATTTACATAATATTTATGTACTTATAGATTTTATATGTTTAGATGACCATATGTTCATGCATAGGATTAGACTAACCTAGCCAAGTTTAAATTCGGCCATGGTGAGTCTTTCTATCATTTAATAAAAGTTTTGAATCTTGGGTTACTAAATTTGTTGGGTACTAGGCAATCCGAACTCTTTCAAATGATACTCAAGAGAAAAATGTCAAAAATGTTCTAGACTCGAGTTTGAACAGTGTCTGATATAGGTTCAGTTGTATTTTTAGAGTTTGAACTAGTTTAGTTGAGACTTAGACAGCCGTTGGTCATATAAAGACTTTATTCCCCTTATTTTTCTGGATTTTCTGGATTTTTTCCCAGACTTCTAGTATAACTTCAAAATTTAGATCTACTAAGCTGAGTTTGTGGGTTTCCTAATACGGTAAGGGCTTTTATATGGATACTTGTATCCATACATTAGTGTTGTTGGAAGAATTTTCCATAAAGGTTAGGGTTTAGAGAGAGAGAGGAGAAGGCAACTTGAGAAGCCCTAGAGCAAATCTGAGTCATATTTCTTCGTCACTCTTCGAGACTATGCAAGTGGCTCCTCCTCTTGCAACTCTTTCCTCTCAATTAGTGTGTTCATATGTACTCCATCGGAGGTATTAGTAGGCCTGAGGGGCCCGCTAAATCGAACCGGACCAGTCAAACCAAGGTCGGACTCGGCCCGGTCAAAGCCCGAGCTAGCAACTCATCCGAGTCAAATTGGGTTCTCCATTGCTCGAGTCTAGTCCAGCCCAATTCTAAACCTTGTTCGAGTTACTCTAACCCTTCAAACATGTAGCCCACGCTAGGCTCAGACTGGCTACGAGCATGGTTCAAGCCGGATCGAGTATGGAATCCTCAACCCCCCCCCCCCCCCCCCCCCCTTCTTCTCACAAATGACCATTTGAAAAGCATTTGGTAAATTATTATTTTTCCTTTTGCGGTTTAGGAGTATTAAACATCCCTTGACAACCATATTTTAGGGTTATTTTGGTCATTTTGCGGATGTTAGAAAAGTTGGCTTCACCGTGAATTTTTTCTTCCAAATATACCCTTACCTAACTTTATTAATTAAAATTGTTCATTAAATTTAATGAGGGCATGTAGGTACCTATAGAAAAAAAAATAGTTTGCTATTATGATACCTTTTGTTCTTCTCAAGTACAAAAAAAAAGTTAAGTAAAAGGAGGTTAAAATACGTACAAGGCATGTGCGCATATATATATATATATATATATATATATATATATATATATATATATATACACTCTTTGTGAGTAATATCTCATTCTCCTCGGGATCAGGTAAAACAAAAAATCCTTCTGGCTCAGTCATCGTATTGCAGCTTTCCCCATAAGGTTCTCGATGTCTTTCTTGATTCGACTAGCTAGTCATTGATGCCTCACCTCTTCCTGATGGAATACTCTTCTATTTCTTTAATGCCAGATATTACAACATGTTGCTGTAAATTAGCCTGGCAAGTACATAAACTTGATTCTTCTATTGGAACTGATCAACTCTCTCAAACTATACTTACTCATGTCATTCATCTGCAGCTTTCTTCTTATTTCTCCCCAAAATCCCTGATGAGTATGGACAACTAAGGAAAATATGATCTACAGACCCATTATTCTGACAAATCTTACATTCTAATGCAGTATTCACAAACTCTATATAATGCCCTTAGTAGGTAGTCTGTCTTTCAATGCCTTATAGAAACAACAACGCATTTTGACATAATTCCCAGTAAACCATATCAATGACCACTCCACCTACTGCCAGTAATCCTCATCTCTATCATGGGAATCTGTATGCTCTCGATTTGATCCTGGAATAGACTTGTCGTTGTAAGTTTATTAGTCTGACATCTCCCATGTTCTATAACCTTATCTACAATAACTCTCGTTATAGATTGAGTAAGAACTCCGCCCTACTCATTCTATAACTCTTCCTTGAGATATCCAAGGATCAAACCATACAGAAGTAGTTCTCCCATTCACAATTCTTACTATTGTTCGCATAATTTCCTTTGATCATATTCTTCCATGTAATGGAAGCATTATTATCTATAGCTTGGTCAAAAGAACTTCTTTCCTTAACTCCATCAATTAGTCCCATAGTTTTAAAAGGCGAAAGGCGCACCAAGGCGCAAAGGCTCCTGGAGCCTGAGGTGCTAGGCGCAAAGCTCAAGGCGCGCCTTTTGAAAGCTAGGCGCACTTTTTTTTATATGTAAAAAATATCTACATTTAAAAACTTAGCTACATAGAAGTCCAAATTCCTTGAAAATATCACTAATTATAGGCACAAAATTATTCTTTATATATATATATATATATATATATATATATATATATATATATATATATATATAACAATCTAAAAGCCCATTAGATATAAATAACCCAAACTATATACATATAATATACAAACCACATATATATAAGCCTTTAAATATAGAAGTACATTCTAATTTAGAAAACAATCTAAAACCCACAATAATATTAATGACAATAATTTCTATACTTTCCAATAAAGCCCATAAACTATATATATATATATATATATATATATATATATATATATATATATATATATATATAATATTAAAGTAACTTTAATATATATAATATTAAAGTAACTTTACATCTAGGCGCGCCTTGTTGAGCGTCTGGAGCCTACGCCTTTCTACACTAGGCGCGCGCTTTTTTAAGGTGGTGCGCCTGGCTTGTTCCTAGGCGTTGTCCCTGCGCATCGCTGCGCCTTGCACCTAGGCGCGTCTAGGCGCGCTTTTTAATTCAATGATTAGTCCAGAGTGAGTCTTCATCAATGTAGTTCCATATTCTTTTGTAATTGTATATACCTTCCAATATTCTTAACCCTAGGCCTCCTTCCTTCTTGGACTTGGTAATTTCTCCCCAACTGATTTGCATGTATAGAATTTTGCCCTAAGAATGCAGCACGAGCCTTCTCAGTAGCTCCTGCAGGTGAACACCTGCAGCCAATAGTTGCTAATTGCTAATAACAGACCTAGTGAGTTCTGTCTACGAGCGAACGAGATGAGTTTCGACTGTCATCCCTAATCTCTTTCTACAGTTTTTATCAGTTTTGGACAACCTTGTGCTTTCAAATCCTTATGGAGAGTGGTATCCCCAAGTAACAGGAAGCTTTCCCTTTTCAATTTAATGATATTCTTTAAATTCTGCTTTCCCATCTGCAAAATTTCCTTTAGTACACTTTTCTCGTCATTATTCATGTTGAGTCCACTCTAGTGCTTCAACTTGACAAAAATCTCATTAATACTCGCAAATGAAGCTGCAGTTTCTTAGAGAAGATTAAAACATCATCAGCATACAGCAAATGAGTTATTTGCATGTTCACCTTTTCTTTGCAATTGTACCAGTTCTTCTCTTGCCTTTTCTACGTCAAGTAGATTTGTAAGGAATTCCATAGCTAGGGTATAACCATAAGGTGGCAAAGCAACCCTTTCTCTTAATGTCCTGGGACAGGGCTTGTTGGGGAATGTATTAGTTCTCCAACATGTTTCTCATCTTTTCATATAAAATACCTCTTTTCAATTGATCATACACATAATGGATTATTTATTTTTCATGAATCAACCTCAACAACATCTTGCATGCATGTACGGGCAGCATTATAGATGAACTTCAAATTTTAAACATAAATAAAGGAAAGCAAAGAGGTTGTATCCAAATATCTTGTCAAGAAAAAGCAGAATTTTAACATACAATCTCCCATTTAGGTGTTTCCACTTTCTAGTTCTCACAGATAATGATTTCTAATGGAAAATAATGCATTCAGAGCCTTGCTCTTTTGATCCAGGAAGCTAAAATAAAACTAGAATTTTCAAAATCTACCAGCAGAAATGGAGTATCCATGAAGTGAAAAAAATCACAATGAGATCTGGCACGCCATACCATGTAAACTATAGAACCTCGGACTTTGCTAGATGAAGTTTTAAAAAGACCACAGTTCTACTTGAGCGACAAGCATTTTACTGTATAGAAACTTCAATCAGGTAAACTAGGAGCCCCAGACTTGGAATACTTGTCAACATAGCCCTGCAAGTAGACAGGTAACACAGATGTTTGATATTACTGAACGTGATGCATATATGAAGAATTCCCCTTTGACATCAACATTAAAGAGACCAGATAAACACTAACCTCTACGAGTTTCAAAATTTTTGGTCGAGAAGTGGATAGATATTGGTCTATTGACTCTGTAGTACTTGGAATTTGATGGGGCTGTAATGCATTAAGGACCTTTTCAACAGCTTTCTTAACAACTGTCTTGTGAGCATCCTTACTTAAGTGACCTTCTCGCCAAGATGGTTTTACCAATTCCTTCACAAACTCAACCAAAGCAGCACGAAAAAATTTCATTGTTTTCGTCTCCTTCAGATTCCTACCCTTGCCTGCCCGAAGCTCACCACCAACTTCTGCATCATTTACATCAACATTTTCAGCTATGTGATCGGGGTAACCAAGTTTTTCTTCTTTGGGCATGGAACCTTTTCCTCCATCATCTGTACTAGGCCCAGGAGCTGCCACCTTAGCAGGTCTGGCACTTAATCCATGTTGAGGTGAAGTTTTACCTGATGCGCCTTGATAGGGTTGCGGACAAGAACTGAGAGGCCCCTGCCTCCCTGTAACATTGTGTCCATATAATAGAGGATCACCGTTTACCGAATGACTTGATACATTTTGGTTGATAGTCCTCTGAGAAGCTTGCAAGGTTAGATTCCCCGTATTTGGAAGCTCTATGCTGTCGGTAAGTGGATCATATTGGTTTCCAGCAGAAGATAGGCTTGGAAGAGGATAACGAAAAGATGGCCGAAATGGCACGGATGGCTCCCATGAATTTTCCTGAACTAGTGTTTTCTGTGCAACAGAAGCTGGCGGATCCCTTGAAATTCTACGAGGAGCAATGCTTTCAACTTCAGGTATTGAGAAGTATGGTGAAGAACTTCTTGGAAGAGAAGCAGACCTTGAACCATTATATCCTCTATCAGCTTCTAACGTTTTATGAATGTCAACACCTTCTGTACTAAATGGTGTAGAGCCAGGAGCAGATATACCTGCCTGACAAAATGTATATGGTGAAGGTGGTACTGAGGCAGTTTGTAGAGCGCTTTTTAAGTTTGGCCTCAATGAACCAGTTAAGCTATATGAACTTATAGAACCATGAAATGGAAGTTTATGTTGCTGACCATGAATAGCAAGGTCTTCAGACCTTTTGTCATAGGCTAAAGGAAAGTTACTGTTGAAAAGACTGGACGATGGAGATTGACCACCTGAATAATGTCTGTTTTCAGCAACTAAAGAATTCATCGCCGAAGACGATCCTCTTGGAAATGATGGATCATTTAGAAACTCCATTCTGGGCTTGTAGTCATAATTAAAATGGGTTGATCCATCATTCTCCCCACCGTATGCCCTGATAAGGTCTCTTTGTATTTGGAACTCAGATTTTGATGAACTCTGAGTGTTTGACGAGTCCGGTAGCTCTCGTGAAGAGGTCAATTTTGCTCGTTCAGCCTCTTCATTTGCACCTGAATACATAACAGGACCGCAGTACTTAGGAAAATCTCCAAGTCATAAGTACCGTACTCCTCAAAAGACTTCTCAAGATAATATTTCAGTATACCTGTCCCGTACATAGTATCTACTTTCTTACTGGGACCAGTAAGATCTTTATTCCCTTCTTTCTGGTGCAGATCTTCGTTATCATCTTTTTGGTGAAGAAACCTACATGAGCTTCCCTTTATGCACCAGCCTCTAGCAAAAAAGTCGCATATAAATGCAGGTTTCTTGTTTAAGTTCTGGATTGTGTCGCCAGGTGAAGAACTCCTAGGTCTCCTCTGAGGAATTTGTTTGCTGGAAAGATATCAGGATTAATAATAATAAGAGGCACGGTCCCAAGGATGCTGGAAAGGTTAAGAAACACATAAAATTCCAAAACTAAGCAGTCCTGATCATGGTCCTAAGAAAAGTCCAACTTATAGTCAAGTGTATGTCACACCATACCTTGACAAACTTGAACCCTCTGGCATCTGCAACTCGGTTTGCGCTTGCGATTGTGGCACTTCTATTTCTAGAACACCGTCAGACTTCCCAATTGTAGTGTCTGTCATGCTTGCCTCAACCTTATTCTTGTCACCAATTGGATCCACAGAACTTAAATGAGAACGGTGACTTCCATGGGTATGAACAGAGGAACTTTTTGCTCCTTTTGAATCTACATCAAAAGCTTGCTCTTCCGCTAGAACCTTAATTTCTTTCTCATCTAGCAAAGATGTTGGGAACTCAATTTCTTCAGAAGAAATGTGTTTATTAAGAACTGCAAGTCGGGAAACTTCAGAATTATCAGACACCTCCTTTTTGTGTGCTGCTAGCATGTCAGCTGACGGATCATGGGATGTAAGGTCACTGTCGCCCCCGTCCTTGTTGTTAGAAAGTGATACCTTTTTGTTTTCAGATCCTAGAGGAATTGACAAAACCAATTCCAGGTCCTCCCCATGTCCTTTAAGTTCTAGTTTTTTTATAGTATCTACATGAAAAGAGAGATTGGATAAGGCTTCATATAATGTTCAAGTGAAGATGAAGAATCTCCAGAAAATGTGGGAAATAGTGATCGACTACAAGAACACAAACTAGAAACAGATAAATATGCATGCACATATCTACAATAACTTGAATTTTTCTAGTATATTAACCGGCTTCATAACCATAAGATATAGTCACATACTAGAATTGTTGGTAAAATACCTTCAATATAAATTATTCCATTAGTTACATTTCTACTTAAACCATAAGCCGAAACATTTCTTAGGTTATCAAATAATACATAGTGCAATATGGTCAAAACAGGGTATGTATTATGTATATAGTAAGAAAAATATATATACCCCCAGAAACAAGGAGTTGACTCAACAGATCTTTCTCCTCTTCTTCTATCCAACTGAGTGGTTTACCTTCGTTATAATTACAATAGGGTCAAAATTCCTTTATTTTTGCAATCTAATTGCACTTTTGATTTTGGAACATTTTTTTTACCAATATACTATTCTTCTACACATCCATCTCCAATCGATAATATGGAATAGTTAGAAATTTTTTAAAGAAAAAGAATCAACGGTCCACTCACAGGAGAACCCTTTCCCCCACCAGGCACTAATTTATTTTTAACATCTACTTATATCAGGTAATTATTCAAATTAAGAATATTATCTTGTTGCTTTTTTTTACCAAAACTGGTACCACGGGTTCTATCCATTTATTCACTAGACCCAACTATAAATGTATATTAATTTCTTTTGTCATCTTCAACACAAATCAAAACAAAATTTTGTAATGATCCGATAAGAATATTTAGAAAAGGATAGATTTAGGCAACAACCCATCCTATATCCGCTTCTCTTTCAAGAGTATATTTATGCTCTTGCTCATGATCGTGGTTTAAAAGGATCCCTTTTTTACGAACCTACGTAAGTTTCTGGATATGATATTAAATTCAGTTTAGCACTTGTGAAATATTTAATTATTCGAATCTATCAACATAGTTATTTTCTTTCCATGGTTAATGATTCTAACAAAATTTAATTCGTTAGCCACCACCACAATAATTTTTGTTATTCCCATTTTTATTCTCAAATAATATCACAAGGTTTTGCAATTCTTGTAGAAATTCCATTCACGCTGCGATTAGTATCTTATTTTGAAGAAAAAAAGTCTCATAATTTGTGCTATATTCATTCAGTTTTTCCTTTTTAGAGGACAAATTATTACATTTAAATTATGTATCATATATACTAATACCCCATCCCATCCATTTGGAAATCTTGGTTCAAATCCTTCAATAATGGATTCAAGATGTTCCCCTTGTGCATTTCTTGCGATTCTTTCTTCATAAATATCATGATTGGAATACTTTTCGCATTACTCCAAAGAAATCTATTTATGTTTTTTCAAAAGAAAATAAAAGACTATTTCAGTTTCTATACAAATCTTATGTATCTGAATGTGAATGTTTATTAGTTTTTCTTCGTAAACAATCCTCTTGTTTACGATTAACATCTTTTCGACTTCTTCTTGAGCGTATACATTTCTAGGTAAAAAACGGAACATCTTCAAATGCAACATTTTATACTTATAGTAGTATTTCATGATTATTTCCAAGGAACCCCGTGGTCCTTCAAGGATCCTTTCATGCATTATGTTCGATGTCGAGAAAAAACGACACACACCAATACAACATGAAAGCCTTTTATCCCAAATCCCTGACTCGGCTCTTTGAATCCTCTTCTTCTTCCATTTGGCTATGTTAAGGGACATGTCCTCTGTAACGATAACAGAAATCATATCCTTCTTTAACACTTCAAACCATGTTCATTCAGTCCCATCTCTAGTCCTAGTAGCTCCATTAACTACTATACATTGCACCTCCTTACATATCTATTGGTTTGTGTGTAGCAGATGTCCGAACCACCCAAGATGATTTCCTCTTATCTTGTTCTCAATTTGCGCCACCTCTAACTACCACCTATAGAATCATTTCTATCGTGTAATGTATTGTCATTCACCATCTTAGCATTCTCATTTCCGCTACACTAACTTTTTGGATATGTTTCTTAATTATCCATCACTTTGATCCATAAAATATGTATAGTCTTATAGCAATCTTATAGAATTTTTTCTTCCAATTTCATAAGTATGTTGCAATCACAAAGTACTTCAGAAGCTCCCCCATTTCAACAATCAAGTTTTAATGCAAATGTTTTAATTCTATGCATGACTTTCCTCTCAATCTTTCTTTATGCATGACTTCCCTCTCAATCTTTCCTTCAAGATAAATGATTGATCCTAAAATATATTAAAAAAAAATATGACTCTCACGAAGGGGTTGAAGGGCTGAGAGGAAGGCACAAGTCCCCCTCCCCCCTTCCAGGTTTTGGTGGAAGAAAAATTAGTATATATACCATTTAAAAAATAGACATTTGGAGGTCGAACCATATATTAAGTAATTAGAGAGTAATTCATTAACCATTAAGCTACCAAAATCTTTTGCAATAAAATTACATTTCTACTATATTTGTTCTCGTTTGCATTTCCTTGTTAAAAGTACCCCCTTGGACTAAGGCTCATGGATCCTCTGTTACTCGAACTCTCCACTTTAAGGAAGTACCCGTGTCAATCTGATAGGACATAGATATGGATATGGAATCCATATCCGACCCTTCATTGTGACAACTGAATCCTTCATGGTGACAATCGGAAGACTAGTAGTGAAATAGATAGTTTATTTTTAATGTGGTAGTAGAGTAGATAGTTTTTTTTAATATGGTAAGTGGCAGTAAAGTAGTAGGGGAGATTAAGGGACGGTCCCTTGGGAACTTATTCAACAAGTTTAGTAAAAATTACTAGTAGTTTATAATTACATGTCGTCTTCATGAAACATTGCAAATTTAATTACATGATCTATTTTTTATGAAATCATGCAAATATAATTATAACTTTAAATATATGAAACCATGCAAACTTAATTACAACTGTGTCTTTTTATGAATCATGCAAATTTAATTAGAGACCGTCTTTTTATGAAATCGTGCAAATTTAATTATACATTTTTTTGAAGCTATACAAATTGAGTTACATGTTGTGTCTTTTTATAAAACCATGCAAATTTAATTACATGTTGTCTTTTTATGAAACCATGTTCAAATATATTTATTTTAATAGTCATATTTTTCGTACCCAAATTGTGGATCCTTTTAAGCCGAGTTTGTGTGTATTTGAAGGCTCCGACTCTTGGATATGTACATGTACCCAACATAGGTACCCAAGTCCAGGTAAACATAGCATGGATCAACCCTGCTCTTAGGTATTTGTTATCCATGCAGGGTCGGCCCTAGGGCAAGCCAAACAAGCCCATTGGCTTGGGCAACCCCCCATTCTTTGGGCAACCCCCCATTCTTTGGGCAACCCACCACAGGGTCGAGCCAGTGGCAGCAAAAATATTAAGTTAAAAATTCTTGGACCCTGGTGGTTGGTGTTAGTAAAATAACAAACTGGGAGCATAGCTACCCTAATCTTTGACCTACTTATTGAAAACTTTGAAATCTCTCTCCTCAGGAGTTGGGGGCATAGCCACATACATCATACTCTCCCCTGCCCCCCTCGTTTCTCTTCATCCACCTGCTCCAGGCCTCCAGCGGTTCTAGCCTGCAGCTCTCTTCTGCAGCCAGGTGCTCTCTCTCTTTCTCTGTTTATAGAAGATTTGTATAGTATTTAAAGATTCATACTCATCTCTTTGGACCTATAACAGTTGAGAAATTAGTTGTTAACAATTTGGTATTCATACTCACCTCTTTGGAGTTTGGACATATAACAGTTGAGAAATTCTAATCTAAAACCTAGCAAGATCTCTCGTGTTCATGGAACATGGCATTTAATCAAAATGATACTTTGTACATTATAATAAACTTTTATAATATATATAGGATTTAATAAGGGCCGAGTGTTAACTGTGTTATAGTCTTATATATCAAGACTATAACACAGTTTCTCAATTTGGCATCTCTCTTAAAATACAACTTAAACCCCAACCTTGTTTTCTACCATATTCCTCTTCCTCCCCCACTAACCTCGCCTTCAACTGCCTCGACCTCCTACCGAATGTCTCCCTCTTCCAACCCCACCAACCTAGCAAAAGATTCAACATCTTCTTGAAGATATCACACATTCCTCGACAACATCTCATTGATGCAATCCTCCTACCCTGCAGTCAACATTTCCTTCTCGACGACATCTCGAATCCTCCCTTCACAGGAGTCACATTGACTCATCGATATCTCAACATAAATGTACATGCTTTTATACTTTGAGTATGCTTTGTTCTTAGGAATGTGCATCACTTTTGCAGTTTGACCCTAAGCTCTAGAGGATCTTCGCACCTAGGTGCATTATTCATCTTTTACAACTATGGGTGGCACCGTAAAGAGTCCTCTAATTAAGAAGTAAAACCCATTTCCTGGCCATGTACTTTAATTTTTCGGCTGAGTGCAGCTCTAGCAATCCCTTCCAAATGTGGTGCCAATTTGACCATGCTCAATACTTTTGTGCAATCACGTCTATCCAACACCATTAACAATCCAATAAAACTAAGTTTATGAATTGGTTGTAAGACTGTAGAGTCAACCTTATGTAGGATCAAGGTTTTATAAATCAGATCTTGAGATTGTGCCAGATTGGGTCCAGTGGGGTTCATCATGCAGATGTTGGACAGCATGTCAGCGATAAAATTAAATATTGGGCTACTTAAATATATAGCTCATATATGAGTATTGACAAAAACAGTCAATATGCATTAACTCAAATGTCTTAATGTCCTGAACTGCAAAGATAGTAAATATATATAAGTATAAATTGATATCGGGAAATCTTGCTAAGATATTGAAACAATATAATAAAGAATCTTATCAAATGGGGTAAACCTCAGAGTTCGATGAATGTGCGATTTAGTCAAAGTAGGGGAGAGGATCTGCAAAGGGTACAGGAAGAATATGTTTATAAGAAAAAGAAGGAAACAAGAAAACCTTTCTCCCACTTTCTAGGGTCGGCTATTTGAATAATTCTCTTCTATTCAGCTGTGTTAAGGATCACGGCATTTGTAACACAAACAAAAAACATACCCTTATTTACAACCACAATCCCAGTCCGATTAGGCCTACCCTAGTTGTATCAGCTTCTTTGACTAATATCTTACCACTCCAAACAGGTGAATCTATTGGTCTACGTTGCACGTGTCTAAACCGCCTAGGACGGTTTTCTCATCTTATTCTCAATTGTGCCACCTCTAACTTTCCACAAATATACCCAGTTCGTATACTATCTTTTAATGTATTGTCCCTCATCCATTACACTTTTTGGATATCTTTCTTAATTCCCAATGCGCCAATCCATAAAGCAAGATTAGTCTTATAATTGTCTTACATGTTTTATTTTTTTCCAAGTTCAACATTATCTTGCAATTACATAGCACTCCATAAGCATCCTTTCATTTGAACCACTTTGGTTTATTCTATGAACAATTTCCTTCTCAATCTATCCATTGTGATGAATGGTTCGTCCTAAACACCGAAAACTATTCTTAGGTTTCTATTGATCATCATAAGTTCTTTTTCACCAAGTAACGGTTCCGCACTGGCTGTTGTTGTAGTCAGTGGTTGTCTGAGACTGATTGCAATGTTGTCTTTTGTGGCTGTCGTTGCAGTTGTGGAGACTACTGTCATGGATAAGAGAGAGAGAGAGAGAGAGAGAAGATGAGAGGACTGAGGAGAAGATGATGTCGTCAAAGAAGACTATAGATAAGAGATGATGGCGTCATTTATGAATACCAGAGACGCAGATGAGAGCGAAGAGAAGAGAAGACAATAGAGGAAAAATAAAGGGAAATTTAGGAATTTTATAGTCGGTTAACAGCATACTGGTTATATACATGCTGTATATTAGTCATCAGTACATATCGTCTGCCAAGGATTTTGTACCTAATCTGCCCGTAAGGCCGTCCATGAGTATATTCAGATGAAACACTTTCCATATTATTACTCATCAGTACATATTGTTTGCCAAGGGTTTATGTATCCTATTTATACGACTAATAATTTTTTGTCCATAGCTCTTTTGCACCATGAAACCTCTCATATGCTCTACTACAGCCTACCCTACATGTTAGGCAAACTCACAACCCAAATTATATCTTCTCGTATGTGGATTTCATTGATAATCTCCAACCACACCTGTGCTTCCACTCCTTTAAACCCACATGGCCACAAAGACGCAGACACCTAGGTCGAGTTTACATCAATTGCAATAATTTTGCAATTTGAAACATACAAATTACGATTGATCATATTGAATTTATTCTCCAATATTATCATAACCGAATTAATTTGTAAAAGAACAATGGGAAAGCCACTTAATTTTGTAGCCTTCATCTATACGTCAGGTTATCAGCTCCTGCGTTCACTAAGAAACAAGGTGAATCGTTTTGTAACAAAATAAGTCAGAAGACAAAAAAAATATTTCGTTTCTATAGGTCATTTATCATTCTCCTCCCACTACTAACCTCATTGAGATTGACAGTCTTGATTACTTCTGAACCGAACCATATGGAGAAGGATTAGACACCATGACATCTTTTGATTCCACGGTGCTACATGATGAAAAGAATTAGATCACCCCAAGAATAGGGGAAATCCTTTCGCCCGTATTCTGAATGGCTGCCAAGTCCCACTTCAATACCAACCGCTCACATGCATGGCACGCATCACAACTAAACACGCATGTCGATCCAAGGGGAATTGTGATGACATGATTTTCCCTGTTCTTGGATCTAACCCTCTCTCGCTACATAAGGGAGGACGTTCCCTTAATCACTTATCATCTGTCTAATCCTTCTATAGCTGGCGTTTTTCCAGTCTACTATTCCTGTACACCGTCAGTGCAAGCCTTTAGGGTGCAAATGCCTCGAGTTCTGATTAGTAAAGTCTCATTTTTGAGCTTGTGCTATACTCTCCACTCATAACAACCCTAATTGTGGGATAATGCCCAAAATGGAACATCGATAGCAATTAAAATCTCAAATTCCTGTCCCATAAGTACACAATGCCTATCGACCGCAACAAAATCAATTCGGGATCTCAGCCCAAACCCTAACATTGACAATTCCATATATTTCGACTTCAATGACCATCACTTTCGTAAGCAAATAATCACAAGAGCGATGCAGCAACAACACGATTTCATAAAAAGGGGAAAAATCGTTAGGAATTTGATAGAAGGAGAAAATTTTCGTTAGGGAAAGAGAGCAAACCGCCGGAGTCGTCGTCCATAGGGATCGCTCCATCTCCGCCCCCGTCCCCGTCCCCGTCCTTTCCTTCTTCTTCCTCCTCCTCCTCCTCCTTCTCAGCTTTCTCCTCCTCCATTTCTTCTTCCTCCTCCTCCTCATCCTTCTCAGCTTTCTCCTCCTCGATTTCTTCTTCCTCCTCCTCCTTCTCAGATTTCTCCTCCTCCATTTCTTCTTCTTCCCCCTCCTCCTCATCCTTCTCAGCTTTCTCCTCCTCGATTTCTTCTTCTTCTTCCTCCTCCTCCTCCTCCTCCTCCTCGACGCCTTCTTCTCCTCCTACATCCTCCTCCCCCTCATCTTCTACAACTTCCTCCTCTTCCTCGACCTCCTCCTCCTCCTCCTCTCCATCGCCATGGTCTCCTTCTTCCGCTTCCTCCTCCTCCTCCTCGACCCCTTCTTCCTCCTCTTCTTCTTCGACCTCTTCTTCTTCCTCCTCCTCGATCGATTCGTGATCGGAGTCGGAGGTGGGCATATTTCTCTCTCGCTCGGGGTTGTGCTGCTGCTGGCTGTGGCGGCGAAGAAGGCTAAAGAAAGAAAGCTCACTGCTTTCTGGCTTTGGGGGTATCTCTTTGGATTTTGGGCTATTTTAGAAGGCTTGTGTGGTATGAAATATGGAAAAGTGGGCTGATGGAAAGAAAACAATTTTCTTTCGTATGAAAATGAAAGACTATTTCTTTCCTTTGTGTTTGGTAGGATAGAAGTAGAATGAAAGTAATACAATTTTTTTGTTTGGTAGAGAAAGAAGAGTAGAAGAAAAAAAAAAGTAAAATTATAAATTTTACCAATTATATCATCAACTAACAATATTTATTACCATTTGACTTTATTGAACTATTTTAAAATAATATAATTATGATATGGTATAATTGTAAATTAAGATGAGCATTTATTTATTTTTTCCTTCCACTTTTACTCCCACATTTGAACGGATTAATTTTCTTATATTAGGAGGAAAAACTAATACCTTCACTTTTCCTTCCATCCATTTTTCTTTTTATACCAAACAAGAAAAAAATGTATCATTCCTTCCCCTTTTTGCTCTTCCATTTTCCTTCATTCCACTTTTCCCTCATTCCAAACACACCCTTAAAGTCAGAACACAAATGTTTTTCATCTTTTAACTTTCTAAATTATCAAATTTTTTATCTCGAAAAATATAACTTATTTTACACTATAAAAAATTTGACAGTTTTATGTATAGTTACAATTATCAAAACTTTGATAGTCCTTTTCTATTATACGACTATCAAAATCTTGACAATTCTGATAAAAGAAAATTTTGTTTTTCATACTGTCATTTTTTTTTCAGTCCTCTGTATAGCTAGACACTATTTCATCGTCCCAAGCAGGACTATCTAATTTGAAGCTTTAAATCTCATTAATGAAGTTTGAAAGTTCAAAAATAATAACTTAGTGGTCTATTTACTACGAAATTATAACAAAACTTCCGAAATAGGAAGAGGAAGAAGAAAGAATATTTGTTTCGGTTTTGGGGTTGGAAGAGGAAGAAAGAGAATGACAATGAGATGTGTTGTCCTTAAAAAAAAAAAAAACCGTGTTGTTCCGAGAGAAAAATAAAGTAGGACGTTTTGCCTCCTAACCAGTCCAAAATAGAAATGTGGTATCTTTAACATAAACCATGTAGGCTATCTATCCCTATCCCTTACCCACCTCTTCCCCATTCCTTTTCCTCTTAGGGGGTGTTTGGTAACACCGATTTCCTCTTCCATTTCAACTGTTCACTGTAAATGGGGGGGTTGAAGTGGGAATCAAGTGTTTGGTTGGGGGGGAATAGGTGAAGGAACTGGCATTGCCAGTTCCTGTCGGCTGGAAAGAGTGGGAAGAGGAGGGGTGTTTTCATGCCACCCACATCCGGAGTTGGCAGCCGGATGTGGGTGGGAGTTTGATTTTTTTTTTTTTTTTTTCAATTTTTTTTTTTTACTTTTCTTTCAAAATTTTTTTTTTTAATTAGTTGTAGATTTTATTTTTTTGGTAACAACCACACTAATTTCTTGCTAATTAATATAATTAATGTAATTAATATTTTTGCTAACAGTAATTTTAATATTTTTTGCTAACAGCCGCATTATTGACAAGTTTAATACTAGTATAATTAATGTAATTAATAATTTTTTTTGCTAACAGGCGCACTAATTTTTTTGCTAACAGCTGCACTAAATTTTTTTAAAATGGAAAGAATAGTTAGATCATTAATATAATCAATGTAATTAACAGTTACTAATTAAGTCAGCTTTCTCAATTAATATTAGTATAATTATTAACAGTTTATTTAAGTCAGCTTTCTCAATTAGTTACTAAAATAAAAATATTATTATAAAATACTCTTCCACTTTTTAATTAGTTACTAATTAATTATCTTAATTTATTAAACTAATTATTTAATTTATTACATTGTATTGTGAATTAACCATAATTTATTATTATTATAAAATATTCTTCCACTTTTTACTTTTCACTTCCTATCTCAACCAAACACATTTATCTAATTTTCATTTCCCACTTTCCACTTTCCTATTCCAACCAAACACATTTGTCCCCTACTAGGGGGACAAGAAAGTGAATGGATTCCTATCACTCTTCCCCACATGAAAGTCTAAATCCATATTTTCCTACACTTACGGTTTACCAAACGGCCCCTTATGTTAGTTTCTTCTTCTTTTTTCCCTTTTTCTCTCTTATTTATTCTATTATTAGTTTTCTTTTCCAATCATGTTTCTCTAATTATCCACTTCCTAATATCCTCGAGGAGGAACAAGAGATCTTCAAATCGTAGTACATGCAATAAAAATGCTAGTTAACATGGTTGTAAATGTAGCTTATCATATATTTTCGTATTACTTGCATAGAATTTGCTAAAATGATCCGACTTATTCAGAAAATTTTGAAGAAAAGTCCAGCACTACTCCCAAATATTGAACATAAAAAGGTCTGATCTGTCATTGGTCAATGACAAATGTTGTTCAGGATTTGTAAGAGGATGTTCTTTTGTAAAAAAAAAAAAAAAAAAAAAAATATATACTTCTTAATCTTAGAATTATAACATAAGAAGCAATTATATAATACTTTTAAGTCACTTGTATATGTTATTGCCGGGGCACAATTTTTCGAAGGAAAACTGAGAATTCGTAACAATTATAAAAATAATCGTTATTACGTAACACTTCACAGAAGGTACGTAACAGAAATTCCACTAATGCAACACTTCACAGAAGGTGCACAGATTTCTACCAACACGAACACTTCACCGAAGGTGCGCTAATAGAATTCTGATAAACGAAGATTGCAACACTTCACAGAAGGTGCACAGATTTCTATCAACGCAAACACTTCACCGAAGGTGCGCTAATAGAATTCTGATAAACGAAGAAGGTGACAGGCGAAAGATGAAAAAACTCATGCTGGGGTGAATGATCACCGTTGCTCAAAGCTTTATTCGCCCCACACGAATAGCTTCCAGGAACCAGCAAGTTCGTCGGAGAACTTGGAACACTCTTGCTCTTCTGACTCCTCGGATGAACACGAACTCCCATGCAAAACTCAACGCTGGTACAATACCTCTCTTCTCTCTCACAGCTTCTAAACACTTGTAAACTATCTGTCTACTACTTGTGTATATGTTCCTCTCGGTGAGAGAGAAGGAGGAGACCTTAAATAGGCTCCTGCAACAACTGCCCGATTAGCACAATGTTAGGGACGTGGTAGTAACCACCCCGAACATGGAGCAACCGCTCAGAACATGTAAAAACACATTCTGCCGCAAGTTGTGACACTCGCGTAACAAGCGTGATTTGCACTTTACGCACACAGCCATTTTACGCAACCTGCGCACACTACGCACTCTACGCACACTGCGTACGCTGCGCACACTGCGCACTCTGTGCACTCTACGCACGCGCACTGGGCTGCGCACTGGGCTGCGTACTGGGCTGCGTAACTGGGCTCGCGTAACGGGCCGCGTAACGTGGTCGCGCAACGAGCGCAACTTAAGCGCACTATGTGCCTAGCGACGATGCTGACGTGCTGTCACGTCCCAGAACCAGAATACTGGAGAGCGGGGGCCGACATAGCCAGCTACGTATATTGAAATGGAAACCACCTCGATATACGGTCACGGCTGTCTAGATATATGAGGGTTTACTACAAGCCAACAGTCTCTTATGGTCATGAACAAGCCTAATGTCTCAATCACAAGCAAGTAAGTAAGGTCGCAAGATGTATGATCATTAAATATACAATAATAAGGCGTCCCAAATATTACATATTCAGCTGATCATGAAGCTAGTCGTTACAAAATGTTAGGACTAGCAAGAGTTTAGTCGTACATGATCAACCCTAGGATTTGTTAATCATGTTTACAGCCCGTAGGCAGACAGTAAGTAAAAGTGCATCGAGCTAACAGGTGCTCGTCGGCTAAACGCCTCAAAAGAATAGTTTTACAATAAAGTGGGCAAGACAAAAAAGAAAACCCACTCTTGGCCCGGGTTCCGTCTAGTTGTCACCATTGGGCTGGAAGCTTGGTAGATCCTCGGGAGCTGCTCCGAAATCTGGCCACACAAAACCAGCTGGGTCAACCCCAGAAAGAACAAGTGCCACAAGGGGGCCACGAAATAAGAACAAAAGCCAGCAATTAGCATAAGAAAATCTAATATTAACACTAAAATTATGAAAACATGTCAGGATGATATACGACGAGATAACCATGGAACTATTCCGATAGCCAGGTTATAATCCGTAAACCAAACAAGGACCGGGGTTGTAACCCTTCATCTGAACAGAACTTGGTTTCCCACCATTTATCGGCAAGATAATAATATGAGAAATCAAGACAGGAAGCAATCTTGTACTGGATCAAGACATGACTAGACTGGTTATACCTCATTCAATCAATCACGGCCAAGCAGATACTACGGCTTACTACTTTAACTAACTAGGGTTATCACAGACCTAATTACTAATAAGATGCAGTGAGATGATTCCACAGCCACAAGCCCTGCAGACCATCCAGGTTATCCAGGTCGAAAGTTAGGGGTTGAATTCTGGTGGGTACATCGCCCGGGAGACAAATGTACCCTTAGGTGACTTAGAGGGTGCAACACGCGACGGTGTGCTGGAAATGTGCCCTACTCGACGGCAGGCTACAGATCCCAAGAGCGCCCAAGTAACGGGATTGCCTGTAGCTGTGTCATCTCTTCATGACTACTGTGTAATTCTAGTTATTAGCCTTAATCCATTTTGGTAGGTACCCCTGACCGTGGTACTCAGGAGTCCCATCCTAGACATGATGCAAGACAGGACAAGTGGATTTAACAAGCAAGCAAGAAAGAACCACCCACGGTGTCAAGGCAGGTCAAGCTAAGTTAGCCGTCGCAACAGCATTAAGTTATCAAGTCATGCTACAAGTCAGGAGTGCGCCGCCACGGGCCACTATCAAGTTATCAAGTCACAAGGATTAATTACAAGTTACAAGTTAGGTGTGCACCCCACTGGGTCACTAGCAAGGAGATCAGAGAATACCAGGATCATAATACACAGAAAAATCTCGAAAACCGTACTAGTCATAAACAATTACTTGCAAATCGTGTTAGGCCGTGTCGGGTCGAGATAGTCGTGCTGTGTTGAACAAGATCTCAGGAAACCCAATCTACAAAAGAGAAACCAAGTCGAGAAATAAAACCAATAATCCAAGAGCCAATGGGTTTAAGCAAGGGGCCAGGGGGTTGGGCATACGTGCAAGAGCACGCACGCAGGGGAGCATACACGCAAAAGCATGCACGCAGGGGAGCAGCGTACGCACAAAAGCACGCACGCAGGAGAGCTGCGTACGCACAAAAGCAGCACGCAGGAGAACTGCGTACGCACAAAAGCACGCACGCAGGAGAGCTGCGTACGCACAAAAGCACGCACGCAGGCGAAAACGTACGCTCAGGTCATGCGTACGCTCAAGTCTGCATACCAGGGCACGCTCAAGTCTGCGTACCAGGGCACGCTCAAGCCTGCGTACGCAAGAGACACGCTTCCAACAGGAAGCGTACCCAAGTCTGCGTACGCAAGAGACACGCTTCCAACAGGAAGCGTACCCAAGTCTGCGTACGCAAGAGACACGCTTCCAACAGGAAGCGTACTCAAGTCTGCGTACGCTACGCTAAAGAGCGCGTGCAGCTCAATGGCGTAAGCTAAAAAGCTCTGCACACTGCTCACTGTCTTCTCCAAACCAGCATGAACTCCATGGTTGAACCCAAAGCTTCAAAAGTTCATAACTTGGCCATCCGAACTCCAAATCCGGATTTCTGAAGTTCTAACTTGGGTGAAATTGAATTCTCTTCCACATGGAAACATCAAAATCCATAAACATCCAACTTAAATGGATCAAAACCATGTAAATCCGAAAATAAAAAAAACTTAGATCTAGAACAATGGAGACTCCAAATTACAAAATGCCAAGTTCTAATGTTGATCACCATGTCCTAATCTAGCAAATGGACAAATAAAATATGGTTCTCATGTGGTGGCAAGGTGCACTTGCCTATGGGTTGGGAGAGTTGTGTGGAGGAAGAAAAAGAAGAAATTAATGGAGGTTTATGAGGAGAGAGAAGAAGTTGGTGGAGTTTTAAAGAGGGTGGGATGTGGTGTATTGAGGGTGGAGCATAGGCTAAGGTGTTCCAATACACATTAAACCAAACCAAACCAACCCAAACCAATTAAAACCGGGCCACCATCAAAACCCAAAATACGAGAATACCGAAATTCTACAAGTTGAGAAAAATAAAAATACATGCCAAAATCCAGATACGAGTATAAATATGAAATACGGGAAATACGGGAAATAAGGGTGACAACTCTACCCACTTTAAAAGAATTTCGTCCTCAGAATTTAATCAAGGAGCTAGAGATTGTCACGACAAGTTACACTAAGCACAGGCAAGCTACACTAAGCAGTTCAATCATACAATCATACAATACAAGCAAGGAAGGGAAAACGTAAGGCATAAGAAAGACATTATACCTCACGAGTCAAACAGGTAGGGATATCGCGATCGGATGTCGTCCTCACGCTCCCACGTTGACTCACCTAGAGAGTGATGACCCCAAGCAACACGGACTAATTTAATAGTCTTGTTCTTGAGTATCTTTTCCCTCCGGTCCAAAATAGACACGGGCCTCTCCTCATACGAAAGGTTGGTACCAACAACCAATTCCGAATGGTCTAGGATGTGGCTCGGGTCCGAAATATACCGTCGTAATTGGGACACATGGAATACATTATGTACCTCACTTAGCGACGGCGGAAGAGCGAGACGATAGGATACATCTACTATTCGCTCTAGAATATCAAACGGCCCTATATACCTAGGACTAAGCTTTCCCCGCACGCCAAAGCGAATGACGCCGCGGTTAGGCGAGATCCTAAGGAATACATGGTCGCCGACAGCAAATTCTAAGGGACGTCGATGAGCATCGGCCCAATGGCGCTGGCGGTCCTGGGCAACTCGGAGGTGATCTCTTACCTTCCTGACCACTTCAACCGTCTGAGAAATCAATTCGGGTCCGAGCATCTGCCTCTCCCCGACATCGTCCCATGCTAGCGGGGATCTGCACTTCCTGCCATAAAGAGCCTCGAAGGGTGCCATCTGGATACTGGCCTGATAACTGTTGTTGTACGAGAATTCCACCAGGTGCAGATGATTCTCCCATGAACCACCGAAGTCAAGGGTACAAGATCTCAACATATCTTCAAGAGTCTGGATTGTGCGCTCTGACTGACCATCCGTCTGTGGGTGATAAGCTGAGCTGAACTGAAGGCGAGTCCCCAAACTCTTCTGCAAGCTGTGCCAAAAGTGTGATGTGAATCTTGAATCCCTGTCCGAGGTGATGCTGACTGGCACACCGTGAAGCCTGACGATTTGCCTAAGATATATCTCTGCTAGCTGCGCCGTCGACTGTCCAACTCTGAATGGAAGAAAGTGTGCCACCTTGGTAAGCCTGTCCATAATTACCCAAATAGCATCTCTGCCGGCCGGAGATCTGGGCAATCCGGTCACGAAATCCATAGTTATATGTTCCTATTTCCATTCTGGGATCGGTAAGGGTCAAAGAAGTCCAGCGGGCCTCTGATGTTCAGCTTTAACCTGTTGGCAAACCAAACACCGAGAGACAAACCGGGCTATCTCCCTCTTCATGCCATTCCACCAAAAATGCTGACGAATATTACGGTACATCTTCGTACCACCCGGATGAATAGAATATTATGAACTGTGGGCTTCTGCCATGACTTTCTGTCTGATATCTCCACTGGGTACACAAAGACGAGTGTCGTGCCGAAGTGTACCGTCTTCATGGATACATAACTCTGGCCTTCTTCCTGCTTCACATTCTGCTCTGAGTCGTTGGATCTTGGAATCTGTTGACTGCGCCATCCGGATTCTCTCAACTATGCTGGACTGAACCTGTAGACTGGCCATCAATGCCACGCTGGTTGGAAGAACCACTTCAATTCCCATCTTCTGAAGATCTGCCAATAATTCTGGTTGCGCCGTCAGGAAATAAACTCCGGCTCTCCTGCTCAATGCATCTGCTACAACGTTGGCCTTCCCGGGATGATACTGCAAATCCACATCATAGTCCACCAGTAGCTCGAGCCATCTTCTCTGCCGCATATTAAGGTCCTTCTGGGTGAAAACATACTTCAGGCTCTTATGATCAGTAAAGATCTCTACTCTATTTCCGTACAAGTAGTGTCTCCACAACTTCAAAACAAACACTACCGCCACCAATTCCAAGTCGTGGGCCGGGTAATTCTTCTCATGATCACAAAGTTGACGTGACGCATAAGATATCACCTTCCCATGTTGCATCAAGACACACCCCAATCCTCTGCCTGAAGCGTCGTAATAAACCGTGAATCCTCCGGTCCCATCTGGAAGGGTGAGAATGGGAGCCGTTATCAAACCTTGCTTCAACTTCTCAAATGATTCCTGATACTCTGATGTCCAAACAAACGGCACATTCTTGTGGGTCAACTGGGTCATCGGCGCTGAAATCCTTACGAAATCTGAAACGAACCGCCGGTAGTAGCCGGCCAATCCAAGGAAGCTGCGAACCTCTGCCACTGAACTAGGTACCGGCCATGACTCGATAGCCACAATCTTCTGGGGATCCACTTCCACTTCTCCTCGGGTAATGATGTGACCCAAGTACGAAATGCGATCGAGCCAGAACTCGCATTTACTGAACTTGGCGTACAACTGATGCTCCCTAAGCGTCTGGAGGACGACTCTGAGATGCTGCTCATGCTCTGCTTTACTCTTGCTGTAGACCAGGATGTCATCTAAAAACACGACCACAAATTGATCCAAGTAAGGCATGAAAATACGATTCATGAGGTCCATGAATACGGCCGGCGCATTGGTCGCTCCAAAGGGCATAACGAGGAACTCCCAATGTCCATACCTTGATCTGAATGCTGTCTTCGGGATGTCCTGCTCTCTGACTCTGATCTGGTGGTATCCCGACCGCAAGTCGATCTTCGAGAACACTGAAGCCCCTCTGAGTTGATCAAACAAGTCATCTATCCTCGAAAGAGGGTATTTGTTCTTAATTGTCACCGAATTCAAGGTACGATAATCAACACATAGCCTGGACGTACCATCATTCTTTTTCACAAGAAGCATCGGGGCTCCCCAAGGCGATCCACTTGCACGGATGAATCCCTTGGTCCTCAGTTCTTCAATCATCTTGTACAAAATCTCCAACTCTGAAGGCGCCATCCTGTAGACTCGCTCTGATACTGGTGCTGTCCCGGAAATCAAGTCTATAGTGAACTCAATCTCCCGTTCTGGCGGCATCCCTGGAAGCTCCTCTGGAAAGACATCTGGAAACTCTTCAACTATCCGGGGTAACTGCTCTGCTGCTACTGCCATCCGCAATACTGGGGAAGATGGCTCCACTGCGCCTCTGGAAAATAAAAACTCTGGCTCGCCGGGGATACTAAAGACAACTCTGCCAATATGGCAGTCTATCCTAGCATACTGGTTCCTCAACCAATCCATGTCTAGGACTACATCATAGTCTGTCATAGGAAACTCTATGAATCTAGCGAGAAACTCCCTTCCGCTAACCATGACCCGACATGAGGAAAACACTTGATCTACTCCCACAAGACCATTACCAGTAAGTATATTGAGTCTCACTGATAATGACTCGGACTCCAATCCTATCCGTGTCGTGAATCGTGCAGACATGAAGGAATGCGATGCACCAGAATCAAATAATACAGACGCTGGAGAGGAGTTGACGAGAATAGTACCTGCCACAACCTCACCTGGTGCAACTTCTTCTTCCATAGCCATCATCATGGCCTGACCTTGTCCTCTGGCTGCTGGTCCCCTCTGCTGGAAACCTCTCTGCCTATTCTGGATCTGAGCCCGGGCTTGTGCATACTGCTGGGGGTGTTGTTGCTGGAATGCCTGAGACTGAGGCGGCAAGGGCCTCGAAGACTGATACTGCTGCTGCTGAACTGGTGCTGGGGCCGGTCCTCTCACCGAAGAGCTAGAAGGGTTGGATGCTGATGAACTACCCCTATTCGGGTAGGCTCCTATCGTGTGATCTGCCTCTCCACAAGCCAGGCACAATCCTTGCGCCCTACGACAATCTGCCACTACATGGCCTGGCTTCCCACAATGAGAACATCCTATCGCGGAAGCCTGCTTTTGCTTCTGCTGCTGCGGGTACGTCGGGGTCGAATGCTGAACCGACGTTACTGAGGCCGTCCGCCTCGGAGTTCCAATGGTCAATCCCCTAGCTGCCGGGGCTGGAGGTGATGACTGGTGCATCTGACTGTGGGACCGCTTCCTACCTCCGGTCCTATCCACGATCCTCTGGGAGGTATACTCATGCCTCCTAGCTGCTCTCAAGACTGCATCGAACGTCTGGTGCTCGAACTGTTCTACTGCCAACAAGATCTCCAAATGCAGCCCCTGCTGGAACCGCTGGGCCCTATCAAACTCGGTCGCCACCAAGGTGGGGGCAAACCTACTGAGTCTAGAAAACTCCGATGCATAACTGTCGACTGTTCTGCCTCCTTACTTCAAGTTGGTAAATCTGGTCTGCAGGTCGTACCGAGCCACAGCATCAAAGTACTTCGTCTGGAATCTCTCTCTAAATACTGCCCAAGCAATGGGTGCCACTAATCCCATAGCTTGCGCCGTCCACCAACTGCGAGCCAAGTCCAACAACTGCAGGCGTACCACCGCCACCTTCTCATTCTCAGGTGTCCTAGCTGCTTCCAGAATCACCTCGGTATCCTGAAGCCATGCATCCGCGGCAATCGCATCCTCGCTGCCGTCGAAGAAAAGAGGGTTCAATCGCTTGAAGCTGTTTGCCGCCTGGTTCCCTGGATGACCGCCTCTAGTCAAAGCATCTTGAACTGTCTGGTGCAGGGCGTCGCTTCGACGATCCTGGGAAGCTATCAAGGTTCTGATGAGGCCTACTAAGGTACCATCATCTGGCTCTGCGGGCTGGACGGGCCGAACTGGTGACTCTTTTCCAGTAGACACAACTCTGGAGGCTACCCCGGAATACTGGGCTAGATCTCCGGGTTGCTGCTGATCCGCGGGACGTGCTCTACCTCGTTGATCGGTAGGACCAGGTACAGTACCGCTGAAGAAGACGACACAGGAAACAATAAGAAAAGGACCAGGACAGATCAATGATATAAGCACAGGATCAGGGCAAGAATCCAGGGATTCAGAGGATACGAACAGAGATCAAGGACGAGTACTGATTGAGACATCTATCTGGTAAACCCCCACATATCTTGATTTACAAGACCTGCATGGGCTACCACTTAAACCATGTCACGCCCCAGAACCAGAATACTGGAGAGCGGGGGCCGACATAGCCAGCTACGTATATTGAAATGGAAACCACCTCGATATACGGTCACGGCTGTCTAGATAAATGAGGGTTTACTACAAGCCAACAGTCTTTTATGGTCATGAACAAGCCTAATGTCTCAATCACAAGCAAGTAAGTAAGGTCGCAAGATGTATGATCATTAAATATACAATAATAAGGCGTCCCAAATATTACATATTCAGCTGATCATGAAGCTAGTCGTTACAAAATGTTAGGACTAGCAAGAGTTTAGTCGTACATGATCAACCCTAGGATTTGTTAATCATGTTTACAGCCCGTAGGCAGACAGTAAGTAAAAGTGCATCGAGCTAACAGGTGCTCGTCGGCTAAACACCTCAAAAGAATAGTTTTACAATAAAGTGGGCAAGACAAAAAGGAAAACCCACTCTTGGCCCGGGTTCCGTCTAGTTGTCACCATTGGGATGGAAGCTTGGTAGATCCTCGGGAGCTGCTCCAAAATCTGGCCACACAAAACCAGCTGGGTCAACCCCAGAAAGAGCAAGTGCCACAAGGGGGCCACGAAATAAGAACAAAAGCCAGCAATTAGCACAAGAAAATCTAATATTAACACTAAAATTATGAAAATATGTCAGGATGATATACGACGAGATAACCATGGAACTATTCCGATAGCCAGGTTACAACCCGTAAACCAAACAAGGACCGGGGTTGTAACCCTTCATCTGAACAGAACTTGGTTTCCTACCATTTATCGGCAAGATAATAATGTGAGAAATCAAGACAGGAAGCAATCTTGTACTGGATCAAGACATGACTAGACTGGTTATACCTCATTCAATCAATCACGGCCAAGCAGATACTACGGCTTACTACTTTAACTAACTAGGGTTATCACAGACCTAATTACTAACAAGATGCAGTGAGATGATTCCACAGCCACAAGCCCTGCAGACCATCCAGGTTACCCAGGTCGAAAGTTAGGGGTTGAATTTTGGTGGGTACATCGCTCGGAAGACAAATGTACCCTTAGGTGACTTAGAGGGTGCAACACGCGACGGTGTGCAGGAAATGTGCCCTACTCGACGGCAGGCTACAGATCCCAAGAGCGCCCAGGTAACGGGATTGCCTGTAGCTGTGTCATCTCTTCATGACTACTGTGTAATTCTAGTTATTAGCCTCAATCCATTTTGGTAGGTACCCCTGCCGTGGTACTCAGGAGTCCCATCCTAGACATGATGTAAGACAGGACAAGTGGATTTAACAAGCAAGCAAGAAAGAACCACCCACGGTGTCAAGGCAGGTCAAGCTAAGTTAGCCGTCGCAACAGCATTAAGTTATCAAGTCATGCTACAAGTCAGGAGTGCGCCGCCACGGGCCACTATCAAGTTATCAAGTCACAAGGATTAATTACAAGTTACAAGTTAGGTGTGCACCCCACTGGGTCACTAGCAAGGAGATTAGAGAATACCAGGATCATAATACACAGAAAAATCTCGAAAACCGTACTAGTCATAAACAATTACTTACAAATCGTGTTAGGCCGTGTCGGGTCGAGATAGTCATGCTGTGTTGAACAAGATCTCAGGAAACCCAATCTACAAAAGAGAAACCAAGTCGAGAAATAAAACCAATAATCCAAAAGCCAATGGGTTTAAGCAAGGGGCCAGGGGGTTGGGCATACGTGCAAGAGCACGCACGCAGGGGAGCATACACGCAAAAGCACGCACTCAGGGGAGCAGCGTACGCACAAAAATACGCACGCAGGAGAGCTGCGTACGCACAAAAGCACGCACACAGGAGAACTGCGTACGCACAAAAGCACGCATGCAGGAGAGCTGCGTACGCACAAAAGCACGCACGCAGGCAAAAATGTACGCTCAGGTCATGCGTACGCTCAAGTCTGCGTACCAGGGCACGCTCAAGTCTGCGTACCAGGGCACGCTCAAGCCTGCGTACGCAAGAGACACGCTTCCAACAGGAAGCGTACCCAAGTCTGCGTACGCAAGAGACACGCTTCCAACAGGAAGCGTACTCAAGTCTGCGTACGCAAGAGACAAGCTTCCAACAGGAAGCGTACTTAAGTCTGCGTACGCTACGCTAAAGAGCGCGCGCAGCTCAGTGGCGTAAGCTAAAAAGCTTTGCACACTGCTCATTGTCTTCTCCAAACCATCAAGAACTCCATGGTTGAACCCAAAGCTTCAAAAGTTCATAACTTGGCCATCCGAACTCTAAATCCGAATTTTCGAAGTTCTAACTTGTGTGAAATTGAATTCTCTTCCATATGGAAACATCAAAATCCATAAAAATTCAACTTAAATGGATCAAAATCATGTAAATCCGAAAATAAAGAAAACTTAGATCTAGAACAATGGAGACTCCAAATCACAAAATGCCAAGTTCTAATGTTGATCACCATGTCTTAATCTAGAAAATGGACAAATAAAATATGGTTCTCATGTGGTGGCAAGGTGCACTTGCCTATGGGTTGGGAGAGTTGTGTGGAGGAAGAAGAAGAAGAAGAAATTAATGGAGGTTTATGAGGAGAGAGAAGAAGTTGGTGGAGTTTTAAAGAGGGTGGGATGTGGTGTGTTGAGGGTGGAGCATAGGCTAAGGTGTTCCAATACACATTAAACTAAACCAAACCAACCCAAACCAATTAAAACCGGGCCACCATCAAAACCCAAAATACGAGAATACCGAAATTCCACAAGTTGAGAAAAATAAAAATACATGCCAAAATCCAGATACGAGTATAAATACAAAATACAGGAAATACGGGAAATGAGGGTGACACGTGCTAAGTGCAAAGTGCGCCAACGAAACGCCATATTACGCCTCATGAGCCCTTGAGCCCGAGTCCGAGCCCGAGCCCGAGCCCGAGCCCGAGTCCGAGTCCGAGTCCGAGTCCGAGTCGCTAAGCCCCTATGGGGCTTAGCTCCCATGGAAATAAATTTCCCAAGAGCAAAAAGCATGAATGCTTTCAATTGTTGATTTAGCCTTTTTTCCATTAGAAAAATAACCCCACATGGCACACCCATGTGCACCTCCACACCACATGTGTATCTCTAGAATAGGAAAGCTAATATATAGAGATACATTTGTTTTGGCCTAGTCGATGTGGGGCTAAAGTTCTAAACAAAAGAGGCCAAAATCCAACAATCTCCCATATATCTCTATATATATAGGTATAAGTGTTCCCCACAGTAACTGTCCATCATGCATTAGGAGAGATGTCACTGACGACTTGAATCTTTCCGTATGGGTCAAACAACAGACTATAATACAAGAATGGACAGCCTTGAATTCTGTATCATAGCTGAAATTCTTTCCATTCACATAATGTAGTTACATGTGCTTCTGGCTACACATTAAAGGCCCTGTGCCAGCCTGGTTTCAGTATATAATTTTGGACGTCTACAAGTTTACCCTCAAGAGACGGCCTGATATCTCTTTGTCCATACACTATAGGTGAGTTTATTATAAAGAGACATGGCATGAAGCGCTTTGCGCTTCCCTTGCGGTGCTACGCCGCTATGACATGGCTTAAAGTCGAGGCCTTACCCCATACCGAGAACCTCATCGTAGTGTTATACTACTGTAGCATGAGGCAACCGCCTCTTTGTAGTGCTAAACTACCCAGCATGAAGCCTTAGGCTCCCTTGCGGTGTTACGCCGTAACGACATGGCTTGCAAGGCCGAGGCTTTATCCCTAACCGGGTACCTCATCGTGGTGTCGTGCTACTGTAACATGAGGAACTCCTCCTCTTTGTAGTGCTGACTACACCCCTCTTTATTTTAACATACAATATTAGGCTAACTGCCTATTTGCGGTGCTATGCCGCTGTGACTTGGCCTACAAAGCCAAGGCTTTATTCTATTCCTGGGCAGCACCCCACATATAGAAACCTCATTGTGGAGTCACCCCACTATAGCATGGAGTTTCACTCCTTGTAGTGCTGTTCTACCATGCTTCCTGTAAAGCACACCAGGCATTCACTCTGCCTGAGAACTCATTAAGACAATTAAGCCAACCTTCCCACAGGAACCGTTTTTCGCAAAAAATAACAGTAGACAACAGTAGTTATAGGTCCGTAACCTCTCCATGCCCAATAGAACATGTACCCACCGTTCCTGATATTCTTCCAGTTAATGGTCCTCTCTTGAACCAAAAGCTAGATGCCTAGTAGATAAATCTTTGAACTAATTAGCATAAAACTTTATGGTAGGAATACAATAACTAATATTAGAATACCTTCAAGCCCATTTTATATGCTGAGTCATCGACCAGCTGGCGCTTGAGGCCCTTGGTGAACGGATCCGCCAGGTTTTCCTGACTCCGAACATCAATCACTACAATTATACCTCTCTTAATAAGATCGTGTACTGCCATGTGCTTTAACCGTACAGTCCTCTTCTTTCCGTTGAAGAGGTCATTTGATGCCACCGCCGTAGTCGCCTGGTTGTCGCAGTATATCGGTATTGTCGGTATTTGTGTCCCAACCATTGGAAGATCATATATGAGCTCCCGAAGCCATTCTGCTTCCTCGACTGCGGTGTCAAGTGCAAAGAACTCAGATTCCATGGATGACCGCGAGAGCATTGTCTGCTTCTTCGACTTCCATGATATAGCAGCTCCACCCATTGTGAAAATATATCCACCTGTGGACCTCTCGTTCTCCAAATCTGAGCACCAGCTGGCATCACTAAAACCTTTCACTACCTGCGGATCTCCGCTGTAGTACAGTGCATATGTCTGAGTCTTCTTGAGATATCTCATAACCCGTTTCACAGCCTTCCAGTGTTCAACACCAGGGTTGCTCGTGAAACGACTCAGCATTCCCACGGCGAAAACTATGTCAGGCCTTGTGGCAGTAGTAACATACATCAAACTCCCGATTACGCTTGTATACTCCAGCCGCCTGACGCTTTCTCCTGAATTAGGCTTCAGCTTTAGATCACACCTGTATGGCGTATCGATCCCTGAAAGATCCCGATACCCATAACGAGTGATCATTTTCTCAATATAATGAGACTGTGACAGCGCTAGTCCAGTGTCTGTCCGGATGATCTTGATCCCTAAGATCACATCAGCTTCCCCCAAGTCCTTCATACTGAACTTGCTCGAGATGAACCTCTTTGTCTCCGTGACACAGCTCATATCCGTACCTAGGATAAGCATGTCATCCACATACATACAAACGATCACACCTCTTTCATCAGCAAATTTTGTGTAAACACACTTGTCCGTCTCGCTGACCATGTAGCCATTTGACCTTATAACCTTGTCAAATTTCTCATGCCATATCTTGGGAGCCTGTTTAAGACTGTACAAAGATTTTACCAACTTGCAGACTTTGTCTTCAAGACCCTTGACGACAAATCTCTCTGGTTGTTGTATGTATATCTCTTCTGTCAGCTCGCCATTTAGGAAAGCCGTTTTCACATCCATCTGATGTATCGCCATCTTATGTATCGCTACGAGAGCAATCAACATTCTGATGGTAGTCATCCGGACTACTGGAGCATACGTGTCAAAGTAGTCAATTTTCTACTTCTGAGAAAATCTCTTGGCTACTAGCCTAGCCTTGAACTTGTCAATAGTTCCGTCTGCTTTCATCTTCTTCTTGAAGATCCATTTGCATCCGATGGGTTTCGCTCCTTCAGGAAGATCAACCAACACCCAAGTGTTATTTGAGGTGATGGAATCAATTTCATTGTCAATCGCCTCCTTCCAGAAAACTGCATCTCTGGTCTTTATCGCCTCATCATAGGTAAGCGGATCTGCTTCCACATGATAGGTGACAAAGTCACTTCCGAAGTCCTTCGGCCTCCTCACACGCTTAGCTGATGGCTCAGCTTGTTCTGGTTCAATCGTTGTTTCAACATCTTCTTGGATCACATCTTCATTGAAGACTTCAGTTTACTGCGCACCCTCATTGTTCTCCGGTACATCCGTAAGTACAATATTCTTGTGCCTTGCAAATTTGTCTTCAAAATATTCTGCATCGCGAGATTCAATGATATGATTTGACTCAATATCAAGAAATCTTTGAGCATCACTCTTCTCGGCATACCCCAAGAAGATCGTCTTAGTAGTCCTTGTCCCAAGCTTCTGAATCTTCAGATCTGGAAGCTTGACATATGCCAGACACCCCCACAATCGAATGACATTCAAGTTAGGTCTGACCTTGAACCAGAGTTCATGAGGAGTAACGTCTGAAGTTGCATGAGGCACTCTATTTAGAATAAAAGTGGCCGTTAATGCAGCTTCATCCTAGTAGCACTTAGGAAGGCCAGCAGTCAACAACATTGAGTAAATTATTTCTGTTAACGTTCTGTTCTTCCTCTCTGCTACTCCGTTTGATTGAGGAGAGTACGGAGCCGTAGTCTCATTGACAATTCTATGTTCTTTGCAGAATGATGTGAATTCATGAGACCTGTACTCCCCACCTCGATCACTTCTTATTCTTTTGAGTTGTTGTCCAGTCTGCCGCTCAGCTTCGGCTCTGAACTCTTTGAACTTCTCGAATGCTTCGTCTTTAGCCTTCAGCAAATAGACGAACGCATACTTTGAGAAGTCATCGATGAAGGTAATAAAATACTTCATCCCGGCCTTTGTAGAGAACTGTTTAAAGTCACAGATATCTGAGTGTACTAACTCCAGAAGATCTGTACTTCGATTAACCCGAGAAAAGGGTTTCCTTGTGATCTTAGTTTGAGCACAAACTTCACATTTCTCTACCTTACCCCTACACTTGGAGATAAGCCCTAGACTAGACATTCTGTTAATTCGTTTAGAATGAACATGTCCTAGCCTATTATGTCACAACTTATAAGTATAAGCTGAATGAGTGATTGTATTAACAACATTGAACTGATTTACAAGCTGAATTTTGAACATTCCTTCGGTATAAAAAGCTTTTCCGAAATATGTTCCCCTGATAGACATCACCATCTGGCCAGCATTGATGTCCATCCTGAGGTCTGCTTTGCAGAGTAGGTCTCTTGAGATCAGGTTCTTGGCGATAGCAGGTACATGCTTCACGCCTTGAAGCGTCAGAGACTTGCCAGAAGTCAGCTTCAATACCACTGTCCCGATCCCAAGCACTTCAGCTTGTGCCTGGTTCGCCACCATAACCACATCAGAAGTAGGTGGTGAACCACTCTTTACTGGAGCAAACATGGCAGGTGGCTCCAGTGTCTACCCACCAGTCAGCATCAGTTCCTATCGCATCAACCTGCGCAATCACAGCAACAACATCAGTAATCATAGTTACCTTACTAGGCTCTCCTTGCTCCGATTGCTTGGCTTTTGCTTTGCACTCATTCTTAAAGTGGCCCTTCTTGCCACACTTGAAGTAAGGCATTTGAGACTTTGGCTTCTTTTTCTTGAAAGAAGTTCCCTTGACTTTTAGATTGTCAGGGTCCTTCTTCTTGCTGTGGGAAGCCGCCTGCTTTTTCCTTGGTTCCTTAGTATGAACCATATTGGCGTTAGCCAATTGCTTGGACAGTGCGTCCACCTTCAGTTGAGCCCGCATCTGGTCCTCAACATAGATTTCCTGCAGGAGATCTTCAAGGGTAATCTCCAGCTTCTTCCTATGCATGTTTGCATAGAACTTGCTCCACCCAGCGGGGAGCTTTGAGACAATCCCTCCAACAACAAACTTGTCAGGGAGGGGCATCGCCTCGTATTTCAGCTTTTGTCGTAGTTTCAGGAACTCCTTTACCTGCGGCAGCATAGACTTTTCGTCCTCAAAGAACCACTTGTGATATCTTTCAACCACAAATATTTTACTGCGGTTCTTGTCTTCTTCGTAGAGTTTTTCTAGAGACTCCCATATGTCTCTAGCAATAGTCTTCTTATAATAGGATTCTGCAAGGGAATCTTCCATAGCATTCAGGATAAGCAGCCTGCAAATACTATTTTTCCTTCTCCATTTTGCTTGAAGTTTAGTAGCCGTGATGATTGCGGCAGCAGACCCAACATCTGGAACAGTAGGTTCTTCCTCCAGAAGTACGTGATCTACATCTTTGAGTTGAAGGGTGAGATATACCTTCCTCTTCCATACTTGGTAATGTTCTCCATCAAACTTTTCTAACTTACAAAAGTCAGAATTGAAGAGTGAAACATTAACGTTTTCCATCGTAGCGTTAAAGCTTTGAGATTGTTATTGCCGGGGCACAATTTTTCGATGGAAAACTGAGAATTCGTAACAATTGTAAAAATAATCGTTATTACGTACCACTTTACAGAAGGTACGTAACAAAAATTCTACTAATGCAACACTTCACAGAAGGTGCACAAATTTCTACTAACGCGAACACTTCACTGAAGGTGCGCTAATAGAATTCTGATAAACGAAGATTGTAACACTTCACAGAAGGTGCACAGATTTTTATCAACGCAAATACTTTACCGAAGGTGCGCTAATAGAATTCTGATAAACGAAGAAGATGACAGGCGAAAGATGGAAAAACTCCTGCTGGGGTGAATGATCACCGTTGCTCAAAGCTTTATTCGTCCCACACGAATAGCTTCCAGGAACCAGCAAGTTCGTCGGAGAACTTGGAACACTCTTGCTCTTCTGACTCCTCGGATGAACATGAAATCCCGTGCAAAACTCAACGCTGGTACAATACCTCTCTTCTCTCTCACAGCTTCTAAACACTTGTAAACTTTCTGTCTACTACTTGTGTATATGTTCCTCTCTGTGAGAGAGAAGGAGGAGACCTTAAATAGGCCCCTGCAACAACTGCCCGGTTAGCACAATGTTAGGAACGTGGTAGTAACCACCCCGAACATGGAGCAACCGCTCAGAACATGCAAAGACACATTCTGCCGCAAGTTGTGCCACTCGCGTAACCAGCGTAATTTGCACTTTATGCACACAGCCATTTTACGCAACCTGCGCACACTACGCACTCTACGCACACTGCGTACGCTGCGTACGCTGCGCATACTTTACATGCAAAGTGCGCCAACAAAATGCCACATTACGTCTCATGAGCCCTTGAGCCCGAGTCCGAGCCCGAGCCCGAGCCCGAGCCCGAGTCCGAGTCCGAGTCGCTAAGCCCCTACGGGGCTTAGCTCCCATGGAAATAAATTTCCTAAGAGCAAAAAGCATGAATGCTTTCATTTGTTGATTTAGCCTTTTTTCCATAGAAAAATAATCCCACATGGCACACCCATGTGCACCTCCACACCACATGTGTAACTCTAGAATAGAAAAGCTAATATATAGAGATACATTTGTTTTGGCCTAGCCGATGTGGGACTAAAGTTCTAAACAAAAGAGGCCAAAACCCAACAGTATAAATATAGTAGGCCTTTGTTTACAAGGACTTAAAACTCCTATTGCGCATAAGAAAGTGCATTTTTATTATGTTTCTAAGACTCTCGGATAATACTCATCTTGTGAACATTATTGTGCATGTACGTTATATATATACTAGTGTATAACTCGTGCCATAATGGCACGGACACGAACCCGACCTTCTCGACGTAGGCGTGTAGGCATCGGGCCAGCGCTAGGGAGTTCCGGACGGAGACGCGGCCTTCGAACCCGGCCTTCTCGACATAGGCGTGCAGGCACCGGACCGACGCCAGGGACTCGTGTCCGGCGGAGGCGGACACGACAAAGACCACGGCGGCGGCATTCGGGGCGGTGTGGGGCCTCATGGAGGCGAAGACGCACAGGGCCATCGCAGACTCGCGGGGCGTCCGAGGGCGGTGAGGCCCGAGACGGCGACGGTCCAAGAGACGACATCCTTTTACGGCATGCCGTCGAACACCCGCAAGGCGTGGCCAGCGGATCCGCGTCGGGAGTAGGCGGTGAGCAGGATGGTCTGCACGAAGGAATCGGGCCGGAATTCGAGAAGGAGGGCGTGTGCGTGGAGCGACCTGGTGGCGGCGACGGCGGTGTTGAACAAGGAAGAGAAGGTGTGGGAGTAGGGAGGGACGCGACGGCGGAGCATTTGGGAGTAGATGGAGAGTGGGTCGACGGAGATGGCGATGGCGGTATTGAAGGAGAAGGGATTGAGGTTGGTCATGGCGGAGAAGAGGGAGGCGGCGAAGGAAGGGCCGGCGTCGGCGGCGCGATGGAGGAGGCTGCTTGCGACGAAGGGGTTGCGAAAGAGGCCGGCGACGACGGCGTCGGCGAGGATGGAGCGGAGGCGGCGGAGGGAGGGGCGATGCAAGAGGAGCTGGAGGCGGAGGTGTCGTTGGAACAACCGGTTGCTCCGCACCCAACATGGGACCTCCTCCTCTCTTATAGAGAGGAACGATTTAGTCCTTTCATCATCATTGAACCAAAGCACATGGGTCGGACCAAAAATTTACTGTGCTTTATATAATATTTTATATATATATATATATATATATATATATATATATATATATATATATATATATATATATATATATATATATAAGGCTCATAGAAGATGATACTTAAAACATATCGCCAATGTGACTATTAACCAACTTATATAAATGTGATGCGGTACAAAGACCCAAAAATAAATTCTTAGTATGAAACTAGAGATTTGAGAAGATTTGTGTGCGAAAGTTTTAATTGAAGAGTGAACAACAACTATTATAAATTTGTCTAAAAAATTATAATAGAAATGTAAAATAATACTATGATTATCGTTAAAGATGTCAACGTCGAAAGCGGAGAAGCAGCGTTGAAAACATCAACGTCGAAAGCGGAGAAGCTACGTTGAAGACGTCAACGTCGAAAGCAAAGAATCAACGTTGATAGAGAGATCCACTTTAAAATTTTGGCATCGCACCATATAAACTCAAAATAGATTTCTTATTCTCAATTCTTCGATCCATCACTTATCAAGTTACAAACTATTTATAGGTTACAAAGCAATCCAAAGAAGATGAACTAAATCTCTACGTTCTTATCCATAAGATAAGTCAATCCCTAACCAACCCCAATCAACTCAACAGTTAAAATTATCTTTATTTTGGTTTATCATAACAAACAGACTAAAGAAATCCAAAATAACCGAAAATTCAAGTTGTTCTCCATCATTCGCCTCAACTTTGAAAAATTTACCTCCTGGTGAATCAAGTGTGAAATCCGAGAATTATGCTCCTGTTGATGCCCTCCAATTCGGCCATGGTCAAGGCCTTCGCTTTGACAACTTAGTCAATATTGAGGTTTTTAACAAGACGAGAAAATTTCATGGCAGTACTGGGAGTTGTGGAAGAAGTAGAATTTCAACATGGACCTATCAAGCACTCCAACAACTTGTGGATGTCTCTATGTCTCCAGAAAGATAAAATGATTGCCCCTACAATCAATTATTATTTTCTGCAAGCTATTACAATTATTTATAACAAACATGTAATAGAAATTGTTCACAGGTTCAATTATTGGGACTTGTTCAAAATATTTAGGTGACATAATAGGTTTTTTTAATTTATTGGTTTCATCAAATGACATATTTAATTCTTCTAATGATGATATATAACACTCAAAAATTATTAATGGTTTAAATTTTGACTTATAGAACTAAAAATTTATGACATGTGACTCAGACTCGGATTTAACTTCTGATTCATCTATGACATACTCGGTATGTTCTACTAATAAATTTTATATGTATATAGGATCACTGTTAGCAATAGTTTTTTACTTTATTATGATTGCAAAATTCTTCAAACACTTTTTTTTAACAAGCATCTTATCATATATATTATCGATTATCGCACAAAGTTGTTACGAGAAATTTTGTGTAGACATTCTTGTATGGGTCTTACTTATCTTCGTATACAACTATTTTTAAACGAGAGTTTGGCTCTGATACCAATTTGACGCGGGACGAAGACCCAAAAATAAATTATTATTATTAAATTAGAGATATGAAAAGATTTGGGTGCGAAAGCTTTAATTGAAGAGTGAACAACAACTATTATAAATCTGTCTCAAACATTATATTAGAAATGCAAAATAATGCTATGATTATCGTTGAAGATGTCAACGTCGAAAGTGGAGAAGCAGCGTTGAAAGCATCAACATCGAAAGTGAAGAAGCTACGTTGAAGACGTCAACGTTGAAAGCGGAGAAGCAACGTTGATAGAGAGACCCACTTTAAGGTTTTGACATTGCACCATATAAACTCAAAATATATTTCTTATTCTCAATTCTTCGATCCATCACTTATGAAATTACAAACTATTTATAGGTTATAAAACAATCAAAAGAAGATAAGCTAAATATCTACGTTCTTATCCATAAGATAAGTCAATCCCTAACCAATCCCAACCAACTCAAGAGATAAAATTCTCTTTATTTTGGTTTATCCTAACAAACAAACTAAAAAAAAAAAAATCCAAAATGACCGAAAATCCAAGTTGTTCTTCTTCAAAATGTCACAATATCTCTACTATTATAAAGCGGCTTCAAAAAAATTCAAAAATAAGCCATGTAAATCGTATGTATATCCTCAATTAATTTAAAAAAAGTATACGAAAGACAATAATTCTAAAAATAACTTTTGATTGTATAAATGAACCATCACAATAAGGAAGAAAATCCTAACTATATATATATATATATATATATATATATATATATATATATATATATATATATATATATATATATATATATATGAGGGATCCGTATTCCCTCATTTTTACATCCCCCAAGCATCTCCACGATAACATCCATTGAATTTTGTTTAATTCGTCTAATCTTAACCATTGAAAAATCAGCGGTTAAGATTAGATGACTTAAATAAGATCCAATGAATGTAAAAGAGGGGATGCTTGGGGGATGCAAAAGTGAGGGAATGTAGATCCCTCCTCATATATATATATATATATATATATATATATATATATATATATATATATATATATATATATATATATATATATATATATATAGGAGGTATCAATATTCCCTTACTTTTGCATCCCCTAAGCATCCTCTCTTTCACATCTGTTGGATCTTGTTTAAGTCATTTAATCTTAACCATGAAAAATCAACGGTTAAAATTAGATGACTTAAAGCAAGATACAATGTGTGTTATCATGGGGATGCTTGGGGGATGCAAAAGTGAGAGATTTAGCACAAAATTTTTGAGTGCTCAACCGGAAATAAGAAATAATCAACAAAATCTTTATCCCATAACTCTTGTATAGAGGCATGGTTAGGATTTAGCTAACAAATTTACTATGATATAAAATTTGTGTAATTAAGACACGGTACGGAACGGACACTCCGATTCATGAATAGTATCATATTCGTTTTGTTGCTTGTTAGGGGATTCACTAATTCTAAGTTTCACATTTGTACTTATATATCGTTATATATTTATTTGTAATATGTACATAGTTGTTGTGTATAAAGTATATCATTTATATGTATATTTTGGAGCCCTTTAAGAATTTAAGATTTATGTAATTATTCCCTAGATTTTAGCTTACTTGTTATAAAACTAATATAACTCACGATATCTAACATGTTAAATCTCAACTAGGTTAGTATTGAAAATAGTGATAAATCACCTAGATCCTAGAAATTTTAACTAAACAAATATATATTTAGAAAAAAATTATAGGCACTTTATTTTTTACTTGAGGATAGCCCAATTTTTTTTAATCTATTTACAAGTTTGTCACTCAATTTTTTTTTACTTGAGGGCATCTCAAAATTTAAGTATAAAACCTAATTGAAACTCTCATTTTCCTATGCTCTCTCTTCTTCTATGCTCTCTTGCTCTCTTCTCTCTTCTTCCAATTCTTAAAAACCTATATCCTAAAATGAAGATTGTGAAAATTCTAGTCCCACTACTATAAAAGTTACAATATTCAACTGTTATTTTGTATGTCATCGATTAATTATGATGATTAGATTTTTCAAACATTTGATCCACATATATGTTGGAGTGGGTGGGGTTCCCAACCTATGTGGAGAAGATCCCGGAGTGCGACGAGCACCGTTCGATGTCGAAGAAGCTCAGGAAGTAGGCAACGAGGAGTTGCTGCTGCTCCTGCTAACAAAGGGGGAGTTTCTGGACCTGGGCCACCGAGTTCGGGCCGATCTCGGTCCCAGGCCGAGTTCTGGCCGAACTCGGTCTGGCTGTTCCAGAACCATTCTGGCAGCCCGATACAGAGTTCTGCCCGAACTCTGTGTCGTCGGACTGGGCGGAAATCTGGGATGATTATTCACCATTGGATCTAATCAAACGGTCCAGGTTTGTTGTGGGATTAGGGAGTTAAGTTAGGATTTCCAAACCCTAATTAATTGTAACACAATCGTAGACAACACAAGAAAAGAGAGAGGAAGGAGGCAAGAGTGCCATTACAACTTTGGAAGAGAAGACGGAGGATTGAAGGTCTTTTTCTCAGATTCGAGTAATCTCTACTCGTCGTTCTTGTTCTTCGTAGCCTTGTAATCATTGTTCTTGCTTCCAAGTGTTGTGGGGATCCGATTTGGATCGGAAGAAGTTTGTAGAGGGTGTAATTCTTCTATTTCATTAGTAGAGGCTTCTCAGGGTTGGACTCCGATCGTTCCGTGGTTTTTTCCGCAAGGGTTTTCTACGTCAAAAATTCTCTGTGTCTGCGTGGTTTATTTTTGGTGTTTTTGGTTCGTGCGTTGTTTGCTCGGTTCTCTCGCAGGTACTCTGTAGTTTGGGGAAATGTTTTTGCGTTTCTTTTCCAACAAAGTGGTATCAGAGCCAGGTTCTGGAATTCAGATGGGTGTCAGGAGTTGACATAAACTAGAGAGGAGAGATGGACGCGAAGCCGGTGCACATGGTGAACCTGAACGGCACCAACTATCACTATTGGCAGAGCAAGATGAAAGATTTGCTGTTCGTCAAGAAGCTGCATTTGCCCGTATTTGTATCCGAGAAGCCCAGTGATAAATCTGAGGAGGACTGGAAATTCGAACATATACAGGTGTGTAGATATATCAGACAGTTCGTTGACGAGAACGTGTACAACCACGTTTCCAATATTGAGCATGCAAGGACGTTATGGGATAAGCTGGAGTCTTTGTACGCAAAGAAGACCGGGGTAAACAAGTTGTTCCTGATCCGGACGATGATGGATCTATGGTACAAAGATGGGGCGTCTATTATGGATCACTTGAGTGATTTTCAGGGCGTGGTCGACCAACTGTCTTCAATGGGAGTCAAGTTCGACGATAAAGTTCAGGGACTATGGCTGCTGTGTACATTGCCAGACTCATGGAAGACCGTACGAGTATCTATGATCGCTTCTGCTACAGAGGGCGTGGTCAGTCTGGAGTTTGCCAAGAGCGGGGTGCTGAATGAAGAGATGCAGAAACGTTCTCAGGGCACTTCATCCACATCCCACCACTCAGAGGCATTGGTTTCAGAGAGCCGCAGAAGGGGCAAAAGCAGGGGTCCAGGTGGTGGCAGAGACAAGAGCAGAGAAAAGTCCAAAGGTCGGTACGAGGACTCAGAGTGTTACCACCGTGGCAAGAAGGGCCACATCAAGCGGAACTGTTTCGCTTGGAAGAGAGAGAAGAAGGGCGACAAGGGGAAGCAAGAAGAGAACACTACAGCGGCGGCCTCGATGCATGGAGGCGATGTGATCGTCGTAGGTGAAAGGTCATTACAAACCTCGCCTGCGATAACAATTCTTGGCTGGTGGACTCAGGGGCTTCAGCGTATATATCTCACAACAGGGCACTATTTGCTACTTACACAACAGGTGACTGTGGAGTGTTGAAGATGGGCAATGGAGATGTGTCGAAGGCGGTTGCCGTTGGAGATGTGCATTTGAGAACGAAGACGGGTGCGGTTCTTGTTCTCAAAGATGTTCGTCATGTCCCTGATATCCTTTTTAACCTGGTGTCAGTTGGAAGGATGGATGACGAAGGATTCTTCAGTCTCTTCGGGAACAGCCAGTGGAAGCTTTTCAGAGGTTCGATGGTGATTGCCAGAGGAAGCAAGAAGTCCGGTCTCTACTATATGGAGGGGAGCGCACATGAGGCACAGGAGGTGAACGCAGTCAGTGATGCGTCTACCGAGTTGTGGCACAGGCGGCTCGGCCATATCAGCGAGAAGGGGATGAGCTACTTGGTGAACAGGAAAGTGATTCCAGGGCTCAAGTCTACAAAGTTGGAGAAGTGTACACACTGTTTAGATGGGAAGCAAAATAGGGTGTCTTTCCAAAGTCACACAAGTTCAAGGAAGCCGGCGTTGCTCGAGTTGATTCATTCGGATGTCTACGATCCTATGAAGGTAAAATCTATTGGTGGTGCTTCTTACTTTGTAACTTTTATTGATGACTGTTCCAGGAAGGTTTGGGTCTATGCCTTAAAGACCAAGGATCAGGTGCTGCCTACATTCAAAGAGTTTCAGGCTTCTGTTGAAAGAGAGACGGGCAAGAAGTTATTGTGTGTTCGGTCCGACAATGGCGGCGAATACATCGGTCCCTTTGATGCTTATTGCAGAGAGCAGGGGATACAACACCAGAAGACTCCGCCAAAGATATCTCAGCTCAATGGTGTAGCGGAGCGCATGAACAGGACACTGATGGAGAGGATGCGGTATTTGTTGTCAGAAGCAAACTTGCCGGGCAGTTATTGGGGTGAGGCTCTTCTCACAGCTGCTTATGTTATTAATTTGTCTCCTAGTACTCCTTTGCAGGGTGATGTGCCTGACAAAGTATGGTACGACAAAGGACCGTCATACAATTACCTGCGAGTGTTTGGCTGTAAGGCCTTCGTGCATGTACCGAAGGACGAAAGGACCAAACTTGAGCCGAAGACGAGGCGATGCGTCTTTGTCGGCTACGGTCGAGATGAGTTTGGCTATAGACTCTACGATCCGATGGAAAAAAAGCTCTACAGAAGCAGGAACATGGTATTCGTCGAGGATCAGACCATGACCAACACCCAGGATTTCGAGACGCCTTTTGAGGCTGAGGAATTGCTTGAGTTAGAGTCATTTCGCTTCGAGCAGTTTCCAGAGGACATCGCAGAGGATCCCATTATGGTGGAGCCAGTACATGGAGTTGCTTCCAACCTTGATCATCAGCCTGCTGATGGTGGTCAGGGTGTCCCTCAGGAGGATGAGCATGCTGGGGAGGCAGTTCCTGAAGGGGAGGAGGCTGTTGGTATACAGCCAGCACCAGTGGCTCCATTGAGAAGGAGCGACAGAGAGCGTCGACCATCTACGAGATACTCACCTGGTGAGTATGTGCTATTGACTGACGGGGGATAGTCCGAAAGTTTTGCAGAGGCTATGGAAGACGAACACAAGCAGGAGTGGATGGAGGCTATGCAGGAGGAGATGAGTTCCTTACACGCCAATTCCACTTATGAGCTGGTGCGGTTGCCAAAGGGCAAGAAGGCTTTGAAGAATCGATGGGTATTTAGAGTGAAGCAGACGGATGATGCTACTCTCCCTTGATGCAAAGCGAGGCTGGTAGTCAAAGGCTACGGTCAGCGGAAAGGCATGGATTATGATGAGATCTTTTCGCCTGTCGTCAAGCATTCGTCTATTCGGGTGGTGCTAGCATTAGCAGCCAGTCTCGACTTGTAGGTCGAGCAGATGGACGTGAAGACGACAATCCTCCACGGTAATCTTGAGGAGGAGTTATACATGGAGCAGCCAGAGGGATTCTGTGAGAAGGGCAAGTCACATTTGGTCTGCCGGTTGAGAAAGAGCTTGTATGGTCTGAAGCAGGCTCCGAGGCAGTGGTACAGGAAGTTCGAGTCGTTTATGGGGGAGCATGACTATGCTCGGACAACGTCGGATCACTGTGTATTTGTGAGATATTTTGCCGATGATGATTTTATTATTTTATTGCTCTATGTAGATGATATGCTATTAGTGGGTCAGAATGCCACTAGGATAGCGGAGTTGAAGTGCCAACTGGCGCGGCCTTCTCTATGAAGGATTTGGGTGCAGCGAAGACTATTCTTGGGATGTAGATCAGCCGAGAGAGAGAGAGAGAGTCCAAGCTGCTACATTTGTCCTAAAAGAAGTACATTCACCGGGTACTTCAACATTTCGGTATGGACGGGTCGAAGAAAGTGAGTTGCCCCCTTGCAGCTCACTTTAAGTTTACTGAGGAGCAGTATCCATCTACCGAGGACGAAAAGGAAGATATGGAGCGGGTTCCATGTGCTTCAGCTGTGGGGAGCCTTATGTATGTTATGGTGTGTACGAAGCCAGACATCACTCATGCAGTTGGCACTGTTAGCATATATCTTTCAAATCCTGGAAGGGTACATTGGAGTGCGGTAAAGTAGATTCTACGATATCTTCAGAGCACTGCTGATTGGAGACTTTCTTTTGGTGGTGATGAGCCGAAGCTGGTTGGATATACCGACGCTGATATGGCTGGAGATGTAGACACGAGGCGATCGACTTCGGGCTATATGATGATGTTTACCGGAGGAGCGGTATCGTGGCAGTCGCGGTTGCAGAAGTATGCTGCCTTATCGACGACGGAGGCAGAATATATTACGGCGACGGAGGCTTACAAGGAGCAATTGTGGATGAAGAAGCTGTTGCAGGAAATGGGGCTGAAGCAAGAGCAGTATACTTTGCTTTGCGACAGTCAGAGTGCTATTCACCTTGTGAAGAACCAGACATTTCATAGTCGGTCCAAGCACATCGAGACTCGGTATCATTGGATACGGGATGTAGTTGAGAAGAAGGACGCGGCGCTTGAGAAGGTTCATACTGATGACAATGGAGCAGACATGCTCACAAAGGTTCAACCGAGGGAAAAGTTTGAGTACTGCAGGCAGATCGTCGGGATGACGACCTCCTCCACATAATTGTGAAGGGGGAGATTTGTTGGAGTGGGTGGGGTTCCCAACCTATGTGGAGAAGATCCCGGAGTGCGACGAGCGCCGTTCGATGTCGAAGAAGCTCGGGAAGTAGGCAACGAGGAGTTGCTGCTGCTAACAAAGGGGAGTTTCTGGACCTGGGCCACCGAGTTCGGGCCGAACTCGGTCCCAGGCCGAGTTCTGGCCGAACTCGGTCTGGCTGTTCCAGAACCATTCTAGCAACCCGACACAAAGTTCTGCCCGAACTCTGTGTCGTCGGGCTGGGCGTCAATCTGGGGTGATTATTCACCATTGGATCTAATCAAACGGTCCAGGTTTGTTGCGGGATTAGGGAGTTAAGTTAGGATTTCCAAACTCTAATTAATTGTAACACAATCGTAGACAACACAAGAAAATAGAGAGGAAGGAGGCAAGAGTGCCATTGCAACTTTGGGAGAGAAGATGGAGGATTGAAGGTCTTTTTCGGAGGAGAATCGGATTCGGGTAATCTCTACTCGTCGTTCTTGTTCTTCGTAGCCTTGTAATCATTGTTCTTGCTTCCAAGTGTTGTGGGGATCCGATTTGGATCGGGAGAAGTTTATAGAGGGTGTAATTCTTCTATTTCATTAGTGGAGGCTTCTCAGGGTTGGACTCCGATCGTCCCGTGGTTTTTCCCGCAAGGGTTTTCCATGCCAAAAATTCTCTGTGTCTGCGTGGTTTGTTTTTGGTGTTTTTGGTTCGTGCGTTGTTTGCTCGGTTCTCTAGTAAGTACTCTCTAGTTTGGGAAAAGGTTTTCGCATTTCTTTTCCAACAATATAAATATTTAATTATGTGTGTTTAACGTAGAAAAAATGTATTTTGAAAAAATTGGGTCATCTGATACACTAATTCTCATTCCGAAGTACCCTTGGTAAATAATTTGACAAATTAATTTCGAAAATAAATAAGTAGGACTGTGGAACATAACGACAGTCCTATAAATAAGTAGGACTATTAAAACAAACTGGCAGTCTTCTTTTTACTTAGGACTGTCAAAAAATGTTAAGTCCAGACAAACCATAGGACTGTCTCATATCTTGCAGTCCTAGTTAATTTTAGGATTGCCAGGATTTTCTGCAGTCCTAATTTCCTGCATTTATATTTTTCTTCAATTTTATGCAGTTTTATTAATTGTAAGGGTTATCGGCTTCCGATATTGTGGTACCCCCTCAAATTGCCGTTGATGTAAGCACTTTATTCTCGACTGATATTTGCTTTGAATCAAGCGAACAAGCGTTACATTGGTGCAGAGAAGTTGGACGGAAAAAACAATATAGTCATATGATATCAAGATCGGTCCAACATTTTATATATGATATTAAGTATACATTTTTTTACATGGAATGGAGTCTGGCATCCTGCTATTGTCTTCATATCAAAGTGGGATGATGGGCCAAGCTCGCAGTAAAGATATTCTAGTGTACCGTTTTCCTAAAAAATTTCTTCCGCGGTATCGATGTCGAGAAAATTCAGTAGATATCTGGCATGAATCGGAGTTCCGGACTTGTCCGAAATGCCGACAACTCCTAAGATGAAATGCATGTGTGCACGAGCCACCATATCGATAGTTTCGTCTTCGGCCTCCTTGTCTTTGAATGTCTCCTCCAAATATTTCAAAGGAAGACCATTTGACTTCTTGAAATCTTGAAGGGTTATAAAAGTACGAAAATCAACTCCAAGAGAATTTGATATAAAGTCTACGACACGATCATGCCACGATAACTCCTTCTCATCAAATATATCATTTATCATGACCCGACCTGTAACATTAAGGCCCAATATTTGATGGATGTCATCCAGTGTAATCGTCATCTTCCCCGTTGGAAGATGGAAAGTGTTGGTTTCTGGATGCCAACACTCTACGAATGCTGATATAAGCGTATTATCCACCGTCTTATACGCGTACCTGGCCAAATTGTACAAACCGTTAGAAATGATTTTGTTGATGACGGCTTCCCCTAGTCTGTCAAAATTTTAACTGCACTTCTTCCTGTGGTTCACGACCGTTAACATGCGAGAGCTCATCTGAAAAGTTAACAATAAGATGAAATTATAATTACGAAATATATAATAATCTAAATCAAAACTAAATTTTTTATAACGTAATGTATATACCGGGTCATTCCATATTTGTAATGGAATATGCTTGTCGAACGACGACAACATAGAGCAACCTTCTGGACGAGTCGAAATTGGACTAGTTGGCTGCTGAGAAGGTCCTGAACTATCATCTAGCCAGGTTCGGACAATAGGCACGTCTTCATCAGAGGAGGAAGAAGACGGGGGACTAGTAGGAGCCGCTTTCTTCGAACGAGACTAGCGTGCCAATGAGTGACTTGTCTCTATGGCTCGGGTTCGACGATAGTGACTGGTCTCTCAGCCACACGGTCCACATTGCGTCCCTTGCACGCCGACGCAGTGGACGTCTTTTTCGTAGCTTCCGCAAAACTGAAAAAGAAATAAATAATTTCAAATACAGGGATAAACAACTGGGACTGTAAGGAATGTAAGAAAATTTTACAGTCCTGCTTATATAGAGGACTGTAGAAAATCTACAGGCCATACATAAATCAGGACTGTAGGATTTCCTACAGTCCTACAGATATTACAGGACTGTAGAAAAAATTTTAAATACTACAGTCCTAAATAATTTCAAATACTACAGTCCTAGGTATACTACAGGACTGTAGAATTTGTCTATAGTCTTGTTGGTTTGAAGCCCGACTGTCAACTATGTTCGGTTTTCTCAAATCCTAAATTTGATTTTTAGGGTTCGAAAGTTCTTATATCAACCATAAATTAGTTCTAAAACTATTTTATTTAACTATTTTAGGCATTACCAAGGATTTGCAAAAATTAAATGAAAATTACAAATAAATATTTCAAAACCCTAATGGAGAAAGAATATTGGATGCATACCTAGACTGTGATGAAGGTTTGTGTGCCATTGCTTGGAATTGGAGGAGTTTGAGAGAAAGGAGGAAGGAGAATTTGAATAAGGAAAGAGAGAAATGGGATTGAAATTTTGAAGAGAGAGAATAGAAATTTAGAATGAAAGGTTTTGGGAAGGTAAAGTATTGGGACTGTCCTGAGTAAAAATTGTAAAACCTGGATTGTCCTGAAGTAATGGACTGTCTTAAGTAAAAAATGAACTATTTATAGAATTTCCCTATATTTACTGCAGTCCTAGAGTTAATTTATAGCAAAATTGGTATAACTTGTTCAATTTTTTGGATCAATAGAAATATTTATAACAAGGGATACTTGAGCAACCTTAAGAATTGTGTTACGACATAGATCATTTTTTTGGGCAAATGTTAAAGGCCACCCCCATTTTACTAAGGGCCACCAACTTAAATTTTTTTAAAAATTACAAGTTTGCCATTTTCAAAACACTAAGGGCCACCAAGTTTTTCTTTCTTCTTCCTTTGTATTCTTCCTCTTTTCTCAATCCCCAAACCACTTCTCTCAATCCCCACCTCCATTGTTGTCCCCACCTCCTCCATAGTTGTCCCTACCTCCACCATTGGTGTCCCCTCCTCCATTGTTGTTGTCCCCACCTCCTTCATTGTTGGTGTCCCCACCTCCATTGTTGTCCCCACCTCCTCCTAGCCTGCAGGCCTGTAGTGTGCCATCTGAACAAGAATAAAACAAGTAAATATACATATCTTTTCATCTATCCTCCTGTAAACTAGAAATCCTATCAGCTATAAGTTCTCTTGTTAGCGATCTAAATACAATCTCAACGCAATCTACCATAGAAACAACACCAGAAACCATCAATCTTGCCAGACCAAGTAGCGAGAAAGCCAAATAACCAATACTGTAGTTAGCTTTCTACTGTAGTCTTTGTAAGTTCCAGTTGGATTCCATTCCAAGCAACCAGAAGAATAAGCATTAGCTAGGGACACTCGAACAAGATTGTATGAGAGAGAGGTGAGCCACCTGCTTATCTATGGTAAAAGAATATTAGGAGAAACATAGTAGATGAAACTGAGATCGGCTTTCTTTTTCATGCATAAGAAAAGTATCCCCGCTCTGCATGAACCAAGTTATAAACATGTTAGAAGCAAACCTCAACCTGGGACATCTTTTCCATAGCCCAGGTTTTGTAAGAATAGTTGATGTTAATTTTCAAGGTACTTTAACCATCAGAGCATGGCTACAGTGACTGCAGGCCAAGCCTACAGTCCGAAGTATATTGAGGACTGCAGGCCTAGCCTGCAGTCCCCAATTGACAGAAGCTCATGGAGGAGCTCCTTTGCCAAAAAAAATGGATGGCTATAGCAACTGCAGGCCAAGCCTGCAATCCTAAGGACATTGAGGACTGCAGGCCTAGCCTGCAGGCCTGTAGTGTGCCATCTGAACAAGAATAAAACAAGTAAATGTACAACACTCCTTTGTCACAGACAAGCCTATGTTAGACTACACAGGTGAGGGGAATTTCCACTCACCATTCAAGTTTGGACTCTTTATTTGGTTATTTGTTTATACACATGAGACAAAATACGAAAGTTGGGTTAGCTACTGAGCTTCAGGTTAATGATTTACACTGGTAACGTGTAGTTTATTTAAGGGGTCCATTAAGAAAATTGCCATGTAGATTACTATTTTGATTTGGTTCACATTGAGTTATATTACACATGAGACAAAATAGGAAAGTTACTATTTCGATTTGGTTCACATTGAGTTTTATTCAAGGGGAAGGGGGGGCTGTCGGAAAGGGGGGGGGGAGACTTCGTGGAGGAGGGGGAAGGGGGGTTGTCGGAGGGGGAGGGAATTTCGTAGATGAGGGGGGAAGGGGGGCTGTCGGAGGGGGGAGGGAATTTCATGGAAGAGAGGGGAATGAACAGGCAGGGGGGTTGGGTTTTGGGTTTTTTTGTAGCCCTTAGTAAAATGATTCATTTTAGGTTGCCCTTAGTAAAAATATAAGTGTAGGATGGTTGTCCTTAGTAGATTGGTGGCCCTTAGTAAAAAGGGGGTGGCCTTTAATATTTGTCTTTTTTGGGGACCTTTGGAGTTATATGACCAATCCAAATTTAATTAGTAATCCCAACGATCACTTATTTTATAATACAAATCTTAAGGAATTCACTAGAAAGATACGCTTGAGTATCAACATAGCATTGACTCGAGTCCAATTTGACTTGGATTCCAAGAATTTATAGTTTACATAAATCACATTTGTCACGCCCCGATTCCGTCGAATCGATAGTCGTCCCCCGGGCGTGATGCCGTACGAACCTAATTTGCGATCGCACTAGGCATAGTCATAAGGCAATCCGAGACACGAGATCTAAGAGAGTACGCAGATAAATTGAATCACACAATAAGTAAAGGAACTTGATTCTTTATTGATAATGAACATCATTTACAGACTCCGGTACAAGACTCATTGCCGTGCGGGCTACAACATGACTCGATTACAAAAGAGTGCCGATGAGATAGTCGTTCCATACATTGCACACATCCCTCAATATACACAAGTAATCCAGTGACCTGGATGGGAGGGACGCTGAGTCATCTTCCTTGGGCTGTCGAGAGCCTTCAAAAGGGGAGTCGCAGAGAGAGAGTCTTCGACGCCCGGCCGAAGCTTCAAAAGTCACGAACGTCGCCGAGCTAGTTGGCGCATCCTTCCTGGTTTACGGGACCTGCAAGAAGCGAGGATCAGTACAAAACACATGTACTGGCGAATGGCTAATTAAAATCCAAGCTCTGCATTTGATTCAAGAAGTTTCGTAAACATATTAGCTAGCTATTTCAATGATCTTTCTAACCATCCTGCTCGATTTGCATGTTAACATATTTTGAGGCAAGCATATGAAATGGTGTAACATTAAGCAACTATCACATTTTATCCCGTGTCCCGTGCACTTGTTAAGCAGTGAAAAAGGGGTGTGAAGGCCACTGGCAATGTCAAGCCATCTCGGACTATAGCTGAGTTAGACGGTGACCCTTTCGCGTCGGGTAGCAAGCCCTGTGCGAAAGTTCCCGCGTAACTCGCGCCGATGAAGGGCTGGCGCTTGCTATACACTCGTTCCTCCCGGGCCGAATCGGTCCCTTGGCCTAGGTAACCGTTCGAGGAAACTACACCTTGTCGACAAGTTGTCCAATGACCGTTTTCCTTTAAACTTAGTTGATTTACTCATTTAGCCATATCGTTGCGATAAACGTTAATCGATTCATTCATTGTTTTGCATAGACCAAGTATTTCTTTGATTCTACACTATTATGACAAGCATTTATTTTACTTCACATATTGAGCTTTCAAGTAGAGGGACGAGGCGAAGGAGGTCAGCCACTCGCCTTAGGCTTGCTTCAAACGAGCGACCGGTTGGCTGCGCTGTCGTCGCCTACGCGATCACCTGCAATCGCATAAGCAACTGATTAGAACACTGTGTATTTCAAGGAATTTCGATATGAATGCGAGCTCGAAAACGCGTCATAAAAACCCATCAAAAACATTCACGAAAAGCGCATTCACGAAAATGAAAGCCAAAGCCAAATCAAGTGCGGCATGAAAACTAGAGCAACGGGAGGTCTCTCCCGACTTAGCCGCAGAGCCAATCCTCGAGGCGCAACCCGCTGAATATGGGACTTGGTTCCGAAGAAGCCATTCCATAACGTAGAATGGATCTTAATTCAACCGTTCCCGTTCGATCGACTCGGCCGATTCCGACCTATCGGTCCAGACCGAATCGATAGCGACAGTGTTCCTTTCTCGTGCACCCCGTGGACGGAGACGGGGCACGATGTAGGGACGGGGCACTACACCATAACCAACTAATAAAAAGTTTTATCCTCGAAACTTAAAGATAGAACCTACCTCTACGAGAATAACGAAGGAAATTTCTCCTTCATTTCCGATTCAAGCTCCCACGTCGACTCTTCGACCGAATGGTTCCTCCAGAGGACGCGGACGAGAGGGATCGCTCGATTGCGCAGTAGCTTATCCTTGCGTTCTATGATTTGAACTGGCTCTTCGACGTAGGATAAGTCAGACTTTAGCTCCAGCTGGCCAAAATCTATTACGTGGCTCGGGTCGTGCACATACTTCCGCAGTTGAGAGACATGGAAGACATTATGTACACCTTCAAGCGCCGACGGTAAGGTAATTTTATAGGCCACTGGGGCGACCCGCTCGAGTATTTCGAACGGCCCAACGAATTTCGGACTCAATTTTTCCTTCGTGCCGAACCGAGTAACTCCCCGCATGGGCGACACTTTGAGAAATACGTGATCGCCTACTTGAAACTCGAGGGGACGACGATGAACGTCCGTATAGCTTTTCTGACGACTTTGTGTGATCTTTAATCTTTTCCGAATGAGCCGAATCTTCTGCACGGTCTGTTCAACCAGTTCCGGATCGAGAATCTGCCGCTCTCCGACTTCGTCCCAGCAAATGGATGATCGGCACTTGCGCCCGTACAAGGCTTCATACGGCGCCATTTGAATGCTGGATTGATAGCTATTGTTGTACGCAAATTCGGCCAGCGGTAGATGATTGTCCCAGCTTGATTTGAAGTCAATTGCGCAGAGTCGTAGCATGTCTTCGAGAATCTGATTGATGTGCTCCGTTTGGCCGTCGGTCTGAGGATGGTAAGCTGAGCTGAACTGCAACTTGGCACCCAGCGCCGACTGAAGGCTACTCCAGAATCACGACATGAACCGTAAATCCCGATCAGAGACGATGGATACTGGAACTTCGTGCAGCCGTACTATCTCATCAAGATATATCTGCGCCAGGCGATCAACGCTCCAAGTAATTTTGATGGCAATAAAATGCGCTGACTTGGTTAATCGATCGACGATGACCCAGATAGCATTATTTCCTCGCGGCGTCTTCGGCATACCAATAATAAAATCTATGCACACGTGCTGCCACTTCTATTCTGGAATCGCCAGATTCTGCATCTCCCCGCCCGGTCTCTGGTGCTCAGCTTTCACCTGCTGACAGGCCATGCATTGCAACACGAAGAGTGCCACATCTTTTTTTATCCCGTGCTACCAGAAGTTTGTGCGGAGGTCCTTGTACATCTTCGTGCTACCGGGATGTAAAGTATATTTCGTATAGTGCGCCTCCGACAGTATCTCCTTTCTGAGTTCTGAATCGTCCGGAACGCATAGCCTACCCTTCAATCGAAGCACGCCGGTTTCGTCTTCCGCAAAGTCGGTCGTCCTGTCCGTCGAGATTAGCTCTCGCACTTTCTTCAGGTATGGATCGTCCGTCTGAGCGGTCTTGATCTTATCAAGCAAGCTCGGCTCTAACTACAACTTTGCCAACTGCACATTCCGGAATCTGACTCGGAGCTCGATGCCCATCTCTTCTAGGTCGCGTAGCAGTCGGGGGTCGATGGATAACGAGGCAATGTACTTCCGACTCAAAACGTCCGCCACAATATTTCCCTTTCCCGGCGTATAGTCGATAGTCAAGTTGTAATCTTTGATTAGTTCCAGCCAACGCCTTTGCCGCAAGTTCAGTTCCTTCGGCGTGAATAGATACTTGAGGCTCTTGTGATCGGTATAGATCGTGCACACCACGCCATAGAGATAGTGGCGCCATAATTTTAACGCGAACACAATCGCCGCTAACTCCAGGTCATGCGTGGGATAGTTCTTCTCGTACAGCTTTAGCTGTCGGGAAGCAAAAGATATCACCTTGTTCCGCTGCATCAGTACATACCCCAAGCCATAACCGGACGTGTCGCTGAATATCTGGAAACCCTCAGTCCCTTCTGGAAGCGCGAGTATCGGGGCCGAGACGAGCCTTAGCTTCAACTCTTGGAATGCAGCTTTGCAGTCGTCCGACCATTCAAATGCGACTCCTTTCTGGGTGAGACGAGTCAGAGGCGATGCGATCTTTGCGAAGTCTTTCACGAAGCGTCGGTAGTATCCCGCTAAGCCAAGGAAACTTCGAATCTCGCCGATGGATGCTGGTCGTTTCCAATCGACAACGGCTTCAACTTTCTTTGGGTCGACCGCAATGCCTTCAGCAGAAATGATGTGTCCAAGGAATGCGACGCTGCTAAGCCAAAATTTACATTTGCTTCGCTTCGCGTATAGTTGATTTTCTCGAAGGGTCTGAAGCACGGTCCGCAGATGCTCAGTGTGTTGCTGCCTATTCTTCGAGTAGACGAGTATATCGTCGATAAAGACTACTACGAACTTGTCGAGGAATGGTCGGAACACCCGATTCATTAAATCCATGAAAGCCGCAGGGGCATTCGTTAAGCCGAACGACATTACCAGGAACTCGGAATGGCCATATCGAGTGCGGAAGGCAGACTTCGGCACATCGTCTGGCTTGATCTTGAGTTGATGGTAACCCGAACGCAGATCAATTTTAGAGAATACCGTGGGTCCTTGAAGCTGATCAAATAGATCGTCTATGCGGGGCAGAGGGTATTTGTTCCGGACGGTGGCTTTGTTCAGCTCGCGGTAGTCGATACAAAGACGCATAGAGACATCATTCTTCTTGACAAACAGCACGGGCGCTCCCCAGGGCGAGATGCTGGGTCAGATAAATCCCTTGTCGAGCAATTCTTGTAACTGCACTTTGAGTTCTTTAAGCTCTGCAGGGGCCATTCTATACGGGACTTTCGAGATCGGTCGAGTGTCGGGGAAGGTATCGATAGTGAACTCAATCTCTCGATCGGGCGGCATGCCGGGCAGCTCGTCCGGGAACACATCGGGGAATTCTGCCACAACGTCGGTCTGACCCGCGTTTGTACCATCCTGTCGCATGTCTCGAACGGAAGCTAGATAGCCTTCGCACCCGGAATACAGCATCCGTCGAGCAGATATTGCGGAGATCACCATGCAGGTCGACGACACCTCACCACACAAGTAGCAGAATTCAGGCACTCCAGGTATGCGGAATGTGACCTTCTTTTCAGCGCAGTCTATGGTTGTGTTGCACGGACTGAGCCAATCCATCCCCAGAATGATATCGTAGTCCTTAATATTTAGAACTATCGCATCGAGACTGACCTTTTGACCACCTATACAGATAATTTCGTCTCCGCAGACTAAATTCGCAGCTAGTGGCATGCCCGACGGGATGTTAACAGTGAGCTCGAGACCCAGCGGTGTCAGGGGAAATTTGTGCTCGGCGGCAAAGTCTGCCGATATGAAACTATGCGTGGCACCTGAATCAAACAATACACGGGCAGGTTTATTATTAAATTGCAGTATACCTGTCACGACTGTGTCAGATGCGAACGCCTCGTCTCGGGTCATGACGTAGACGCGGCCCTGAGCATTAGGGCGACGGTCTTGGCCATTCTGTTGTGCGGTCGGTGGAGCCCGAGGTGCTTGGCCTCGGTTCTGATGGTGTTGTCGTGGGTGCTGGTTTGACTTCTCCGGGCAGTCGCGTACGATATGGTCGGCTCGGCCGCACCCGAGGTACGTACCATTCTTCAATCGGCACTCGCTGATCAAGTGTCCCTCTTTGTGACAGAAAGTGCAAACTACTCGATTCTTCGTCTGGTTGCCGCCTCCGTTGCCACGATTTTGACGTTTGTGTACGTTGTTGCCTCCCGCATTACTATGGCGTTTGTTATTAAAGTGAACAGCGCCGGTAGTAGTAGGAGGGTACTCGGACTCCAGACGGAGGGCATGGTTGAGTGCCTCGCCCATAGTTTTGTATTCGGGCACCGAAACATGAGCACGGATAGTTAAACGCAGGCCCACTTCGAATCGTCGAGCTCGACTTGCAGTGGTTGGTAAATAGTCTCCAGCAAACTTGGCCAGTTTGTTGAATTCGGCCGCATACTGTCGTACAGTCATATTCCCTTGTCTCAATTGCATAAACTCATTTTCTTTCTCCTGTCGCACGGCTGCTGAAAGATATTCTGTCTCAAATGCACTTTTGAATGTAGCCCAGGAAATCGCCGCCGTCTCGTCTTCACGTCGAATAGCCCGCTTCTGTACAGCCCACCAATCGTGCGCGTTCATTCGAAGTAGAAGTTGAGCACACGCGACTTTCTTCGAGTCCTCGACACCCAGAAGCTCGAACTTGTCTTCCAGCTCCTCCAACCAGTCGATCGCCACCGAGGGATCTTCTGTGCCGTTGAAGGAAGTACGACAGCTTTTAGTAAATTTTGACATGTCAAAGTTAGAACTTCTCGGTGCCGCAGGTGAGAGCACGGGCGCCTCTGGTTCGGCTTCGTTGGAACGAACCACAGGCTGGGTCACGGCAGGCGTCATCGTTGAATTGTTGTTGTTGCCCATGACCGACTGTACGATTTGTTGGAGGGTATTCAGCTGCTGCTGCTGCAGCTTGAATTGAGCCTCGAACCGATTCTCAAATTGAGTCTCACGAGTCTCCGCTTGCTGACGATGGAGCTCGTTTTGACATTGCTGTATTTCAAACATCTGCAGCATACGTTGCATCGGGTCGCCGGAGGGTCCAGCTACAGAAGACGTCATTCCCGTTGGGTTGACTGTCACGACCCGCACTGTCACGACCCGATCCCAATTTCTTGGGTCGACTCGGATCATGCCCAGCCTGCACCGTTGTTGAGACGGCGGCAGTAAGCTGTAATCCATATGCAGGTACAATCAACAACAATTGATACTAATAATTGCCACAATATTTATTTAAACGATAAAATAAAACTTGTTCATTACAAAGCTTGTCCACAATTTAACATAACATTATTTTATTTAAAAGATAAACTAAAACTCCAACTAAGCAGAAGTGTCATCATCATCATCAGGAACCTCCTCTGGGAGCACAGCAGGGTACAGCTCCGGGTCATAGTAAGTATTAATCAGAAGCTCGGATTCATCAATAGAACCTATTGGGGGTGGGGTATCCAGTCAGGAAAGGAGCAAGTACAATTATGAAAATAACAATTTGCATAATGATTAGAAACTTGCAATATTAAATAATTTCGAAACAACAATTTTCAATTATGAAGTAAACAATGTGATTGAGTATGCAGTATCTATGATCGGTTTAGGATGATTCAATTGTATCCTATTGATACGGTCCGGCCTAACCCCGTGTGAAGAGGGGTAAGCTCGCACATTCATTAACTATTGGGCTTTGATCATAGATATCTACGCTACTCCCCATTATCCCGATGCAATGATTCAATATGTAACTCTAGGAGAGAGTACGTGTAACAGTTGTGTATTTAACATGCAAAATTCTAATATTAATTAAACTGCAATTAACACAACCGTACTTGCCTTGAATTTTATTTGGACGAGATTTGTACTTCGGGATTCGAAAAGTCACGTTCTTCCTTGAAATCCTACATTCCGGGGAACTTTATCTCAGAAATACAAATACCATAAAAATCTAGTTGTAATCTCTATTTGTCTTTCCTAGTCTATTTTTAGTTATTAGCTAGCTAACACACATCACAACGTTTACTAATGAGTTTGAATTTAGAATTTCAATTTATTTAGGTTTTTCGGAAAAACTTGTAATTTTCAATTTACTATAAAACTTGGTATTTATTAACTTATTAGGAAAAAGATTGGTGTTTTATAATTATATATAAAATATAATTTCTTTTCTTAAAATGAGAAAATCATGAATTATTAATTAATAATTAATAATAATATTGATTAATCCTACGCATTTACTCAATCCCAGAAATCACAAATCTATTGTTCCTACTGATTACAAAATTTTGCAGAAGATAAAAGAATAGGCTTATGCCCTTACAAATTAATACATGAATTTAAATAAGAGAAAAATGGGTTAGTCCTATAAATCGCCTACAAAAATTAAATAATAAAATTTTAATTAAATTTGTAAATTATTAGAAGTCTCAGAACTGGTCCAATCTTCATATACAGCTACTCTGCCTCAACGTCCGGACGAACCGGTGCGTTTGCATTTCACTGGGCCCATTGACCAATATGGTCATCGCCCAAAAATGTTATTAAAAATAATATTATCCGAAAATCATTTGAAAATCATTCTTTATAATTTTCTAAAAATTTCGGCAGCACTCCCCCTGTTTTTGGTCAACCCAAAAACTGGGAAATGCTCCGTAAACCTGCAAAATGACTCCCGAAACCCGAAATTCATATATATATATCCATAGAATATTTTTTCCAAAGCCAACACAACATTACTGAATCAAAATTCCCCAAGAGAAACATCTCCAGTATCCAGAAATTCCAACAGAACTCAAGGAGCTCAATATGAACCAACAAAACCAATTCATGATTTTAATCTCCAAAAATGTTTCCGAAAATTATTGGAAACCCGAAGATTTCACAGAATATTGTTCTAAATAAATCCATTATTCACAAAACCAACTAGCAGCAATCCATTTCCAAAGAAACTTCGGAAAAACCGAATCGATAACGTAAACGTAACGTTACCGAAAAATCCGAATTCTCGAAGAATTCGGTTGGACCAGATTTCATCATGGACAGTAAATAAAATTAGTTCAGAGTGTACCCAAATCGAAGGTGCAACGAAAATCCCGAAATGGAACTCGGATTGCTGGACAGTGGAAACGGCAGCGGATCGGGGTTCTGGAAAATGACCAGCGGTGCACGGGAACAGCGGGGACTAGACGCGGCCAAGAAGTGGCGCACGGGTCGTCGGTCGGCCGCGGGATCGCCGGACAGAGGAGGCGGCGGCGCCCAAATCCGCTCGGGGTTGGCGCCGGAGGACGGCGGCAAAGGGTCGGACCGGGTCGGGCGCTTGGGAGGGTGTATGCCGGCTGAAGGGTCGACCAGGGGTGGATCGTCGGACACGGGTGGTGGCAGGAGTTAGGGCTAGGAGAAAAATTGGGAAAGAAGTAGGGGTGGTGATGATAGTTGGAGTATAGGGCTTATATAGGAAATGGAGAAAGGGGTTACCACATGGAGGAAGATGAACAGCCCTGGCCATTCATGGCCGCCGGAGGGGAAAGCCAAGAGTTGGCCGTTGGATCGGGGAGGAAAGGAAAGGTCCCAAAGTTAATGAATGAATTTTATTCATTCCTCCCATTCAAGTATTGCTGTAGGGAAATGATAAATATTGGGTTGGCTTAGGGCTATGGGTTAATGGATCCTTATTGGGTTTGCAACTAAAATGGGCTTAAAATATGGGCTTCCAAATACAGGCTAAATGGGAAGAATGAAAAGAAATAGGTTTTAAAGAATTGGGTTTATATATATAAATAGTAAAAGGATTAAATATGGCTAAGAATTTTGGCCTAATATCAATAAATATGGTATTTGAAAATTATAATTAATATTTCATAATTCAAAAAATATTTTGAGTCCAAAATTGGGTTCGGTCTGGGTTGACATACAAAAGTCCCAGTTAAATTATTTTAAAAGAATAATTTTACACTAAATAAAATAATATCAATATTAACTAATTATTCTTAATCAACATTTAACATTATTCTTGTAAAATTTTATTTAACAATTAAAGATTAAAAAAAATAATTTTGAAAACTAAAAACCATAGGTTTCACACGCACCCTAGAGTTAGGGCACGAGAACGTAACTACGCCCAGCCTACGCCGCAGTGTCGGCGATAGAACGCTGTCCTAGGTCTCAATGCATCTAACAATATAAGACTAAATAGTTTATACTTCCCGAATGGGGGTGACAGCAGATACAAACTCAATCACATCTAAGGTAGAGCATGATAATGATAGATAAAACATGAAATCCAAAAGAGATACAGGAGATAGAAGTCTAAGTGTCTAAGATACATAAACCCAGAAATACATCTCAAAACTCAAATACAGATACAGTAATCCACAAAGTAAATACAACTCCAGACAAAATGAAATAACTACCTAAACAACCCCTACTGTGTCTCCTCTAGGCTAGCAGGCAATCCCAGGCCATCTGTAAAATTTATCAACAGGTCCAGTCAGGACTGGAGCGAGCACAATACATCTCAACAGATCATAGCAGGTTAGAAAACATATAACATGCAGTAAAGTAAGATACAGGTACTGAAGAATGTAGTATATAAACAGAGAGAGAACTGTAATAGAAATATCTACTATACATAGAGAACTAGTAGTGACTAGTGAGTCAGAGTACAATATGAACATGTAAATGGCCTGGGATGATTCTGATAAGACACTAAGGAATGATTCTGATAAGAAACTACTGGTGTATTATTCATATGTCCAAATTCTACTCCCCCGTACCCCCAATCAATACACAAGGATCCAGCCAGGTTATGTTATGATACTATGTACAGACCCCGAAGGTGATAGACCCCGAAGGTGATAGACCCCGAAGGTGATACATAGTAGACCCATAAATGGGATAAGGATTCCAGGATGACTCTGTGATCATAAGAGTATATGTCACAAGTGATCGAAGAATCAACGAAGCATAGTGATACGCCATGTAAGTGAAACGCACAAAACATAGAGTACCCGATGCTCCCTAAGGATAACATATCAAGAAGGGATCCATATAGTACCAATCTGTGTGACCAATGTGACAGTACAAGTAAAGTAATCTACTGCAGGAAATAATTCTAAGCAGGATATGAAATGAACAGAGAATGTACTCGCCTGATATCTGAATGTCCAAGATAAAGATACTGTCCGAGAAGAGGTGTCTGGCTCCTAATTAGAACAGCACAGGTCACAACATGTCCAGAAGGGTAATATAAAGCACTACAATGCATTCTACATGAATCTAGATCAAACTAGGCCAAAGTCAACCCTTGGTCAACTCTGGTCAACTGCACTAGTCAAACTAGGTCAAACTAGGTCATGTCCTAATCCAGCAAGTCTTACTAGGCCTAACCAAGACTATCCTAGCAAGCACACATCAATACAAGGCTATACAAGCCAATATACACCCAACTCTATATAGCACGAAATTATTCAATACTCAAATAGGCAAGAATTCACATTGGATATACACTAGGTAATCTATTACTTTAAGCTATATATGTTTACACATATATACACATGCATATATTGGTATTCAACATTAGGTCTATAATCATGGCATTTCAAATGGTTATATAAACTTATATATTACAACACAATATGCTAACATATATATAATATACATACATAGCTAAGTTAACTGTATTCATAAATACTTATTTAAGAGGCTATGTGTGTGTATGTGAACATGGCAAAGGGGCAAGTGAGGGTTAAATGGGCATACATAGTGTATACATATCAAAGAGTGTCAAAGTGTAAGTGAACAAAGTGTCAAGTGTGATAGTGTCAACATAGTGTAAGGGGTACATGAGGTAATATAGGATTTGTGTTAACATAGAACATTACATCTCATTAACTTGTATATTGTATACATTACATCTATTATTACATTACATTCATGCTTTCATTCATTCATCATTCATTTATTCTCTTGCACTACTATATGTACCATACATTATATACTATGGAACCTACATATTCATTACAAGCCATACTTATACATGCTTACATTATCACCTCATACATCATTTATTTAACCATTTACTCATTCTTGTATTCTTTATTTAATTACGTAATATATATACATTTACATGGGTTAAAATCAAATAGAACATTATATTACACACAAGGGTGCACAAAATGCATATGCCGAATAGTAACTCCTACTAATAATCAATACTGTACCATCTCAGCATGAATTAAACTCTATGATTAAAGTATGTTATAGATCTATGTGTTAGCTTTCCGAAACTTCAAACGGATCGCATTTTTGTTTCCAGAAACTCCCGGAATCGCGAAAACACCGAGAACGCGTTTGTCTTTCGTACAGCTGACACTCAAATAATTTTCCAGAAAGTTACATAAAGAATTAGGCCTACTAATACATGTTTTTGAAAATCTAACTTCAATACGCTTCTTTTAAAAAAAACGGGAGATTAAACCGAGCTTTGAGCTAGAAGTTATGACATTTCGAAGTTAGGGCTGAAATTAAAAACGTGGATAAAAATCATGACGGATTTAGATAGTTTGAGCCAAAAGAATACACAATATATATCCTAATTATCCACAACAATAATAGCAATAATAATATGAGGAACCACACTCACAAACTTGATTATATAATCATCATGAACCATTTATTACATATATAAATATAGATACACTCTCATTACAATATATATATATATAAATCTATATATGTAACATGAACACATCCACAACACAAAGGACACTCCTATGACCTCCAAATGGACACAAATGGACACAAATGGAGATATAACCATGGGGGTCATTCCTATGGGTTCAAAATAGACCTATATGCATGAGGAAATGAAAAGAAGAAGGGATTTATACCTCCCGGTAGATCGAATCGAAGAAAAACCTTCCCAGAGCGACACCGACACGTAGAGATTCCAAAAGGATACGAACGAGCTCCGAATCCTCCCAAACTTTGGTAGCTTCCTCCTTGGCTAGAATGGAGAAGGAAAGAAGAAGATTTGGTGGTGAAATAGAAGGATTTGGTGGAGAAATTGCTAGGGATTGCTCTCTAGGAATTTGGGGAAGAACAAGAGAGAGAAAAATAGATGGATAATGACAAATGGGAGGCTCAACCCTATCCTTATTGTGGCTGGCCATAAAGGTGGTTTTGTCCTATTAGGAAAAGTCCAAAAGCCCCTACTAACCTATTCTATGAGTATTAGGAAAGGGCTAATTGGTTGGGGCTAAATTAGTCATTCTAAAGTCTCTAATCACACTAACCTTATCCATAATAATTAGTCTAACCTCTAACTAAAATATTTCTATCATGTGGACTAAAATTAATATCATGTGGGCCATGCCTAACTAGTGTGTGGGTCCCACTAGAGTCAAACTACCCCCGGGTCCTCGTTACAAGTCAGATTGAGATGAAATTCGAACCCGACTCAAATAATCCCAAAACAATATCATAAATAATAAAATAATATCAAAATAATTCAAAGAGGTCAAATGCAAAAATATCCTTAGGCCAAAAATGACAGTAAAATATCATAATCACATGGTTAGGCTCTATGTCAAACACTCTCTAGGGTTTCACTAGCAAAACGTCAAAACCACAAGTCATTGATTTAAATAATGTTAAAATGATTTAAAATCACCAAAAATCATATCATAAATTAAATATCATTATTAAAATAATTATAAACATGAAATTTCAAAATTACCCTCAATCAGAAAATTAAAATAACTGAAAAAAAATTAACCCAAAATTTAGGGTGTTCACATCCTACCCACCTTATAAAAATTTCGTCCTCGAAATTAAAATGTTCGTAATCCTTCTAGGTCAAACCCCCACAATCAAATCCCAGAACTTAAATAAATCATACCATCAAAAGGACGACATACAGGGTCATGGCATACGGCGGTAGTGAAAGTCTCATCTAGGTATTCTAGTTATGCTAAACCAAAACGGTCATAGGGTATCAAAACATACATGCAATCTAGGGTGCTAAACAAAGTTACAAAAACAACAAACCATCACAACTGTAAGGCAGTCTACCATCCTATATGAAAACTGATACTTATCATAAAAATAAAGATAAGTAACTACCCATTATCTTTAAAGGGTTCAGAAAAAAAAAAAGAAAATCAAAATCAAAGTTAAGGAATGAAAGCCAATTCCATAGAAAATTTCCAATCATAATACGTATTAAGAATATTTAGTCTTGATACGATCTAAGTTGATCAAATTGGGGGAAATCAAGATTTAGGCAATATGGAGGACAGGTTCAACAAAGTCTGAGATCGAGCATACAAGGATAGAGATTCAGGTCACAATCAAATTTAATTCAATTAAGTACAACCCAAGATATAAATATGATAAGAAAAGATAATTGAAGTCGATTTGGTCGGATTAAGGAAACTAGGATTCAATGATATTGAAAAACCTCTTTTAGAGAAAACAGGAAAAGATTTCATACGAAGTCAGCAAATCATCCCTCTCTAATACTATCAGTTTATCATTTGCTAAACCATATTCTTTTTTTTTTCTCTCACAAGTTCCAATATGAAAATCAACCTCTATATAACTATCATCGAAATTTTATAACCTTCAGTCATCTAAACCTTTACCACAATCACCATAGACAAAATCTTTAAGTTCCAAAACATTTTCCACGAAACATACCCCTCTTTTTAGGAGTCAACACTTATTCATTTAATCAAAATTTTAAATTCCTTCACCTTGTTTTAAATTAGATCCGAAACCTCTAAATCCAGTTTATGGAATCCTTGGACTTGTTTAAATCGAGTCTCGTATTCACTAAACTCCAATACCACTATGTCACACAAAATTTATTCTTATTTATAAATTACCCTTCATATTTCTTCAACGTTCACCTTCAATTATTATCCTTTTGAATTCTACACATTTTTTTTCATCCAAAAAAATAATTCCTATAATTTAAAATCCTTGTGTTCTCTCTGTCTCTAGTCATTTCTTACAATACCTTATTCAATTTCGTATCATTATTGCATATAGTTAGAATCTCTTCCCTATTACCAAATCCTTAAATTTAACATCATAGCTTTAATGTGTAACGTCTCAAGAATTAATAACCAAAATTTATTCAAGTTCTCAAAATTAATTGACCTCGACTATCATTATCAGTTTTTTTTTTTGAACTACATCCGTGAATTACTCATAACCAATTTTTCTGCAATTGTTTCTAAATTGATAACATTTATCACTCAATTCCATTCTAAACCTTTACCACATTTCTATCTCAAAATTTTTTTTGACATCCAATATTTTGATTCCTACAAAATTATCATATGATAACCAATTACGTCATTTCCATACTAGATGATTTACGTCACTTCCTCAACATTTCTCAGATAAAAAAAGAACGACATAAAGATTCAAGAGTTTTCAAGGTATAGCTGACAGAATTATATACGAGACAAGGAATTGATATAATCAGGACAGGTATATAAGACAAGAATGATGGTACTAAAATATTGGCAGGAAAAGAAATGGTAATAAAATCTGTTCTACTTATCCGTTTTAAAAGAGGAAACCATTTTGAAACCCAGAACTAAAATATAAATCCTAAGATAAAGTCTAGCAAAATCATCGATTCATTAAGAAGAATTTTATGGTAAGAAGTTACACAAGGTTTATAAAAATAGCTAAAGCTACAACCCAAGTAAACAATGAGAAACAAAACAAAACAAAACAACAATAATTCTTTTTTTTTTTTGAATGACTGAAACAAAAGTAGCAAAAACATGTTCGAAAATATTTAAGGTACAATCTGATAATCATATGCGTCTATCCAAAATCATGGTACTCTAAATCCTCGTCATACCAGTAAGCAAGGCTACGATAATCACAGAGCCCTTGACTTATGCACATATCTCTAGAATCATGGTATTTAACATTTTTGCGGTGCCGCTAGCTTGGCTGCGAAAACCTTAAATTCCCACACCCGAGAAATATATCCAGAGTCAGACTATATGTCCTCACCATGCTGGCTAATGTGACTATAGAAGACTAGATTCCATAACATAGATGACCTAGCCCATATAATTTCATCTTGCCAAAAATTAAATTAATCAATAATGCATACTCAAAAATCAAATCAAATTTATTAACGAACATCAAAATAACAAAATCCATCAAAATACAAACTCGAATGCAACAGCTATCATCAAAATTCAAAATTCGACAATCATTCATCAAAATTAATAAATACAACTCAAATTCAACAATAACCCATTAAAATCAAATTCAACAACAGAAAATAAAAAATAAAACAAATCAAGAAAAAAGCATTTTTAAATCGAAGTTAAATAAGATTCTCCAGGATCGTCCTGGGAATCTCACAAGGGTTCCTAACTGTGATTGAGTATCTTCAAAAATATATCCTATTTCTAGTGCAGGCTGTAGTGGTACTCAAGTTCGAATACCACTACACTTTTAGTCTCGACCTGCATGGGCCACCACTAAAAACGTGTCACGACCCGTACCCTAGAGTTAGGGCACGATAACGTAACTACGTCCAGCCTACGCCGCAGTGTCGGCGGTAGAACGCTGTCCTAGGTCTCAATGCATCTAACAGTATAAGACTAAACAGTTTATACTCCCCGAATGGGGGTGACAGCAGATACAAACTCAATCACATCTAAGGTAGAGCATGATAATGATAGATAAAACATGAAATCCAAAAGAGATACAGGAGATAGAAGTCTAAGTGTCTAAGATACATAAACCCAGAAATACATCTCAAAACTCAAATACAGATACAGTAATCCACAAAGTAAATACAACTCCAGACAAAATGAAATAACTACCTAAACAACCCCTACTGTGTCTCCTCTAGGCTAGCAGGCAATCCCAGGCCATCTGTAAAATTTATCAACAGGTCCAGTCAGGACTGGAGCGAGCACAATACATCTCAACAGATCATAGCAGGTTAGAAAACATATAACATGCAGTAAAGTAAGATACAGGTACTGAAGAATGCAGTATATAAACAGAGAGAGAACTGTAATAGAAATATCTACTATACATAGAGAACTAGTAGTGACTAGTGAGTCAGAGTACAATATGAACATGTAAATGGCCTGGGATGATTCTGATAAGACACTAAGGAATGATTCTGATAAGAAACTACTGGTGTATTATTCACATATCCAAATTCTACTCCCTCGTACCCCCAATCAATACATAAGGATCCAGCCAGGTTATGTTATGATACTATGTACAGACCCCGAAGGTGATAGACCCCGAAGGTGATAGACCCCGAAGGTGATACATAGTAGACACATAAATGGGATAAGGATTCCAGGATGACTCTGTGATCATAAGAGTATATGTCACAAGTGATCGAAGAATCAACGAAGCATAGTGATACGCCATGTAAGTGAAACGCACAAAACATAGAGTACCCGATGCTCCCTAAGGATAACATATCAAGAAGGGATCCATATAGTACCAATTCGTGTGACCAACGTGACAGTACAAGTAAAGTAATCTACTGCAGGAAATAATTCTAAGCAGGATATGAAATGAACAGAGAATGTACTCGCGTGATATCTGAATGTCCAAGATAAAGATACTGTCCGAGAAGAGGTGTCTGGCTCCTAATTAGAACAGCACAGGTCACAACATGTCCAGAAGGGTAATATAAAGCACTACAATGCATTCTACATGAATCTAGGTCAAACTAGGCCAAAGTCAACCCTTGGTCAACTCTGGTCAACTGCACTAGTCAAACTAGGTCAAACTAGGTCATGTCCTAATCCAGCAAGTCTTACTAGGCCTAACCAAGACTATCCTAGCAAGCACACATCAATACAAGGCTATACAAGCCAATATACACCCAACTCTATATAGCACGAAATTATTCAATACTCAAATAGGCAAGAATTCACATTGGATATACACTAGGTAATCTATTACTTTAAGCTATATATGTTTACACATATATACACATGCATATATTGGTATTCAACATTAGGTCTATAATCATGGCATTTCAAATGGTTATATAAACTTATATATTACAACACAATATGCTAACATATATATAATATACATACATAGCTAAGTTAACTGTATTCATAAATACTTATTTAAGAGGCTATGTGTGTGTATGTGAACATGGCAAAGGGGCAAGTGAGGGTTAAATGGGCATACATAGTGTATACATATCAAAGAGTGTCAAAGTGTAAGTGAACAAAGTGTCAAGTGTGATAGTGTCAACATAGTGTAAGGGGTACATGAGGTAATATAGGATTTGTGTTAACATAGAACATTACATCTCATTAACTTGTATATTGTATACATTACATCTATTATTACATTACGTTCATGCTTTCATTCATTCATCATTCATTTATTCTCTTGCACTACTATATGTACCATACATTACATACTATGGAACCTACATATTCATTACAAGCTATACTTATACATGCTTACATTATTACCTCATACATTATTTATTTAACCATTTACTCATGCTTGTATTCTCTATTTAATTACATAATATATATACATTTACATGGGTTAAAATCAAATAGAACATTATATTACACACAAGGGTGCACAAAATGCATATGCCGAATAGTAACTCCTACTAATAATCAATACTGTACCATCTCAGCATGAATTAAACTCTATGATTAAAGTATGTTATAGATCTATGTGTTAGCTTTTCGAAACTTCAAACGGATCGCATTTTCGTTTCCGGAAACTCCCGGAATCGCGAAAACACCGAGAACGCGTTTGTCTTTCGTACAGCTGACACTCAAATAATTTTCCAGAAAGTTACATAAAGAATTAGGCCTATTAATACATGTTTTTGAAAATCTAACTTCAATACACTTCTTTTAAAAAAATAGGAGATTAAACCGAGCTTTGAGCTAGAAGTTATGACATTTCGAAGTTAGGGCTGAAATTAAAAACGTGGATAAAAATCATGACGGATTTAGATAGTTTGAGCCAAAAGAATACACAATATATATATCCTAATTATCCACAACAATAATAGCAATAATAATATGAGGAACCACACTCACAAACTTGATTATATAATCATCATGAACCATTTATTACATATATAAATATAGATACACTCTCATTACAATATATATATATATATATATATATATATATATATATATATATATATATATATATATATATATATATATAAATCTATATATGTAACATGAACACATCCACAACACAAAGGACACTCCTATGACCTCCAAATGGACACAAAATGGACACAAATGGAGATATAACCATGGGGGTCATTCCTATGGGTTCAAAATAGACCTATATACATGAGGAAATGAAAAGAAGAAGGGATTTATACCTCCCGGTAGATCGAATCGAAGAAAAACCTTCCCAGAGCGACACCGACACGTAGAAATTCTAAAAGGACACGAACGAGCTCCGAATCCTCCCAAACTTTGGTAGCTTCCTCCTTGGCTAGAATGGAGAAGGAAAGAAGAAGATTTGGTGGTGAAATAGAAGGATTTGGTGGAGAAATTGCTAGGGATTGCTCTCTAGGAATTTGGGGAAGAACAAGAGAGAGAGAAAATAGATGGATAATGACAAATGGGAGGCTCAACCCTATCCTTATTGTGGCTGGCCATAAAGGTGGTTTTGTCCTATTAGGAAAAGTCCAAAAGCCCCTACTAACCTATTCTATGAGTATTAGGAAAGGGCTAATTGGTTGGGGCTAAATTAGTCATTCTAAAGTCTCTAATCACACTAACCTTATCCATAATAATTAGTCTAACCTCTAACTAAAATATTTCTATCATGTGGACTAAAATTAATATCATGTGGGCCATGCCTAACTAGTGTGTGGGTCCCACTAGAGTCAAACTACCCCCGGGTCCTCGTTATAAGTCAGATTGAGATGAAATTCGAATCCGACTCAAATAATCCCAAAACAATATCATAAATAATAAAATAATATCAAAATAATTCAAAGAAGTAAAATGCAAAAATATCCTTAGGCCAAAAATGACAGTAAAATATCATAATCACATGGTTAGGCTCTATGTCAAACACTCTCTAGGGTTTCACTAGCAAAACGTCAAAACCACAAGTCATTGATTTAAATAATGTTAAAATGATTTAAAATCACCAAAAATTATATCATGAATTAAATATCATTATTAAAATAATTATAAACACGAAATTTCAAAATTACCCTCAATCAGAAAATTAAAATAACTGAAAAAAATTAACCCAAAATTTAGGGTGTTCACATTGACGGAATGCTCGGGTCTAGAAGCACTCGAGCCGCTAGAAGCGTTCGTCTCGTCTTCCGCCTGAGCTTCCGTAACTGCAGGGAAAAAGAAAAGGCAACTCTCGTTAATTTCGGAAAATGTCCTGGGTTCAGCGTATGGAACAACTCTTCTCATCGTCACGAGGTCAACGGTTGGAGACTAGAACTTGACACTGGAGGCCAAGGACGTAAAGCCGTGCTCTGATACCATTATGTCACGCTCCGATTCTGTCGAATCGATAGTCGTCCCCCGGGCGTGATGCCGTGCGAACCTAATTTGCGATCGCACTAGGCATAGTCATAAGGCAATCCGAGACACGAGATCTAAGAGAGTACGCAGACAAATTGAATCACACAATAAGTAAAGGAACTTGATTCTTTATTGATAATGAACATCATTTACAGACTCCGGTACAAGACACATTGCCGCGCGGGCTACAACATGACTCGATTACAAAAGAGTGCCGATGAGATAGTCGTTCCATACATTGCACACATCCCTCAATATACACAAGTACTCCAGTGACCTGGATGGGAGGGACGCTAAGTCATCTTTCTTGGACTGTCGAGAGCCTTCAAAAGGGGAGTCACAGAGAGAGAGAGTCTTCGACGCCCGGCCGAAGCTTCAAAAGTCACGAACGTCGCCGAGCTAGTTGGCGCGTTCTTCCTGGTTCGCGGGACCTGCAAGGAGCGAGGATCAGCACAAAACACATGTACTGGCGAATGGCTAATTAAAATCCAAGCTCTGCATTTGATTCAAGAAGTTTCGTAAATATGTTAGATAGCTATTTCAATGATCTTTCTAACCATCCTGCTCGATTTGCATGTTAACATATTTTGAGGCAAGCATATAAAATGGTGTAACATTAAGCAACTATCACATTTTATCCCGTGTCCCGTGCACTTGTTAAGCAGTGAAGAAGGGGTGTGAAGGCCCACTGGCAATGTCAAGCCATCTCGGACTATAGCTGAGTTAGACGGCGACCCTTTCGCGTCGGGTAGCGAGCCCTGTGCGAAAGTTCCCACGTAACTCGCGCCGATGAAGGGCTGGCGCTTGCTATACACTCGTTCCTCCCGGGCCGAATCGGTCCCTTGGCCTAGGTAACCGTTCGAGGAAACTACACCTTGTCGACAAGTTGTCCAATGACCGTTTTCCTTTGAACTTAGTTGATTTACTCATTTAGCCGTATCGTTGCGATAAACGTTAATCGATTCATTCATTGTTTTGCATAGACCAAGTATTTCTTTGATTCTACACTATTATGACAAGCATTCATTTTACTTCACATATTGAGCTTTGAAGTAGAGGGACGAGGCGAAGGATGTCAGCCACTCGCCTTAGGCTTGCTTCAAGCGAGCGACCGGTTGGCTGTGCTGTCGTCGCCTACGCGATCACCTGCAATCGTATAAGCAACTGATTAGAACACTGTGTATTTTAAGGAATTTTGATATGAATGCGAGCTCGAAAATGCGTCACGAAAACCCATCGAAAACATTCACGAAAAGCGCATTCACGAAAACGAAAGCCAAAGCCAAATCAAGTGCGGCATGAAAACCAGAGCAACGGGAGGTCTCTTCCGACTCAGCCGCAGAGCCAATCCTCGAGGCGCAACCCGCTGAATATAGGACTTGGTTCCAAAGAAGCCATTCCATAACGTGGAATGGATCTTAATTCAACCGTTCCCGTTCGATCGACTCGGCCGATTCCGACCTATCGGTCCCGACCGAATCGATAGCGACAGTGTTCCTTTCTCGTGCACCCCATGGACGGAGACGGGGCACGATGTAGGGACGGGGCACTACAACATTCAACTTTGGTAATTTTTTAGTAGAAGTCTAGAGTCTAGACTTACCTAGAACTAAAGGACGTGGATTTTAGAATTTATCAAGAGTCAACTTTTTCATTTCCTTAGAAATTTATTTTAGAATTTTTTTTATAAGATTTGGATGCATAAGTTACATCCTAATGACCAATATATGTAATTTATTTACCATATGAAAATTTTATAGCTTGGATTTAATTATCACCATACTTCTAACGTATTATGTTCCTTGACTTGACATAGCATTTACAGCAAGATTCTAAACGGCGGTTGGCAAACGAGCGACAGAGAGGGTCCGCCTACTGCCTAGGCATCGCCTAGGCACTTTATACATTTAGGACATTTTTACTATTTTATTACTTTTTTTTGGGGCATAATATGGATATTTTATGTATAACTAAGTTGTAGAACAAGGATTTATGAAGTTTCAGTCTTTTACAAGTGAATGATAGGTCCATAATGTTTGCAAAACTGTTTTACCAAAATATCTAGTCAAATATTGTTCCGTCCAAGCGTCCGCCTACGTCGCCTCATCTCCGCCGACAAATCTCCGTTGGACGCCTACTCCACCGCCAATGGCAAAATCGGTGTAGAGAGCGGTAATTAGCTAGCTTGCCAAGGTAAGAAAAAGTTCTATTTGAATTTTAACATATATTATACTTGTAGTGATAATGTTCCACCGAAGGGGTCGAAGTGCCCAAGGGAAATGCCACGAAGGGTTGCTCCGGGTATGAAATATTAATTGTCAAATTTTTGGAGCTCGAAATACAAAGGAGATTCTGTCGATTATTTTAAGAATTTTGGGAGAACCAAAAATTCGAAATCTAGAAATTATCATTTATACTAAACCCTAAAATTTTAGGTAACTATGTTCAGTTAGCGACGGGCTATCGATAATCCTTAAATAAATATGCTTTGGGGTCGAATAGTAAAAGCCTAGGACGCATAGGCCACAGACACCAAGTCACGCAAGCGAAACCCAATTCATGTTTTCAGTATTTCTGCTATGTTCCGTTTGGAAGAATATTACCTGAATTTGTATTCTCATTTATCATATTACTTCGAGATTCAAGACAAGATACATACTTGAATTTTGAAATTGAAACAAGTTGAGATTGAGATGAGATACATACTTGAATTTTGAGATTTGAGACGAGATACAGAGCAAAGCTATAAGATAATAGAATAGAGATTGTTTGTTGTACTATGTTAGTGCGTTGGACGAGGGAGAACAACTTTATTTTTTTTCATCGTACGAAATTCCTGCAATATACTAAAAAGAAGAAGAAGATCATTATTAGCTTCTTACGCAAGGCCTTGCGAAGTTTGTGTCTAAGAGTTAAGACTCTCATTTACCTACCCTTAATCCGTACCTATTTTGATTAAAAATATCGATTAGGTGAATCAATATACAAATTTTCTCACCAGATACGAGGGGTCGGAATCTAATCTCCGTGCCATCATGCTACAACATGATTCCTGGTCACGAAATTATTGCCAAAAAACTAGACAATGTAGTAATTCAAAGAGTTGTTCTCTAATGCATCATCATATAGACAATTTGTGATTATGGTAGTGAACTTAGTTTGTATTGATTGATCTTAACACCAAGAGATCACTAGAATATGACTTAGATAGAGTCATATTTCAAGTTAACATTATAATACTTCTATAGAGTTTAATTATACTTAACTCTTATCTAGGAGTCATAGATGACTTTTAACTATTTCCTATCATGTCATTTTCTTATCGTTTTTATTGATGACTTGCATGTTGTTTTGACGATCTAGTATTGTTCACTAGGGAAAGATGGGACTCCAGAAGAGACACTGCCTTTATATAACGTAGACGAAGTCGACGAATGATCAAGGACAGGTCCAAGAATGCAACAATTTCATTTTGTAGCTGATTACTTACGTAAATTAATGGATTTGGGAATACTTACTAGTATGGAATGTAATTATGTTTAAACAATCTTATGTATAGTAGTTGTGAATATTTAGAATGCAAGTATGTGTAATATTATATATATTTTTCATCCTAGAATCTTACGGACGACAATCGCGCATACAGGTACCAATTTATTTGTATGACGTGTAGCCTGGAGATGCTAGTTGTGTATCCGGTTCACCGTATTATAGGAGCGGGACGTAACAATTTCACGATTTAACCAATTCCATTCCGACTTTGATCGTGGGGATATTGTTCATGTCAATAGATAACTCTAGGTACATCAAATATTAATTATATCCAAAACCTACTATTGAGTTTCTCATTAAACTAGCATTTTTAATATTATGCCTTGAAGAGGACTCGGATATTATGACCTTCACGCATATGGAGGTGAAATATGATAACCTAATCCAAGAGAATTCAGCCTTTTTGGTTTTAGTGAGATCCATTTTGTAGTTTATCTCCCTTATCTGGTACTAAATTCCACACCAGCCAATGACATTATTGTTGGAAAATGTGAATGTATATTTGTTATAATAATAATATCAATTTTTTCTATCAACGAATCTATGAAAAGGTGTACGAATCTTTTCATTGAAAAATGTGTACGAATCTATTTATTGGAAAGGTGTGCCCTTTCCATCGTGTCTCTTTATTTCTATAAATACACATGTGTTTGGAGCATTCAAGCATTCATTCAATTCATCCATATTGCATTAGTTAGTCTAAGAGAGAGAGAGAGACAACCAACGTTGCTTCAACGAGTTCCTATGGTGTGAAGTGCTGCTACCGAAGGAAAGAACCGTTGTATCCTGGAAGACTAATCGCCATTAAACCGTAAGCACCAGTGCGGGACGAATATTGTCGTAAGTACATTGAACCAAGTTCAAGCCTCGGTATCATTTTATTTATTTTACTTATATTTTAGTTTCAGAGTCTAAATACAGAGTTTGAGAATTTATACTAACAATTATCATCTCCTCTCTTATGGCAATTGTTCCTTTGAATACATAAGTCATTGCGTCGCAAATCTTCTACTATATAATGAAGCTTCAAAACGACTCCAAAATATGCCGTTTAAGTCGTATGTATATCATAGTCCATTTTATTTAAAAAAATAATTAAATTATGTAAAAAATTATTGAATTTTTTTTTAAATTTATTATATATATTTAACATGGAAAATTGAACTCAACCAAACAAGAAGAATACCTCCCACCTTAACCACATAAGTTAGAAGAAATATTTGACTATAATTGAATAATATTCTTATTATACGTTATTATACGTGCAAAGCACGTATATTTACTAGTGTGTAATGTAAGCGCAAACTATAATCCACCAAAGAAAAGACTGTTGAGAGGATGTAACTTGACATTTGGAAAAGACTTTGGCAAGGGAACCATAGATGAACTCAACTTCAACTTCATATTAGGAATAAGATGCGAAAACTTATTCCCCTCAAATAAAAATAGAAGCACAAACCATAAAAAGTTGGGCTGTGAAAACTTTTACAAGATCTACTCCAATAATTCTTGTTGTTGCATAGACATACCCCCATCATCCAAATAATCACTGTATGCTGAAGTCTATCACATATACAAATGTTACGACACGAAATTCACGATCGAAAGAAAACCAGAAAATAAATATAGCAATATTTAGGAATTCCTAAATATATACCTCAAATTCTCTCCTGTAATATGTGAAAGAAATTTTATCTGTAAGAGATGTAGAATAAGAAAAAAAGGAGCACGAAGATGGTCCTTTATGTACATATTTTCACTGTGAACCTTTGCTCCCCTGAGATCTTGGTACATAGAACATATCTGCAACACTGATCTACTCCAAAAAATGAAAGGTTAAAAAAAAGGTTACACAAGATGTTTCATAGCAACATGATGACAATCATCCCACGACGTCGACACCCAAAAAAGAATCTATCGCTCGATCAAGGAAGCAGGCCACCTTCGGTAGGTGTTGGAGACTGCTCGTGAAGCCGCTGATGTTTGCTCATCTGTACATCCCTCACAAAATTGGTTTTCGACTTGGCATACGGGGCTTCTCTTGCTGAAAGACGCACCACTTATTTAGTGTACCTTTCTTCGTAAAAACAAAAAATAAATTTTGCAGTAGCATCTTACAGCTGGCAATCTTCTGGACCCGAAGGGTGTTCTGTCTTCTCTTCAACCAGCATGTCACACAGACCACGAGCAGCAAAAGCACAAGCAAAGCTGCAAGCGCGATGCCAAACTTAGCTGCAAGCGAGAGGTGCGGACCGCATGCAGGCAATCCAGGAATGCCACAGAGACCGCTGTTGCCAGTAAAACTGCAGTTGCCGGAGAAGACATCAATAATATAGATTACTTGAGCCTTCAACAAGGAGGCAGAAAAGCAGCAACTGATGTCCGTAAGGATGGTTTCTTACTTGAAACTAGCTCTATGAAGAGGCCTTCCCCCAAGTTTGGCTGGGACTCTTCCAGACAACATATTTCCATTGAGGTTACTACAAAAGCAATTAATCAGAATTTACCAAAGCAATGACGAGTCCAAGAAAAACCGAGCCCTAGTGTAATTTTTCTTACAGTATCTGCAATGACGTCAGCTGGCCAAGGCTTTCAGGAATCGACCCGTTAAGCTGGTTGAAAGAGAGGTCTCTATACAGCAAGTATACAAAGTAAGTGACATAGATATCATTCTACAAGTAGCACATAATCTTGCAAGCTATTAAAAACATCAGAATTTATACCACAAGACTGTGAAAGCTTGGCATAGTTTTTAACTAATGTTAGTACATCGTTCTATAGTTGCCACCCCTGATGCATGTAAGTTCTTTGCCTTCCTCTATGTAGTTCAAGATAGTTTTGACAATTATAACTCTGTGCTGAACTATGCTCTTAAGGGGGCGTTTGGTATGCGGAATACTATATAGCCGGGAATTCTATATTCCCGGGAATCAAATTCCAAGGAATTAAATTCCCTGGAAAATTACATTCCCATGTTTGGTGACAATATAAATATTCCCGGGAAAAAAATAAAAAATAATAATAACGAAAAAAAAATGAACAAATATAAAAAAACCGGTAAAAACGACAAAAAAATCGGTAAAAACGAAAAAAATTGGTAAAAACGACAAAATAACAAAAAACGACAAAAACGATGAAAAACGAAAAAAAAATCGTTTAAAACGACAAAAATGACCAAAAAGCGACAAAAAATGTATAAATGACAAAAATAACAAAATAAGGGTAAAAACGACAAAAAAATAACAAAAAAGGGTAAAAACGACAAAAATAACGAAAACACGACATAAAATTGGTAAAAACGACAAAAAAAAACCAAAATGCGGCAAAACGACAAAAAAACAACAAAAAAATCGGTTAAAACGACAAAAAAATCGGTTAAAAACGACAAAAAAGGTTAAAAACAACAAAAAAATCGGTTAAAAACGACAAAAAATAACCAAAAAATGACAAAAACGAAAAATAATTGATAAAAACGACAAAAAAGGACAAAAAATCGGTTAAAACGACAAAAAATCGGTTAAAACGACAAAAAATCGGTTAAAACGACAAAAAAGGTTAAAACAACAAAAAATCGGTTAAAACGACAAAAAATAACCAAGAAGCGACAAAAACGACAAAAAATCGGTAAAAACGACAAAAAATTGACAAAAATGACAAAAAAACGCCATAAAATCAGTAAAAATGACCAAAAAAGCGACAAAAACGACAAAAGAAGACTAAAAATCGGTAAAAATAACAAAAAAAAAGCCACAAAAACGACAAAAAAATCGCTTAAAAACGACAAAAATTGACAAAAAAGACAAAAAGGACAAAAATTGGGTAAAAACGACAAAAAATGACAAAAAAGACAAAAATAGGTAAAAACGACAAAAAAATCGCTTAAAACGACAAAAAATGGTAAAAATGACAAAAAAAACGATAAAAACGACAAAAAAAAAAAAAAAAAAAAAAATCAAAAAGTGACAAAAAAAGACAAAATGGATAAAAACGACAAAAATCGCTTAATCACCCCAGCAAGAACCTTTCCTCTTCTTTCTTCTCTTTTCTCTGAGTTGTAACTCAGTTATGTCCGTCAGCAACTGCGATTGCGAGGAAGAACGTGAGATTTATTTTCTGATTATTATTGCTTTTGTAATCAGATTTATATTATAATGTTCCTCGTGGATCTCGAGAATAATCAGAAAGGGAACGTTTGTTTGAACCTCTGATCTCGACATCTAGTTCTACCATCTTTGATCAAACCCCGGGACTAATAATCTCAAAGCAAGTTCCTTGTAGATGGAGAACAGCCGTGCGAAACTTCTGGATACAAGTTTCAACAAACTTGAGAAGTTCGACGGGGATCATTACAACTCTTGGAAGAGGAAGGTATGCATGAATCTGCAACTGGCAGAGGTGGACTACGTTCTGACAGAACCAGAACCGGAGATTCCAGACGAGGATGATGCTACTGTTCGGGCAGTTGCGATTGCAACCGCAAAGCAGAACAAATGGAGGAGAGACAACAATCTCTGCAAGCTGATGATTTTGAACTCCATGGAGGATACTCTGGCGGATTCATACAGCAAGACGGACCATGCTAAGGTCGTCTGGGAGTCTCTAGAGAAGCATTATCAGGCGGATGAGAACCACAACAAGATCCATGTGACTGAGAAGGTCTGAAACATGCGATTTGCAGACGACAAGGCGATGTTGCCTCACGTCAAGGAGTTCCTCAAGTTACGTCAAAAACTTGAGGACGATAGCATGCCACTTGTCGACGCTTTTGTCGTAGGGGGTATAGTTGCCAAGCTTCCGTCATGATGGAGCAGTTTTATCTCGGACATGCACATGAAGAATATGCAAATCAGCCTGGATCAACTACTTCACAACATCAATGTTAGAGAAGAGTTGATGGCTAAAAACAAATTGGACACGTTGCCCAAACAGTTGGCAGAGGCCAACTTGGTGCATGCGGGGGACTCCAAGGGGAAGCATAAGGTTTCTCACAACCAGAAGAAGAAGGACTTCAACCATCTGAAGGTGAAATCGGCTTCGTTCAAGTCAAAGCCAAAGCCCAAGTCAGATGTGACTTGCTTCAACTGTGGAAAGAAGGACCACTATCGTAGAGACTGCAGATCAAAGTCCAAACAGATAGAGCAAGGTGAGCCTAACAAGGTTACCATGATTGTGCAGGTTGCTACGGCTGTTGTTGACACCGACTGGTGGGTGGACACGGGTGCATCCTGCCATGTTTGCTCTAATAAGGAGTTGTTCACCACATACAAGCCTACATCTGCGAAGGTTATAGTGGCGGACCAGACACAAGCTGAAGTACTAGGGACAAGAACGGTGGTACTGAATCTGACTTCGGAGAAGTCGCTGACGCTTCAAGATGTGAAGCATGTACCGGTGATAGCCAAGAACCTGGTCTCTGAAAGTCTGCTATGTAACGCAGGCTTGAGGATGGACGTCAATGCTGGGCAGATAGTGATGTCCTACAGAGGAACATACTTCGAAAAAGCTTATTGTACCGAAGGGATGTTCAAACTTCAACTTGTAACTCCTGCAAAAAAGATTAATGCAGTTTCTTCTTCTGGGTATTCTCTTGAGTTATGGCACAGTAGACTAGGACATGTTCATTGTAAAAGAATAAACAAAATGTCTAGTCTATGACTTATCTCCAAATGTGGGGGTAAGGAGGTAGAGGTGAGAGGTTTGTGCACAGACAAAGATCACTAGAAAACCGTTCAAACGGGTGAATCGAAGTACAAATCTTCTGGAGTTGGTACACTCAGATATTTGTGACTTCAGACAGTTCTCCACAAAGGCCAAGATAAAGTATTTTATTACATTCATCGATGACTACTCGAAGTACGCGTTCGTCTATCTGCTCAATTCTAAAGACGAAGCCTTCGAGAAGTTCAAAGAGTTCAGGGCTGAGGTTGAACGTCAAACTGGGCAACAACTCAAGAGACTCAGAAGTGATCGAGGCGGAGAGTACAGGTCTATTGAATTCACATCGTTCTGCAAAGAACATGGAATTGTCAATGAGACAACTGCTCCGTATTCTCCTCAATCAAACAGAGTAGCTGAAAGGAAAAACAGGACGTTGACAGAGATGATGAACTCAATACTGTTGACTGCAGGTTTTCCAAACTGCTTCTGGGAAGAAGCTGCGTTAACGGCTACGTTCATTCTGAACAGAGTGCCGTACGCAGGTTCCGAAGTCACTCCTCATGAACTCTGGTTCAAAGTCTGGGTGAACATCATTCGAGTGTGGGGGTGCCTGGCATATGTGAAGCTTCCAGACTTGAAGATTCAGAAGCTTGGGACAAGGACTACAAAGACGGTCTTCTTGGAGTATGCTGAGAAAAGTGATGCTCGGAGGTTTCTTGATGTTGAAACCAATCAAATCATTGAATCTCGCGACGCCGAATTCTTTGAAGATAAATTTGCGAGGCACAAGAACATTGTTATTGCAGACATTTCGGAGAATAATGTGAGCACAGGCGGCTATCACTTCCAAAGAAGATGCAGTCCAAGAAAAAAAAAATTGTCATACCAGAGACAATTGTTGAACCAGAACTCGCAGAACCTAGATCTAAGCGGGTGAGGAGACAGAAGGACTTCGGAGGTGAGTTCGTCACCTATCATGTGGAAGCTGATCCGCTTACCTATGATGAGGCGATGAAGACCAGAGACGCTGTCTTCTGGAGGGAGACTATCAATGATGAGTATGACTCTATAACCTCCAACAATACGTGGGTGTTGGTCGATCTGCCTGAAGGAGCTAAACCAATCGGATGCAAGTGGATCTTCAAGAAGAAGATGAAGGCCGATGAAACTATTGACAAATTCAAAGCAAGGCTGGTAGCCAAAGGGTTTTCTCAGAAGCAGGGGATCGACTACTTCGACACATATGCTCCAGTAGCATGGATGACAACCATCAGGATGTTGATTGCTCTGAGTGCAATTCACAAGCTCGTCATACATCAGATGGATGTAAAGACAACATTCCTGAATGGAGAGTTGACTGAAGAGATCTACATGCAACAGCCAGAAGGATTCATCGTCAAGGGCCTTGAAGACAAAGTCTGCAGGTTGGTGAAATCTCTATACGGTCTGAAGCAAGCTCCCAAGATGTGGCACGAGAAGTTTGAAGTCATTAGATCAAACGGTTACATGATCAGTGAAACGGACAAATGTGTTTATACAAAGTTAGTTGACGGGAGAGGAGTCATCGTTTGTCTATACGTGGACGACATGCTGATCCTGGGTACGGATCTAGCATATGTCACTGAAACAAAGAAGTTCCTCCCATCTAAGTTCAGTATGAAGGACTTAGGGGAAGCTGATGTTATCCTAGGGATAAAGATCATCCGGACAGACACTAGAGTGGCGCTGTCACAGTCTCATTACATTGAGAAGATGCTCACACGCTATGGATATCAGGATATTCCAGGGATCGATACTCTTTACAGGTGTGACAAGAAGCTGAAGCCGAATCCTTGGGAAAGCGTCAGGCAGCTGGAGTACTCAAGCGTCATCGGGAGTTTGATGTATGCAACTACTGTCACAAGGCCTGACACAGCTTTCGCCGTGGGGATGCTGAGTCGATTCACGAGCAACCCAGGTGTGGAGCACTGAAAGGCTGTTAAGAGAGTTATGAGATATCTCAAGAGGACTCAGAAGTATGCACTGCACTACAACGGATATCCGACAGTAGTGGAAGGCTTCAGTGATGCAAGCTGGTGTTCAGAAGCAGAGAGCGAAAGGTCCACAGGAGGATACATCTTCTCCATAGGTGGAGCTGCTATATCGTGGAAGTCGAAGAAGCAGACAATGCTCTCTCATTCCTCAATGGAATCTGAGTTCTTTGCACTGGCTGCTGCAGCAGAAGAAGCAGAATGGCTTCGGGAGCTCATGTATGATCTTCCAGTGGTTGGTGCACAGATTCTGACAGTACCGATATACTGCGACAACCAAGCAGCTGCAGCGATGGCATCAAATGATCTCTTCAATGGTAAGAAGAGGACTGTGCGATTGAGGCACAGGGCGGTGAATGATCTGATAAAGACTGGAGTCATTACCGTGATTGATGTTCGGAGTCAGGAAAATCTGGCCGATCCGTTCACCAAAGGTCTCAAGCGCCAGCTGGTCGAGGACACAACAACTATGATGGACTTGAAGACGATGTGATATTCTGTCTTTGTAATTCTACCATAAAGTTTTATGCTATTAGTTCAAAGAGAAATCTACTAGGCATCTAACTTTTGGTTCAAAGAAGAACCACTGACGGAGAGAATATCTGGAACAGTAGATAGTCCTTTGAGACACTGAAGGGTTACGGACCCATAACCACTGTTGTCTACTATCTGTTCTCTCAAAAGAACAAGTCCTGTGGGAGGATGGCTTAGATGCCTTAATGAGTTCTCAGGCATTTCGAATGTCTGGTGTGCTCTACAGGAAGCACGGTAGCACAATACTATAAAGGAGCGTAAGGTCTCCATGCTACAGTAGGGTGACACCACCAAGGGGTTCCTCGGTAAGGGTAATGCCTTGGCTTTGCGAGCCATGTCACAGCGGCGTAGCACCGCATATAGGCAGGTAGCCTAATGTTGTAGAATGAAGAGTGGTAGTCAGCACTACAAAGAGGCCGATGACCTCATGTTACAGTGGTGTGACACCACCAAGAGGTACCTAGAGTGGGTAAAACCTCGGCTACGCGAGCCATGTCACAGCAGCGTAACACCGCAAGGAAGCGCAAGGCTTCATGCTGGGTAGTTTGGCACTACAAAGAGGCTGTGACCTCATGCTACAGTGGCGTGACACCACGATGAGGTGTAGCCTCGGCTTTGGGCCATGTCATAGCGGGGTAGCACCGCAAGGAAGTGCAAGGCTTCATGCCAAAGGACTCTTTAAAAGAAATCACCTAGAATGTATGGAAAAAGATTCAGGCCGTCTCTTGAGGGTAAACTTGTAGACGCCCAAGATACATACACCGAAACCAGGCATGCACATGGCCTTTAATGTGCAACCGGAAGCACAGCTGATGTCATTATGTGAGTGAAAAAAATTGCAGTCATGGTACAACATTCAAGGCTTAGTCCATTCTTGTATCATACTGTTATTTGACCCATGCGGAAAGATTCAAGTCGTCAGCGACATCTCTCCTAATGTATGATGGACAGTCACTGTGAGGAACGCTCAACCCATATATTGAAATATGTGGGAGATTGTTGGTATTTTTGCCTTTAGACTAGGAAAAATAGTCCCACATCGGTTACACCAAATTGTGAGTATCTCAATATAATGCATTGCTTGTGTTGAGGTGTGCAAATGAGGTGTGGTGGGACACAAGTGTGTGCCATGTGAGAGTATTTTTCTAGAAGAAAAAAGGATTAATTCCAACAAGGATGCAAGTTGATTTTTGTTGTGCGGACTCGGACACGGACTCCAGGTTGTCTCGTGCATGCACGGGAGTGTTCGGGGGCTAGGCGTGGACTGTCACATTACTATGCTGATTGTGGGATGATCTAAAATATCAAACTCTATTTTTGAGTATTGGTATTTTAGTCCCACATCGGATAGGAGAAAATGTGAAGTCTCACTCCACTCTATAAATAGAGCCCCTTGGCCTCCTTTGGAAGATGCACCAAGAAGAGAGTTAAGGGAGTTCGTAAAGTCCAGGAAGCCCGTTCAAGTCTCAAATATTGACTTACGAGCGTTCCAAAAGTTCTTCGTGAACTTGCTGGTTCCTGGAAGCAGATCGTGGTGGGACGAATCTTGCTTTGAGCAACGGTGATCTTAATCACCCCAGCAAGAACCTTTCCTCTTCTTCTTTCTTCTCTTTTCTCTGAGTTGTAACTCAGTTCTGTCCGTCAGCAACTGCGATTGCGAGGAAGAACGTGAGATTTATTTTCTGATTATTGTTCCTCGTGGATCTCGAGAATAATCAGAAGGGAAACGTTTGTTTGAACCTCTGATCTCGACATCTAGTTCTACCATCTTTGATCAAGCCCCGGGACTAACATAGTTTTGAAGTCCAACTTTGATAATTTAACAACTAGTCCAACTTTGGACGCAACTTTGAAATACAACAAATGTGTATATAAAAATTACAATTTTTAATATAATTTAACCATGACCCCAACTTTGGACCCAACCCATCAAACAATAGAAATATTCCAACCGAACAACCGAATTGATTATTCGGTTTCGGTTTTGGCTAATTTGGTTCGGTTTCGGTTTTTGATTTTTAGAATTTCGGTTTATTCAATTTTGACTATTTTGGTTCGGTTGAAACCGAATAAACCGAACGCTCACCTCTAGTCAGGAGAACCAGTTGAGCAGTTGCAACACGACTAGTTAACTAGTCTGCTGTGGTGCTGCCTGCAGAAAATTGCTAATGTTATAATGCATGAGATGTATATTGAGGGGTGTGCTTTTCAGTACTGAAAGGTCACATTTTTTTTAGAGCCTAAATTCAGATGTTTACGCAGAATACCATGCCAGACGATAATGAGATCATGGCGAACTAGAACCACCTCCTCCACATAACTAACATATGATGTGGCTAATAGGTAATTAGTTACAATTAATGTAAAAGAAGAAGAGAAAAGCCACAAAAATGAGACGAGTGTGCAGTTAATATGAAGAGTAGGCCCTTAATCTTGTTTATATCTAATTCTGTTTCTGATGTTTATTCACTATGAAATTAGAAGAAAAAAAAATCAACAAATATGCTAAAGTCATAAAACGAATGATTTTTCTCGAAATGCTTGACAAGTCTCAGTTTGAAAATAAAGAGCCATGATATATTCGCATTATTTATCAATCATGCTATTGAATAACTCACCACAAATTATTTAAAGTTGTTTCAGTCATGGAATGCACAATATATGGAGTAGGCATTATTTGTTGCCAATATGAGAATGTACAAAGTCTGCTAAGAGCGGATGGGGCAGACCCTAAAAGGAATCTCATAACAACATCAAACTTAACTAATAGACTAGATAACACAAACAATGCTATAGAATGATATTGCATATGGTTTTTAAAAGAACTATAACAATATAACTGTACTCACAATGTCTCCAACCCAGTAATACTACCGAGAGAAAATGGAATGGCACCTTGGATGCTGTTTCCACTCAAGTTTCTGCTAGAAAAAAAAGGGAATTCACTTATGAGTTCCATTATGATAGTGAAAAAATAAGGCATCATTTCAGTTCAAGCATTCTAGATATAGGAGTCATTATATAAACAAACCTGAGATCCTTATAGTTAGCCATGACATTGGTGGCCAATAGCATATGAGTTAATCACACTATTTATATTCCTGGAACTAGCATGTTGAGTACAACATTGAAAACCAAATAAGATGAATACTAGTTGGCAAGCCTCTGTGCTCAAGCAAAGCATTTTGCAAGACACAGAGGCACAGTTTAGATGGTACAAGTCAGGAGACCAGAAAAAGTATCTAAAGAACTTACATGCTTTGCAGATGGCGCAACTTAGATATGTCATCCGGCAAAGTACCCCTCAAACCCTGGTTGTCTAGACCTCTGCACATTAACAAACAAAATGCAATTGCTTAGGCAAGTAAACATGAAACTGCAGTGAATATATTCATTGTTATTTACTTGAATTTGTTGACTATCTATAAATTTATGAAATATGTTAAGAAATATGTTAAGTTAGCTAACATGTAACGTTAGCTCAATAAGAGATTAAGCGGTAAGGTAAAAGTGATCATCTACTATGGTAATGGAGCATCAGGATCTTGGAGGTCGGGGTCCAGTCCTCAGAAAATTTGTTTGCTAGAAACATCAAACTCGTTAACTAATCTGTATTTCCATGTCATTACGAATGAGAGGAGTGTCAAATTGGTGCGATGTGTGTTCTTGTTCGATGGCCAATCAACTTCATTAGAGAATATACTTATTAGAAAACATATTATATGATTTTCTTTCCTTGTATTTTCTTTGAACTCAAGTCTAGGACAATCTTTCCTTATATTTCTCCTTTTCTTTAGCTCAACTAAAACATGGAGACCGAACCTGGCGATTGGGTGGCGGGATCTAGGTCTTCTTCTTGAGCCCATGTCTTTGACGGTGGCGGCGGTGGGAAGACTCTCCCCTCGACTAGGGGAGAAGGGCTTCATCCCTCTGAGAGGGGTGTTCGACCTGATCCATGAGAGAATGGGTGGTCGATCGTCCACTGGCGAAGGAGATGGCTGAGCACGGTAGGGCAGGGCTCTACTGCAAGAGAGACAACTAGATTGGGGGATGGTTCACGGGGGAGCTGGGTGATTCTTATGGCCAGGGAGTGTCTAAACGTCTGCAGAGGGAGCAAGCTGTCAGTGGTGCTGCATCCCCTGGTGAGAGGTCGCATCCTCGGGACAGGGGGACGAGGCTCCGACCGGGTGGTGATGGGAAGGTTCAGGTGTCTAGCGCGACGCGAGCCTAGGTCTGGCGGGATGCGGAAGTCTGTCCTGATGGGGGTCAGGCCATAGTGCCATAGTGGTAAATAGAAGATGGACTCGTCCTTCCAAACCACAGGCTCCACTGATGATCTCAGAAGCAACACCTATATCTTGGGTGTCCATCTGTGCATAGGCACAAGTGCAAGACCCCAATAACTTGCAATACGTGGAGCCGTTAATGGTGAATGGTGAGAAGACGAATATCTCTGAAGATGACGTCGCGGAGACCATGGAGTCTGGAAGACCTCCGTTGTCATATATCTTGTGGGCGCCAGGACACACTACAGGGTGGTGAGCACTCTTGCACGAAGACTTTGGCAACCGTGGGACCCGAGCCATGAACATATACTCTCGGGAGAATGTATTCTTCATCTTCATCTTCAACTTCAAGTTGGAGGATGATTTGTGATGAATATTTGTTATAATTTTATTGATAGTCTCTTGGCTATATATAGCCTTACAATCCTCCTCATTACATTAAACCCTCTATGGAATATCCTGTGACATATACTGACATATCAAATATACCAACATGATATTCCAATATACTTATTATAATACCAAATATACCAATAAATTTATTCTAATACCAAATATACCAACACCCCTCCCCTCAAGATGGGCGAAAGATATTTACTAAGTCCATCTTATCACATCCTCTAATCATGTTCACAGAGCTAAGTCCCTTGGTCAGACTGTCTGCTACCTGATTCTTGGTTGGAACGTGGCCTAGCTCCAGTAGTTCACGATCCAAGTTCTCCTTGATGAAGAACCTATCGATCTCGATGTGTTTGGTCCTGTCATGCTGTACTGGATTGTTGACGATACTAATAGCTGACTGGTTGTCGCACCACAGCTCTATCTTGACTCCTTGATCCAGCTTCAGCTCCACCAGCATATTCTTCAACCATAGCAGTTATGTAACTCCCAAGGCCATAGTTCTGTACTCCGCTTCAGCTGTCTATCTGGCTACCATTGACTGCTTCTTACTTCTCCAAGAGACCAAGTTGTCTCCTACAAATATGCAGTATCCCGAGGTAGACCTCCTGTCATCAGCACAGCTAGTCCAGTCAGAATCACAGTAGCCCTCGATGCCCACGTGATTATTCTTTCTGAATATCAGTACCTTCCCGGAGGCATCCTTCAAGTATCTCAGAATCTGATACACTGCGTCCATATGACCCTTCCGTGGGTCATGCATGTAGCGGCTCACCACACTTAGTGCAAAGCAGATATCATGAAGGTGTGGCTTAAATAGATCAACTTGACCACCAGTCTCTGGTATCTATTTCGGTCAACTGGTTCCCCAGCCTCTGCATCCAGCTTGAACCTCTGATCTATCGGTGTCGCTGCGGATTTGCATTCCAACATTCCTATCTCTGTAAGAAGGTCCAGTGCATACTTTCTCTAAGAAAGAACAATTCCCTCTGCTTCTTGAGCAATCTCAATTCCAAGGAAGTACCGAAGAAGGCCAAGGTCCTTTATCTCGAATTCCTTGCCAAGCTTCCCCTTGAGTCGGGCGATCTCTTGTTCATCATCTCCTGTGATAATCATATCGTCCACATACACCGCAAGCATGGTGATATGGCCTCCACTTCGACGAAAGAACACAGTATGATCAGCATTGATCTGCCGATATCCCATTCCTATCATCGCCCTCATAAATCTGTCAAACCACGCTCGAGGAGACTGCTTCAGTCCATAGAGGTACTTCTTCAACCTGCAGACTTTGTCCACTGTTTGACTATTGCCGAATCCTGGTGGTATCTCCATGTACACCTCCTCCATTAGATCTCCATGAAGAAACGCATTCTTCACATCCAGTTGGTGTAGCTTCCATCCACCATTCGCTGCTAGAGAAATCAGGGTCCTGACAGTGCTCATCTTCACCACTGGTGGAAAGGTCTCGTCATAGTCAATGCTGTACATTTACCTGTATCCTTTTGCCACCAGTCGATCTTTGTAGCGCTCAACTTGTCCATCTGGGTTCTGCTTCACAGTAAAGATCCACTTGCATCCGACTGCTTTCTTCCCTTTTGGTAGTTTTACCAGCTCCCAAGTGTGGTTCTTCTCAAGAGCCCCAAACTCTTTGTATATCGTCGCTTTCCATTTTGGATCGTTCTTGGCAACCTGTCAATTGTAAGGTACAGTAATACTATCCAAAGACGCAATGAATGCTCCATAAGAAGATGAGATATGATCATATAAAACAAACTGAGCAAAGTCCCAACCATATCTATCAGGAGAATTTTTTGTATTGCTGCGAGTGGTCCAATGTACTGATAATGGTGTGGGAGGAGTAGGAAGAATGATATCACCTGATGGGAAATCTGGTGATGGTATAGGTGTCCCAGGGGTCGAGACAAACGCAGGCAAGGGACTTGGCACTGGCACTGTAGATACTGGCCCTGCAGTTTGCTTCCCTCTCCTGCTGTAGGTAAGTATCTCCCCCTGAGTCGTGGGCCTAACACCTCTTATCTCCTCCCCCTGTTTCTATTCACCTTCATGTTCCTTCTCAACCGCACATCCATGCCATACTCCTAAATCGGTCACTAGGCTTTCACCAATCTCCCCCTCTCACCTCATACTCACAGTATCAAGTGAGTTGTTTGAGATTTTCTCCTGACGGTAGTATGGCTCATGCTCCCTGAAGTGAACATCCATGCTTACAAACTTCTTCTCTACCGGACTCCAGTACACATACCTCTTCTGAGTCACCGAGTAGCCCACGAAGATGCACTTGACTGCTCTAGGGGGCTGTTTGGATAGATGTAACTCTTTAAAAGTGTGAAAGTGGCACTTACGTTATGATGAGTTGCAGTTGAAAGTGTGAAAGTGGCACTTACCAAAATGTGTTTGGATGTAGTAATTTTTGTCTCCTGCAAGTGGAAGAAAAATAGGTTTGGTGTTTGGATGGTTGTTGAAAGTGAAGAAAAAATGAGTTCGGTTGTTTGGATTGTTGAAAGTGAAAGTTTGTTGGAGATGTGGTAAACCTAGGTATGGTTACCCCCAACCTTTTTTGGGTGTAAAGATTAAAAATTAGTATTGTTATCATAAATAAATGAAATATAATATATTAATATATATATATATATATATATATATATATATATATATATATATATATATATATAAATGAAATATAATTAGTATATATATATATATATATATATATATATATATATATATATATATATATATATACTAATTTTATTTGTCTAATTCAATATATGAAATATAATTAGTATATATATTGAATTAGACAAATAAAATTAGTATATATATATATATATATATATATATATATATATATATATAATCACAATTAGACAAATAAAATTAAGTACGATAATTAAATTAAGAGAAATTAGTTTATTTATTGAATTAAAAAGTCAAAGAACTTTTTAAACCCAATATTAAATTAATTATCTTTTTATCTAATTAAATTAATTATCAAACTAAAGCTATTAAAATTAAATACATTAGCTATTAAAATTAAAGCCATTAAAATTAAAATTACTTAAATAACTAAACACTTCTTCTTCTGGACTCTTCTTCATGTGGGCGAGAGCCTATCAAACTAAAGCTATTAAAATTAAATACATTAGCTGTCTTCTTCACACTTCTTCTTCTGACTCTTCTTCTTCACACTTCTTCTTCTGGACTCTTCATCTTCTTCTCTTTTTTTTTTTCAAACTCTCTCCCTATAAATTCTTCCAAAATATTTTCACTTCTTCCACTTCGCAGTTGTTGGAACGGTGGTCGTCGCGGTGGCTGGGGTTGTGGTGGCTGGGGTTGTTGGAGCGGTGGTCGCCCACCACCCCGCCCGGTCCTCGCCTCCAGTTGACCCCTCCACCTCGTCTCCCCTGACAAGTTCCATCTTCTTCTACCTACCCTCAAATCCCCAAAGTTTTTTTTTTCTGAGGAAGAAGAAGGGCGCGACCACCCTCGTCCGGTGGCCGCTCCAGGTCTAGCTCCTGGTGGCCGCTCCAGATACGGTGACCCTAACAAACTGGAGTTTCACCTCATTTTTTGGATGTGAAACTGATCAACCTTCTCTTCTCCAGACCACCACAACTGGAGTTCCACTCTTTTTCTTAGGATGTGAAACTGAGCAATTTTGTGGGGGACAGGAACTGCAATCCATCCCATCAGCCAAAAAAATCAAGTTCCAAACCTTCTTACCAAACACACGAACTCGTGGAAGTTCAAGGCAGTTGCAATTTTTTTTGCAGTTTCATCTCAGTTTTGGCCAACCAAACAGGCCCTAGGATCAAGTTTTTCAACTGACGGTCTGTTGTCCTTCATAAAACACACGCAGCCAAACACCTTCAGTGGAAGTATCCCACTATTATTTCTTTGCAATATTCACACGAAGACTTCTATCCCAGTACCTTCGAAGGCATCCTATTGATTAGTTGAGTTGATGTCAACATTGCATGTCCCCACAGCTTCTGCAGGACATTCATATCGATCATTATGCTTCTTGCCACCTCCAGAAGGTGTCTGTTCTTCCTTTCTGCTACTCTATTTTGTGCTGGTATGTATGCACAGGTGGTCTGATGCTGTATCCCTTGGGCTGACAAGTATTTCGCAAGTGCTCTGTTGGTATACTCTGTCCCATTGTTAGACCTCAGTACCTTCACCACTGTCTTGTATTGAGTCTGGACATGTTTATGAAAGTCCCGAAAACATATAGATACATCACCCTTATTCTTCATCAAATACAGCCAAGTGACACGAGAAGAACAATCAATAAAGGAAACAAAATAGTTGTAACCATTCATAGTAGTAATGGCGCATGGCCCCTAAACATCATAATGTATTACATCAAAAGCAGACGAGCTCCGATGACCCGTAGTAACATATGAGCTCCTAGTAAGTTTGCCTAAATCACATGCATCACATACTAGTTTTTCCTTATTTGTTTTCTCATAAATAGCTGGATACAATAGAGGAGTGTCCCAACCTCTTGTGGTGGAGTATTAATGTATCCTCGGCACTCATCTTCAGTCCTCCCATTCCTGCCTTCTCTGCCATATACACCAATGCTGAATCCAGCAATTTTCGATCCAGGTACTATAGTCCCTCATGCCAAGTGCCAGTCCCAAGTTTTTATCCCGTTTTTTTCTCCTGGAAGATCACCTTAGGAATATCAAAAAAGACAATACATTTTAGTTGGAGGATTATAGAACTGATGGACAAAAGACTGACTGAAAAAGATGGAACATGCAAAACATTGGATAATTTTATTGAACCTGTACAATTTACAATGCACTTACCGACCACTGGATGGAAAGTACCATCAGCCGTTTGAATACTGTCTGCCGATGCTAGGTGAGTGTAGGAGGAGAATTCACTAGCATTCTCCGTCACATGCCGAGAGGCCCCCGAGTCGATAATCCAGTATGACGATTTAATGAAAGATATAGATGCAAGGGCGAGTGAGTCGTCAGTACCTTCTGATGGATGGGCATACATGGTGGCGTTGCCTCCGGCGAAGAATGAGGTGGACGCCTCCTCGGTTCCACTCCTGTCTCCATCATTTGACGCTCTCTGCTTTCTCATAAGTGCCTCCAGCATGTCCATCAATGTCCGATCCTCCTCAGTAAAGGTACCACCAGCTCTCTCATCCCTTTCTGCTACCAGCAGGTTCGTCCGATAACCTCCTCGACCACCCCGTCGATCCCCACGACCACGGCCACGTCCTCCAAAATGTCCGCGTCCACCGAACTGTCCACGTCCACCACCTGGATCTTCCTCCTTAGGTGGTTTGTTACAAGCATACCGATGATGTCCCATCTTCCCGCAGTTGTAGCACTGCCGGTTATGCTGCCAGGGCTCTCCCTTAGGCCCTGTGTCGTTCGAACAGGTAGCCGCCAGTGCTGACTTTACTTCAGAAGGACCACATGTCCCTGCCTGCAGCTTTATACGAGTCTCCTCCTGGATCATGGCCGAGATAGCCTCCTCAAGGGTGGGGATCTTCGGTTGGGCTAGAAGTAGTGCTGTCCTCTGAGCAAACACTGTAGCCAGCCCTTTAAGGAACTTCATCGTCCTCTCCTGTAGATATACATGTCTCTCCTTACACTTCGGGTCTCCGCAGCTCGTCCGATCTGAGGAGTGATCGTAATCCAACCACAGATGTTCCAACTCCGTGGCATACTCCTGCACCGTCTTCTCTTCCTGTACGGTGTCGTCGATCTCCCCTTGATCTGAAAAATCCGCAAGTTGTTTCCAACACCATCGTAGGTCCTCATCAATTTCTCCCACACGTCCTTCACCATCTCGATGCCATCCACTGTGACGACGATCGACTGGACTAAAGAATTGAGAAGCCAAATGTAGATCACCATATAAGTGGACTTCCACTCGTCGCGTCCTGCCGAGCCCTCGTCCGGCTCTATCTTCTCTCCTGACAGGAAACCCTCCAGTTTCTTTCCTGCAAGGGTTCTCCTCACCCGCCGTGACCAACTCAGATAGGTAGCTGGTCCATCAAGCTTCAGATCGATGGAGGGAAGCTCCAACTTCGTCGATGTTCGTGTCGCGCTCTCACCAGCCGACAGTTTCATCAGTTTCATCAACGTTGCAACCTCCGCATGGTTCATCTTCTTGATGATCTCCTCCATCGATCCTCCTCTTCTCCGATCACCTCACATCTGTTCCACGATTCACGCTCTTCGTCCTCTCCTAGATCCGATCATGTTTCTCTCCTATCGGATCTAGGTCTTCAACGTCTGAAATGACCCTGTGGAAGACTTCGGAAACTGCAGCTTCGTAGTGGTGGGGCCGACTGACATGTGAGTGGACGTCGTCGGACGGGTGTCTCCGAGCAGCGGCCATCGCGAGCAGCAGAAGCGGCAATAGCCGTACGCGTGCAGCGGAGGTGCCCGGGGAGCAGCGGCTGGCTCACGCGCGAGGTTGTCGGCGTGCGGCCGTGCAGCTGCTTGTGGCGGCGGTGGCTGTGGTGGTGTGGATGGTGATGGCGGTGACGACTAGGGTTAGGGTTTGGGAAAGATAAATTATAAGGGCACAGCACATTTTGATCAGGGCTGTCCAAGTATTAGTTTTCCATTATTTACAAGTTTGCCACTGAATAAATTACTCAGGGCTATCCAAGTGGTAGGTATAAAAGATAAGTGTTATAATTTTTGTTTTCTTCCTCACTCTCCATTCCTCACAAGAAGAAGAAGAAGAAGAACAAGAAGGAAAAAAAAAGAACAAGAACATCAATTTTTGCAAACCTAGTTTATTTTGATTTTTTGCTCTCTTCTAATTTCTCAGATCTCTTTCTCCAAACCCTACTTTATTTTTCTTCTTCTTGTTTGGGCATTATGGATGAAACCCTAGTTGTAGAAGAAATTGGGTTATCAAATCTATCAAATCTATTAATCTATTAGTCTATTAACCAATTTTTCTTTATTAATAGAAGAATTATGCATGAAATCCTAGTTGTAGAAGAAAACTATGGAAGAAATCCTAATTATAGAATAATTGGGTTCATATCAGGACTGCCACAATTTCTGACAGTCCTAGAAGTATTGAGGCCTGCCAGAAATTGTGGCAGTCTTGAAATAGACTCGATGTACAACAGGACTGCCACAATTGCTGGCAGTCCTAGAAGTAATGAGGACTGTCAGTAATTGTGACAGTCTTGAAATAGACTCGATGTACAACAGGACTGTCACAATTTCTGGTAGTCCTAGAAGTAATAAGAACTGTCAGGAATTGTGGCAGTCCTGAAAGGGACATGCTCTACAAAAGGACTGCCACAATTTCTGGCAGTCCTAGACATATTGAGGACTGCCAGAAATTGAGGCAGTCCTGAAAGATACTTGCTGTACAGCAAGTTCCTTTCAGGACTGCCACTATTTCTGGCAGTCCTAAAGTCGACATTTCCGAATGAAAAAAACATGTTAGGGTTTATTTTAATCTTGATAATAGAGTAAAATATGCATTTTAGGATTTATTTTCATGCATTCTTTGTGAGGAAAGAAGTATTTAACCTTTATTTCCATACATTTTAGGGTTTATTTAATTTTTTGGGTGCCATCGAAATTGGGAAAGAGAAGGAAACTAGGGTTTTGATGGAGATGGTGATGATGGAAATGGTGGAGAAGAAGAAGATGATGATGAGAAAAAAACTAGGGTTTTGATGAAGATGTGAGAATGGAAATGGTGGAGAAGAAGAAGATGGATAGAAGAAGAAGAAGAAGAAGAAAGCTAGGGTTTATGAAGAGAGGGTGGAATTTAGAAATGAGAGTGATTTTTTGGGTTTGGGGGGCTGTGGGCTTTGGACAGCCCCCTGAGTGAAATATTTTGATAGCCCTAGTAAAAGTTCCTCCCAACCTGGCTAGCCCTAATCCTGGCTAGCCCCGATCAAAAAGATATGTGCCCTTATAATTAGCCTTTGGGAAATGTGGCGGCGGCTAGGATTTTTGTGGCTCTGATACCATGTTGAATATTTGTTATGATTTTATTGATAGTCTCTTGGCTATATATAGCCTTACAATCCTCCTTATTACATTAAACCATCTGTGGAATATCCTGTGGCATATACTGACATACCAAATATACCAACAGGATATACCAATACACTTGTTCTAATACCAAATATACCAATATACTTATTCTAATACCAAATATACCAACAATTTGAATCACGTTTTGGAAGGGGTCCCTTGGACGTTTCACATGCGGTTGGCCATCGAGAGATGTTGGGATCCCTTGATGAGCTTCGAGAGAGATCGTCCCTCCAAAGTTCCGATGTAGATTCAATTTCCTTGGCTACCTCCTCTTCTCTGGAATATCTCCTCTTCTCTGGAATGCCTCAGCCATAATGAAGATGGCTAGTCTGATTGTCACCCCACTGATGACATATCCTCCTACGGCGCATCGGTAAAGACTTGCATTTGTTCGAGTTTTTGTTGAAGTGGATGCAGCTGACGAGCAAAGTTTAGATTCGGATGGCACCAGATGAGACATTCATGCAAGACATTGAGTATGAATCGGTACCGGTCCGGACATCAGACGCTCAATGCTTAAACAATCCTTCCAGTTCTGCAAATGACGAGGATATGAATTATGACTGTGCTAGGGGAGCATGTGCTTTCCCACAAGGCAGTATGTAAAAGCAACATGATACAAGTATGGGAGATGAGCAAGCAGAGGTAGCTCATCACGACTACGAGATAAATGGCCCCATCGAGGGAATGGCTCGAGAACTGGATCTATGGATAGTCCAATATGCATAGTCCATTACCTGTGGTCGTCTATAACGTCCTCCAGACTAATATCGCCGAGAAAGATCATGGCCAGGAAGGGACATAAGCAAGGACCTTGGGTGACAACAGTAAATGTCCGCCACATGGTCACTGCCAAAGACGGTGAAGAGATGTACATTTGCAAAATATTTCCAATGTAGCTGAAGGGGGCCTATCTATGATCAACCCTCTGTGGGAGGAGAAGCAAAGGTGGAAGCGTAAAGGACATGGAAGAGAAAGGGACTTCAAAAAGATGCTGGCTATACGTCCCTCCACCTCCATAATAACCAAGGGTAGTCATACTCGTCGAGTTACCTAGAAAATAGGGTGTGTGTTTGTCTGGGTTGTAATTCCGATGCCTTAGTCGCAGGGTACTTGGAAGATCTCTCTTCACCATCTTATCTCGTTGTTCGACGTGCTCGCCATCTCGTCTTCATGAGATCTCGTTATCTCGACTCCTCTGTTCTCGACTCCTCGAATTTCGTCTTGGGCTCTCTTTCGACTCCTTAGCTTAGATCTCGTTTTGCTTGACATCTCGACTACTCGGTCCTCGGCTCTTCAGATTTCGTCTCTCGGCTTTCTTTCGCCTCCTCGGCTTAGATCTTGGTTGTTGGCCATTTTATTTTATTTGTCTCAATAGGTGATCGTCTTCTTTATCTTCTTCCTCCGTTGCTTCTCAGATTTCGATTGTTGATTCTTACTTCGTACAGGATGAGGTTCGCAAGAAAATGGTCTCCCTTTCTCAATGTTCCCTCAAGTTCTCGATTGGCTGAAATCTTTACAAAAGCATTGCCATAAAAATGTCCATCTCTTTTCTAGACAAGCTGGACTTACACTACTCTCTATGCTCGAGCTCAAGGGGGAGTATTAGAGATATAGTATAATAATTTTCTTTTCTTGTATTTTTCTTTTCTTTAGCCCCAAGTCACTCATATATATATATATATATATATATATATATATATATATATATATATATATATTTTTTTTTTGGAAAAGGGTAAATTTTATTCCAAAGTAACACAGTAATCGTACAACATACAATCAAAGTGGGGACTCCCACTCATCAAGACCTCATAACATTTACATCAAATTCGATGTTATGAAGCATGCCCACCAGAGGTGTAACTAGTCCCTCGAATATCCGACGGTTTCGTGCCCGCCAGACATGCCAAACCGAAGCAGCCAGACGAACCCTGGCGGTCCGGAACCAGTCCTCCCCTCGACCTCTACTATCTCGGATCACCGTAATGATGTCCCCAGTACTCTTCCCAGAGTCACAACCTCCTAATATTCTACTTTGCTCCTTCCAGATCTGCCAAGCCAGGTCACACTCAAAGAAGATGTGGCTGATAGATTCTAACTCCACCCCGCACAACACACACTTGGGATCCGGGACCGGCACTCCAAAAGAACTCAACCGATCTCGAGTAAGAAGGCGACCCAATAGGAGCTTGTAAAGACAGAGCTGCATCTTCCTTGCCAGGCCCTTGCACCATATGAAATCGTAGTCAGGACTCTGAGGAAAAGTGCGCCTGATGAGATTGTAGCAACTCCTGAATTGGAACTCCCCAGTACCCGGGGACGCACCAGTCGGCTCCCAAATCCACCGATCTGCAGGCATGTCCGGATCAATGGCAATATTGCTAATGATCTCTCCCAGCTCCATGGTAAAGCGATAGGACTCCGGCCTCCACTCCCCATCGCGAATGATCCGACTACACGTCAGGCCACGCCTGTCCTCCTGGTGAGTCTGAGCCCCCCTGATGTCCAATAACGAGCACCGATCTATCCAGGGATCTCGCCAGAGGTCCGTTCCAGATCCATCCTTCATGACCTTCCTGATAGCAGACTTGAGAATCCCCCTGTGTCTCAGGACAGTCTTGAACGTGACGGAATGATTGTTGTCAGTAGTACACGTCCAAAAGTTGCCCTGCTTCACATATCTGCTATGCATCCAGACAGCCCAGAGAGACCCCCCATTTAAGAATTTTCATGCCAGCTTAAGCGCGGAGGCCTCCCGAATCTCCAGCAGAGGCCTAATCCCCACTTCTCCCTCCTTCCTGGGACGACAGAGCTGATCCCAAGAGATCGCATGCATACCCCCTCTCCAAATGAAATCTGCACACATCCGATCCACTTTCCTAACAGTAGCGATAGGAAGGAGGATGGATTGTAGCCAGAAATGAGCAACAACTGTAATCACTGACCGAACCAGCTCAATGCGACCGCCAAATGACAATCCCGAGGCTTGCCAACCTTCCACTCTCCTCTGGACGTACTCCACCAAACTATGGCAATCATGATCCCGCGCATAGTTGACCGTGAGGGGTACTCCTAAATAGCGCACCGGAAGATCACTCCTCTCGATACCCAGCACGTCAGCCCGCTCCTCCTTCTGGGGACATAAGGAGCTGAAGTACACCCGGCTCTTCTCCCTGTTCAGCTGAAGGCCCGATAAGGAATGCAACTCTCCCATAATCTCTGCAAGCGTCTGCATACCCTCTATCGAAGGCCGGATAAACACCAAGAGATCATCAGCATAAATGAGGTGGGCGACTGGGGGATCCACCCTCCGGAATAGTGGAACCAGCCTCCCTCGGTGCGGTGCTAAATCCATCAGGCAAGTGAAGTATTCCATAACAATCGTAAACAGGTAAGGGGACAGGGGGTCGCCTTGCCGAAGCCCACGATTACTCTGGAAATACCCATAGGGGATGTCCTGTATGAGGACCGAGAAAGTGGGGGACGTGATGCACTCTCGTATCAGGCCAACCCAATGGTCCCCAAAACCTATGGCGGACATCAGATGGCAAAGGAAGTCATGGTTGACCATGTCATACGCCTTCCTCAGATCCAGTTTCACGCAAGCCTTCTCTCCTCCAGGTTTGTTAAAACCTCTCACCATCTCATGAGCCAGGAGGATGTGCTCAGCAATCGATCTCCCCTTGATAAATGCAGCCTGGTTCGGGGAGACCAAGCCCTGCATGATCCCCTCCATACGCCGGCACATAAGGTGCGTAATTATCTTATAAAGATAATTACAGCACGCAATAGGTCTGAAGTCCGCCAGCGCCGTCGCGCCCTCCTTCTTAGGCACCAAAGTCAGGAATGTGTGGTTCAGCTCTTTTAGCAGCTTTCCGTTGGTGAAGAATTCCTGTACCACCTCCAAGACCTGATGCTTCAGAGATTCCCAGTGGCGTTTGTAGAAACCACTGCTAAAACCATCCGGGCCTGGAGCCTTGTTAGGATCCGCCAGCTTGACAATAGCTTCAACCTCCTCCAATGTAACGGGAGCAAGAAGAATACTATTCCCGTACGGAGTCACCAATCTCTTCGTAATGATCTCTAGGAACACAGACAAGTAGTCAGTCTGGAAATACAACTCAGAGTAGTACCTGACCGCCTCGCCCTGAATCGCAGCCGGCTCCCCCACAAGATTGCCATCCACATCCAGAAGCCGGGAGATGTGATTCCTATGCTGCCTAGTCCGGATGACATCATAGAAGAACTTGGAGCACCGGTCGCCGTCCTTGAGCCAGGAGCATTTGGCACGCTGAGCCGTGCTGATCTCCTTCTGCAACCGCAAGATGCTGACTTCTTCAATCAGTTCCTTCTCTCTTGCCGCCAAGTCTCCATTGAGCATGTCAGCCTGCATGTCTTCCTGGATAGCTCGCAATTCCACCTCCTTATCTTCTAAAGAAGTCTTCGGCAACCCCTTCACCCAACTCCGAAGAGCCTGCTTCGTGGCCTTGAGACGACGGACAAATCGGAACTGGGCCGTCCCCTGCTGACCACTATCAAGCCCCTCTGTGACAGCCTCCAGGTAGCCCTCAGACAGGTACCAACTGTTGTTGTACCTAAATGGACGGGCCTTCCCAGGAGTCCGACAAGTGAATCCAACCCGGATGGGGGAATGATCACTCGTCCCAGCAGCCAAGCCCTCCGCCGAAGTGTTAGGGAAATGACGGAACCATTCCCCATTACCCAGAGCTCTATCAAGCTGGCATGCAACCCTATTCCGAATAGCTTTGTTATGCCATGTCCAGATGAAGCCAGAACGAGATAGTCCCTGGAGCCCCGCCTGGAGGAGACATCTCTGAAAATCATATAGGATAGGGTCTGGAACTGGCCGACCTCCCACCTTCTCCCCACGGTGCAGAAGGGCATTGAAGTCCCCGATCAACAGGAGAGGAAGAGACGCCGAATCAGCTGCAGCTGCGACCCGGGAAATGTCACTCCAAAGGGATTCCCTCCTACGTCTGTCGTTGTGGCCGTAGACCGCCCCCAATAAAAACCGGAAGCCACCCTTGTTGGAGAAGGAAATAGCAATCAACTGCTCCGTCATCACAAGCAAATCTCCATCCCAGCTCTTCGAGTTCCATCGAACCCAGATCCTGGCCATGTCACACAGAGTCAGGTTATGTAGTTGGGCCTAATGAGTTGGGGTCCCACGAGCAAGAGTCTTGTCACCCTTGATCTTAGTTTCTAACAGAATAGAGATGTCACATTTCTCTCTGTGCAGCACCCCACAGATCTCTCTCCATCTCCCAAGCGAACACGCCTCCCTCACATTCCAGGCTATAATAGCCATTAATTTAATTAGAGGAAGGGTCCCCTGACAAAACACCCGGATCGGCACCTGGGGAAGGTGCCGCGTCCGTCGCTAAAAGATCCTCCTCCATCCCAGACGGGGCGGACTGCTGTGGGATGGCCTGAGAGAGAACCAGCGCCCAGGAAGGATTGTCAACACACACCGCCTCCAGGCCTCCTCTCTGTCAGAAGTATGCATCCCCTCCCTGGAGGGGCTGTCACTCAGCGGTCCGACAGCACGTCTCTTCCTGCAGTAAACCTGCCCCTCAGCCGAACCTCCACCCCCTCACACCACGATCCCCGACGCCGCCATGTCCCTCGTAACAATACTACTCTGTCCCTGGGGAGTGGGCAACGCCCCACTCGTGGGAGCCAGCTGGGTAGATCCAATGAGGCTCGTCCCGCCCTCACTCACTGGAAGTGTATCCTCGCCCACCAAGGCCTCCTCTCCGCTGTCAACTCTGATATCCATGTCACAGGTAGAGTCTGGAGGCTCACTCTGTGGGATAGAAGGCTCCACATGATGACCGGCCGCCAAACAAGCACTGGCCAGGTGTCCGAAGCAAGAACACCGTGAACAGGTAGGGGGAACCCATTCGTATTCTACCTTCTGGGTAAGCACCTCTCCAGACGGAATCTCGTACTCCAGCAACGCCGGTAACTCCCTCCCAGCTCGGATACATCAACCTCGACCGAAAAGCACTGGCTTCGTCAGCCTTGATCGGGGTGCCCACCAAGCTCGCCAGTCGCATCAGCAAAGGAATACTCCAAAACCGAACAGGGAACTCAGGGAAGCGAATCCATACAGGGATGTCATTCAGTACTTCCCGCTCACAGCGAAGCTCCGGAGTCCACTTCTTAAGAATGATAAGCCGGCCGTCAAACATCCAGGGACCGCCTTGGAGGATCCTAGCGACATCCTCCGCGAGACCGAACTTCACATAGTAGAAGTCGTTCTCGCGGGTAAAGAACTCCATGCTCCCCTTAGGCTGCCAGACACGCGCTGCGTACCCCCGAATCTATCCGTAGAAAGGCTTGTTGCCTAGGACATAAAGGACAAGGGTGTTCTCCCAATATGCTGACACCTTCTCAATCTCCTCCGCGGGGAACGAGGCCCGGAAACCCCTCCCCGCCTTGATCGGCGGAACATACTCCATCGATGTGGGACTTTTCGGCCCCACAGGTTTGCAGATCTCTGCCCATGACCGTCCAGCCGGCCGAGTAGTCGCCCCTTGTGGCCTGGGTGCAACCTCCGGACTGGGTGGAGTAGGTCCCATATCACCGTGATCCACCAATTTACCCTTCCCTTTGTCAGCCGCAGACGCCTTTGGCCGCCAACCCACCGATCTCCCCGCGGACCCCACCGGGCCACGAGCCAAGGACCTCGCCCCTGATCCGCTCTGACGACTATCAACCGGGTACCGATTCCGAACATGACCCTGAACACCTCCTGCCTTCCCCCCTGTCTTCGCCGCTTGGCGCCGAGTAACCGTCGTCCAACCTCCTACATCCTTCTGGTTCCCCTGGGAATTAGGGCCCGCTCCAAATTCGAAAGCCGGGGGCCTTGGAACTGAGTCCGCGCCCCTCCCGATAGGGACGCTCGTCGCAGTCGCCACCCGAGGGGGGTCGCCCGACCCCCTCGGCATCAGATCCGCCCCCCCTCCACCCGAGGGGGCGCCACCGCCGCCGATCCGCCTGGGGGGTCCGGCAGACCCCCCACCCTGCACGTCCGCCCCCCACCACCACCATGGGAGGCGCCCCCACCCTCGCCCTGACCGGGGGGTCCGCCCGACCCCCCCCCCCCCTCCTGTAAAGCCGCGCCCCGTTTGGGAGGTCCGCCCCCCCCTCCGCGCCTAGGGGGGCCCCTCCGCCGACCTGGGGGGGCAGCCCGCCCCCCCCACCTTGCCGACCTTCCTCCCCCCGCCGGCGAGAGGATCCTGCGACCGCGGGGGAGGAACCCTAGCCGTGGTCGCCCTCTCGTGGTCGCCCGCTCCTGTCATCTATAAACTTTCAGCAACATATATATATATATATATATATATATATATATATATATATAGAAGCAATGGGTAATAAAAAAAAATATTGAAGCAATGGGTAATTGTGGCGAACTCGCCTCCACTGGGGCTCGAACTCCCGACCACTTGGGCCGCATGCATCTCTCTTAACCACTAGGCTAGAGGTCATTTGCATATATATATATATATATATATATATATATATATATATATATATATATATATATATATATATTTGGAAAATTGGTAAATTTTATTCCAAAAAGCAACGCAGTAATCTTACAACATACAATCAGAGTAGGACTTCCACTCTTCAGTTCCCCATAGCATTATCATCAAACTCTATGTTATGGAGGATGCCTATCGGAGGGGTGACTAGCCCCTCAAAGATACGACGGTTCCGTTTCCTCCATACATGCCAAACCGCGACTGCCAGTCGTACTCGGGCGGTCCGGAACCAGTCCTGCCCTCTACCTCTGCTATCCCGGATCACAGTGATGATGTCCCCAATCCCCTTTTCGGAGTCACAACCACCAAGCACCCTATTTTGTTCAGCCCAGATCTGCCAAGACAGGTCACACTCAAAGAAAATGTGCCCTATAGATTCGTTCTCTGTACTGCAAAGTACACACTTAGGGTCTGGAACCGGCACCCCAAAAGCACTCAGTCGATCCCTCGTCAATAGGCGGCCCAAAAGCAGCTTGTAAACACAAAGTTGCATCTTCCGGGCGAGACCCTTGCACCATACAAATTCATAGTCAGTACTCTGAGGATAAATACGCCGAATGAGGTTGAAGCAGCTCCGAAACTGGAACATTCCAGTCCCCGAAGAATCTCCTGGCGGCTCCCAAATCCACCGATCAGCAGGCAGACCTGGATCAATGGCTACAGAACTGATACTCTCATCCATCTCCGCAGTGTAGCGATATGACTCAGGCCTCCATTCTCCATCGTAGATAATGCGCCGACAAGTCAGCCCCCGACTGGCCTCCTGATTCGGCGGAGCTCCCCTGATTTCTAATAAAGATTGTCGATCGATCCAAGGATCCCGCCAGAGGTCCGTGTCAGATCCATCCTTCATGACCCTCCTGATAGCAGATTGGAGAACTCCCCTGTGTCTCAAGACAATCTTGAAAGGGACTGAATGGTTGTTGTCAGTAGGACAGGTCCAGAAGTTGTCCTGTTTCACATATCTGCTATGCATCCAGTCAGCCCAGAGGGACCTCCGATTGATGAATCTCCATGCTAGCTTCAGCGCCGAGGCCTCCCTGATCTCCAACAACGGTCTCAACCCGACTCCTCCCTCCTTCCTGGGTCTACAGAGCTGCTCCCAGGAGATCGCCTGCATACCACCCCTCCAAATGAAGTCTGCACACATCCGCTATACTTTCTTGATAGTGGCAATAGGAAGAAGAATGGATTGCAGCCAAAAATGAGCTACAGCCGATATCACCGATCTAACCAGCTCAATACAACCTCCAAATGATAAACCGGCGGCTTGCCAGCCTTCAACCCTCCGCTGGACGTACTCCACCAGACTTTGACAGTCCTGGTCCCGCACATAGTTGACTGTGAGAGGAATCCCTAAATACTTCACCGGGTGCTCACTCCTCTCAACTCCCAGCGCATCGGCCCGCTCCTCCTTCTGGGGGCAGAGGGAGCTGAAATACACCCTGCTCTTCTCTCTGTTCATCTGAAGGCCTGAGAGGGACTCTAGCTCTCCCATAATCTCGGCCAGCGTGTGCATACCCTCAATAAATGGCTGGATGAACACCAAGAGATCATCTGCATAGATAAGATGGGTAACCGGGGGGGTCAACCCGTCTGAACAATGGAACCAGTCTCCCCCAATGCACCGCTATATCCATCAAGCAAGTGAAATATTCCATGACAAGCGTGAATATGTACGGTGACAGAGGATCACGTTGCCTAAGCCCACGGTTGCTCTGAAAATACCCATATGGGGTGCCCTGGATAAGGACAGAGAAAGTGGGAGACGTGATACACTCCCGGATCCTCGCAACCCAACGATCCTCGAAACCCATAGCAGTCATCAGATGGCAGAGGAAATCCCTATTGACCATATCATAGGCCTTCCTCAGATCCAACTTCACACAAGCTTTCTCCCCGCCAGGTTTATTGAATCCCCTTACCATCTCATGCGCCAGAAGACTGTGCTCCGCGATCGACCTCCCCTTGATGAAAGCCGCCTGATTCGGAGAGACTAAGTCCTGCATGATCCCCTCCATCCGCCGGCACATAAGGTGTGTAATTATCTTGTAAAGATAATTGCAGCATGCAATAGGCCTGAAATCCGCCAACGATGTCGCTCCCTCCTTCTTAGGCACAAGTGTCAGGAAGGTGTGGTTCAGCTCCTTCAGCAATTTTCCTTTGGAGAAGAACTCCTGCACCACCTCAAGGACCTGATACTTCAGAGTATCCCAGTGGCGTTTGTAGAACCCACTGCCAAATCCATCCGGCCCAGGTGCCTTGTTGGGATCCGTCGTCTTGACAATAGATTCCACCTCCTCCAGAGTAACTGGCGCAAGAAGAAGGCTATTTCCATACGGAGTCACCACTCTCTTCATAACTATATCTGGGAACACAGACAGGTAGTCAGTCTGGAAATATAACTCAGAGTAGTACCTGACTGCCTCGTCTTGTATCTTAGCCGGCTCTCCCACCAGATTGCCATCTACATCAAAAAGCTGGGAAATGTGGTTCCTATGCTGTCTGGTCCGGATGACGTTATAGAAGAACTTGGAACATCGGTCACCATCCTTGAGCCAGGAGCATTTAGCACGTTGGGCCGTGCTAATCTCCTTCTGCAGACGCAAGATGTTGACTTCACCGATCAGCTCCTTCTTCCTCGCCGCCAGGTCTCCGTTCAGCATATCAGATTGCATGTCCAGCCGGATGGTCCGAAGCTCTGTCTCCTTATCTTCTAATGTAGGCTTGGGCAGACCCTTCACCCAGCTCCGTAAGGCCCTCTTCGTAGCCTTGGGCTGATGCGCCATGCAATACTGAGCCGTCCCCTCCTGATTGCTAGTGAGCCCCTCCGTAACAGCCTCCAAGTAACCCTCCGAAAGATACCAGCTGTTGTTGTACCTGAAGGGACGAGACTTCACGAGAGGCCGAATAGTGAAGCCGACCCTGATGGGGGAATGGTCGCTCGTCCCAGCAGCCAGGCTCTCAGCCGATGAATTGGGAAAATGCCTGAACTATTCCCCGTTGCCTAGGGCTCTATCCAGCTGGCAAGCAACCCTGTTACGGATTGCTTTGTTATGTCAAGTCCATATGAACCCCGAGCGAGACAGCCCCTGGAGCCCCGCCTGAAGAAGACATCTCTGAAAGTCATAAAGGATCGGATCAGGAACCGGCCTGCCTCCCATCTTCTCCCCTCTGTGGAGCAGGGCATTGAAGTCGCCCATCAAAAGAAGCGACAGGTGCGAGGCATCCGCAATAGCAGCTACCCTGGAAACGTCACTCCACAAAGTCTTCCGCCGCCGTCTGTCATTGTGACCATACATCGCTCCAAGTAAGAACCGAAAGCCACCATTATTAGTGAAGGAGACGGCTATCAACTGCTCCGTCATTAGGATCAAGTCTCCATCCCAAGGCTTTTCATTCCATCTGACCCAGATCCGAGCCATGCTACAGATGGCCAAGTTATGGAGTTGGGCCCAATGAGATGGGGTCCGACGAGTAAGAGTCTTCTCCCCTTTAATCTTAGTCTCCAGCATGATAGAGATGCCACACCTCTCCCTGTGCAAGACCGCACATATCTCCCGCCATCTCCCTAACGAACACGCCCCCCTCACATTCCAGGCGATGACCGCCATTAATTATTACTGGAGAGGGTCCCCTGTACATCACCTGGACTGGTACCTGGGGACAGTACCACATCCGTCGCTGTCATATCCTCCTCCCTTCCTACAGAGGGGTCAAGCTGGGGGACTGTCTGGGAAAGCACGAGCGCCCATGCCGGATTCTCCACACAGTGCGCCTCTCCAGGAGGGCTCTCACGTAGTGGTCCAGCTCGTCTCTTCCTACTATATACCTGCTCCTCAGAAGACCCACCAACGCCTCTCTCCTCTCTCTCCAAGGCCACCATGCCTCAAGTAACCATGCTCCTCTGCGCCGAGAAGGTGATCATAGTCCCATTAGGGGAGGGCGGCTGAGGCATGATAGTGAGACTCAATCCCCCGGCCTCCTCCCCCGGACGGTCACCCTCCTGCATATAATCCTCCGTGCTACCTTCCCCCGTAAGAGGCTCCCTCTCCCGAGATGGGCCCGGTACCTCAATAGGAGACGTAATCGGCCCCGACTGAGCTCCTCTGGACGGGCAAGTGCTGTCAAGATGCCCAAAACAAGCACACTTCGAACACGCAGGGGGAACCCATTCATACTACAACTTCTGGGTTAGAACCTCCAGAAGGCACCTCATACTCCAGTAGACTCGGTAACTCCCCTCCAGCCCGAATCTCAACGAAAATCCGGACATACATCAACCACGATCGAAAGGCTGTAGCTTCATCAGCCTTGATCGGGGTGCCAACCAAACTGGCCAGTCGCATCAGCAGAGGAATGCCCCAAAAGCGAACGGGAAACTCCGAAAATCGAATCCAAACGGGAATGGCATTCAGGACTTCTCGTTCACATCTCAGATCTGGAATCCACTTCTTCAGAATGATCAGCCTACCATCAAACGTCCACGGTCCACCTTGCAGAATCCTGGTGACATCTTCAGCGAGCCCAAATTTCACATAAAAGAATCCATTTTCTCTAGCAAAGAACTCCATGCTGCCTTTTGGCTGTCAGACTCGCGCCGCATATCCCCGGATCTGTCCGTAGAACGGCTTGCTCCCCAGAACGTACAGGACCAGCGTGTTCTCCCAGAAGGCAGATACCTTCTCAATCTCCTCAGCCGGAAACGAAGCCCGGAAGCTGCTTCCAACCCTCTTTGGCGGAACATACTCTATAGATGTAGGGCTTTTCGTCCCCACCGGTTTACAGACATCTGCCCAGGAACGTCCCGCTGTCCGGGGAGCCGTTCCCTGGGCGGCTCCCATTTCAGAGCTGGAAGCCCCTGAACCCTGGCCTCACGGGTCCACCACTTTGCCCTTTCCTTTTTCCACAGCGGTCGGCCTGGGACGCCAGCCTAATGGCCTTCCGGTAGGCGCCACAGGTCCTCGGGACGATGTTCTGTGCCCCAATCCCTCCCCCGACCTTCTTCCTGCCAAGGGTCGCGACTTTTGTACGGTCTGCGTGCCCCCCACCTTGCCTCCCGTCTTGTTCCCCCGACGTCTCGAAACCGTCGTCCATCCGCCACCCTCCGTATGGCCCTCCTGAGAACTGGACCCAGATCCAGATTGGAACCCCGGGAAAACGCTGTCCAAGCCGCCGCCGCCGGCTCCATCACCACCGCTCGCCGCTCCGCCAGGCCGCCGCTGCCATCACCGCCGCTGACCGCCGCTGCCGTCCCAGCCTTTCCGCCGCCCGACGTCACGCGACCAGCGCTAGCCCCGGCCGCCGCCTTGCCACCTCCGCTGGAGTTGCCAGCAGCCGCGCTGTCGCCCCCCGCTCCCAAAACGGCTGTCCGATGAAGAATCAGATCAACCCTAGCCCCATGGTCGCCGGCGCCGCGTCGCGCGGTCCGCCGCCGTGCACGCCGCCCCTGGCCGGGCCACCCCCGGCCTCGGCGACCCTGGCCGACCCCTCGCCGGCGGCGCCAGGGTCCCACTCCGCCCGATCCCCTTTCGCCCGCTCCCGATCGCGATCGCCAACTCCCGATCGCATCTCCATCTTTTAATATATATATTTTTTTTTGGAAAAAGGGTAAATTTTATTCCATCATCTCAATAAGGTTACAACATAGAGATACAATCCCAACTCAGGGGGACATTACTAGTACATCCGACTCAATGTTATGAAGTATGCCCACCACTGGGGTGGATAGTCCCTCATAAATGCGCCGGTTCCTCTCCCGCCAGACATGCCAAACTGACGCAGCAAGTCTCAATCTAGCACGCCTAGCCCAGCTCTGCTCCTTGCCCCTGCAATCACCAATCCACTTAAGGATTTCTCTGAAGTCCCGCTCCCTGCCAACCCCTCCCAAGTGTCTCCGGCACTGCTCTGCCCAGATGCTCCACGCCACATGGCACTGAAAGAACAGGTGCCCAATAGATTCAGGCTCTGTCTCACACAAAACACACTTAGGGTCAGGGACAGAAACCCCGAACCGAAGCAATCTGTCCCGAGTCAGCAACCGGCCCATCACCAGTTTGTATGCAGACAGTTGCATCTTCCTGGAGAGCCCCTTCCCCCAGACAAAGTCGTACTCCTCAATATCATCGAAGTGGGGGCGGACAAGGTCGTAGCAGCTGCTAAATCTGAACTCCCCAGCACCCTCCGAGCGGCCGGGAGGAGCCCACATCCAGACATCAGACAGTGCCATAGGAGTGATCTGCACCTGTCTGATCTCCTCAACTAACGTAGCAGTGAACCGATACTCCTCAGGCCTCCAGACCCCACCACGGATGATGTGCCTACACGTCAGGCCTCTGTATGCCACGCCGTCCCTCTGGGGGCCCAGAATCTCCAGGAGAGACTGACCTGAGATCCACGGATCGAGCCAAAGATCCGTCTCCCCTCCCTCCCTCATCCTCCTCCGCAAAGCCGTCCGAAGCACAGGACGGGTCCTCAGGATATGCTTGAGAGACACAGAGAAGTTGTTGTCAATTTCACATACCCAGAAGTTTCTGCCCCGGAGATACCGACTAGACATCCAGGCCGACCATAGAGAATCACCCTGAAGGAACCTCCATGCCAGCTTGATCCCCGCCGCCTCCCTGACAGAAACAAGTGATCGCAGACCCACCCCTCCCTCTTTCCTAGGCCGACAGAGCTGCTCCCAGGAGATGGCATGTATCCCCCCATGCCAAATGAACTTGGCACATATGCCCTCAATCTTTCTGATAGTAGCCAGAGGAACCATAATCGATTGGAGCCAGAACAGAGCAATAGCAGAAATGACTGAACGAACCAGCTCAATACGCCCTCCAAACGATAGGCCCGCCGCCTGCCAGCCCTCAACCCTCCTCTGTGCAAAATCCACCAGACTCTGACAGTCACGATCCTTCGCGTAGTTGACGGAAAGGGGCACCCCCAGATATTTCACCGGGAGGTCCCCCTTTTCCACCCCAAGCTCCATGGCCCGCTCCTCCTTCAAAGTGCAAGAGTTGCTGAAGTAGACTTTGCTCTTGTCCCTGTTCAACCGGAGGCCCGATAGCTGTCCGAACTCCTCCATCACTGCCGCCAGCTCCCTCATCCCTCGCATGGAAGGCCTCAACAGGACCAAAAGGTCATCTGCATAAATGAGATGAGAGACCACCGGAGAGACCCTGCTGTAAATCGGTACAATCCTCTCCCGATGTACCGCGATGTCCATCAAACATGTGAAATACTCCATCACAAGAGTGAATAGGTAGGGGGAAAGCGGGTCCCCCTGCCGAAGCCCCCTGCTGCTGCCGAAGAACCCGTAAGGGATACCCTGGATGAGGACCAAGAAAGTAGGAGAGGTGATGCACTCTCTGACTCTATCCACCCAAGTCTCGGAGAAGCCCATCGCACCCATCAAATGACAGAGGAAGTCCCTGTTGACGGTGTCGTAGGCTTTCCTCAGGTCGAGCTTCACACACGCCTTCATCCCTCCAGGCTTGTGGAACTCCCGAATCAGCTCATGAGCCAGCAGGCTATGCTCCGCAATAGACCGCCCCTTAATGAAGGCTGCCTGATTCCGAGACACCAGACCCTGCATAGCATCCTCCATCCTCCTGCACATAAGATGAGTAATTATTTTATACAAATAATTACAGCAAGCAATCGGTCGAAAGTCAGCAAGAGATGTCGCCCCCTCCTTCTTGGGCACTAGCGTCAGGAAGGTGTGGTTCAGCTCCTTCAGGAGCTTGCCCGTATCAAAGAACTCCTGAACAGCCTCAAGGACCGGGGCCTTGAGGATACTCCAATGGCGCTTGTAGAAGCCACTGGAGAACCCATCCGGCCCAGGAGCCTTTGAAGCATCAGCCTGCATCACAATCGCCTCCACCTCCGCCATACGGATAGGGGCCATGAGAAGACCATTGCCGTACTCCGTAATCAACGTCTTCGTGATCAGCTGCGGGAAAACCGAGGGATAGTCCGTCTGATGATAGAGCTCAGAGTAGAACCGGACAGCCTCCTCCTGGATAGCAACCTGGTCGGTCACAAGGTGCCCGTCCCTGCCAATCAGTCTCTGGATACGGTTCCGGTGCTGACGCGCCCGGATGACATCATAGAAGAACTTGGTGCAGCGATCCCCATCCTTGAGCCAGGAGCATTTGGCCCGTTGGGCCGCACTAATCCCCTGCTGAAGCCTCAAGGTGTTGACCTCTGCAGCCAACCTCTTCTCTCTAGCCGCCATCTCCCCACTCATTATGTCGCCCTGAAGCTCTGACTGCAGGTCTCTCAACTCCGCCTCCTTCTCCTGTAAGGAGGTCCGAGGAAGAGCCCTCACCCAGTCTCTGAGGGCGCGTTTGGCGTTCTTCAGCCTGTAAACCAAACAAAACTGGGCAGTGCCGACCGCCTCCTGGCCAAGACCTCCCGCCACAGTCTCCTCATAGCCAGCCGATAGGAACCAACTGTTGTCATACCGGAACGGACGGGCTCTCCATCTAGTACTCTCCACGAAGCGCACCAGGATCGGCGAGTGGTCACTGGTCCCCGCAGGTAGCCCCTCAGCCACAGAGGAGGGGAATAGGCGGAACCAATCACTGTTCCCCAAAGCACGATCCAGCTGGCATGCCACCCTGCTCACCTCCGCCTTGTTGTGCCAAGTCCAGATGTGTCCAATCCTCTCCAAGTCCCTGAGACCTGACTGGAGTAGGCAAGACTGAAAATCTGAGAGGATCTGGTCCGGGACCGGCCGCCCCCCCAGCTTCTCTTTCCGGTATAGCGTAGCATTGAAGTCTCCCATAATCAGAAGAGGGAGATGCCGATGCATCGCTAAAGAACTCAGCCTGATGATGTCCTGCCACAAGGACTCCCGGCGCCTCCTGTCATTGTGCCCGTAGACGGCACCCAGTAAGAAGCGGAACCCCCCCTTGTTGGTGAAGGAGATAGCCACCAGCTGGTCAGACATGAAGACCTCCTCACCCTCCCAACTAGCTCCATTCCATCTAACCCAGATTCTAGCCATATCACAGAGACCAAGGTTGTGAAGCTGGACCCAGTCCGTAGGGGTTCTACGGGACAGGGTTTTCGCCCCCCTGATCTTAGTCTCTAGTAATATCGAGATTTCACACTGTTCCTTCCTCAGCACCTCACTAATCTCCCTCCATCTCCCCAGAGAACACCCCCCCCGGACATTCCAGGCAAGGGCCGACATCTAAACCGCAGGTGGGATCCCCTGAACATCCTCTGAAGGGGCACCCGGGGAGAGTGCAACCTTCATATCTCTGGTATCCTCATCTCTATCCCCCTGTAGAAGGAGGGGCAGAGCAGGGGCCGCGGCCCCGTGTGGGTCCCCCTGTGGGGGGGGGCTGCGCTAGTACTGCCACCCAATTGGGATTGACCTTCCACACTCTCTCTGTCCCATCCTGTCCGCTGTCCTCACTATGCGCCTCCGTAGCCTGGCGCTTCCGACTGTACACCTGGAGTGCTAGTGCATCTTTATCTCCCTGTCGCCTGTCCTCCTGCCCCATACTCCTGGTGGTCATGGTCCTCGTCCCCATATACTCAACCATCGCTCCAGCAATATCCTCCGTCGGAGACCCCGCAAATGCCCCCGAGATGGGGGAAGTGTCTGCCTCCATCTCATCCTCCATCGAGCCCCCCTGATCCACAACAGGGGAGGCATCAGCACCACCTGCCTCCGTCACCACCTCAGAAGCTCCTCCACGTCTACACGCACTCGGAAGATGCCCGAAGCAGGCACATGCCGGACATCTGGGGGGGACCCACTCATACTCCACCCTCTGCATAGCAAACTGGCCAGAAGGTGTCCTGTACTTCAACTGCTCAGGCAGGTCCAATCGGGCATCAATCTCCACAAACACCCGTGCATACATCAGTCTGGATCTGAAAGTGGTGGCATCATCCGCCTTAATCGGCTTGCCAATGAGGCTGGCAAGTCGCATAAGTAGTGGGACACTCCAGAAGCGTACCGGGAACTCAGGAAAGCGAACCCACACAGGCACAGCATTAAGCACCTCCTTCTCACACCTCAAGTCGGGGGTCCATTGCTTCAGAATGATGAGGCGGCCGTCAAACGTCCATGGCCCTCCCTGGAGTATCCGAGTCACATCTTCCGCCAACCCAAATTTTACGAAGTAGAAACCATTTTTCTTGGAGAAGAACTCCATGCTTCCCTTCGGCCGCCAGACTCTGTCCGCATATCCTCTGATCTGCCCGTAGAAGGACTTGCTCCCCAACACATATAGCACTAACGTGTTCTCCCAGAATGCCGTCACCTTCGCCACTTCGTCGGCAGGAAAGTCGGCGCATAGCTCACCCCCAATCGCCATAGGTGCTACATACTCCATCGATGCCGGCGTCTTGGCGACCCCCACCTTGCAAGCATCGGCCCAGGAAACCGGCCGCGGACCCGAACTCCGAGGTGGGGTCGTCGGTGGAGGTCGGGCACTCATGTTCGCAGCAGTCGCTCTACCCCCGATAACTGGAACCGCCGTCCCCGCCGACCCCTTCTCACGGGGCCGCCACGCAATCCTGGCTTGTCCCTCCCGATCCACCGTGTGAGTCTGACCCCTCGATGGACCCGTTCTCCTTGCTATCTCCGCCCTCCTGTCAGATCCCTGCATATAAGCGGTGCCTCTCCGCACCTCAGGGATCTGCGGTCGTTGCCCTCCTCCTCGCCTAACTCTCCGATTCTGGACCGTAGTCCAAGCCCCCTCCTCATCCTCCAATCCCGACGATGTTCTTTGGGCTGTGAACACCATCGGGGAGCCCTCGGAGGCCACCGCCGTCGAACTCCCGGCCGAACCCGTGCCCTTGCGATAGGTCTCCTTCCGCAGCCCTTCCCGGCCACCCCCCCCCGCCTGGGAGGGGTCGCCGGCAACTGCCCGCCCCCGGGGGAGGGTCGCCTTACCTCCCCGGTCGACCCGCTGCGCGGCGGCGCCCGCGCGGACGCGAGCAGCAGCTCCAGCGCCCTTCGCCGGCGGCCCGCCGCCGCCGACCTCCACCGGCCGGTCGCCACCGACCGCCCCCGCCACCCCCTTGCCTTTCCCGGGGTCCGGGGGGCGGTTTGCCGCCTCCACGCCGTGATTAAGCGATGCCCTAGCAGAGCTAGGGTTTCCGTCTCCTGTAGCAGCCGCCATTTTTATATTATCTTTTAATATATATATATATATATATATATATATATATATATATATATATTAGGGATCTCATGAATACAAAATAACATTTTCCACAATGTACTCTTATCATAACAAGCTCAAAGCATTTGGTTCAAGACTGTCATCTAACAAATTACAATTACAAAGGCATCTGATACATTGGATATACATATGTGTAGAGAATATGATAAATATATACCGGATATGTATTAAGATATAGTTTCTAAACCTAGAGCTAATTTATACTCCTGCGCTTACTATATCACATGCTAGATCTTAAAAGAAAATGCATTGAACAAAAAGCATGTAAGGTTGAGAAATTACAGTCCATCAATGCCCCATTTGCCACTTCTACTGTCAAATTGACAGTCAACTCCACTCCAAGGATGCTGCTGGGGAACACATGGATCACCATTCCAGCCAAAACGAAGTGGAAGCCCCAAAGAGTTCTTCAAATTTTGCAAAGCCGTGACTATGGAAGGACAGGGAAATGAATCAGAAATGACAGAACATAAGAAAACCTAAACAAACAAAACCACAATAAAAACCATCTAATCACTGTTTTATTTTGTCCTTTAAAAGGACATAAAGATCAGTTCAACCATTAATAGTTCCGGTTGAAGACACGAGTGAACAATAAGAACCTGGCACTCATAAAAACGAGCTAAATGACGAAGGCTACATGAACGTGATTTGTTACTGAGCATTTCATTCATTGAAGACAAACTGTTCGCTGGTATACATCTTGCCCAACTATAGTGAAGGGATAAACTTATCCCAATGCATATCATTCTAGTGGTTCTACAGGTTAAACCTACTTAAACGGTGGTTCTACAGGTTAAACCTACTTAAACGAACCTATACCAACTTTTACTACCTAAATCTTCATCAGACATCCTTTTGCACTGTTAACCTGTACCTGATACATTATACTTACTACAGTCGTGTACTTGTCTAAACCATTTCAAATGCTTTCCAGTGTATTCTGAATATGGGCAACTTATAATTCCTTTAGTATAGCTTATTTCGTATAACTGTTCTCTCCCGAATTATGGTTTCTAACTAAAGGTACATTTTTTATATTTATATTTTGTACTTTTTTTTTACTTTTCAAGCTTAAATTGAGATCAAGCTTGAAATAAGTACACAGCCAAGCATTTGATGCATGGTGGTGCGGAAATTTATGTTAGTGTCGGGACACAATTTTTCGATGGAAAACTTGAGAAGATGAAACAATTGTAAAAACAATGTTCCAACGCAACACTTCTAGGAAGGTTGCGCGAGTATAACGAAGATCTAAAAAAATCTCGTTAGTTGATATTACGATAATCTAAAAAGATTTCGTAATTACAGCAGCGAAGAAGATGACAGGCGAAAGGTGGAAGATGGCCTGCTGGGGTGAATGATCACCGTTGCTCAAAGCATTATTCGTCCTACACGAACAGCTTCCAGGAACTAGCAAGTTCGTCGGAGAACTTGGAACACTCCTGCTCTTTTGACTCCTCGGAAGGACACGAACTCCCGTGCAAAAGCAACGCTGGTGCGGTGCCTTTCCTCTCTCTCTCGAAGGCTGCTGGAATTCGCAAGCAAATTCCGATCAGAACTGTGTTAAAGAACACTTCTGAATTCTCTGTTTACTTGTGCTAAAAAACACTTCGTAAACTTTCTGTGGTGGCTTCACTTTCTTGTATATATTACTAGCCTTGTGAGAGAGAGAGGATGCCTTATATAGGCCCTGCAGCAACTGTTCGGTTGCCACAAAGTTAGGGTCATGGTAAAAACCACCCCGAACATGTAGCAACCGCCCAGAACGTGCAAACGCACGTTCTGCAGCAAGTTGCGCCAACTGCGCACACCCCGCGCTCCTTGCACTCTGCGCGACAGAGCGCGCACTGAACTGCGCGCACTGCACGCACTGCGCATACGGCGCACGCAGCGCAACCAGCGCGCCCGCGCAACCCGAGCAACCCGCAACCCGCGCAACCCAGCGCAACCTGAGCGCAACCTGGGCGCGCACCTGGACAGCGCAACTGGGCTTGCGCAACTGGACATGCGCAACTGGGCAACGCAACAGGGCTTGCGCAACTGGGCAGCGCAACTGGGCTTGCGCAACGTGGCAGCGCAACGTGGCTCGCGCAACGAGCGCAACTAAAGCGCACTATGCGCCTAGCGACGATGCTGACGTGCTAAGTGCAAAGTGCGCCAACAAAACGCCACATTACGCCTCATGAGCCCATGAGCCCATGAGCCCGAGCCCGAGTCGCTAAGCCCCTACGGGGCTTAGCTCCCATGGAAATAAATTTTCCAAGAGCAAAAAGCATGAATGCTTTCAATTGTTGATTTAGTCTTTTTTCATTAGAAAAATAACCCCACATGGCACACCCATGTGCACCTCCACGCCACATGTGCATCTCTAAAGAAGCAAAGCTAATATATAGAGATACAAGTCCTTTGGTCTAGCCGATGTGGGACTAAAATTCACTTTGTAAAAGACCAAAACCCAACAATCCCCCACATATCTCTATATATGAGTATAAGTGTTCCCCACAGTAACTGTCCATCATGCATTAGGAGAGATGTCGCTGACGACTTGAATATTCCCATATGGGTCAAACAACAGACTATAATACAAGAATGGACTAAGCCTTGAATTCTGCATCATAGCTGAAATTCTTTCCACTCACATAATGTAGTTACATGTGCTTCTGGCTACACATTAAAGACCCTGTGCCAGCCTGATTTCAGTGTATAATTTTGGGCGTCTACAAGTTTGCCCTCAAGAGACGGCCTGATATCTCTTTGTCCATACACTATAGGTGAGTTCATTATAAAGAGACGTGGCATGAAGCGCTTTGCGCTTCCCTTGCGGTGCTACGCCGCTATGACATGGCTTAAAGCCGAGGCCTTACCCCGTACCGGGAATCTCATCGTAGTGTCATATTACTGTAGCATGAGGCAACCGCCTCTTTGTAGTGCCAAACTACCCAGCATGAAGCCTTAGGCTCCCTTGCGGTGTTACGCCGCAACGACATGGCTTGCAAGGCCGAGGCTATATCCCTAACCGGGTACCTCATCGTGGTGTCGTGCCACTGTAACATGAGGAACTCCTCCTCTTTGTAGTGCTGACTACACCCCTCTTTATTTTAACATACAGCATTAGGCTAACTGCCTATTTGCGGTGCTACGCCGCTGTGACTTGGCCTGCAAAGCCGAGGCTTTATCCTATTCCTGGGCAGCACCCCACATATAGGAACCTCATTATGGAGTCACCCCACTGTAGCATGGAGTTTCACTCCTTGTAGTGCTGCTCTACCGTGCTTCCTGTAAAGCACACCAGGCATTCACTCTGCCTGAGAACTCATTAAGGCAATTAAGCCAACCTTCCCACAGGAACCGTTTTCCGCAGAAAATAACAGTAGACAACAGTGGTTATAGGTCCGTAACCTCTCCATGCCCAATAGAACATGTACCCACCGTTCCTGATATTCTTCCGATTAGTGGTCCTCCCTTGAACCAAAAGCTAGATGCCTAGTAGATAAATCTTTGAACTATTAGCATAAAACTTTATGGTAGGAATACAATAATACAATATCAGACTGCCTTCAAGCCCATTTTACAAGCTATGTCATCGACCAGCTGGCGCTTGAGGCCCTTTGTGAACGGATCCGCCAGGTTCTCCTGACTCCGAACATCAATCACTGCTATAACACCTCTCTTGATAAGATCGTGTACTGCCCTGTGCTTCAACCGCACAGTCCTCTTCTTCCCGTTGAAGAGGTCATTTGATGCCACCGCCGCAGTCGCCTGGTTGTCGCAGTATATCGGTATCGCCGGTATTTGCGCCCCAACCACTGGAAGATCATACATGAGCTCCCGAAGTCATTCTGCTTCCTCGGCTGCGGTATCAAGTGCAAAGAACTCAGATTCCAAGGATGACCGCGAGAGCATAGTCTGCTTCTTCGACTTCCACGATATAGCAGCTCTACCCATTGTGAAAATGAATCCACCTGTGGACCTCTCGCTCTCCACCTCTGAGCACCAGCTGGCATCACTGAAGCCTTCCACTACCGGCGGATCTCCGCTGTAGTACAGTGCATATGTCTGAGTCTTCTTGAGATATCTCATAACCCGTTTTACAGCTTTCCAGTGTTCAGCACCTGGGTTGCTCGTGAAACGACTCAGCATTCCCACGACGAAAGCTATGTCAGGCCTTGTGGCAGTAGTAGCATACATCAAACTTCCGATTACACTTGCATACTCCAGCTGCCTGACGCTTTCCCCTGAATTAGGCTTTAGCTTCATATCACACCTGTACGGCGTATCGATCCCTTGAAGATCCCGATACCCATAACGAGTGATCATTTTCTCAATATAATGAGACTGTGACAGTGCTAGTCCAGTGTTTGTCCGGATGATCTTGATTCCTAAGATCACATCAGCTTCTCCCAAGTCCTTCATACTGAACTTGCTTGAGATGAATTTCTTTGTCTCCGTGACACAGCTAATATCCGTACCTAGGATAAGCATGTCGTCTACGTACAGACAAACGATCACACCTCTTCCATCAGCGAACTTCATGTAAACACACTTGTCCGTATCGCTGACCATGTAGCCATTTGACCTTATAACTTTGTCAAATTTCTCATGCCACATCTTGGGAGCCTGTTTAAGACCGTACAAAGATTTCACCAACTTACAGACTTTGTCTTCAAGACCCCTAATGACAAATCTCTCTGGCTGTTGCATGTAAATCTCTTCGGTCAGCTCGCCATTTAGGAAAGCCGTATTCACATCCATCTGATGTATCACCATCTTATGTATTGCTGCGAGAGCAATTAACATTCTGATGGTGGTCATCCGGGCTACTGGAGCAAACGTGTCAAAATAGTCAATCTCCTGCTTCTGAGAAAACCCCTCGGATGGACACGAACTCCCGTGCAAAAGCAACGCTGGTGCGGCGCCTTTCCTCTCTCTCTCGAAGGCTGCTGGAATTCGCAAGCAAATTCCGATCAGAACTGTGTTAAAGAACACTTCTGAATTCTCTGTTTACTTGTGCTAAAAAACACTTCGTAAACTTTCTGTGGTGGCTTCACTTTCTTGTACATATTACCAGCCTTGTGAGAGAGAGAGGATGTCTTATATAGGCCCTGCAGCAACTGCTCGGTTGCCACAAAGTTAGGGTCATAGTAAAAACCACCCCGAACATGTAGCAACCGCCCAGAACGTGCAAACGCACGTTCTGCTGCAAGTTGCGCCAACTGCGCACACCCCGCGCTCCTTGCACTCTGCGTGACAGAGCGCGTACTGAACTGCGCACACTGCGCGCACTGCACACGCAGCGCGCCCGCGCAACCTGAGCGCACCTGGGCAGCGCAATTGGGCAGCGCAACTGGGCTTGCGCAACAGGACTTGCGCAACAGGGCTTGCGCAACGTGGCAGCGCAAGTGGCTCGCACAACGAGCGCAACTAAAGCCTGACGTGCTAAGTGCAAAGTGCACCTACAAAATGCCACATTACGCCTCATGAGCCCATGAGCCCGAGGCCGAATCCGAGTCCGAGTCCGAGTCCGAGTCGCTAAGCCCCTACGGGGCTTAGCTCCCATGGAAATAAATTTCCCAAGAGCAAAAAGCATGAATGCTTTCAATTGTTGATTTAGTCTTTTTTCCATTAGAAAAACAACCCCACATGGCACACCCATGTGCACCTCCACGCCACATGCGCATCTCTAAAGAAGCAAAGCTAATATATAGAGATACAAGTCCTTTGGTCTAGCCGATGTGGGACTAAAATTCACTTTGTAAAAGACCAAAACCCAACAATTTATAAGGCATATTTGATTCTCGAACTGTGTAGGTATGGATAGGATCATAGGACAGGCTACAATCTAGCCCATCCATACCAAGCTTCACAATTGTTCAACTGAGGAATTCCACGGCATACAATCTGTCTTTTCTAGATGAGCTGAATACAGAAATTTGCAAAGAAAGCAATGTAACTGATAGAAGACCTTCATTTAACTATAATGATGCAGATCCCTGGACTGATTGGATCAGTAAAAATGACCAGTTAACAGCAAATACAAAGATAGGAGAGGAAGGCAGGGGTTACAAACACTCATTCCTTGAGTAGATATTTCCATTGTAGCAATCAGACTGAGGAAGTGAAGGAAGGAAGAAGATTAGTGAACGCAACAACCACACATATCATCCTAACGGCAAGAATGTTAAGAATGGTGGGGGGAATGACAATATTAATGCTCTTGCAGTTGCCTTTATCATTATGGCAGAGCTCCTGATGAAACAACATAAAGGTTTGGACCATAGATCACCGAAGGAAGTGGAGACAAAAAATATGGATGATGAAGGATGTTGGAAATAAGGAGACTGGAATACCGGTCAAAATTACTTTGTAGGATTTTGGACAATATGTACTAGGGTTTGGCGTTTCGTGGCTTGTATTCCTCCGTTTTCAGATAAGCTGATTCCCACTTGGGGAGATATGCTGGTTATTCCTTCCTTAAAGGTTTTCATCCCAATAAAATTAGTCTAGCCACATTTTTTTCAGTTCCTCCATCTCCAATATCTATATCTACACAAAAAACAACATGGTATCAGAGATTGGTCTTATAAAACATTAACATGATATCAGAGTTGTTCGATGACTGAGGAATAAGTAGAGGCTAGAGCCGGAGTCATCTCCTGGTTTATCACCTTTCGGTGGTGTGATAGTAGATGCTCTACTACCACGTGTAGGCACGAGGTGGAGGATGGAAAATAAGAAAAAGAAAGATGAAGAGATTGTCAACAAGGTGACTGGATCTATGAAAAAATAATAGATCTATGAATAATAGATTCCCTGTTGTGATTTGGTAAGGAAGAGAGAGATGGAAATGTGAATCCACTTATTGGTATTTTGATCTGGTAAGGATCCTTCCTATTTATTATGATCCAATAGGGGGACCTTCCTATTGGTGTTGTCATTCCAGAGGCAGAAAAGAATAAAGATCTTTTGGTGACTTGGAAGCCATCCAATATAGGAAGATAAAATGTATACTTTATTTCTGTCAAATGAAAAGAGAAATGTAATGTTCATATTAGTGAACCCACCTGGCTTAATGATTCATTAGTTCATATGACTTGCCCCCTTCACACACTATGTTGCAAGGACATGAATATGACATGATGATATATGGATATAGATACTTACGTAACACTTTTTTTTTGGAATGACCTAGTCTCTTTTTTGAGTCCCCATATAATACATATCCGACAAGAGCACGTGATCACGGAGGATCTCCGTTTAGGATTAGGATTACTAATTTTTAGGACTAGAATTCCTAATTTTTGGGAGTATGGTTCTTTTTAGGATTGCTATTTTAATCGGAAGTGGTTAGGAATTGTGACGATAAGTTAGGATTTCTAACTTATTTCTTATTGGATTAATTGATCCTAGTCCTAGTAGGAATTAGAAAACAATGGAGGTTACCTACGGATATAAAATGAGTGCCTAAGCCCCTATTATAATTCAATCTTCTTTCACAAATTACTTGGTTTGCTCTTGCCCTCTAACTCAACAGGAAAGAGTTTGGTAGCTTTAACAAAACTATGGTGATCTTGTTAGTATATTAGAATAAGTACATTGGAATATCATGTTGGTATATTTGGTATGTCAGAATATGCCACAGGATATTCCATAGAGGGTTTAATGTAATGAGGATGATTGTAAGGCTATATATAGCCGTGAGATTATCAATAAAATCATAACAAATATTCAACATGGTATCAGAGCCACCAAAAATCCTAGCCGCCGCCACCTTTCCCAAACCCTAACCCTAGTCGTCACCGCCATCACCATCCGCATCACTACAGCCACTGTCGCCACCAGCCGCCGCACGCCGCCCCCGCCGCACACTGACCGCGCTGCCACCAGCCGCTGCACAGCCGCACGCCGACCACAGGCCCCACCACCGTGAAGCCGCGGTTTCCGAAGTCTCCCGCGGGGTCGTTCCGGACATTGAAGGCCTAGATCCGATAGGAGAGAGACATGATCGGATCTAGGAGAGGACGAAGAGGACGTACGTGAATCGTGGAATGGGTGTAAGGTGATCAGAGAAGAGGAGGATCGATGAAGGATATCATCAAGAAGCTGGACTCTGCATTGGTTGCAACGTTGATGAAGCTGATAAAATTGTCGGCTAGTGAGAGCGCGACAAGAACATCGACGAAGTTGGAGCTTTTCTCCATCAATCTAAAGCTTGATGGACCAGCTACCTACTTGAGTTGGTCACGACGGGTGAGGAGAACCCTCGCAGGAAAGAACCTGGAGGATTTCCTGTCATGAGAGAAGACAGCCGGACGAGGGCTGCAGGACGTGACGAGTGGAAGTCCACTTATATGATGATCTACATTTAGCTTCTCAATTCTTTAGTCCAGTCGATCGCCGTCACAGTGGATGGCATCGAGATGGTGAAGAACGTACGGGAGAAATTGAGGAGGACCTACGATGGTGTAGGGAACAACTTGCGGGTTTTCCAGATCAACGGGGAGATCGACGACACCGTACAGGAAGAGAAGACGGTGCAGGAGTATACCACGGAGTTGAAACGTCTGTGGTTGGATTACGACCACTCCTCAGATCGGACGAGCTGCGGGGACACGAAGTGCAAGTAGAGACATGTATGTCTGCAGGAGAGGACGATGAAGTTCCTTAAAGGGCTGGCTGCAGTGTTTGCTCAGAGGACAACACTACTTCTAGCCCAACCGAAGATCCCCACCCTTGAGGAGGCTATCTCGGCCATGATCCAGGAGGGGACTCGCATCAAACTTCAGGCAGGGACATGTAGTCCTCCTGAAGTAAAGTCAACACTGGCGGCTACCAGTTCGAGCGATACAGGACCTAAGGGAGAGCCCTGGCAGCACAACCGACGGTGCTACAACTGCGGAGAGATGGGACATCATCGGTATGCTTGCACCAAAACACCTAAGGACGGAGATCCAGGTGGTGGACGTGGACATTTTGGAGGACGTGACCATGGTCGTGGGGGTCGACGGGGTGGTCGAGGAGGTTATCGGACGAATCTGCTAGTAGCGAAGGGGATGGGGGAGCTTGTGGTACCTTTACTGAGGAGGATCAGACACTGATGGGCATGCTGGAGGCACTCAGGAGGAAGCAGAGAGCGTCAAACGATGGAGACAAGAGGAGTGAAACCGGGGAGGCGTCCACCTCATTCTTTGCTGGAGGCAACGCTGCCATGTATGCCCATTCATCAGAAGGTACTGACGACTCACTCGTCCTTGCATCTATGTTTTTCCTTAAATCGTCAGACTGGATTATCGACTCGGAGGTATCTCGGCATGTGACGGAGAATGCTAGTGAGTTCTCCTACACTTACCTAGCATCGGCAGACATCATTCAAACAACTGATGGTATTTTCCAGCCAGTAGTCGGTAAGGGTACTACAAATTGTACAGGTTCAGTAAAATTATCAATGTTTTGCATGCACCATCTTTTTCAGTCAATCTTTTGTCCATCAGTTCTATAATTCTCCAACTAAAATGCATTGTCTCTTTTGATATTCCTAAGGTGATCTTCCAGGATAAAGAGACGGGACGAAGACTTGGGACTGACACTTGGCATGAGGGACTGTGGTACCTGGATCGAGAAGGGCCGGATTCAGCATTGATGTCTATGTCAGAGAAGGCAGGAATGGGAGGACTGAAGATGACTGTCGAGGATACATTAATACTCTACCATAAGAGGTTGGAACACTCCTTATTTGCTACTTTAAGTAAATTATATCCAGCTATTTATGAGAAAACAAATAAGGAGAAACTAGTATGTGATGCACATGATTTAGGCAAACTTACTAGGAGCTCATATGTTAGTACGGGTCATAGGAGCTCGTCTGTTTTTGATGTAATACAATCTGATGTTTTGGGGCCATGTGCCATTCCTACTATGAATGGTTACAAGTATTTTGTTTCCTTCATGGATTGTTCTTCTCGTATTACTTGGCTGTATTTGATAAAGAATAAGAGTGATGTAACTACCTGTTTTTGGGACTTTCATAAACATGTCCAGACTCGGTACAAGACAGTAGTGAAAGTACTGAGATCTGACAATGGAATAAAATATACCAACAGAGCACTTGCGGAATACTTCTCAGCCCAAGAGATACAACATCAGACCACCTGTGCATACACACCAGCACAAAATGGAGTAGCAGAAAGGAAGAATAGACACCTTCTGGAGGTGGCAAGAAACATGATCGATATGAATGTCCCACAAAGTCTGTGGGGGCATGCAGTGTTGACAGCAACACAACTAATCAATAGGATGCCCTCAAAGGTACTGGAATGGAAGTCTCCATATGAAATATTCAAGAAAATAATAGTGGAATACTTCCATTGAAAGTGTTTGGCTGTGTGTGTTTTATGAAGGACAACAGACCGTCAGTTGGAAAACTTGATCCTAGAGCAGTCAAGTGCATCTTCGTAGACTACTCGGCGACTCAGAAGGGGTATGTATGCTGGAGCCCAGTAGAGAAGTTTGTGAGCATGGATGTTCACTTCAGGGAACATGAGCCATACTACTGTCAGGAGGAAAGCTCAAACAACTCAACTGATACTGCGAGTATGAGACGGGAGGGAAAGATTGGTGAAAACCCGGTGACCGATTTAGGAGTATGGCATGGAGGCGCCGTTGAGGAGCAGGAAGGTGAAGAGGAACATGGGGAGGAGATGAGATGTGTTAGGCCCACGGCTCAGGGAGAGATACTTACCTACAGCATGAGAGGGAAGCAAACTGCGAGACCAGTACCTACAATGCCAGTGCCAAGTCCCTTGCCTGCGTCCTTCTCGACTCCTGAGACACCTACACTACCACCAGATTCCCCTTCAGGTGATATCATTCTTCCTACTCCTCCCACACTACTATCAGTATGGAGGACCACTCGTAGCAATACTTAAAATCCTCCTGATAGATATGGTTGGGACCTTTCTCAGTTTATTTCATATGATCATATCTCCTCTTCTCATGAAGTATTCATTGCGTCTTTGGATAGTATTACAGTACCTAACAATTGGCAGGTTGCCAAGAACGATCCAAAGTGGAAAGCGGCAATGCACGAGAAAATGGAGGCTCTTGAGAAGAACCACACTTGGGAGCTGGTAAAACTGTCAGAAGGAAAGAGAGCAGTCGAATGCAAGTGGGTCTTTACTGTGAAACAGAACCAAGATAGACAGGTTGAGCTCTACAAAGCTCGACTGGTGGCAAAAGAATACAGTCAGACGTACGACATTGACTATGATGAGACCTTTGTACCAGTGACGAAGATGAGCACTGTCAGGACCCTGATTTCTCTGGCAGCAAATGGTGGATGGAAGCTACACCAACTGGATGTGAAGAATGTGTTTCTTTACGGAGATCTAGTGGAGGAGATGTACATGGAGATATCACCAGGATTCGACACCAATCATACAGTGGACAAGGTCTGCAGGTTGAAGAAGTCTCTATATGGACTGAAGCAGTCTCCTCGAGCGTGATTTGATAGGTTCAGGAGGGCGATAATAGAAATGGGATATCGACAGATCAGTGCTGATAATACTGTGTTCTTCCGTCGGAGTGGAGGCCATATCACCATGCTTGCGGTGTATGTGGACGATATGATTATCATAGGAGATGATGAGCAGAAGATCGCCCGACTCAAGGAGAATCTTGGCAAGGAATTCGAGGTGAAGGACCTTGGACTTCTTCGGTACTTCCTTGGGATTGATATTGCTCGAGAAGCAGAGGAGATTGTTCTTTCTCAGAGAAAGTATGCATTGGACCTTCTGACAAAGACATGGATGTTGGGATACAAACCTGCAGCGACACCGCTAGATCAGAGATTCAAGTTGGATGCTGAGGCTGGGGAACCAGTTGACCGGGATAGATACCAGAGGCTGGTGGACAAGTTGATCTATTTGAGCCACACCCGTCATGATATCTGCTTTGCAGTAAGTGTAGTGAGCCACTACATGCATGACCCACAGAAGGATCATATGGACGCAGTGTACCAGATTCTGAGATACTTGAAGGGTGCCCCCGGAAAGGGACTAATATTCAGGAAGAATAATCACGTGAGCATCGAGGGCTACTGTGATTCTGACTGGACTAGTTGTGCTGATGACAGGAGATCTATCTCGGGATACTGCATATTTGTAGGAGGAAACTTGGTCTCTTGGAGGAGTAAGAAGTAGTTAGTGGTGGCCAGATCGACAGCTGAAGCGGAGTACAGAGCTATGGCCTTGGGAGTTGCAGAACTGCTATGGTTGAAGAATATACTGGTGGAGCTGAAGCTGGATCAAGGAGCCAAGATGAAGCTGTGGTGTGACAACCAGTCAGCTATTAGTATCGCCAACAATCCAGTACAACATGACGGGACCAAACACATCGAGATCGATAGGTTCTTCATCAAGGAGAAGTTGGATAGAGGACTACTGGAGCTAGGTCACGTTCCAACCAAGGATCAGGTAGCAGACGGACTGACCAAAGAGCTTAGCTCTGTGAGCATGATTAGAGGATATGACAAGATGGACTTAGTGAATATCTTTCGCCTATCTTGAGGGGGAGTGTTGGTATATTAGAATAAGTATATTGGAATATCATGTTGGTATATTTGGTATGTCAGAATATACCACATGATATTCCACAGAGGGTTTAATGTAATGAGGAGGATTGTAAGGCTATATACAGCCATGAGATTATCAATAAAATCATAACAAATATCCAACAGATCTCCATCACCATTATTTATAATTCTTTTGTCCTTCCATAACACTCTTCAATTCAAGTTCTTCAAGTTAGGGAAAATTATAAACCCTAATTTGATTGATTCGGATCTGCATGATACCTATACTTATCCAAAGCGCCACTTATTTTGGGGGTGTCCATGCTTCATAGTAATAGCTTACCAAAAAAAAAATGGTAATGAATCACAAAGCATTACACATTTCTTTCCGATAAAAGAAAATAAAGGTATAATTGACGCGGGACGAAGACCTAAATGAAATATGATTTTATGAAACTGGAAATTTATATGACTTTATGAAGTTGGAAATTTATGAAAAATTGGACGCAGAAGCTTTAAATGAAATGTGAACAATTAATTACTATAAATTTATTACAAAAAAATTATAATAGAAATGCAAATATAATAATTAGCAATACCCGATTTGGGTATTCATGTCATTCCAAATCGGGTATTCCTAATAACTATTATTTTTTGGCTCAAAATAGATTTTTTTTTCATTCTCAAGAAATAAAAAGAAGATAAAGTCAATCACTAAAGGCTTATCCCTAAGATAACTTAAATCATAACTGATAAGACAAATAAAAGTAATCTCTATCTAAAATAACCAAAATTAACAAAAAGATAACAAGAAATTGAAATTTGATTCCCATCAATAACTGGAATGGATTATTAACCTAAATGTAGATAAAAAGAGGAGAACGTTCAGGAGAAATACAAACACAATTTGTCAAATTGGAATAACTATTTATCATTAGGATAATGGTGTATAAGAACTAGATAGCTAAATAAATGGCATCACAAAGAATCATAACAAAATGGTATTAGGCAATGTACGTATGCATGTAATCAATGAGTGCTTAACGAAACTAAGATGCTTTTGCACAAGAAGCAAGGAAGATCTACCTTCTTCTTTTGAAGTTCTGAACTCTGCTGAAATAACCTCAAAAACTTCAATTGCATTTATGATGGCGTGACTTCCATTTGTAGGCATCAAGATAATTGTTAGGGTCCGACCACTCGCTGCAACAATTTTATGCAGAACAAGAGCTGCATTATGTCCCCCAGTGATTTGAATGATATCAACATCTGTAAATGCGATTCCACTATTTACCAATACGTCAAAGACCCTTTGCCCTTTGCTGGTTATTCCAGGATCAATCTCTGCAAAATGCAGCCATATTGAATAATTCTTGTTTGGATTAACCTCCATCTGGAAAGTTATATTAGGCTGCCTATCAGTGCTCACAATTGCAGAATGATACAGCTTTTCCGGATAAAAGTTTGGTTTTACTGATGCCTGTGTGATTCTGTTCTCAGTCGAGATGGATTGATCAGAACCCTTGTTGAAAGTTGAAGTTCCTAGCCAAAATCTATCTCCACCCCAGTGGTCTCCGTTAAGGTCTTCATCAAAAGCCGGCTTCCCAGAACCACATGTTATTCTTTTGGCAGTTCGAAGTATCGTTCCTTTACCCCATTCCGGCCCAAAATTATAAGCATTTGCATCGACCTGAAGAATTTCAATTGAAAGGATGGATGGATCTCCATGACCAGTACTGTGGAAACAAGTAGACATTGACCCATCAGTTACAAACACTAAGGCTTCAGCAAATGCCTGATCGTCAATGTTACTCCAACCTGACTTCAAAGTATATATTTGGGTTCCCTCCACAGATATATCAAAAACAGGCTCGTTATCTAAATTAGAGTCTGCAACCAGAGCAAAGAAAATTCTCACAGCATAGTGTCCATTAGGAATATTTCTGATGTTATAACAATTCTCTGGACCGTCAGACAGAGGAAAATAGCGAAGGGTTTTAAGCGGAGGAGTAATATGGCTAGTCGGTGTCGCATTTGCTAGTCTTCCGCCACTGTAGCCAAAATCCCTATACCATAAGGCATTGGTAGGTTGGGTACGAACATCCTCACGTGCTCCACAGCTTATGCGAATTGCAAATGGATCTGCAAAGAGTATAACCATTAAATCTATATTTCATCGAAGAAGGATGACAAACATAGGCACTTCACATTGAACACCATAAGACCTATCTAATGTCTGTCGGATCCAGATTTTATGGGGGAAAACTACACTCTGATGAGAGCAGAAGTTTTTTCGCTCAATACGATACCCAGCTGGTGATTTTGTTGTTCTCAAGTTCAATAGAAATAGTTAAACAATGAATTATCTTCTGACTGTCACCCTGTCATGTGTGTTAGAAAGATTATCCAGCCTGATGACTAAATCTGCATTATGAAGAACAGATAAAAAAAATGAAGAACCTAGCAAACCATTCTTTTCAAATGTAAGGCTCCGCACAATGATGCAGATGCTATGGACCATAGGCAATCAAAGGAAAATGTAGTTTTGGAAAACAAATGACTCAAGGTGAATTGGTTGCTTGTAAGTGTCGTGTTGTTGCAACATTGTTGCAGCATTTACAACATTTACCTCATTTGACTTGTTGAAAGTAGTGCCAGTCGAACAAAAATTGCAATAACTCCCAACATACTGCAACTTTTCTTGTGAAAAATTGTAGCAACACCACATACAACAACATTTCTTCTCTCCATTCGATGTCAAAAGGTTCCAACCAAACAACTTTCAATCTACAACAACAAAAGTTGCAACCAAGTATCTTAATCACATCATTCGAAATCTGGATCTGTAAATCCCGGAAGATCATTTATAGCCAACCAAAGATGGTAGTATTTGTAGTACCATCTACAGTAACAGATGTAGCAGGGTATTTCCATTTACGGGCAACCAAGAAGCACCAAAGAGAAAGAACAGCAAGAAGAAGAGGGTAACAGATGTAGCAGGGTATTTCCATTTACAGGCAACCAAGAAGCCCCAAAGAGAAAGAACAGCAAGAAGAAGAGGAAGTTACCACATTAGTCAACAGTAAGTTGAAGTATCTCTCTCAATCATGAACTTCCCATTTCAAACATTCAACACAAATATTTGTGCATAACTTTAGATTCCTACCGAAGTACAAAAAAATTGATGTAGGAAGAAAAAGAAGCCTGAGCTGACCCAGAAGAAATTTCTTACACAACTTTAAAAACCAATCATTTCATGAACAAACCACAGAACAACTTCAAAATTGTAACATCAGTCCATGATAAGTAGAGGTATCTCCCTCAATCAACAACTTTCCATTTTTAATACATTCAAGTATTCAACACAATCTTAGACTCCTACCAGATCAGAAATTCTTGATGTAGGAAGGTGTAACCAATAGATGGGTCATGGCATGAAGGAGGTTTAAGCGGAAGCATAGGAATTATACGTTCGGTGCATTTGAACCCGGTTCCTTCTAAGCCTTCTAGATCTTAGTCGTGAAACCTCCTATGAACAATTAAGCTCCTTGGTTCATCCTGCAACAGATCTCCCATGCACATGGAGATGGAGAAGAAAAGGAGAGGAGAGTAACTTGGGAATTAATTTACTGTGGAGGTGGAGGCAAGCTTCTAGTTTTTGCATAGGGAGCTCTCCATATGACAGCAACCTCGTATACATAGGCAAGTAGGAAATCATATTAGTGCAGCTTGTATATGGCTTGTGTTCAATTCTGTGGGGTGCAACGGATGCCGTCTGAGCAATCGAAGAAACCCGGGAGGAGTCAAAACAAGCGTACCAGGGGCTTGACACAACCATTTGTATCCTGGTCTAGCATTCGCCTACAGGAAACCTAACTAAAACATTAACAAGGATGAAACCGAGAAACGAGGGAATTATTTGACTTGATTAGAGTTACTAAGGCAACATCCCTAAACCTATAACAATGACAGGTAACCCACATGTTACAACTAGTAGTCTAAGACCCCATTTTAGTCTAGAATACAATTTTAGGACATTATAAATTTTATTGAAATTTCTGAGATTTAATAGGTAATTTTACCTAAGAAACGAATTACTGATAGGCTTCTAGGAATTACAGTTCGAAATCCTGACGATAGAATCCCATGAAACTTGACAGATAATGTCCTAGTAGCCTATAGTAATTTCTGAAATTTTGGCGAATTTCATGGATTCTAGCCCCTAAAATCAATTTTATGAATTAATAAATAGGTAAAAGTTTTTTTCTGAAAATTATTAAATGTTCTCTAAATTATTTAAACCATTTTTTATTTTAATTACCTAGCGGGTAGGTCTGAACCCGCTAAGGCCAAACCCACACCTGAACCGAAACTTAAGTTAGGAATCGTGACCATTTGTTCCGGGAGGAATTTAACCCCGAGCCGCCACGATTCCTAACTTAACCAGGTAATTTAACCCAGACCCTCACCATATCGCTTTGACTTGATCGCGCCCGCACTGCTAGTGGACCCGGCCCGAAGCTGCCACTAACTTAGTCTTAGTTGTTATCCCACGATCGTCGAATCTTGGGCAAGATTAAACTCAAGCCGCATGGTCCTATATGTAGTCGCCTCTTCGGCTGTAACACCCAGTTTTCCAGAAGAGGATAATTTTAAAATTTTGTAATTATAATTATTATTTAATGATATTTATTTCATATTATGATTTTTAGTGATTTTTAATTATTTTTAAACTATTTAAATTCATGACTTGTGATTTTTGGTGTTTTGCTAGTAAACAGTAGAGACTGCCTACCCTAGAGCCTAGCCATGTGATTAGGGTATTTTTGACATTTTTAGGGTTATTTGGATTTATTATAATTTATTTGAATTTATGGAAATTTTTAGAATTTATTTTAGAATTGTTTGAATGGGGGTTGACTAGGTTGACTTTGACTAGCAATGACCATGGTAGACCAACCTAGGAGCTAACCCTAGTTGAGTTTGGACTTGGTTAGGTTATGCAACCCTAGTTAGACTAGAGTTGACCCATGGTATGGTTATTTGACTTAAGTTAGATTATTAAGTCATAAGCCATGACTTGTGATTAAACCTTAAATCAATAACTAGCCATAGAGGCCCAAAGCCCATGAACTAGTGCCTAACCCTAACCCTAACATTATTTGTCCAGCCACTACACCCATTGGGAACCTCCCCTATAAGTATTCTCTTCCAATTAGGGCTAGCCTCTTAGGAAGAACAAAACTTTGGAAAGAGGTGAGCCTCCATCTTCAAAAACCCATAGAAATTCCATTTTTGCTCCATTTTCCCTCAAACAAATTGTAATGGGTTTTAAATGAGGTGTTCTTGCTGTTGTTATTTATTTTTCTCAGATTCTTACCAATTTGGAGAAGTTTGCTAGCAAGAGGAAACCCCCCATTTGAGGCTTTTCTTGTATTTGGTCACCAATAGGTAAATCAATGTAAACACCATTAAATTTCTAGTTTCTTTGCATATTTGGAAAGCCCTAGGTCTACCCTAGCTGTAGGTATGCCTAGACCTAGGTTTTGTGTCCATTTCGTGTCCTAAATGGACACGTATCAGTCCCTTCCTTTAGGTGTTTGATGTAATGCCCCAATGGGCATTTCGTTCTTGTTTGTTGTTTTTGTTTGAATAGAAATTTAGGGTTTGTTGTCGCTTATCAATTTCTGTTGGACTGAGGTGGTCATCGTGTGGTGTCGTGTCGGTTTGGACACGTGAGCACGCACGTTCCCGCACGGTAGCAGTGCCCTGCTGCCACGCGTGTCGTGCTCACTGCACAGACCTTGTGAACCCACCAAAATTGGTGTGGAGGTCGGGGCAGTGACTGACAAGTCACTCCCAAAATTTCACGACTCTTCGTGTCGAGTCGGACACGTAATCACTCACGCACTGATTTAGTGCACGAACTGTGCGCACAGGAATCACGCTCTGATACGGGTTTTCCGTATGGACACGGCGACACGTTGGCTCGTGTCAGGGTCCTAGGCACTAAGCCCTATGTGTGGCGAACCTAGGTGCACGAGCTCGTGTCCTGGTTTGGCCTGTGTCGAGTGCACGAGTCCATGGACTCGCTGCACGACGCTGTGTGCACACACGTGTGTCTACGTGTGTGCGTGAGTATTTGGACACGTTTGTGTCCAGATTTTTGACACATATTGGTCTGCTGGACACGTACACATGTGATGCCTTGATTACCAACTAATTAAATTCCATGTTAACATGTTTTATCAATCAAATTACATTCGACCTAAATTTCTGATACGGGTTCGAGTGTCAGGGTTTATACTCTTGTAACCATGGTTTAAAGTATCGGCCGATACCGATCCGATACGGCCGATACCGATACGGTTTGGCATGTCCCGATCCGATACCGACCGATACCCGATACTTATCGATACCAACATTGAGGGTCTCTTTTCCGGTCAATTCGGCAAAGAAAATTAAACGAAAAAGACAAATCATCAAGGGTTTAAAGCATAATAAGATTGTAAAAACATGTAAAAGAAGAAAATCAATCTATTATATGTAAACCAATCGCTAAGGGTGATTACAATGTTATTTAATTTCAAAAGTACTACGAAATAATACCGAAAATACTTAAATTATGCCTAAATGTATAAAATATATGTTTTTAAATGTAAATAATTTATTAATAATTATTTTTTTCCGATACCAAAAAATCCGATACTCCGATCCGAAACTGCCGATACTACCGATATCGCTGATACCAATACTCGTAGGAATAGTCCGATACCGATTCCGATACCGATACTGTGAACCTTGCTTGTAACACCCAGTTTTCCAGATGAGGGTAATTTTGAAATTTTGTAATTATAATTATTAATTATTGATATTTATTTCACATTATGATTTTTGGTGATTTTTAATTATTTTTAAATTATTTAAAAACTGGTTTAAGTCATGACTTGTGATTTTGTGTGCAGCTAGTGAAACCGTAGAGACTGCATGACCTAGAGCCTAACCATGTCATTAGGATGATTAATTATCATTTTTAGCCTAGGGGTATTTTGGTCATTTTGACTTAATTGAATTATTTGGTGATTTGTTGAATTGGTGAATTCCAGTTTGACTTTGACTTGTTGAGACCTAGTGGACTAGCCTAGAACCTAACCCTAGTCATGGTGACCCTAGCCTAACTTGAGTTAACCTATTTTAGTCATTAGAGAATAGTTTTAGAATGAGGGGATGTGGGTTAGTGAATTTAAGTCATGGTTTGTGATTTCATGAAATGACTTGTGGCTTAACTATTTAATTAATCATGACTTAAGCCCATGGGCCAATTAGTGAACCCTAACCCTAATTATTAAACCTATGAACAGCCACATAGGGATCCCCACCCTATTTAAACACTTATTCATTAGGGCTTGCCTCTTTTTATCATTCCAACACTTGGAGAAAAGAGAGGTATTCTTCCCCCTTCCAAAATTTCCCATTTATTCATTTGATCTCCTTTTTCATCCTAGTCTTTTGCATTAGGTTCTAATTTTTGTATATTTAATATTTCTGGAGGTTAATCTCAGTTTTGGGCTCAATTGGAACATTTGGCCATCAAGAGGAACACCCCCCATTTGGAGCTTTTCTTGCAATTTGCACCTATAGGTAAAACTCCTCAAATTGATTTAAATTTCAGTTTTCTTTGCATGTAGGGCTAGATCTAGGAGTCCCCTAGGTGTCCCCGAAATTTGGGTGAATTTCGTGTCCGTTTGGTGTCCGTATCGGACACGTGTCGTATGGTATGTTGGGTGTTCGACGAAATGCCTCAATGGATTGAATGTTAAAGTTTTTCAAAACAAATTATATATTTGGATAGCACTTAATATGTAGATTATATATGTATATGTCTGAGCACGAATCGGGTTGGTTTTCGTGTCCAAATTGGACACGCAACTCGTGCACGACACTGCGCACAGGCCCGTGCGGCTGCCCTGCTATCACCCACTGTTTTCTCACTGCACACACCACTTGGACACGTGCAAATTGGCACGGGGGTGGGGGCAGACACTGTCAGGACCACCCTAAATTTTCACGACATTTCGAGTCGTGTCGGACACGAAACACGAGCTGCACTGGTTTACACACTGCACAGTGCACTGATTTTCGACCCTCTGACACAGCTTTGAAACTCGGACACGACACGACTTGAGGTTCCTTCAGACACCTAGCCCTAGTCCCCCTCTACCCCTAGACACGATCACGACGTGTCACGTGTCGTGTGTCTCGCACACGAGTCCGTGACACGCCTGCACGAGGCACCGCACTGTGCCTGTGTCTCCCCTGCTACTCGGGCTCGACACAGGACACGACAGGACACTGGAACGTACGAAACTTGGTGGACACATGGGTCTAATGTCTGACACGACACACACAAAGTTTGGGTCGAGTTGGTTTGGTATTCACGATGTTATCAAGCTCGCACTGATTTGTGCTGTCCACACACACACGCACAGTTGGTCTCTGATACAGCCCTGGACACGTGACACGATGCGACGAGGACACGACCTAAGCTATTCGACACATAACCTAACACGTACCCTATCTACTGACCCGACCACGTGACTCATGGTTGGACACTTTGTGTCCTACACTCTTCGACACCATAGCACGAGGCTGTGCCTCAACCAGGTTCTGACTATGCCTTGACACTATGTTTTGACACGGAGTGGACACAACCTGGACACGAATACCCCCCCCCCCCCCCCCCCCCCCCCCCCCCTTGTGACACATTGTAGATACACTTCCCTTGTTCCCTTTTCATTCTCGTTTGTTAGGTTTTAGGAGTTGATTTGTGTGTCATGCCGGCTGATACAGTAGGTAATGAATGTTGGTTTTGTTGGGTTAATATTGGGGGTTTGATTGCATGTTCAGAGGAGTGGGTATGTGATTTACTGTAAATAGCTAAACCTGAAATTGAACTGAGTATTCAAATGAAAATGACTGAGACTTAACCTAAGATTAGCTAAGAAGTAACTGAGAAATCCCAAGTGTATGTAAACCTGAGAGTACGTAGGTAACCTGAGAGCACTCTCCCTGCAGGCCATGTTGGCCCTGCATTGCAGTGGATATAGGCTGCACTCTGGTGGCAGCAGCACAGGCCATGTTGGCCTGTGCACTAGTGCAAGTGAGGGGCATATGCTAGTGTCTTAGATTAGACTACATATGTGTGCCTAAGTGTAAGGTATCGGTTAGTGTCCATGAGCATATTAGTATATAAGCTAGACTAGTATAGGTGTCCTTATGTATCAGTAAGATTAATCAGGATGTAAGGGTATTGTGAGGGGGATGAGAGCTAAATGAGTGAGGAATGGTTGTTTTAGTTGTGTGTGTGGATGTGTTTAGAGAGAAAGAGAAGGTTTTGTGTTGTGAGAGTGAGTGAATGAATGAGATTGAGTGGATGAGTTGAATGTATGATGAGTAGAAGAGAGTAGGAGGAGAAGAGACCACAGCAGGCAGCAGCTTGGGGGCTGCTGTGCAGCCCATGTTGGCCCCACACTTGACCCCCATTATCCACTATATATACCCATATATATATGGTTATATGTGTGTGTGGGGGTGCCTTAGAGTGAGGTTCAAGAGGGAATGTTAGGATATGAATATGTAGATGTTAGTCTAGGTTAGAGTTTTGATATCTAGCTTATTAGAGTTAGAGTTGAGTGATAGATTAGAATCATGTTAGTCTATGTTAGTGACATGATAGTGTGCATGTTTGAGTCCATGTTAGTAAGGTATTTGGATATGTTGAGGGTAAGGCACTAGTTAGAGTTCGAGTATTGATATGTTAGTTAGATATTGTATAGATAGGTTTAGTTAGAAGTTTGGTTCTTGGTATCTCATGATACCAAGTTATCATGATAAGGAAATGGTGTATTTACCTTACCTTCAAGGTAAATAGATAGTTACCTTACTACCTACGGGAGGTATCAAGATACCAAGTTTCACTATCGAGATACGAGGGTAAGTGGTTAGAGTACACTAGCAAGGTACTAGAGTCCCATGAGGTGAGTTAAGGTAAGGGTAGGGTAAGTTAGAGGCTAAGGTAAGGATTTACCTTGGAAAGGGTAAACGGGATAAGTTAAGATAATATCTATTTCTCAACATATGAGCTAAATACCTTAAGATATAGTTATAGTTAGGATTTTATGGTTGGTAATGGTTAGGAATAGTGGACTTAGACTAGTTTTGACCTCGGTTGACCACAGTTGACTATTTTGATCAAAAGTCAACGAAAAGTCAATCGTAGCCTAGTTTTGACTAGAACTTGACCGAAGTTGACCAATTGACCCTTGCTAGCCTAAGTTTGACCAGTTGACCAAGATAGCCATGTTGTTGACCTAGTTGACCTAGACAGTTGACCAGGTTTGACTTAGAGTTGACTTTGCCCTAGATTGGCCTAGAAATCATGTAGATTTGCATCATAAATTTCATTGTCTTATTTAAGCACATTATAACCTATATTTCTCTGTTTAGGACATTGTGACTCTGGTGCAGACATCTGATATTATACTACTCTTTTCAGAGTAGCAGGCGAGTACATTCTCTGATAGTTCTCTCATTTACTTGTCAATTACTGTACTTCAGTTCTAGTTAGTTGTATGCGATTCTCTGTTACAACATGTGTGGATATTTCTGGATTCATGTATACGACACACTTTTATTTTCTGGCCTCTATTACTGGTATTATCTCTATTACTGGAATCACCTACTGGAATCATTTAACTGGAATCATTTACTGGAATCATTTACTGGTATTATTATATTTTGGCTGGACTCATCTTGAATCATTGTGTCGGAATTCTGGATTCACTTGCTGGGAGGGGAAATACTAGAGTAAGACATGTAGACATACCCCAATCTGGAATCTCCCTACTGGAATCTACTGGAAGCATAGCCATCTCTCGCCTGATCAGTGAGAGGTGTGCCTGATTACCCACAGCCGTTTACATGTCGAACTCGGTATTTTAAAACACACTGCTAGAGTATAGGCTGGACTCACCCTGGAATCATTGATCACTATAACTGGAATCGTCCTTTACTGGATTCATCTTGTATTAGATTCATCCCGTACTGGATTTACATAGGTTTTACAATGGTTACATTTTCTGTCTGGACTTTATAACATATTACCCTGGTTCAGCTAGTTCTATTTTTACAGTCTTCATTGCTATGATTCTTCTCTTGTTTAGTATTTACTTTACTTGCACTTATCTCTCTTTCTTACCATCACCTGAATATAAACTGTCATTTTCATCAATATAACTGTCTATAACTGCTGTATAGTTCTCTGTCATTTACTTGGGTTTTCTAGATGAGATGTGCTCGTTCCTGTCCTGACTGGACCTGTTGAAAATTTTACAGATGATTGCCCAGAGGACACATACCCTACAGTTTACAGACCAGGAGATGGCTTAGCTACCTATGGCCCCGACTCTCAGGAGTGATCGGGAGTTTAGTTAGTCTGTCTTGTTTTAGTTTTCCTGTTTAGATCTGGAGTTGTATATAGATATTTGAGACTTGAGATGTATTTGAGATTGTTTGAGTTTGTTGTTATTTTTATTAGTAGTTTTGTTGTCTTCAATTTCTTAGTTATATTCGGTGTTATCTTATCGTGCTTAGACTGTGATTGAGTTACACCATATCTTATACTTGTCCTCCGTTCGGAGTTGATAATGATGAGTACACTATATACTGCATGAGTTGATGATTAGTTAGAGACTTAGAACAGCGTTCTACATCCGACACTGCGGCATAGGCTGGATGCTGTTACGTACTCGTACCCTCACAGTGGGTGCGGGTCGTGACAACTCTGTTATTCGAATTTTTAGTTCAAATTCAAATGAAGAACTATGTGTTTGTATGTTTTAAAGCATGCTAAATATATGTGTAATGAGTTAGGGTTTATTTCATGAGTTGTTGTTTGTGTTTTGTGTTCATATGGTGCTTTGATTGGCTATTTCAGAATATCTGTATAGTTATAGGTTGTTCACTGATTTTCGAATGATAACCCAGTTGATATGCCAATTTCACATATTTAAACATGTTGTTTCATTGCCATATATATAGACAACATGTTAGGTTCATGTATGAGAATTTGATTGGGTTTGTGAATTGCATTGAACTGCAAAACTGTCAAGTGCACACATTGGTACACTGAATTTGAGTTTTCTTTTGTAATACATGTTCTATGGGAAATCTGAAATTATGGTTTACATTCCTATCTAAGGTCATGAGAACCTTCAATTCCTGAGATTCCTATTCCACTTTAACTGTCAATCACTCACTGAGAAATCTGAATAAACCTGAGAACCCTACCCTTAAACCTGAATTTTGATTTACACTAAATATTGATGAACTATTCTCCTTTCCTTTTTATTAACCATTTTGATGCATGCAAACCTGAGCTTCCTTATGCAAACCTGAGAAATGAATAAACCTGAGAATGAATGAATGTCCTAATAACTGGGAAGGATTGTGAACAGAATTCCTGAGTTTTAAACCAATGTTTAACTGAGTTCAATATCTGTTGTACTGAGATTAATGTGAGGTCAGTATTAGAATTTAGGTTGTGTAAATATATATGTTAGTTGTTGTTAATTCCATTTGGTTGAATGTTGGAGTTAACATGAAAACTGAGATACCAGTTTAATTCCTATGTCATGTTGTCCTTTAGCTTTTAAATTCAGTCCATAATCCATGAACACATGCCCACTGTAAGTGGTTCCTGGAACCTAAGTTTCCAACTGATTTCTTTTTAACCTGAGATTTGATGAAGGGTTTATCATCTCACTGTTTTCCTTTAACTGAGAATAGTTTCTATATACCAGAGATGTATTCCTGTTTTCACAGGTTCACACAGTGTATTAACTTCACTGATTTGTATTCACATTGTCATGTGCTCACTGTTTTCATGATCATTTCACTGATTTCCCTGAATTCCCAGTTGTATTCACTGTTTATGAACTTCATTAATTTCCAGATTTCCTAAGCTATGGTTGTTTTCATGTAACAGTAAACTGTTAACTGAGTTGATTCCATTTCCTTCCCTTAAACTAATGTAAATGTTAATTTCTTATGCATGGAATAGTTCATGATAAGTGGATTCGAATTTGGGTTCAAATTAGGCATTGATTAGCTATTGGTTTGAAGGTTATTTAAACTGTTAACTCTCACATGATTCAAATGCCTGAACTGTTATTTTCCATTGCCTACACACATGAGAGTATTCCCTGTTTTCCTATCACACAAGTGTGTACCATTCCACTTATTTCCATTTGACACATGTACACACAAGCATCTATTTCCTTGCCTAACCCCACACAGTTTAGGTGCTGCCACTGTTTTCTTTAACTTTTCACTGATTTTCCTATAATGTCACACTGATTTCAGGATTACACTTGTCTCACTTGACATCCACACTCACATGTCTAAGCCTAACACACACACCACACTCACACACACACCCTATATGACACTGTCACTCTCTATGACACATTACACTCATGTCCTGCCACACCATAGATACACACACATACACATGACACACACACACACATTTACCTTGCCTTGTGTATCCCTATATATATATATATATATTATCTAATCTATGTGTGTGTGATTATATATATATAAATATATGTGGGTAAATAGTTAAGTTAGCCTATGTGTAAATGTATAAATAGCCATGTGGGATTTACATATTCTACATGTGTGATAGCTAGAGTACTAGGCATATCCTATAGTATATGTTGATATGTATATATGTGGTATTGGCCTATGGTGTGTCTAGTAGACTAGTGAGGGCTTAGTTAGGCTGTTTAGTCTTGGTTAAGCCTAGAATAGATTAGTTAAGCCTAGTGAGACTTGTTAGACCTAGGTTTGACTTCTTGGTTGACCAGGGTTGACCAAGAGTTGACTTTGACTTAGTTTGACCTAGACTCATGTAAATGCATTGTAGTGCTTCATCTTATCATTTAGACTTGTTGTGACTTGTGCTGTTCTGATTAGGAGCCAGACACCTCTCCTCGGACAGTACATTTCATTCGGACACTCAGATACAGGCGAGTACATTCTCTGATCATTTCATATCTTGTTTAGAATTATTTTCCTGCATTAAATTACTTTACTTGATACTGTCACGTTGGTCACACGGATTAGTACAATATGGATCCCTCCCTGAGATGTTATCCCTTCAGGGAGCATCGGGGTACTCTATATTCTGTGCGTTTCACTTACATGGCGTATCACTATGCTTCTTTGGTTCTTTGATCACTTGTGACATATACCCATATGATCACAGAGTCTTCTTTGAATCCTTATCCCATTTATGGGACTACTATGTACCACCCTTCGGGGGCATATCACCCTTTGGGGGCTTATCACCCTTTGGGGGCATATCACCATTTGGGGGCTTATCACCCTTCGGGGGCTTATCACCCTTTGGGGGCATATCACCCTTTGGGGGCTGTTACATAGAATCATAACATAACCTGGTTGGATCCTTGTGTATTAATTGAGGGTACGGGGGAGTATAAATAGCCATGTGAACAATTCCAAAGTAGAATAGCCATGTACGCCTCTTTAGTATAGCCATGTACAAATCAAGCCGTTCACATGTCGACTTTGTGCTCTAAATCACTAGTCACTGGTAGCTCTTTACTTATAGTAGATATTTCTATTACAGTTCTCTCTCTCTGTTTACATACTGCATTTCTTCAGTATCTATATCTTACTTTACTGCATGATTATATTTTCTAACCTGCTATGAACTGTTGAGATGTATTGTGCTCGCTCCTGTCCTGACTGGACCTGTTGAAAATATTACAGAGGATGAGGAGGAGGCCTGTGAGGATACCTTCTTCGGGACAGCTCTAGCTGACGGCTTTACCCTACTGCCTAGACTAGTTTAGTTAGGCCTTATCTTATTTTTATGTTGTCTTGAGACTGTTTAGCTAGACTTTACTTCTGTTCAGAGATGTTGAGTTGTATATATTCTTTCATATTCAGTAGCTGAGATATGTACTCTGGATATTTGCTGGGATATTATCTTAGACTATTCTATCTTCTGTATTTCCTTGAGTTCTATATCATATCGTGCTTTCTTCTTCCTTAGTTGTGATTGAGTTCATTTACTGCTATGTCACCCCCACTCGGGGAGTATAAACTGCTTAGCTTATATTGTTAGATGTTGTGACCTAGGACAGCGTTCTACCGCCGACACTGCGGCGTAGGCTGGGCGTTGTTACGTTCCCGTACCCTCACAGTGGGTGCGGGTCGTGACATCGGCTAAAGTCCTTGTCGGACTCGAATTCCTTCTTCGACCCAGTTTTGAATTAACCCGACCCTTCACCCTATATAACACTACAAATATGATTTTTTTCCCCCTTTGTATCCAATTCAAACCAGCAGCCATCTTGTGTCAGTATTGTGTCCACTCCGTGTCCAATCCAAATCTCTCCCAACTAGCACCCTCCTCTTCTCGACTCTTCCCTCTATCTCCTATACTAACTCTTTGTCCTTTTCGACGACCCAGCACTTCGTGCGAGCACCGTTATGAATTAAAACAGACACAACAATCCTAATTCGTAACAAAGATTTTGCACGCTCGCCACGCGCAAACTTACTGTCGAAATTACAATCCGACTACTACCGCTACACATCCTGCGCTTGTTGCGTATACCTCTGCAAGTGTGAAAGAAATCGTGCGACCACAAGATGTTTGGCAAGTAGAAATCGATTGTAAAAGTGCGACATACCCGTGTGTCTAGCTGCTCCAGTGACTTGCAGAGTCGTATCTTTGTACCACGATATCTGATCGATCTCACACCAGCGCCAAAATCTCTGTTTTTCTGCCTAGAATAATCTAGACAGTTGGATCGTGAACTTTTGGTCCGTGCACCACGTACGAACCCTAACAACACATGTTGTCCAGTTTTGCTATTTTCAAGATTGCAGAAGATACGCCCGTTGGAACTTCTATCCGTCAATTTTTCATAGCAATCTGGCATCGTTAGCTAAATCGTTTTACCCCTCATTTAGATTTCTAATTAGATCATATGTGTACGATATCTTGAAACGTGCGTGTCGAAACTGACATATGTCGATTCCATCGGACTCGTGCCAGTGAAATATTTAATCTGACTATACTAAACATCAAGACGAGATCGTTAATCCTATGGGTGACCAACTTGTTTCGGTTTGCGTGTCGTAGGTCCCATTGTGTTAATTTTGAAATATAGACTTGATACCCTAGATTTAAATTGATAATTCAGAATTAAAATTAGTTAGTTAAAGTTTAGATTGACCAAGAACAACATAAATCTAGGTAACTTGTCAACTAAGAAACATAACTTAGTCAACAAGTAATCTAAATCGAGATAACTTAAGAAACATGCCTAATTTGTCTTGCTTGTGTGAGTTTGATTGTTTGTAGATGTTAATATATGTTTGTGGATCATAACTCGTGGGTAGTTCGTGGATAGCATTAGTTTGTTCGTAGTCGAGGCTGTCAGTTTATTTAATGTCAGGATCAACCAAGTATTACTATAAGCAAGATTTTTTTTGACTTACTCTAATATCGTTTGTAGATAGACTATCCATGCTAGTTTCATATAACTTTATCATGTTATACACACATGTGAGAGAGAGAGAGTTATTGTACCTTGTTTCTAGAGTTGCATGTTTAGTATCCTGTGATACGTGTTCTTGTCGTGAGATGTGAGACTTGGGAGAAGTAATTACTAGGCTTGTGGACCTACCTCGTGTGGCATTCTTGTGTACTTAAGAATGTGTTATATATTTGGGTGACGTGAAAACATATTATAAATTCTTGACATTCTCTTGTATTCACGAGAACGTGTTACCCTTACCCTTAGCATGTCTACATGTTGAAAGTTGAGCTTATATTGTGCATCTAGATGTTATCCGTACTTGTATTCCACTTTGTTTACTTGATTCGTGTTAGTATATATTGTTATCATGTTTCACTGTTACCTGTTATATGTTTAGTGATTTACAAGCTATATCATGTATATTGTATTACTTCCATCTTAAGTTGTACTTGCTCTAATCTTGACTCTATAATGTTGACACCTTAGGCGACTCTTCTTAATCTGCGAAGAGCTCGATGTGGCGATCTTGTTCCTTCCTCCGGAGACTCGTAGTCTGAAGTTGTATATTTTTATTTGTATGCTTTTAGACTATTCTTAGTAGGTAGGTAGTTCTTGTATAGTTTTAGTGGGTTTGTTCCCGAGGTTAGTGATGTATTATTTTGTAGATGATTGATGATATACATGCGAGTCTTTTAGGCCTATTGTTCATACTCTTTCTTTCTAATATATCATCAATTGAGTATCCAAGAATGTCCTCAGGGATGAAAATTTTCCTTGCATCGTTGAGGAGCTAGGGGCGCTCCCATCTACCACGTAAAAGTTTAATTCTTGGCGTACTTCCGACCATCGCAAAAAGTCCTCGAGGAAAGTGACATCTCGTGACTCAATCTCATTCATGGTTCCATCTTACTACTTGCCTATCAGAAGTAGTATCCCTTAGGCCTCGTTTGGTTTGCGAAATCATCGGGTTGGAAAAGGAAAGTGATTAATTTCCTATGTTTGGGTGCCAAAGGAATTGAGGAGGAAAGGAAAGTGATTCTCAATGGAAGAAAAATTAGGGGGGAAGTGATTACATCCATCCAAGCATTGAATCCCTTTCCCACATTGAAGTATTCACTTCCTTTCCAAATTACTTGGCATTTCCAAACATCGGAAAGGAAAATCAATGGGAATTGTAATTTCCCAAAGGAAAGGAGATGCCAAGGAATTGATTTCCTTTCCCTTCCATTCCGCGAACCAATCGAGGATAGACTTTTTCCCTCTATGCCCCAGCTTCCAATATTGATGAGAAGTAGTATGCACGAATGTGGCACATCCCCATTGATGAAAGTGCCCCCAAGTTGGACTTCTCGTCTGTCCATCTTTCTTATGGTGGTGGAATCAACCGTTTCAGAAAGCATTTTGGGGCTGACCCAGAAGAAAATTCATGCTCAGCTCCCAATAGCCAGTCATTTTATGAAAGCCACAAGCACAAATCTTCAAAGTCTACATCCCTGGCTCCAAATCAAGAACCCAACTTTATATTGCAGAGCAAAAGCTCCCAACTTCCTCCACAAACGAAACAAAAATGCCTATAAAAACAGGGCCTAAGGAATCAAAATAGGAGCATAAATAAAGTCCCAAACCTGGTCAGAAATGCAGAAGCAAAGATGAGACCTTTTTTTTCCCATATGGGCAGCTTCCAGTCAATCACAACCAACAAACTACGTAACAAAACAGGAAAAGAAAGAATATTTTTCTAGTAATATGTGCGTGTAGTAAGTACCTCTACTGTGAGTATGAGCAGCAGAGGAAGCCCAGAAAATATTTGCTGAGAAAACCATAGGCAGGAACAGACGCAGCAGATGGAGATGGGAGGAGCGACAGGAGCCCATCCTCTCTTCTCTCTCTCTCTCTCTCTCTCTCTCTCTCTCTACTCTCTCTCTCTCTCTCTCTCTAAGCCAAATTGTGCTCTTGAGACAACTAAGTAAAAGTGCTAGTGGTCACATGACAGCTTAAGAGTAGAATAATGAGCTAATGAAGGGAAGAATGGTGGTGGTGGTGCTTATTTAATGTCAATATAGAAGTTATTGGTGTGCTGCAGCAGTGGTAGCTGTTCACGAGTTGCATCTTGTTCTTTTTGAATGATTCCTATCGAGGAAGAGAGAGAGAGCGTGCATACATACATACATACAAACAGCTGACAGGTGAGCAAGTTGGGTTAGTGGGACAGATCTATTTCCTTTTCTTTCCTTATATCATGGTCTTCATACTTTTTGACTACGAGAGTACGGTAGAGAAGGGAAGGTTTTAAATTGAAGAAACAAATATATGAAGTACTACAGAAACTACCATTTACTTCGAAAAATAATTATACTGATTGTCACGTCCCAACCCGCTGAATCGTTTGTCCTCGCGTATATTCAGCCGAATCGATCGTCCTCGCTGGGACGTGATATCGTACAAGTCTGAATTTGCACTCGTACAAGACTAGATAATTTAAAATCTTTAAAATGGTTATCCCAATTCAATATTCGCAGCGTAAGAAAACAGAATCACATTGAAGTTACCCAGAGTATACGAACAATTGTCTTTGTTCAATGAGCAGTGGAATTACAAAGGCTTTCAGTAGCCCAAATGAATCTATCAGATTGGTTTATAATACTCATGATCTCTCTAGCCCACAAAGGATTTCATCGTTCTATACATCATGTCTTTTATATCTCGGCCGCATCATCATGTTGCAAGTCCGAACGTCAATGCATGCGGTCGTACGCCTCAAAACGTTATGGCATTTCATGCCTCAGCGCATCCAAGCGAAGCTCCGCCGCAAGCAAACCATTACATGTATCCTGCAAGCAATCTAGTGGGGGGTCAGTATTAATCCTCTCGTGTACTGATAAGACCCACTCGCCTAAACCAACATTAAGTAAATTTTTGAATCATGCAACTTAACTTGTGATCTTTCTATCTTTACCTTAGGATCGGTTTCATGGCATTGTAAGTAGTAAAGCATTTATGCATGGTAAACATGTTATCTTTGATTCTCATAAGTAAGCAGACAACATATATCAATCTTGTATTGTTTCGTGACGACTTCTTACCAACATCGATGCACTCACCATTGCACTGATGCAAGGTGAATATGCCTGCCATCTTTCCATGTCATGTTATAAGTAATCTTTGTGCATGATCTGTGTACCTGCATCATTCAGCCAACCGGCTCCTATCTATATGAAGGTCACTGGCATTTCTGCGTCATAATGGACTACATCTCAATGGTATGACGACGATTACTCCATTATAGGTTGATAACCCCATTTCTAAAGGATTTTGAATATCGGTAATTGTTGTGGCGCACCATTTTCAGTAGTAGGTCGCAAACCTTCTGAATGAAACTGTCCTACGATCACCCATCTCAAATTTTCTTCTAGATCGAACGGTCTCGGTGCCCCGGCATACCACGTTCAAGGGATACCAAACCCGTGCACAGGTTATCGAAGTCCATTTGACCATGTAATATGCATCTAACTCATACAACTAAACATAGTCTAAGTCCGAAACTCAGACTTCACATGATCTCAATATTTAGTTCTTCCATCTCATAATTCATCGACACAATGTTCCAACTCAATGTTCATCAAATGAACAATCCGAAGGCCCTGAACATTTCGAGACAGCATGTCGCATTTAACAGTTTCGTGGCATTTGGGCCACAAATGTTCACTTTGCATTCGAATGATATCTCATAAGTTCAGTGCTCATATGCACGCTTCAACTCATTTATTCAATATTCACCAAATCCGTACATTAGATGCATGCCTCGATACGGTGCTTCAATGTTCTAAGACTTATGTTCATTCCTCCGACTCGTGCACTTGAAGCACACCTCGATAGAGTATTAAATGTTCTACAACCCGTGCACTAAGGCACTCGCTCGATATAGTCTTTCAATGTTCTAGCCTTCTAACTCGTGCACGGAGGCACGCCTTTGATAGATGATCTACGACTCATGCCTTGAGGCACATTTCGATTCAATTGTTCAATGTTCTGTGACTTGTGCATTTGATGCACTCGTCGATACAATTATCCATGTTTCATTTTGATTCATGTACTTGATGCACGTTTTGCATCAATATTCTTAGTGTTCGACACGCATGATAAATTCTCTCATTTGAGCCACGTCTGTGGACTCGATCGTTTAACTTAGCGTACAAAGGTACATTTTAATTAGGCATGACAGAGTAGGAAAGAAGGATCAAAGTCCTCCCACCTCAGCCGATACGTCTGATCATTCGTCGAGCTGATGCAGTTCGATTCTTTAACTTCGTTGCAACGGCCAACTCTTCTGACTTAGCCATTCTAGCACTTCGTGCTCCGTTGAACTACTCGACTGATTCAGCCTACTGTATCCATTCCTCAGTCCGTTGCGAGCCGATGCTTTAGTTTCGATGGACTCCGTTGCAAATAAGGCAAAAGCTCGACCTCTTATAATTCAGCGTAAAATCTTATCCTGCACATGAAACCAACTAAAATAAATACTTGTTCGAATCAAACTTATGCTTTGCATCAATTCGATTTACTAGATCTTCGAATCGACTCAACGTTTTCTTTCGGACCAACGTAACACTTGCATTGATTCGACTCGATATATTCTTCGAATCAACGTACTTTCTTCGAGTCAACGACTCATGGTAATGCACCGTGCGGTGCGGGACATTACACTGACTATCTCTTTGCTTTATAATTTTAATAAAACATAGGAGTGATTAGTGTTAAAAGTTTCTATAGAAAATATAAACTATATGAATGGTCCATACAATGAGTTTCAAAGTAGGGGTAGTTTCTGTAATAAGTATAAATGGATAGTTAACGTAAATTGTTCAATTGAAAAAATACTATTAGTCACTCCAAAGTATTCCTCCAGATTATTCTTTGTTACGTGAAAGCTGACGTGACATCTAATCTGGCAGTTGACATGACAATTTTTATAAATTAAGATTAAAATTAATATTAACATTAGCATTAATATTAACATATTAACATTAAAAAATTGGGTGTTGAATTTTTTGAGTTAAAATCTGCCACGTCAGCTGCCATCTCAGATACCACGTCAGCTGCCACATAAGGATGATTGATTTGGTGGGACACTTCGGAGGGATTAGTAACATTACTCTTTCAAATAACATTCAAACTTGTCGTGCAATTCCTATGTGCACATTTGAAGTTGTGACATCATGAGTCCATTTTTGTGCATCCATCAAAACTTAGTGATATTCACCATCTCATTCAAAAATTGTTACGTGTCAACCTAAAACTATTTTTTGGATTATTATAAAATAAAATAAAATTAATTTTATGTTGACCCGTAACAACATTTGAGTAGAATGGTGAACATCATAAAATTTTGGTGGATGAATAAATATAGACGGTGTGATACACAAGAGTGAGGTTAGACGACAATTTTTTTTGGATATTTTAGCAAATACCCCCAATAGAAAATAGCATATACCTCCATTTAAAAAAAAAAACAAATGTCCCATTCCTTTGTATGGAACAAATAATATTTTAAGATATACTCTCACTTTTTAACCGAAATTTTGGATGATTTACAAAGAATGGAGGCATTTCCTAGTTTTTTTAAAATAGTGAAGGTATATGTTAGTTTCTATATTTTGAATGGAGACATATGCTAAATTTTTTTTCCTGAGGCTGAGAGTAGATCTGAAGAATAAAAAAAAGAAGAAAAATTTGAGTTGCATCCCACTTTATTTATCCATATTCAAGGTGCACCCCACCCGATTACCACAATGTAAGGTACCCTCCAATTTCGACAGAAACCGTCTCCAACTCACAGTCAACCCCTTTGACCAAAAATTTTGGACAAAAATATCTCATTCATCTTACTTCTCCCGCCGATGCCTCCCTCACAGCTGCGCGCTCCTTCCGATGCCGAAGAAATAGTGGAGGGGGAGGGGGGGAGGAGAGAGAGGACGGTGGCCGCGCAGTGCCCCCATCCCCCACCTCGCCGTGCACCGCCGTCGCCGCTCTGCAGCTGTTGTCCCCTACCTCCCCGTGCGCCGCCGCCACTGCTGCTCTGCTGTTGCTGCTCCCCCCCACCACATCGTCGCGCGCCGCTGCTCTACTGTCGCCTCCGCCGCTGCGCTGCTGCTCTGCTGCCGCCGCCGCCGCTACACTGTTGTCACTGCAGATGCAACTGTTGCCGCCGCTTGCTCTGCTGCTAAGGGGTCGGGGAGGGGGGCGAGCGTGGAGATCATGGCGAGGGCGAAGGGAGGAGGCGCACGGCGGGGAGGGGGGGCGCATCGAAGGAGTAGGCATGGCGGGGAGGGGCTGCCGAGAGAAAGTATGGGGGGGGGGGGGGGGGGGGGGGGGGGAGACAAAGGGGGTTTGAAAAGTTAGAGTATTTTCATAAAAAAAAAATGTCGGTCATAGGAGTTGACCGTTATCTATGGAAGATTTTCGTCAAAAATAGAAAAAAAAAAGTTCGTATGGTACACCTTGAATATGGATAAATAATTAGGAAGGCGACCCAAATTTTCTCTTGCATATATTGTATAGAGTATTAGGATCCACTATGAAGACGGTGGGCCCCTTCCCATGATGACACATCATATTAATCATGCTAGTTTAAGGATGTAGCTTTCAAATAACGCCCAATTTATAATTAAATTATGTGAACAATTTGGAGATTGTGACACGTCGTACTGTATCCTCTAAATATGTAATGTAAACAGTAGCAAGTATTGGCCTACTTGCCGTGTTGAATGATGATTACTTTCAGGATCCCGTATAATATTCGAAATGGGTAATATTTATTGTCCCAGAGAGGGTTTGGATTTCGACGATTGAATTGGACTGACTCGTTTAGATTTTCATAATATTCGAAATTTACGTTTAATTTCAGAATCTCGTATGATATTTGAAATCACGTTTATGTCTCCATTTTGGACAGTAAGTCCAAGACAACGGTCAGTCCAAATTCTTTTTTGGCCAATATGAAAATGTAAATGCAAAATTTTAATATTATAAGAGACCCTATTTTTTACCTAACATATGTCCTCTGATAACGTGCTTCTACTATAGTTTAAAGCTTCATTTGATTCACGGAATTATGGCCTTAGAAAAGAAAAGTCATCCATGACGCATGTTTGGATGCCAAAGGAAACAAAGTAGAAAGAAAAATGATTTCCAAAGGAAAAAGAAACATAGAAAAAAAAAATAGTTCCCAATACCCACTCAATGATTCACTTTCTCATCGTTTACTTTTCCTTCCAATTACCTTGACATTTCTAAACACCGAATTTTTTTAAAATATAAATTACAATTTTCTAAAGGAAAGGACGAATCAATTTGCTTTCCTTTCTTTCAGCAAACTAAACGATGTCTAAGGTTGCAGAATTCTGTGAAGGACAAGTTCGCAAACAATCACAGTAAGACTTCCAGTGGAAAATAAATATTTTGCATCAGAACTGGTTGTGCTTGTACCACAAATGGGAGAAAGAGGAAAGTTGGCATTCGTTGGAGACTAGCCCAGATAGCTCCCAATTGCAGCCCTTGAAACAAACTCAGTAGAGCTCCCCAGTGTATTAGGCAGAATCGGTTTCTCAGGAACAAACAAGGCTCAGAATGAAGCAGTTCAACTGTTCAAGAACCATGTAGAGCACAACAATCTTTAACATTCACTAATTCATAGATTACGCAATGCATGTCTACAAGTTATCAGACTCCCCGTTTTGGTTCACTGTAATGTAATCGTAGGCGCAATGTAATCAAATGATTTTTTTTTCATTGATTACATTATGATTCGATTACATTACAGCGTACCAAACGAGAATCGAGGAGGATCAACTAAAAGAAGAATGCAGAGAACTGCTAAATAATTGCTGGAGTTTAGAAATCACCCTTCTATTTTTTCCAAACATGGGACCAATAGCACCGAAATTCCATAGTGATTAATCAAAGTCTACAACCGAATGCCAAAAGAAAGTCGACAACTACCTCTTTTTAGGTGCAGAATCCCTCAAATTTCTCCTAACAACTGCAGAGACGATGACTATGATAAATAGTGCTGACTACAGATGCAGCACCATCCAATTGATAGTAGTTTTCAAATACTTCATTTTGATGCCTTAATTACACCCAAAAAAAAAAAGAAGGAATGTACCCTCACCACAGAGATCATTATGTACATCAGAAATTTTCTTTCAATAAAGCTTTACAGGGATAAAAAAAGACATAAAATAGTGAATAACACCCCCATCCTCCCCCCCCCCCCCCCCCCCCCCCCCAAAAAAAAAAAAAAAACACCACACCCACTCTGTACTGATAGGGGTGTTTCCCTTTTTCCTTCAACTTTTATGAATGACGTTAGATCCCTTGAGGTCTGAAATGAGACCGAGAAGAAAAATGAAAAAAAAAAAAAAAAAATTTGTACAGGACACCAAATGTGGCCATGCCCATATGACGGCCTAAGAGATACAACAATACATGATACACGAATTATGTAACATGTTCCTACTTGTCCAATGATATAACCTCTTTGTTGTCGGAAGTTTTTTTTATGTAAATATTCATTCTTCCTACCTGAAAAAAAAAGTGGACGAAAGGATGAGTTTCATGAAGATGTTGGAAAGATAGGCATATATAGTCCAACCCAAAACCATGAATTACTTACAGGTGAGCAGTGTGTTTAATCGTAAATAATACATGCGGGTATTAATTTTTATGCTGGGGGCAGGGAATGACGGCAGTTGGGCATTCCATCTTTATGTCCATCCATCTTTGCAGAAACCAGCGTGAAAAAAATGATCACAAGGTGTCACCTGCATTACAAAATCACAACTTAATTATCTTGTGGAAGACGACATAAGCACACTTCAACTGAAGATTAAAAAAAATGTTTACCATGTAGTCATTTCTAGCGGTGAAAGATCAATAGCAGACATGCAAATGACACAATCGGAGGCCTGAATTGCATTATCTCGAGCCTTTTGAAATAGCTATACTTCTCAGGTAGGATCTGCCAATGGTCAATTAACATTAAGATATAGGCCTAAATCCATCTAGTGATGGTAGCATTCAATTGAAGTGCTATAGACATCGTTAACTGATATGTGGATATTCTTGTTCTGCTAACATGCACCTATGAATTTTGGAGATTCACATGTTAATTCAAATCGTAGCTCATAAACCCATTTTGCAATCATTTTTGACACCTTTGACGCAGCAAAAAAAAAGATCCTTTTATGCACTTCACTAATCCTTGAAAGATTTGCTCACATCCACTTGCTATTACAATATTAAAAGATTCAAATTACTCGCAATATGAATTTAACTTGGGAACTCGTTCCTTTCACTTTGGCTTAATGTGTCAAAGAGATGAATGCATTTTCCAGTAGCAAATTGAATCATCGTACCTCTTCGTCTAGACTTTATATATATATATATATATATATATATATATATAGGAGCCGCTCGCGTGCGACCTAGGCGGCGTCGAAGGGGCACCTAGGGCATCATCGAATCGGGACAAGGAGGCGGCCAACCGCCCCCCGGACCGGGGGAAAGGCAAGGGGGTGGCAGGGGCGGCCGGTGGCGACCGGAGGGAGGCGGCGGCGGCAGCCGGCCGCCGGCGGCGAGCGCATCAGCAGCTGCTGCAAAGCCACGTGCGGGTGCTGGAGCAGCGCTGGAGGACCGGGAGGTCCGGCGACCATTCCCCGGGGGCGGGTGGCGGCCGGCGACCCCCCCCAGGCGGGGGGGGGGGGTGGGGGGGGTGGCCGGGGAGTTGTGCGGACGTCGCCTTCCCTCCGGGCACGGTTTCGACTGGGCGTTCGACGGTGGTGAACCCCGGGGGCTCTCCGATGGTGTTCAACGCACAAGAACATCGTCGGGATTGGAGGATGAGGAGGGGGCTTGGACTACGGTCCAGAATCGGAGGGTTAGGCGGGAGGAGGGCAACGATCGCAGATCCCTGAGGCTAGAGAGGCACAGCTTATACGCAGGGATCGGACAGGAGGCGGGGATAGCCAGGAGAACGTTCAACGATGGGTCGGGTTCACTCGGTGGAACGGGAGGGACAAGCCAAAATTGTGTGGCGGCCTCGTGCGAAGGGGTCGTCGGGGACGGCTGTCCCAGTTATCGGGGGAAAAGGGACTGCTGTGAACATTAGTGGCCGGCCAACCCCGACGATTCCACCTCGGAGTTCGGGCCCGCGGCCTGTATCCTGGGCAGATGCTTGCAAGGCGGGGTCGCCAAGACGCCAGCATCGATGGAGTATGTTGCTCCTATGGAGATTGGGGGTGAGCTATGCTCCGACTTCCCGGCCGACGAAGTGGCGAAGGTGACGGCATTCTGGGAGAACACGTTAGTGCTATATGTGTTGGGGAGCAAGCCCTTCTACGGCAGATCCGAGGGTATGCGGACAGAGTCTGACGACCGAAGGGGAGCATGGAGTTCTTCTCCAAGGAGAACGGGTTCTACTTCGTGAAGTTTGGGTTGGCAGAAGATGTGACTCGGATACTCCAGGGGGGGCCATGGACATTTGACGGCCGCCTGATTATTCTGAAGCAATGGACTCCCGACTTGAGGTGTGAGAAGGAGGTGCTTAATGCGGTGCCTGTGTGGGTTCGGTTTCCTGAGTTCCCGGTTCGCTTCTGGAGTGTCCCCCTTCTTATGAGACTTGCCAGCCTCATTGGCAAGCCGATTAAGGCGGATGAGGCCACCACCTTCAGGTCTAGATTGATGTATGCACGGATTTTTGTGGAGATTGATGCTAAGTTGGATTGCCTGAGCAGTTGAAGTACAGGACCCCTTCTGGCCAGTTCGCTATGCAGAAGGTGGAGATGAGTGGGTTCCCCCAAGATGTCCGGCATGTGCCTGCTTTGGGCATCTTCCGAGTGCTTGTAGACGTGGAGGAGCTCTGAGGTGGTGACGGAGGAGGTAGTGCAGGAGGCAGGTGGTGCTGATGACCCACCTGTTGCGGACCAGGTGGACTTGATGGAGGATGAGATGGAGGCAGACACTTCCCCCATCTCGGGGGAATATGAGGGGTCTCCGACGGTGGATCTTGCTGGAGCGGGTTGAGTATATGGGGACGAGGACCATGACCACCAGGAGTATGGGGCAGGAGGACAGGCGACAGGGAGATAAAGACGCGCTAGCACTTCAGGTGTACAGTCGGAAGCGCCAGGCTACGGAGGCGCATAGTGAGGACAGCAGACAGGGTGGGACGGAGAGAGTGTGGAAGGTCAATCCTAAATGTGTGGCAGTTCTAGCACAGCCTCCCCCACAGGGGACCCACACGGGGCCGCGGCCCCTACTCTGCCCCTCCTTCTCCAGGGGGATAGAGATGAGGATACCAGAGATATGGAGGTTGCACTCTCCCCGGGTGCCCCTTCAGAGGATGTTCAGGGGACCCCACCCGCGGTTTAGATGTCGGCCCTTGCCTGGAATGTCCGGGGGGGTGTTCTCTGGGAGATGGAGGGAGATTAGTGAGGTGCTGAGGAGGGAACAGTGTGAAATCTCGATATTACTAGAGACTAAGATCAGGGGGGCGAAAACTCTGTCCCGTAGAACTCCTACGGACTGGGTCCAGCTTCACAACCTTGGTCTCTGTGATATGGCGAGGATCTGGGTTAGATGGAATGGAGCTAGTTGGGAGGGAGAGGAGGTTTATATGTCTGACCAGCTGGTGGCTATCTCCTTCACCAACAAGGGGGGGTTCCGTTTCCTTCTGGGTGCCGTCTACGGGCACAATGACAGGAGACGTCGGGAGACTTTGTGGCAGGACATCATCAGGCTGAGTTCTCTAGCGCTGCATCGACATCTCCCGCTTCTTATTATAGACTTCAATGCTACGCTATACAGAGGAGAGAAGTTGGGGGGGCGGCCGGTCCCGGACCAGATCCTCTCAGATTTTCAGTCTTGCTTGCTCCAGTCAGGGCTCAGGGATCTGGAGAGGATAGGGCACATATGACTTGGCACAACAAGGCGGAGGTGAGCAGGGTGGCATGCCAGCTGGATCGTGCTTTGGGGAACAGTGATTGGTTCCGCCTTTTCCCCTCCTCTGTGGCTGAGGGGCTCCCTGCGGGGACCAGTGACCACTCGCCGATCCTGGTGCGCTTCGTGGAGAGTCCCAGATGGAGAGGCCGTCCGTTCCGGTATGACAACAGTTGGTTCCTATCGGCTGGCTATGAGGAGACTGTGGCGGGAGGTCTTGGCCAGGAGGCGGTCGGCACTGCCCAGTTTTGTATGGTTCACAGGCTGAAGAAAACCAAACGCGCCATCAGAGACTGGTGAGGGCGCTTCCCCGGACTTCCTTACAGGAGAAGGAGGCGGAGTTGAGAGACCTGCAGTCAGAGCTTCAGGGCGACATGATGAGTGGGGAGATGGCGGCTAGAGAGAAGAAGTTGGCTGCAGAGGTCAACACCTTGAGGCTTCAGCAGGAGATTAGTGCGGCCCAACGGGCCAAATGCTCCTGGCTCAAGGATGGGGATCGCTGCACCAAATTCTTCTATGATGTCATCCGGGCGCGTCAGCACCGGAACCGTATTCAGAGACTGATTGGCAGGGACGGGCGTCTTGTGACCGACCAGGTTGCTATCCAGGAGGAGGCTGTCCAGTTCTACTCTGAGCTCTATCATCAGACGGACTATCCCTCGGTTTTCCCGCAGCTGATTACGAAGACGGTGATTACGGAGTACGGCAATAGTCTGCTTATGGCTCCTATCCGGATGGCGGAGGTGGAGGCGATTGTGATGCAGGCTGATGCTTCCAAGGCTCCTGGGCCGGACGGGTTCTCCAGTGGTTTCTACAAGCGCCATTGGGGTATCCTAAAGGTTCCGGTCCTTGAGGCTGTTCAGGAGTTCTTTGATACGGGCAAGCTCCTGAAGGAGCTGAACCACACCTTCCTGACGCTTGTGCCCAAGAAGGAGGGGCGACTTCTCTTGCTGACTTTCGACCGATTGCTTGCTGTAATTATTTGTATAAAATAATTACTCATCTTATGTGCAGGAGGATGGAGGATGCTATGCAGGGTCTGGTGTCTCGGAATCAGGCGGCCTTCATTAAGGGACGGTCTATTGCGGAGCATAGCCTGCTGGCTCATGAGCTGATTCGGGAGTTCCACAAGCCTGGAGGGATGAAGGCCTGTGTGAAGCTCGACCTGAGGAAAGCCTACGACACCGTCAACAGGGACTTCCTTTGTCATTTGATGGGTGCGATGGGCTTCTCCGAGACTTGGGTGGATAGAGTCAGAGAGTGCATCACCTCTCCTACTTTCTCGGTCCTCATTCAGGGGATCCCTTACGGGTTCTTCGGCAGCAGCAGGGGGCTTCGGCAGGGGACCCGCTTTTTACCTATTCACCCTTGTGATGGAGTATTTCACCTGTTTGATGGACATCGCGGTGCATCGGAGGTTGTACCGATATACAGCAGGGTCTCCCCGGTGGTCTCTCATCTCATTTATGCAGATGACCTATTGGTCTTGTTGAGGCCTTCAATGCGAGGATGAGGGAGCTTGCGGCAGTGATGGAGGAGTTCGGACAGCTTTCGGGCCTTCGTTAAACAGGGACAAGAGCAAAGTCTACTTCAGCAACTCTTGCACTTTGAAGGAGGAGCGGGCCATGGAGCTTGGGGTGGAAAAGGGGGACCTCCCGGTGAAATATCTGGGGTGCCCCTTTCCGTCAACTACGCGAAGGAACGTGACTGTCAGAGTCTGGTGAATTTTGCACAGAGGAGGGTTGAGGGCTGGCAGGCGGCTGGCCTATCGTTTGGAGGGCGTATTGAGCTGGTTCGCTCGGTTATTTCTGCTATTGCTCTGTTCTGGCTCCAATCGATTATGGTCCCTTTGGCTACTATCAGAAAGATGAGGGCATATGTACCAAGTTCATCTGGCATGGGGGATTCATGCCATCTCTTGGGAGCACTCTGTCGGCCCAGGAAGGAGGGAGGTGTGGGCCTGCGATCACTTGTTTCTGTCAGGGAGGCGGCGGGGATCAAGCTGGCATGGAGGTTCCTTCAGGGTGATTCTCTATGGTCGGCCTGGATGACTAGTCGTATCTACGGGGCAGGAACTTCTGGGTATGTGAAATTGACAACACTTCTCTGTGTCTTTCAAGCATATCCTGAGGAACCGTCCTGTTCTTCGGACGGCTATGCGGAGGAGGATGAGGAGGGAGGGGAGACGGACCTATGGCTCGATCCGTGGATCTCAGGTCAGTCTCTCCTGGAGATTCTGGGTCCCCAGAGGGATGGCGTGGCATACAGAGGTCTGTCTTGTAACACATCATCCGTGGTGGGGTCTGGAGGCCAGAGGAGTATCGTTTCACTGCTCCGTTGGGTGAGGAGATCAGACAGGTGCAGATCACTCCTACGGCACTGTCTGATGTCTGGATTTGGGCACCTCCCGGCCGCTCGGAGGGTGCAGGGGAGTTCAGATTTAGCAGCTGCTACGACCTTGTCCGGCCACACTTCGATGATATTGAGGAGTACGACTTTGTCTGGGGGAAGGGGCTTGCCAGGAAGATGCAACTGTCTGCATACAACTGGTGCTGGGCCGGTTTGCTTACTAGGGACAGATTGCTTCGGTTCGGGGTTTCTGTCCCTGACCCTAAGTGTGTTTGTGTGAGACAGAGCCTGAATCCATTGGGCATCTGTTCTTTCAGTGCCATGTGGCGTGGAGCATCTGGACAGAGCAGAGCCGGAGACACTTGGGAGGGGTTGGAAGGGAGCGTGACTTCCGAGAAATCCTTAAGTGGATTGGTGATTGCAGTGGCAAGGAGCAGAGCTGGGCCAGGCGTGCTAGATTGAGACTTGCTGCATCAGTTTGGCATGTCTGGCGGGAGAGGAACCGGCGCATTTATGAGGGACTGTCCACCCCACTGGTGGGCATACTTCATAACATTGAGTCGGATGTACTAGTAATGTCCCCCTGAGTTGGGATTGTATCTCTATGTTGTAACCTTATTGCGATGATGGAATAAAATTTACCCTTTTTCCAAAAAAAAATAAATATATATATATATATATATATATATATATATATATATTAATATATATTTTATACTCTTATATAGTCTTTATATAGTCTACGGAACTTGGAGAATGCTCCTTGGTTGCATGAGCTGCATATCCAAAAGATAGGTCTACCAACCCGCCAACAAACGGTCTAAATTTATGGCAAGGCCCTCTCATGCTCATAACTACATTGGCTAGAAACTTGGCACCAACATCAAGGATTCATGTCAGGTTGATAGCTGGTCATCAAACTGTCAATTTCATTATGGAGCTTTCTTATGCTCCATGCCTAACCCCATTCTAATGGCTATAAGGCTTGGATGATGATGATGACGACGATCACGATGATAATGATGATGTGTTATGCATCTTATACTTGTTGTGCTAAATGTGTCATCTTTTTTATCCTTATTCTGAAATTCTTTTTGAGTGTCATAGCATCAGTGTCCTACAAAATCCAACTATTATAAGTAGATATCCTTAAATGCCTAAGTAAATCATGAACAAGACTTTCTAGATCAGAACTCTTAGTGATCAATGAGAGTACTCATACCTGATGAGGAATAACCATCGAGAACCAATATAATGCTGAAGGAGAAGAATTAAAGCTTGCAACCCCACGAATACACACAAATATATGCAGAAATTCTTGTCCACATCAATGCACATAAAGTTGCTGGGGCAGCCGAACATATACAATGGAATTGCAAGCCGAGTCAAAGTCATGCCTAATATATAATGAGGATGCAGAGGTTTTCTTGTATCCCGAATAACGTTGGTGAAAATTTGGGGTATCCAAAGGAATACATAAGAAAATAATCGGCCGCAAGAAATTATGCAATTCATACATGAGAAGAATGCCTCCAAAAGAACCATCTGCAGAGTAGAATCATCTGGTTAGGTATATCAATCAGCAGCTACAACTACCATCTCCTTACAAAAGAATGCATGGTGTGTAGGTCTGTCTCAAATACAAACAATTTAAAATAGAAACACACATAGACGAATAGAGGAAAACGGAATCCTATCATTGTACAAGTAACATCCGGTTAAGATTTTATCGTCACATGATATGAACGATTATAAAATTGAAAATGAGATATTTTATCTGGTGCTACAAGTCTTAGTAAGTATGATTAGGATTCCTGAATAAATGCAACCAAGCAAGTAAACAACCTTTCTCTTATGTGTCTAATTACTCTGTAATAACTAGTAAAGATATAGAACTTAATTATTTGCATTTCCATTAAGCATGCATGGACAGTTAATCCAAGTATATACTAGTTGACTCAGTCTATGGGTTACACTGTACATAGAAGTGGAAAACCACAACTTAATATATTAAGAATATCATTTATCATCAGACTTCAGAGGTACAAGAAGGTGGAACTAGTGAACATAGAGAAGTGAAGTTCCCAGGAACCAGTATCAGTTGTTAGACACCCCACCTCTGGAGCGGCAGATGTAGATTAAAGACAAGGGAGGAGATTGGGTGAAGTAGGTATGGATTCAGGATTTCAGACAAGCTTAGCTGCTTTGTTGTCAGTTCTTGATACATGTATTTTGTACAGCATTTTGGTTTCTGTTGTTTGTATTTTGAGAGTGGCCCTTGTCGTTTTTGGGTTATGGTGGGGTCTATGGTTAGAAGACTCCGTGTCTGCTTTAAGTAATTAAGACAAACCTATAGTTTATGATCGGGACTTTGTGATGTCATGTGGGGTTCTCATGTTTATTTCTACTTGATGTGGTCTCTTGGACTTTGTTCATTGATGCGATGACTATGTTTCTTCAATGATATTGATAATACTAACACCTAGACATAGAAGTTGAATTACTTTCAAAGTCGTTTGTAGCTTCTCCCTCGCCGGCAGAATTAAGACAGAACTAGTGAGAAAAAGAGTCGATTTGGATAGTAGAGAATGAGAGTTAAGGATATGACTCTCCCTATCATTCCTACTTTATAAGCAATTTTGATTTTTCACTAATACGTGGGTCGTGTCTAAATTAGAGGCAGAATAACGCATCAAGGGAGAATTATGGGGAAGGAGGTGCTCAAGGAAAGTCGTCTCAATCCTTGTTCCTAGGCGTGCCAGCATGCATGTGTCGCCTAGGCTGCTGCCTCGACGGATGCTTTCTAAAAGATTGTTACGCGCACCACAATGCTGGGCACTCCAGATTGTACAGCAAATTGAAGCCAAATATTGATGCAAAAAAAGCATTATAATAGTATAAAGTATAAACATTACAAATGAATATTCATTCTAAAGCAACTGATCTTACATAGTAGTGATAGTCTGCATAAAATATCTAACTTAATAAAATGTGACGATTTAGTATTCAGACGAGCAGAATCATTGCAATAAGATTGTTTGTGTGTGCAATAGGATAGTCAAGACTTGGTAGCTCAAGTGGCTAGAGTGGAGACATATGACCCGAGAGGGCGGTGTTCGAATCCCAGTGGGAGCGATCATGACAAAAAAAAAACCTTCTTCATATATATATATATATATATATATATATATAAGCTTGAACTGGAAATACTTACAGAAACGAGTATACAAAACTGACAGTTCACGTCTCATTATTTCCCAACCTTCGCCATTGCTTATCGGTCTACTTGCCCTCCATATTGCAAGAAGATATCTCATCTCGAAAATGGAAAATACGACAAATTTGAAGAAGGCTGCCGTAGCAAAAGCATTAAAGAGGGACTCTGAAAATACATTGAGCCATATCAAGCGATGAACATATACAATTAATAAAAATTTATTCATGCACAATATGATAGACGTAACAAGCTATATATAAAAGCATCTCAATACGTAATCCCAATCATAAGAACCCAAATAGAAAGTGGAAGTCTACTACAAGGTATGTATGTTGGGGGTTTAAGCACCAGTCAAATTGCAAGGATTTTTCAAAGGGGAGAAAGATATAAACATAACTTATATTGAACTCATCAGATGAGGATATGGGAAAAGGGGAAATAATCTAAATCCCCGTAAACTTCAAGGTGGAACCACATATCTGGCCTCAATGTCAACACATGACAGCTAGGTGCCCTCAACTTTGGGTCGCCAAAAGGGTTTCATGAATCATTGACACCGTCAATGACAAAGATGAAAAAGACAAATGTACCGTTACAAACTTTTATGCTAAGACAAAATTGCACAATGTAAATGGGCCAGATTCGGCTAGGATCTAACTTAACTCGAACCCTTCTCAGCATAACACACTTCTAGAATTATAAGTTAGTCTGGGAAATCAAAAACAGGTAGGGGAAATCGATATAATTCCTTAACCAGACACTGTAACAATTACCATTTGTCAAAGTTGGATACTATAAATTCAAACAAAGTTATTTCATCCTAATGTTATTCCATTCAAAACTATATATTGTAGGGGTACTCTATGTTGTTAGAGGCGACGTCTAGGCGACCTAAGCGTATGTATAAAAAATTTGTCGACTCATTGGATCCTGGTTGTGGCGATGGCCGCCTAGGCGACCGCTTAGAGTCGCCTAGAACTTTAAAGTTAGAGAACTTTACAGGAGAAGAAGGGAAGTACCCAAGTTCCAGGGCAATGCCTAGACACATCCAGGCGAGTCGGAAGGCATGTCGCCTCGTCTAGCGCCGAGAACAACATAGGAGGTACTTACCTAGTCAGGAGGCATGTCGCCTCGTGCAGCTCCGAGAACAACATAGGAGGTACTTTATCTAAAAGCAAAAGAAACAACAATATACGTTACAACAACAACAACAACAACAACAACATTTATCCCATATTTCTCGGTCGCATGTTTGACTCATCTTCTTCCATTTGGCTCTGTTAAAGGCCATGTGCTCTGTAATGCTAACAAGATCCATATCCTTCTTTAATACTTCAAACCATATTAGTCTAGGCCTACCTCTAGTCCTAGCAACTCCATTAACGACTATAGTATTGCTCCCTACAGAGACATCTATGGGTCTGCGTTGCACATGTCTAAACCACCAAAGTCGATTTTCCTACCCTCAATATATTGTGGCTGAACAATTGAAAATATTGAATATCATTTCATTCAAAACTAAGAGGAATAACAAATAATACATAAGATTATGCCTAATGTAGAAAATACTTTTCTAGTTTTTGAAATAATTTCTTAGATCTCTTGGCTTTCCTAAACCAAGAACTCCTAAACAATTTGAAACTGCCGATACCGATACTCATAAGAAAGGCACCAAAACTGTTCTGATAGTGTGGACCTTGCTAGGAAATATAGTTGGTTGAAGTTAAGGTTCCAAACCAATAAAAAACAGTAGTGAATGGAGGATCCTAAAAAGAGTTGGAGGTACCTGGAGGGGCAATGGTTGCTCTTTATTTTCTCTTTGTAGTTAATATGTACTCCATGTGTTTTGTTAATTGTCCACAATAACAAAGGATTTCATATTGTCCTACTAGGTTGTTTGCTCCTATCCTCTATTGTGATTCAACACCTTTAAATTGTTACAGTCAGCATATAGATGTACTAGTTAGTGGGTCTTAAATGAAATTTCAGAGTCAGTCTGAAATCCGAATGCCTGGTTTCAAAATTGCAACATTTTGTAATCACTTGGTCTGCCCAAAATCACTGTGATTCTAAAATCACATTGACGCTATGTTTCTAAAATCATGTTTGGGTAACAACTCCAAAGTTAGTTGAGGGTAGAATGCAAGAGTTGTTAAAAACAAGGTTCGCAATATCGGTATCGGAATCGGTATCGGACCATTTCTATGAGTATCGGGGATCGGCGGTATCGGCAGTTTCGGATAGGAGTATTGGATTTTTTGGTATCGAAAAGCAATAATTATTAATATTTTAGAAAAAATATTTATACGTTTAGGCATAATTTTAAGTATTTCCTATGATGTTTCTTAGTAGTTTTGAAATTAAATGAAACAGTAGTTACCTTGCCGATTGGTTTACATGCGATAGATAAGTTTTCTTCCTTTACATACTTTTACAACCTTAGTATGCTTTTATATCCTTGTTGATTGGTCTTTTTGTTCAATTTTCTTTGCCGAATTGACCGAAAAAGAACCCCCAATGTCGGTATCGTGTAGTATCGGGTATCGGATCGAAATATGTCAAACCATATCGGTATCGGCCAATACTGCAAACTATGGTTAAAACATGTACAAATACAAATAAATTATAAATAAATTATAAGCCATATTTATTATTAAGAATAAACATTAGGAACACGATATCATCAAACTAACCATTGTTTATGAATTGGCCCGCAAGTCCAATATGATGATGATATATTGGTATATTGGTTATTATAGCAGCCGCTATCTTCCCAATCAGTTGTTTCTAGAAGCATATAGCTCCATTACAAGTAATGCGTGAGACCACTATAGCAGTCATTACAAATACACTGGTGAATTACTCATTTGGTAATTTTATGATTTTGAAGATTTCACAAAATGTTGGCTATTGACAAACCTATAATAATCCATGTACCAGAAGATTGATATAGAAAGGTGCTCAAACACTTACAGACCATATAATCAAAAAAATCCATTTTAGTTAAGAAGAAACTCCAACAATACAGTGCTAGTTATCTCAAATATTTTGGGTTGACCAAGAATCCTTTATTTTCATACAGAAGAAACTGCCAGTTTCCACAAGGTCGTAAGTTCCTTCAGCACTGAACTAAGTAAATACGATACAAATCAAATCAAATACTCACCAACTAATATGCCAGCAGTCAAATGCAACAGACATAGGTATGCATCCATAACAGCTTGCTGCCCAATCATTATGATAGAAACTTTAGCAGCACCCTGGAAAATAAATAATTTTCAATGAGTTAATAAATAAAATACTGCAAATGGGAATATCAATTGTACATCATTTGAAATGTTTTCTGCAATTCCATGTTGAATATGATTAGAAACCACAAATTTAAGGATTAAAAAGGATAATCTTACTGATTGTGTATTACTGTGCTCCATTTGTCTGATCAATAAAAGAACTTGGAGGAAAGATATCTGAGTTAAAATGTCAAGAATTACACGGAGCATTTTTTTAGTATTTGGAAAGAAGATGGAACTCCTTGTCGTTTATAGGATACAAAGGTGACCATCAGCGTATAGTTAACTGCTTTGTTGTAGTAGACCTCTATGTTAAGTGAAGTGCCATTTAGTAAAATGGGAGTAAAGAAGCACTCTCCATCTTCCTCAACAGCTGGACTCTCCATTAGTCCTTCCAAATGGTAGCGTTCATGCTCTCCATCTACTAAGAAGAAATAGTAAGCAAGCAGGAGTAGAAAAGAAAAATCTAGGACATGTATATCAGATTATCAGTTTTTGTTTTAACAGTGCCATAATATAGATCAGCTATGTATTTAAAAATAACAGTTTGTAGTTTGTCCATTTATTTGGATATTTTGCAATACCGTTACCATAATGCACAACCAAAGTAGCTCAAGAAAACTGAATTCCATGTGAAAAATAAATTGTTGTACAGTAACATTGGAGCTGCATCCATCCTGTGTAAGATAAGTTTCAATTTGGCATTGAATGCAAACCTTAGCCTGCAAGTAATATACAATGATTTAAAGTAAAGCTTCAAAGAGGTCATACAAATCAGAAAAAGGCTAATGTTTGAAACTAAAATAAAAGATCTAGGACGAGATGATAACGCACGGGAAATATTGGTCTCTCTTGGACTCCCTATGCCAGTTGACCAAAAAACGCATAACTCAGACTTTATAGAATAAATTTTCAATCTGTACATGAGGAATTTTATTCAACCTACTTCCTTGATTTCTTTTCTCATTCATAACTTGTAACTTTTCTGGAGAACTCATTAATCCATCTGTATATTCAAAATGATACAGCAGCTACAACACCAAAGCCTTGTCGCAAATCTTTGTGGTTGGCTACATGATTCTTTTTTCCTCGATCCCCAATTACTGCTTGTTGTTACCTAGTTGACAGGCAAATCCTTATTGCCTGGAAATTTGTCAGATCCATCTAATTAAGAGTTCCGGTCTAAGGTCTAGTCTGCAATGCCTACAAATAATTGCAGGCAGAGCAGCTACGCAACAGAAGAGTTATTCCAGATAGCTGTTTGCAAGGATTTTAATAGGGAGTATGGACCCAAAATGAGAGGTTATACCTAAATGGCAGAAGAGGAAAATGAAATAGCTGGATCTAAAAATGGAATTGACTTTTTTTATACAGATTCAGAAGGATAGTCTTCTAATCAAGTATGTTCAAGCATTTATGCACATTCTTTATTAGTAAATTGCATTAAAATTTCAAATGTTTATACTTGACTGAAAAAACTAAGTTACTTTTTGCGCATTTGCAATTCCTGTGCATCCATCAACCCAGGTCCCATGTTACCTGCAATTGATGTAAATCCCTCTTCTTCCTTTCATCTAATGATTAATCACATCATAGATCCCCCACAGACGGCACCATCCTCGTCCCAAAAAGATAACCTATTTCTCTCATTCTCTCCCTCAAGAGCCCTACCAAGGATGCAGACACAAATTGGTCAGGATATCTGCCTTGGAGAAGACTACCGGAGTAGAATGTGGTTGCTCCATAAGAAGGGCCGGCCTAATTCTCTCACTCTATTCTATCAACCCTTCTTATTGAAACTAGATTACATAGTGTTAATCAGGTTCATCTAGATAGGTTGGAACTTGATTATCTAGTATACATTTCATGAACTAGCAATATCAATGATAGGTTGAAAGATGCTAGTGACTACATCATGATGACATTGGAGGAGTGGGCGATCGAAATGGTTCCATTACTTTCAATGTAGATGGTGACGATGATTCTGTCTGGTAGCCCATACTTGACTTGAGCTACGAGGTAGGTGTTGCTGGAACTAGAGGGTCTTAACGAGATGGACAACGTTCAAAAGCCAATACTTGGCTTCTGTACTTCCGAAGGTTATATAACTCAAACTTTGCCACCAGATCGTAGAATATATTGACTTATGAGACATGAAAGAAGGATAGCAGAATTAACAGATCATGAGGGGTGGCTTGATGAGGAAGAGAATCTGACAGTATTTGAGGGACACAGATCTAATGTTTAGAAGAATGTGTACTAAGATTCGAAAGTTTTCATTTTGAATTATCTGATGTTATGCATGATCATGCATACACTAACTAACAGTAATCACGGCATCCATTTTTCCTAAGGTTTGCACCTTCATTGCTCAACAACTTACATAGGGGCACGTGCAGTTACAAACCAGTCCGTACAAAGAAAAAAATGTTAACCCTCAGATCAACCATCCATGCCAAATTGTGTTTGCTAACTCGATGTACTCCTCAAATTTCCTTGTTTTTTTTCTTCCACTTTTTCCTTCTTACCCATCTCCCTGTTTTTTTGTTTATATTATTGACATGGTAGCCGATAGCTCAAGTTGCCAGCAAGGCACTCAATCGGTTTCATTGTGGTTTCTTGTGTCGTCTAGTAGTTTTTCTCCCATCCCTCTAATACACTTGCAATCAATAGGCCTTTCTGAGTTAATATAAATTCCAACAGGCAACATCTATGTTTTTTGCATGGATATCTTTTCCATGCCCCTATTGAGGCATCAAGAAGACCAGCCACATTGCCATAGTCAAGCTACCTCAACTTGTGAGGTCTAGCTACGACCATGAGATAACCCTTGTCGACTTCTAATACTACATATGCAACCTCCTTATGCCAAATTGGTTATTGTTGCTCGCCAAGTTCATCATTGTTGTTGAGGACGCAAAAGAAAATATCCTACTCCACCTTCACCAAGTCAGTTGACATCGTTGAGTGGTTTTGCCTTACTCCATAACCCCTCCGACCACATAACCCTTCCAACCACAAGAAGAATGAGAAACTATTGGCATATACTGAATATAGGAATGTAATTTTCCACCATTTTGTCTTCCTCTGCAAGTGGACCGGCGGTCACCATGTGTTGGAGAGACCATACACCTTGAATGGCGCTCTCGCCAAGGACTAACATGGTGGCTTGGCTTCACTTGCCCACACACATATATATAGAGAGCAAGGTAATTGTATTACAATCTACGCCTCGGGATTAGTCGGGGACTTACTACATCCTCCTCTCTCCCAGCCTAGTTAAGTCTTAATCCTTGCACGCTGATCCTAAAATGTTTGTGTCTGATGCATCCTTTCTTGATCCACCGTCGCTCAGGTCGACCCATTGCACGCTCTAGTCGGACTGACCATCGGTACAACTATCTTCTTTCTTGAGTTAACCGTTTCTCTAGGTTCGGCTCTCAATCAACCGCTACTTGAATATCTCGGTTCAACCTCTTTAATATTTAAGTGCATAACGTACCTAGGAGGTCCGAACCTCCGACCTGGTTTGCTTGAGTCCACGTCTTCCCTCGTTTTTCCCGAGTTACACACCTATATATATATATTATATATATATATATATATATATATATATATATATATGGCACTTGCTAACTGATTAGAACTTATTCCATCAAAACTTCAGGTTCTATACAAGAAAATGATGGCGAACTGTAAAGACCACTGATATCCACGATACACAACATAAGAAACATGTGACTAGTGGATCCCCTCAGCCGCCGCATGCGCCCGAACAGTATGATGTCAAAAATCATAAAGCATACACAAGTAATATTGCAATTCCAAGCTTGCAATTGCAACTTTCATATGCAAAAGTACACTGGCGCATGTAATCACAAATTCTTTTTTTTTGTAATTACAAATTCATATTGCTCATTAAGATCTACATAGAATCATATGTTTGCATTAGTTGGAGGTGAGGTCTGATTGCTATGCATATTGTTCACAGGACACAGCTTCGGGTGATAAGTCCAGACTCGCCCAATGTGGAACGCAAACACAAGCAAGAAAATATATTTAGAAGCATGTGTATAACTACAATTGGAACTGATCCTACATATACTGTTTCCTGGGAAATATCTTTAGATTAGAAGATAAGTCCACGTCTTCCCTATGTAACAGTCAAATACAACCAATAAGAATACATACAAGAAAATTGTATTAAAGGCTTTTGTTAAATCAATTATATTCACTAGTCAGCAAACAAGTTCAATTATTTGAACATAATGTAATAATTAAAAATGTAAGGTGAAATTAAAATTGAGCTTCCAAATAAACTAAAGAACTAACAGAAAACCAAAAATCTAAAAAATAACGTTAAGAATAGACCATGTTCTTTATATACTTCTGAAACAATCTAAGAAATAATTGGAATAAGTCAAATCCAAAGTTACCAGTTTGGCTGTAAATACGCGAAAGCTGAGCAGCTATCTCTATGCTACAACGCTTTTCGAAGTCATTAGTAAAGACTGCAAAAAAGACAGAACTATAGTGAAACTATAGAAGAAGATTAGCAGTTGAAGATTAACTATTTTAAGGACCAACATACACTTATGTCTCCTCCGGAACTTATCTCGAGGAGATTCCACTAGAGAGGAGAGTACACCAAGCTGTTGAGAAAACCAGTAAAGATTTAGATTCAGTAACTTACCTTCCATGTAACTGATTGAATGATAGTTCATGAATTTTCAGCTAACAAGTAGTTATAAGAGATTCATATGCCAAAAAATATTTGATGTTAAAAGAGAGATTCAAGGCTTCTTCCATCAAAATGGGGTCATCTATTGAGCACAAGAAAGCTTCGCAAAAGAATTGACAAAGGATTTATGACTGGTCATCAAACCCCCTTATGTCTTAGCCAAGGTAGTATGGACAAGAGAGCCGTGCCATAAAATGTAGAAGGCTAGTCGTTTGGTAGAAAAACTTACCTTAGTTTTCGGTCATGTAGTTTAAACTCATAAAACTGATGAGCACCTTCCAAGTTCTTATAGACAAGGAAAGAATACAAGACAAAAAGGTAAGGTGATATGAGTTGCTATAGAGAATTGCATTCATCTCTATGCACATTAAGCAAAAGAGTAAAATGGAATGGCATTCCCAAGGTTGTAGAAGTAGAGACTACTATCCCTGCTTTCTTCCCATGTAAATTGCCATTTGCTATCCCATTTAGCAAGGAGGCCTTTTTCATACTGAATTTTAGAAGCAACATGAACTTTTTCTCATAGTTTGCAATATCGGCCGATACCGAAACGGTTTGGTATATCCCGATCCAATACTGACTGGTACCGTCATCGGGGGTTCCTCTTTCAATCAATTCAGCAAAAAAATTGAATGAAAAAGACCAATCAACAAAGGTATAAAAGCATAACAAGGTTGTAAAAGCATGTAAAAGAAAAAAGAAAAACTTTATCTATCGCAGATAAACCAATCGGCGAGGATGACTACTATTCATTTAATTCCAAAATTACTAAAAACAACACTGGAAATACTTAAAATTATAGCTAAATATATAAAATATTTTTCCTAAAACTTTAATAATGTATTAATAATTATTTTGTCCTCCGATACCAGAAAATCCGATACTCCGATCCAAAACCACCGATACTGACTATACCGCCGATCCCGATACTCATAGGAAGGGTCCAATACCGATTGTTCGAACCTTGCTTTTTCTATTGACTTTTTATATACAGTTATCCGCTGGAGAAGATCTAATTATCATTCAAACATCTAAAAGTATGTTTCTGGGAACAGGGTGCAACGAGTTTCTCAAGGCCAATGGGTAGCATCGAGAGTAGAATTAGTCTTTTTAGTGGACTCCCAAAATTCTTTTCAACATAACTTGTTTTTTCTCTTTTCTTTTACCTCTTTATTTAAATGATTAAAAGAAATTAGTTACTACATATTCCATCCAAGATTTTGTAACATAGTCTTCAAGTAGGTGTCAAAAATCATGTTTGTGCAAAATCTCCATTTCTGCAACCTTCCTGTTTGCTCTCCGGCTTAACATTTCATAGAAATGATTGTGATTCCCTATAAGAAGTTTCCATATCTTACCTCTTGGTTTATACAGTTAGAATCTTCCCTTGTCTAGGTTAATCTTTCCTTGTCTAGGGGAAGTGGAGGGTTCTCCTTTGGTTACATGAACTTAACTGCATAACTAAAATCAAAGGTCTACCTATGAGCCAATTTGCGTTATAGATTTTATCAAGGCCCTCTCTTGGTCATAATTACTTCGTCTAGAATTTGACGGTGACATCAGAAGTTGAAGTCAGTTTGACAAATGGTCACGAAAACTTGGTCAATTCTTTTATGGACCTCTCTCTTACTCCATAGTTGATCTCATTCTGTCGGGAAAAGGCTCAGATGATAGTGATAATTACAACTTCGAGGCCAGGGTTTGCAAGAGTTCTACTCCTAGTTTTTCATAATTATGATAAGCAACATGTGAAACATGTTTCTTTTTCCTAGGTACAAGTCATAAAAAACCATCTAGGAAGGGAAAGAATAAATTTACATGTGTCAAAATAAAATAAACCACACACACGTCCTATAGGAAAATTGATAGTTTTCTAGGATCCATACTAGACCTGATAATCTATCAGATCTGATTAAGCATTCATACCCGCAAATTTTGGGTTAAAGTTGGATTGAGTTGTTGTTGAGTGGCCCACTGTCAACACTAAGTAATCCATTTATCAACCGTAAGATGGAAAGTCACACACATTGTCTTGAAAATGAAATCATCAAATAATAGGTAACATTTATGAGAATAACTGGTTACCAAATGATATGGAGTGGACATTAAGTAATCCTCCTCTTGAAACAGCTCACCATCTGTTCCGCTGCAGCATGTATAACTTTAGGTTACCACTAGTTCAAACTCAAACAAAGTGAGGATGCTATTGCATATAAACAGAAACAGAGAATGCTTCCAATTCAGAGACTCCAAGAAAAAGTGCAAAAATAGAACATATTATAAAGGGTAATTGATCAGATTTTAAGCAATGACAAAAAGCAGCCAAATTAGGAACAAGGAGCGTACTCCAGCAGGAAATTTTATATCTTCTGAAATATTATTTGACTATTAGTTACTAGATTTTTTTCACTGTATTCAACACCTTAGAGTGGCAGTCTTATACCCTAATGCTTAAAATATGGAAAAAATATTACCAAGCACCTTTTCTGGCTAATAACAACAGTCCAACAAATGATTAATCTGTCTGATTTATCATTTAGTTAAAATTAAAACAAACTTCCAAGAAAAAGTAAACTGTGAAACACGGTATGTATGCAACAGAAAAGCAGTATGAAAGTACAACATAGAGTCATTTTGGCACAGAGAAAGAGAAAAATGTCATACTCAATAAGCCTAAATGAAAATAATGGCAATAGACGAGACTATATGTAATTATGTATAGACAGATATTTATACAATAATTATATATTACTAATACGCTTCTGATATGTTAAGTCTGTAATGTATATGCATACTTGGACACAACACAAAATGAACAGTAAATGTGCCAAGCACAATCAATCAACCAGACTTTCCAATTAATAGACAATATGGCATCTTAATAGATGAATTGATCACTTTACTAAAACTTAATGGTTTACTATGATAATAATAGATGCTGCAATGTTCTAAGGCTAGGTTGTCAAATCGACACGTGTTGTGTATCGAAATGCTTGATTATAAGTCCCGTGTGTGTTGTAACTTATCGTGTATTGTAAGATAAATTGTCCCACAGTAAATTTGATAGAAAATTAGTAGCCCTACAGATATGGATAAACTTAACGAGCTATAATAAGGACTATTGTCAATCATTAAGTGACAAGTTTATCATAAAGTTGGCAATTAAGAAAAAAGCAACATTCGCATACATGATGGTATTTTCACTAGAATAGCATCATTGCATCAATATAACTTAATGTTTAACAATTGGTGCATTCACGTTCAAATAATGTTTTATCGTACATTCTAAAATCAATGTACAACTTATAAATATCCTAGAAAATAGAGATAGAAAAGTTCTCTAAGAAAAAACAAAACAAATGATAGAGAAGGTTCAAGAAATCCAAAAAACAATATTGAAGCAAAAAACATTCTTTTTCTGAAGAAAATCAGTTCTATGAGTTGATGTAGTATCTACAGTTTCTTGAGATGCAGTCACTAGAGATTCTAGACATAATTGCTGGATATGTTGGAAGTCGATGAAGGACAGTAGAAAGGAAATGTTCATGTTTACTTAGAAAGGAGGTTGCTTGTAAAAAAAGCTGTAAAAAAGTTTTAAAGAGCTATATGGATAATCGAACAGAGTTTTAAAGCTTTAGGCTTGTAGCATCAGGTTATAAAAACAATAATTTTTAAAACACTAAAAAATGCTGTTTAACTCGTTCAAATTCAGATTAATCAGGTAATTTCAGTATCAGATGATACACGTATTGGGTTATATGATACATTTCATATTGTAAGACATAAAAAGTGATCGTAATATAAATTGTCACCTGGTATTTTCAACGAATAATATCGTTTATACGTTGTGTTGTTCCATATAATAACATGCCTATCGTATATCTTAAGATATTGAGAACAAAGTTTCAAGGTCAACTAAAATAAATCAGATCATACACATAGCTACATAACATCATCATCATCCAATCTTTCTCTCGTCAGAAAGGGGTCAGAATTAGAACATGAGAGCTCCACAAAAAAATGGATGGAAGCTTTATGACCGACTATCTAAAGTCAACACTCTATTTTGGTGCCAACCTCCAAAACCAAGAGAGAGGGGCGGCCTTGGTACAAAACTGGAGAGGCTAGCTGGAAGGAAGGTAGAGCTACCATTATGAGTTTAAAGCTTATGCAACCAAGGAGCAAAACCCAAATGATTTTAATTAGCATAAACTAACTAGCTTGATATTACGTAAATAAACCAAGGCATGGCGTTGTTCATGTCGAGTCAAGACATGACATAAACTATAATATATCCTAAGAAGTAGAGACCAGTTCAAATAAGTTGGCTGTGATAAGCTGTACCTGCTGGCTACCATCCGAAGTTGCCGGAAGGGCCAAATGTATACACCTTCGACTCTCGTCCGAACAACTCCAAGATCATGTTTATTGTCAAATGCATTATGGAAAGTAACTGCCCCCTGCCATCACGCACAATGTGGACAAAATATAACCTTAAGCTATATATACGATTAAAAGATCTACTTAGATGAGTTTATGTAATTGAATAGAATTAAGACGGCCGTCATAGCATATAAAAGGGTACCATGGATGGCTTTCACTGCCTCATACATTCTTGTGAACTGAGCTAATACTGCCATTGCATGTTTTCACATACGTTTGTGATCCTATAAATAATTTCTTCTGAAGATTCTATAGTGTCAGAATGCTCGCAAAGGATTTGAAGTGTAAATTTCAAAAGTTTCTCCACTTGTTGGAACTGGAAACAGCTATGATCCTCTCTACATGAGTATAATACATAACAGAATAATAATAAGAATATTCTTTTCCCCAATACATGGGCATAAACGAACGTGCTTGATATAATACCCTTTTGTCTTTATTCCCATAGTTACACTTGCCTGAGTGATTACATCACCTTACGAGTTACGACGAGTTACAATCATTAGCAGATTAGCCCAAAAGTAGATGACATGCATTTCTGGCATGTATTCTGCAGGTATTGATCTCATAGAGATCCAACAAAGTTTATGCTGGCTTCCGCTACCAAACCAGTGTTACTTGGACATCTGAACAGATTGTTGAAAAAGTTCGAAACAGAACCTCCCAAAGTTCTGTCATGCAGACGCGTCTGTAGTATACGTAGATGTGTATGAAACTGCCTATTTACACGCGTAATAAGAATCATCTGCTTTACCAATTACTTCAAAGAATTAAGGTGGAGTATACATTCGTCTGACACAATCCGGACATCATATCTTTCAATTTAGATTTTTGCATTAAAAGGGAGTCTCAGTGCCATGAGGCCCCCACTGACACATGGTCTGGGAGTGTCAAGATGTACACAGACTTACCCTCATATATATAGCGAGGGTTAAGATTTAATAGAGGAAATTAATTGTGTCACCATCATGATTTCATCACTTCAAGTACCCTTGGAGTTCTCTTGAAGTGTCCTCGATCATGTGTTCGACATGACAATAAATATGAAATTTGAAGCGTGCATTTAACAATGTGAAAGGTTAATTTATGCTTTCATCTACTAGTACATAAAAATATGAAGGAGCTAAGAGTAGTAAACATCGCTGACGTGGGACATTTAGATGATTCACATAACATGTTTTTTTCCCCAAAAAAATTTATGATGCACCAATCATCCATCTTGTATACAGTCTATTACCTATGAGAGTAAAATGTTACGAATCAGTTCAGAGCTATTTCAGTCCTAAATCTACTCTTCATATTTCTTAGAGGGGAAAAAAAGACATACTCACTTCATGTTATACCCAGGAGTGCTATACCCAAATTGAAGGTCAGCGTGGTCAAAGCATCCTCTAGTTAGGGCATAGAAAAGATCATTATTTCATATAATCACAGTAACGCATTACTATGCTGAGCTTTGGTTTTATAGAGAGAGGTAATTTGGTTTTGTTGGAAACATGACCAACTACTTTGAATTGTGCTATCGTATCCCTTTTAATAACTACACTACCATCTCTCACATGGAAACAAGTATCCTAGTTCAAACATCATATACATGTATGTTAAAATATGGCAGGAGCATGCATGCCCACCAAATCCTAGCTGAAAATCGTCCAAAATATGGAATAAACAAGTATTTCCACGACTCTACCACCCGGCCAATTATATTCTGCTTAATCCCTTTTTCCTGGCCACATACCTTTAGGCTAAGGAATGGGATATCTTCTTGTCACATGAATCAAATGTTTCATTTCATCAGGAAAAAATCATCTCTTTCTCAACGGTGTCTTTTATCATAGTGTTTCATTACCAATGATTCGTTAAATGAAGTTTTGACTCCCTAATATTCAACTAATTAATTAATTTCTTATAGCATAATTTATTTTTCTTTGACAAATAATTCAACAGCCATTGACATTTTCCCGGAATTATTCATAGACCTCTTTGCGATAAGAAATATTTTTTATGTAATTCCAAATGTAGAGTGAGTCTCCGTGTCTTATTGGTAAAACCTAAAACTTGAAACTCAACGGACCCACATCTTTCTTATTTTTCTTCTTGTGGAATAACATATCAATGATTTTTTTTAATCATAAAACCACCCTTTTTTTTCTCTTTTATCACCCTTAAGTGTAGTTGCACAGCAACTAAGATTGTCTTTACTAGCCATCCAACCCAACTGCCCATATTGAACAATTTATCTTTAAGCTCCTCACATGCACAAGATTAAATTCCAACAAGTTTTTTCACAACCACCAAGAAAAATAAGATAGGAGTGCAGTAGACACAGTCCAATGGTAAGCTATTTTCCAACCATAACAACTCTTATTTGTTTTTCTGCTGTTTCAGATAAAAAGCACTTGCTATGTAGCCATTTGTGTATGCTTTATCTAAGATTTCTAACAATAAAATCATGATCAACCCATATGGATCCATAAAGTATATGGGCGATAATATCATATAGCACTATAGCTAAATACCATTTTGTATGCAATGCAACGCAAGTCCTATATCATCCATACCAAAATTCCTTCTCGTAATATCATCCAAATAGCATTTGCTTCCGAGTGGCCTAGAAGAACTAGTACTTATCCGGTCTTTTTTCTAGTATATATCACGAACTAACTTCAATACCATTAACATAAGCACCCAAAGAAATCTAACCTAACATCACCCCACCCCCAACCAGACACATAATAAAGATTTATATTCACTTTTGTAGAAGAGTATTTCTATTTTATTTTTGTACTTTTCTAATTAATCTTTGGTTTAGAATCAAATTGGATAGCCACCAAAGTCGGGTCTTATTCTCTCTTATAAATATGTACTCGCTCCAATCTAATGGAATTAATCCAATGACTGGAGTTAACTCTTAATATCAACATGGTATCAGAACACTAGGCTCTCTGCCACCAAAATCCTAATCATATTTTTTTCTTTCAGAAGATCAAATCAATGCCCCTTACCTATAGCCGCTGCCATTACTACCCTTTCATGTTCCATGACCAAAGCATTAAACCTCGTCACCCTTAGCCGTTAATCTTCCAAGAAATACTAATCTAGGTCAAACCCTGATTCTGATCTACACTTAACAAAAACCACATGGACTTCGTAGCTTATATGGAACCCAGATATCATCTACTTTATATTTTGCATCCTTTGGCTTACTTCTCACACGTTTGTTGTGCCAGTTTGTTATCTCCATGTCCGTAGTTTTTATTCATACTACTAACAAGTGGTACTTCAGCAACTCGGTCGGGGTGCTGCTATGGATAAGAAAATGCACCCATTGGTCCAAGGGCACATGGGACCTGGTTATTATTCTACCTCAAGGGCACTCATGAGTCATGAGTTTGTTGCATATCAATGTTCGTCAAGTACAATCTCGACAATAGATACTCTCAAAGCTCGTCTGGTCGTGAAAGGTTTCATACAGCATTCTTGTATTGACTATAAAGAGAAATAGATATTAACCCATGTTGCCAAATTGAACATTATTAGAGCTTCCATCTCCGTTTATCAAGTAGAGATTTTTCACTTTTTCAGCTTGACATTAAAAATGTTTTCCTTATAGGAAGATCTTTCTGATACAATCTACATGTAATCTCTTGGGTATGAGTATGTAGGGGAGACTTATTTATAGCCTTGAGCCACGTAGTTCGCCAAACTACTTTCTCAGAAAGTGCTATTGAATCTCTACCCATCATCGACCCCTCTCCTTCCTTATTTATGTGGAAAATATTATCATAATTGGTGATAACTCTGCTAGTATATCCAAAGCTAAAGCACATCCCCCCCCCCCCCCCCTCCCCATCTCTTTACACTAAAGACCTAGGTCATCATCATTACTTTCTTGGTATTGAGGTTGCTCGCCAGAAAGATTCCTTATCTTTTCTCTCGTTAGAAGTAGTGCTTATATCTCTTAGGGCAAATCAGTTTTTGGTTGCAACATAAGGATCACAATGTCCAACTCTCCATAATTAGCTCCTCTCACCCTCCTCTCCCTGATCCTAGCATGTATTGTCGACTCAGTGGCAGGCCCATCTTTGATCGTTACTCCTTGGACATTCCTTTGTTGTCAACAAAGAGAACCAGTACATGCATTCTCATGTATCTCACTTTCATGTCGTCGAGCACATTCTTCCATACTTGAATAGACTCTTGTTGCCCACCCTTACGTCTCCAGGCCATGGACTTCTCTATCAACTCTCCTAACGTTTTACTGCCTATGCTACAGTAATTATGTTGGATCTATTGATGAGATCATGGCAACTCAGTCACATGAAGAAGCAATAAATAGACTCTTGTTGCCCACCCTTATGCTAAAGAAAGAGTATTTCTCGATGGCTCAGGCAGTTTCCGAGCTTACTTGGCTCTGGAGGCATTTGACTTATCTTGGTTTTTCACTCTCACTTCTCCAGCATATCTGTATTGCGATAACAAAGTTATGATTAACATTGTTGAGAATCACATCTTCCAAGAGCACACCAAGCATTGAGGTTGATTGTCACTTAATTCGAGACAAAGTCAAGCTTCATGAGATTTGTTTTCACTTCAGTATGTCCATGTTCCCTCAGTTGGTCAATACCTTACCGAAGTTCTAATCTTTGTTCTTTAATTTTCTTTTAAAACTGGAATTGATTGAAATATACCTTCAGATTGTGATGTAGTGTAGAAAAGTATATGTCTATTCTTCTTTTTGTATTTTGTCTAATTAGTCTCTAGTTTAGTCCCACTAGCCCCCAAAATGGATCTTATCATCTCCTATACATATGTAGACACTCCCATCTAGTGCAACTAATACAATGAGATTAAGATATTTCCAATCTGAAGAGCATTTCAAAGTTCAAACTTTAATATTAGGATAGATCTTTTTTAACCTCTTAAAGCCTGTAATCAAACAACTTCAAGCATGGACTGCTGTGTCCATTGACTATGATTTTCATTATATTGCCAACAGAAAAGAGAATAAGGACTTTAAATGTGGATGGAGTGGTGCAGGAAATTATAACAAATAAATGCACGAGTTCTTGCCTGAACGTAATGGACGCCAGTTATCTTGGTTGGAGTACTAACTAGCTCCAAGACAGATACTCCATTGGATCTCCCAAAATCCAGATATTTAGAAGAGCTGTTCACTGTCTCTACAAAGCTCCATTTTCCTGCACTCACATTTTCAAGACAACCATTAGAGAGTAAGCATAATAAATCCTAAGTAGCGGGATACTCAGAAGGTAATTAACAATTCTGTGTTGTGTAAATTAAATAGCTTATATTTATGATTCATGTTAAGTATTATATATTAAGTATGAGTGGGCTTTAGTCCCACATTGCCTAGAACAAAAGTGAGAGGGGTTAGCCTCTCCTATATATATGTAGCTCTCCTCATTGATAAAGTCATCTCATTATTCAACTCTACATGGTATCAGAGCCATAACCCATCCACCCCTCTCTCTCTCTCTCTCTCTCTTCTCACAACCCATCCCCCCCCAAAAACAGCTGCCCCCCTACCCCACCCCACCTCCTACTGCTGCTGCTGCGAACGCCTCCACACAACCCCCCCCCCCCCACCCTCTGCTGCGAGTGCCCCCCCTGTTGCGAGCGCCCCCACCCCCCGGCCCGCCCCCACCCTGCTGACGCTCCCCCCAGACCGCTGCCCTTCCTCTTCCTCCGCCTGCCGCCCCTCCCTCGTCTCCTAGTGCTGTTGCTGCTGCTACAGTAGCCACCCAACCCACTGCTACAGTAACCCCCTGCTGTCACCATCCTCCCCCCTTCTTCCATGGATCATATGCCAAACCCTAATCCTAACCTTTGCTTCTTTTTATCAGCCGTCGTCCAACCCCTCCAAACCCTAACCTACTTAAAAAAATGTTACGATCCTCAGAGGGTAAACAATAGTTTGTTTGCAGGAACCTCTGACTTTCCAACATTACTTTTTTTGGAATTCACAGAGGATAAACAACAAGTTTGTTTGCAGGAACCTCTGCCTTAAACATTGACTTGGAATACTCAAAGGGTAAACATCATCGGTGTTGTTTGCTGGAACCTATGACCTCCAACGTTAGTGACAGGAATTTAAAGAGCAGACAAGGTTGTCTTGCGTGAATCTTTATTTCTTTTCTTACTTGATATTTACATCATGATCTACCAGAGGGTAACTTGGGTCATCTCTACTTCCTATGCATGTGCCGGTTCTAGCCACGTTAATAGCACATTTGTAGAGTTGATGTGATTATCAAGTTCAAAAGATCAAATCGACGGTCGAATCAAAATTATTGCAAGATGACTAGTAGTGGGGCAAATAGCAGTGCTACGGACACTAGTGTCGGAAACACAATGGCGGGACCAACGGGCACTGGTAACGATTTTCTCAATTCGACTTGTCGATCGATGGTTAGACAGACTAGAAGGCTACTCGACCTGGTAAAAGAAGGTCGAGATGACGCTTCGAGGGATGAGGTTGTCCAAACATTTGACCAACAACCCCCCACAAAGGCTGATCCCATCTTTGAGCAACGGAAGGCAGATGATAATCGACTGTTTACACAGTTGATGAACTCTGCAGAACCATCGGTGGAAGACAAGGTTCAGAATACGGACTCCGTTAAGAAATTATGGAAGGTCCTAGCAGCGGTGTTTGATGACAAACGCGATTTATCTCATATCTACGACTCGGTCATTAGCATATACAAAGCTAATCAGGGAGAGAAATCTCATAAGGATCACTTCAGGACCTTTAAGGCTATGACTGATGAGGTTGATCGTATATTGTCCCTTACAACAAATATCAATGAAACTAGGACTCAACGTGAGTAGCTTCATGTTATGGCATATATTGCTTCTCTACGTCCTGATGCGGACTCTGCTCGCTCTTAGATCATTGCTGAATCTGACGTTCCATTTTTAATGGAAACACATTATCGTGTCCTTCGAGCAGCAAAAGTCGTAGAGACAACTCCGGATGATGCTCCTGCTGATCGCCTGCTCTTCGTACTACTCAAACATGCATTCGTAGTGGACGACGTGGTGGCCGCAATACTGGTCGTGATGGGGGCCGTGATAATAGTGTCACAATGGAGGGCGACCACGCACGTGGTTTACTTGTGGTCAGCTTGGCCACTTCTACTGGCAATGCACTAAAGCATAAGACGCTAATATCACAACTGATGTCCCTGATGATGGTGTCCGATCTGTTTAGATGACTTCGGAGTCATATACATAGTTTCTTGATTTTCAAGCTCAACGTCGTGGTGAAGCTTCCATGTCTGGATCCACAATCGGCTACTCAGCAGCGTGCTTAGTAAAGCCAAAGCAGTAGGTAATTGACTCTGGTGCGTCTGCTCACATGACCGTTGACGCAGGTATGATACATAATTATGTTCCTGTCGGTCGTGTTTTTGGCATTACTGTTGCCAATGAAGGTTCCCTGACAGTCCGAGGACGTAGAAGTGCCAGCCTTTTTTTCGGACTGTCGCTCAATTCTGTATTGCTTACACCTGGGAACCCGTTCAGTTTAATTTCGATAAGCCAAATTACTCGTGAACTGCATTGCTCGGTAACATTTTTTTTCTGATGGTTGTGTTTTTCAGGATCTAAAGACTGGAAAGGAGTTGGTAAGGGACATGTGGCTGGAGGCTTGTACTTGTTTGACGCACCTTCTTCGATTGTCTGTACCGGCGTGAAACTCGATCCTTTCGAGTTACATTTTCAGTTAGGCCATCCACCTATCCAAACTCTCCAGAAAATGTACCCGTCTTTAGATACTCATATTTTCTTTAATTGTATGTCGTGTCATTTAGCTAAACATCATCGGGTTCCTTATCCGGTGAGTCATAATAAAATTGTTTATGCTCCTTTTGAGTTGGTGCATTCTGATATATGAGAACCTTATTCGGTGGAATCAATCATGGGTTTCAAATACTTTGTTATATTCGTTGATGACTACTCTCGTGTCACGTTTGTTTATCTGATAAAAAATTGCTCCAAATTATTTAACATTTGGTGCAATTTTTATGCTGAAATCTAAACACAATTTGGTGTTCCAGTTAAAAAAATTTGGAGTGACAATGGTCGTGAGTATTTATCCCGTGAACTCGATACTCATCTAGTCCGTAATGGCATCATCCACCAAACTTCACGTCCTTACACACCACAACAGAATGGTTGTGGCAGAGCGCAAGAATCGCCATCTCTTGAAAACAACGCGTGCTCTTATGTTTCAAGCACGTACTCCAAAAAAATTGGTCGAATGCGGTCCTTACCATTTGCTATCTTATTAATCGCATGACATCGTCAGTTTTCAATGGTAATACTCCATTCTCTGTGCTATAGTCCGGACGAAAGCCATTTTCTCTGCCTCTCAAAATTTTTGGTTGCTTATGCTATGTCCGAAATACCCGACCGACTCTTTCTAAATTAGATCATAAGACAATACAATGTATTTTTCTTGGGTATCCTAAAGATCAGAAAGAGTATCAGTATTTTTCTCCTGACTTGAAGAAATACTTTTTCACTTGAGATGTTACCTTTGTCGAAACTGAATTTCCTCTACTTCTACAAACAACAGATCTGGTTCTCCAAGTTTATCCAGAAAAAGATCTTCTGCTATTTCCTAGTCAAACACAACAGCCTCCCATACGGGTGCCCTCCCTTACCGAGCTAGTTTTTCGGTACGATGGTCCGGAGACACCAATTCAGTCTGTGCCGCCATCACCCGCACAAACATCGCCAATGATGCCCATAGAGTCATCTTCCTCTGGCTCTACTGATTCACCTCCGCCTATTCCACCAGCAGCCCCGCCTGTTCAACCAGCGGCTCCGTCGGTTCCGCCAGTAGCTCGTCCTCGTCATGTTTGTCATGATCATCCCTTGTATGTTGACAGCTACAAAGAACTTACCAGTCACACTCAGTCTCTGGTGGCTACTATTGATAGGATTCAGATTCCCAAAACGTTAAGGAGGATCTCAAACATTTCGGTTGGCGTGCTGCTATGAATGAGAAGATGAAAGCTCTCCGAAAGAACCATACTTGGGACTTAGTGGATTTACCTTCCGGTAAACCGGTAGTAGATTGCAAATGGGTATTCACGATCAAGGTGAAACCAGATAGCTCTCTTAGTCGCCTAAAAGTTAATTTGATGGCCAAAGGATATTCTCAAACCTATGGTGAAGGTTATTTTGAGACCTTCTCTCCAGTTGCCAGAATGACGTATGTTCGTGTACTTTTGGCCTTGGTTGTTCGCTATGACTGGCCATTGCTTCAGCTGGATATCAAGAATGCTTTCCTCCACGGGGATCTTGATGAAGAAATATATGTGATGCAACCTCCCGGGTTCGTTGCAAGGGAGGATAAAGTGTATCATCTACGGAAGGCTCTCTATGGTCTAAAACAATCACCTCGTGCGTAGTTTGATCGATTTACACATGTTGTTACTCAATTTGGCATGTGTCAATCAAAGAAGGATCATTCAGTATTCTACGACAGACATCAGCTGAAAGTAGGGCTGCAAATGAGCCAAGCCGTCCGCGAGCTGCTCGAAGCTCGGCTCAATAAAAGCTTGTTTGAGCTCGGTTCGTTTAGTAAACAAGCCGAGCTCAAGCTTTATTTTTGAGCTCGTTTAATAAACAAGCCAAGCTCAAGCTTAGAAGTAATCGGCTCGATTGAGCTCACGAGCTGGCTCGTTTAGAAGCTCATTTGTTCTTTGTTGAATGCTATATATATATATATATATATATATATATATATATGGGAAAAAGGTAAATTTTATTCCAAAAGCAATACAATAATCTTACAACATACAATCAAAGTGAGACTCCCACTCTTCAGTTCCCCATAGCATTAACATCAAACTCTATGTTATGGAGGATGCCTACGGGAGGGGTGACCAGCCCCTCAAAATACGGCGGTTTCGTTCCCTCCATATATGCCAAACTGATGCCGCCAGTCGAAGTCTGGCGGTCCGAACCAGTCCTGCCCTCTACCTCTGCTATCCCGGAGCACAGTGATGATGTCTCCAATTCCCTTTCCGGAGTCACATCCACCCAACGCTCTACACTGCTCAGACCAGATCTGCCATGCCAGATCACACTCGAAGAAAATGTGCCCTATAGATTCATTCTCCACACTGCATAGCACACATATCAGATCTGGGACCGGCACCCCAAATGAACTCAGACGATCCCTAGTCAAAAGACCATATGGTTGTGTGTATTATATATTTATGTCCTTAATAAGTGATATTAAGAAACTTTTTTAATTAAAATTTTATAAATAAATTGTTAATATTTTATATACTTGAAAATTAAACCTAACTAGCTTGAAATGCTTGAATTCAAGCTTAATGAGCTTGAAATAAAGTTGAGAGACATGCTTGATTTCAAGCTTATCGAGCTTGTTTATCAAGCTTGAATCAAGCTTCCTTATCAAGTCAAGCTCGAGCTCAAACCAAGCCAAGCTCAAGCTTAATATAAACAAGCTCGAGCCAAGCTCAAGCTTCAAATAAAAAATTTATCAAGCTTGAGCTTGAGCTTGAATAATTCTAGTCAAGCCAAGCTCAAGCTTACAAAAGCTTGGCTCGGCTCGGCTCGTTAGCAGCCCTAGCTGGAAGGATACTATTGGATGCCTATGTTGATGATATTGTAATCACGGGAGACGACAGCCAGGGTATTGCAGGCCTCAAGAAGTTTCTGGGAGAACAATTTTAAACCAAAGATATGGGAAAATTGAACTATTTCTTGGACATTGAGGTCACACGGGATAAACGGAACATTGTAATGTCTCAAAGAAAGTATGTGCTGGACATACTGAATGATGCAAGTATAATGCAAGCCAAGGGAACAACGTCACCTATGGATCCAGGGGCTAAGTTACTTTCCGACGAGGGAGTCCTAATGACCAATCCAGATCAGTATCGACGAGTAGTTAAAAAACTCAACTACTTGACAGTCATGATTCGTCCGGACATCTCTTTCGCAGTTAGTGTTGCAAGTAGATTTATGACTTTTCCAAGAGTTCCACATTGGCAGGCAGTTCTCAGAATTATGTGTTATCTAGTCAAGAATCCGAGTAAAAAATTGGATGGAAAATCATGGACACACTCGTGTTGAGTGTTTTACTGATGCTGACTGGGGTACAAGCCTGACAGAATAAACGATCTACATTTGGCTACTCTGTATTTATTGGCGAAAACTTGGTGTCTTGGAAAAGCAAGAAGCAGAGTGTGATAGCACGATCAAGTTCAGAAGCAGAGTATCGAGTCATTGCTCATGGCACAACAGAAGTTTTATATATGAAGCATTTTCTACAAGAGTTGGGAGAAGCAGGATCGAGCACAGCAGATATGTGGTGTGATAATCAGTCTGCTATCCATATTGCTACAAGTCTTGTATTTCATGAAAGGACAAGCATATTGAAATCGACATTTATTTCGTCCATGATGAGTATACAAAGGGAACGATAAAATATCATCATGTGAGGACCGGTGATCAGATAGTTGATATCTTCACGAAACCTCTTTTAGGTCCCCGGGTTCAATTTCTATGTAACAAGCTGGACATGATTGACATCTAGGCTCCAGCTTGAGGGAGGGTGTTAAGTATTATATATTAAGTATGAGTGGGCTTTAGTCCCACATTGCCTAAAACAAAAATGAGAGAGGTTAGCCTCTCCTATATATATGTAGCTCTCCTCATTAATAAAGTTATCTCATTATTGAACTCTATAAAAATAAGTTGGATCCACGACTGTGTGAGAGAGAGAGAGAGGCTACAATGTTCTTCAGGTAATTTGATCAACAAGGTACATTGTCCGTACACCAAATATGTGAAATTTCATAAAGAAGTGTTTGCAACGGCAGACGCATAACTTTTTTTCAAGCGAAAATACACTAGTTCAAAATTGTCCGGGGCGGGGGGGGGGGGGGGGGGGGGGGGGGGGGGGGGGGGGGGAGGTGGTGGTGGTTGAAACATACTAACTTTAAAAAAATATATATATATCAATGATAATTTTACTTTGACAAGGTTTGAACTCAAGGCCACCTAAGAACAAGACATAAAAACATAACCAAGTTAGCTATAACTTGTTTGTCAAACTTTTGGAAACAACAGAATCGAATATAGTACATTCAGATCCTATATGCCATACAAGGGAACCAAAATTTCAGGGGGAACGGCTGCTCTCCCTCGGCCTACTGCATCTTGGTTTAATCACCTCATAGCAACCACAGGGGAAGTGAAGTTACCATGCAACCAGACTTCAGATGAGTATGATACCTTATGACAACGATCCAAAGGAGCTCCAACGGGTTCCCTATGTTATTTTGATTAGTTTCAGAAATCAATTCACAGCCTTAAAATCTGAAATGATTATTTTGCTTTAAACTTCATGGTGAATGAGGATTTATTGCAAGTTGCCTTACATTACCAAAAGTATCTCTTGGTGTTGCCATGCTTAAATTGAAATTTATTAATCCTACCCCTTCTATTTAGAATAAAGAAAAGTGGGTTTTTCATTGTTCATATCCTAAATACAAAAATAAAAAACTATGAGCTTACACGAACTCCTACTATTCTTCAGCATTTCAAAGATGCTTCAAGCCTTCAACCATGCTCTTGAATTTGCAAAAGGACTTTCTGTATACATTATTTTTCATTTTTTTAGAGGGAATAATGGAATATAATTTTCAAGGGAGCAATTCCTGTCAAAAGTTTGACCTTTCCTTCCATGGAGAATCCATCCTAATTCGAGTTTTGAAAGAAAAGTGAAATACTAATCTCTCATTCTCTTCGTCACCAAATCAGCATATATACTTCCTATTCATATTAGTAGGAGACTAGTTCTTGGCATATCTAAAGAGTAATAAAACAGAACATGACAAGATCTGATGAAGGACATGATAGATAATGTATACATGAGACAATGACATAATGATCTCAAAATAACACAATAACAATAATAGACATAGGTTCATCTAGATAATACAACAAGAAAGCCTTTATCCCAAATATCTGGAGTAGGCATTTAATCTTTATCATTTATTCAACTTTGTTAAAGGCCTATGTCCTTTGTAAATTGCTACATTATAAAAAGCATATCATTTCTTAAAGGCTCAACCTATGTTGTATGGACACGTCGAATCGGCATCCATACCCATGTCCAGTACGTACTCGACACGACATAGATAAGTCGGATACGGCAAGATACGACCGAATAATGTTGGATACGGCAAGATACGACCGAATAATGCTGGATACGACATGATACGCTATGGACGGGTTAGACTCGGTTCAAAAGTGAAACCAAAAGATAAAACGGTCGGACTCAGCCCAAGTTAGTGGTGTTAAGGTTCGCAGTATCGACATATACCGATACGTGTCGTTCAGTAGCGTATCGTTTTTGGCATGCCTGATCTGATACCCCATAGATATCGATACCGGCCAATTCCAAAATATGGCCCTGTTTTTCAGTCATTTTAGCAAGGAAAAATTAAAAGAAAAGAAAGAAGTAAAGAGAAAGCAATGTACACATAATAATTCGACCACTACAAAGATCAACATCTATAGGGTGTCGATGAAATTCATCGACCAATGAAACCATTACCATTTGTCGAAGTTGTATATTATATATTTATTATATTCACAATGTCCATAGAACGTAATATTATTTCATTCAAAACTATATATTATGGGGGTGTTTTATTTAAAAGAAAGTAAAATGAACAATAACATGTAACAAGTATACATAATATTATTCCTAGATGTATGAAGGAAAAAAAATTAGTTCTTAAAACATTTTTTTATTATTATTTGACTTTCCGAAGAACTCCGAAACTCCGATCCAAAACTAATGAAACTACCGAAACAAGATACCTATAAGAAAGGTCTAAAATCGATGTTGCTAACTTTGGTGTTAACGAACCAAGCTATTTGTGAGCCTGCTCAAGCTTGTCCACTGAAAAGGACGTGAGCCGAGCTTTTTGAGCTCGAGCGTGAGACTGGCTAGTTAGATAAACAAGCCCCAACACGAGCTTAGATGTATTCGGCGCATCAGCTAGCGACCATGTTCGTTTTTAGTTAAAAATTTATATTAAAAATCAAAGTAATAGCTATTTCCAATTTGTTGTAAACACTTCCACTTTCATATTAAACTTATTGAGCTACATTTTTCGACTGGACAAAACTCATAGACAAGTTCGATTTATGCTTTAAGTTTATTAAACTATATTTAGCGAGCATGTTCGATTTTATTTAAAAATTTACATAAAAGAAATATCAACTGTAAGAGCTATTTCCAATTTGTTATGAAATTCATATAAACACTTTCAATTTGATATTAAACTTATTAAGCTACATTTTCCGTCTAGACAAAGCTCGTATACAAGTTCGATTAATGCTAAGTTTGTTTCCAATTATTCAAGTCCATCAAGCTTTCTAATTTAACCGAGCTTAATTTTAGGCGCATCTTAAAGCTCGAGCTGTGTTTTTTTCTTAGACAGTTGAGCACGAGTAGGGGGGTATCGCTCAAAGCTCGATTAGTTAACATACCTAGCTCAAGTACTATTTAGATATGTGTTGATTTTTTTTATAGTCTAGGTTAACTTATATCTGCATCCAAACCTATAACATAATCTGACCCAACTTTTAAACCTAAATCTCTCTCACAACACTGACCCAGCTCCCTCAGCATTCTCATTTCAGCTATTCATTGTCATATTTTTATCTTTGTTACACATGTCGATGTCCAAACTACCTGAGACGATTTTTGTCATCTCAAGTGGCGTTACCACCAACTTTCACGTATACACCCACTTCATATCCAGTCTTTTAATGTATCATCAGCCAACTATCTTAACATTCTCATTTCAGCTATACTTATTTTCTCGATGTGTTTCTAGTTGCTCAACACTACGATTCATAAAGCATGGTAGGCTTTATAGTTGTCCTTAATGTCCTATATAATTTTCCTTCAAGCTTCAACAGTATATTGCTACCACTTAACACCATGAAGTACTCTTGCAATTCCCCATCTTGTTTTTAAGTCTATGAACAATATCCTTCACACTTCCCCAACTCTCTATCATGATCAATTATTGATCTTAAAAACCGAATACTATCGCTCATAGGTATCTTTTGTGAACTCCCTCGATTCTTTTTTAAACCTTTGGTTGAAGTTACATTTGTCCTAAAAATTTGGAACCCTTACCTTTTATTGTCTAGCCCTTCTCTAGTCTCACCAACAAGTACAATATCATCCAACAAATAACATACACATGGTTCATCTAGATAATATAGTTGGAAAATTACTAGACGCAGCCAATAGAACGTAAATGTAAAAACAAACACTTAAATGTTCCTTGAGGCTTTCTATAATGTCTAAAATTTCACACTAGGAAAAAGAAGCAAGCTTCTATACCATCCAGTGATATTCCATTCAGAATAGATACATGTAAAAACAAACACTTAAATGTTCCTTGAGGCTCCTTTTGATGTCTAAAATTCCACACAACGAAAAAGAAGCAAACCTCTATATGATCCAGTGATATTCCATTCAGAATGAGGAGATGGGTCATGTTCATATCTTCTAAGAAAAAGCCGCTGTAAGACCAAAACAGCCAACAAACATGTTAATATGTTCAAAAGTGAATGATAAACATAACTAAGATTTAAATCTCAGCCAGCATAACTAAACAAATAGAACATTTACATGGATATATAATATAAACAACTGTTCCTTCATATATATATATATATATATATATATATATATATATATATATATATATATATATATATATAAAAATTAAATCCGGAATGAAGTTTGATACTTTGATCAAAAATAGAGGAGGGTTTTCTCATAGTAAGGTGATCAAAGGATGATTTTAACTACTCAGGAAACCAAGAACCCCATGGAAACAACAGTAAAATAGAATTAACAAAAGCAATGAGATCTATGACAACAGCTAGCTAGAAGAAATTCAGTCAACTCTCAAGTACCAGACAAGTTAGAACTTAGAAGACAAATAATCAACATGCTGTTGATCAACTAGCAGAAGCTAAATTATATCAGTCATACTGTACTACAGATTTTGGGACTGGCATTCCTTCACTCTTTGACGTAATGTGTCATAAAGATGAATGCAACTCCCTATAGCAAGTTATATCATCTTACCTCTTCGTCTATATTCTTTATAGTCTAGGGGAACTTGAAGGGTGCTCCTTTATTAAATGAGCTTAAACTATAATCGGAAAGGTAGGTCTACCTACCTGCCAACTGGCCACTTAGGTTCTATGGCATGGCCCTCTTATACTCATAGCTACCTTGGCTAGCAATTTGGCACCAACTTAGAGGGATTATGTCAGGTCGACAGTCGGCCATAAAACTGTCAAATCTTGTATGGAGCTAACTTATGCTCCAAAGCCGACCCCATTCTGGTGGGTGAAGGCTTGGATGATGATGATGATGATTCTATACTAAAGATTTCTTGTATTGCATTTCAATTGCACATTGATTCCTTCAAATAAAGATGCTCTCTCCATTGCTCACAGAAAGACATGACAATGTTAGTTTGCAGTTCAAGAACTTTGGAAACCTATATTTAAAACTAAAATATTGTTGCCATAAGAAAGAAATGGTTGAAGTGGCCATCATTGGTAAGAAAAGATTGTCCCATTAGCTTCAAGCATCATCTTCTATGCCTACAATGTCATAACACTGTCGTTATGGAAGCTTTAAATTATGAAAACTATGACCAAATCTTCAACTTGATGTCAACCCTTTAAGTTGGTTCCAAAGTTCCGTCGAAGGAAGCTAAGGATGAAAGTGGAGTTTCCAAATAGACCTCTTCTGGCAGGTAGGTAGGTCGCTTTATTGGTCTTGAGGCTTAAGCTTATGAAGCAATGGAGCAACCCCCAAACTTCTCCTTGTTAGAAGGTTGTAAAAGGAAGTACAATAATAAGATTCTCCATATGTTCTCACAAACTAAAAGATCATCATTGACTGACTTGTAACTTTGGGGACTGCCCACCACTGTTCCAGATACCATTAGCGCTATACTATAGCTATATGCTAAGGGAATATCATAATTGAGAAATTGTGTGGCTACGTAACAGTCCATTATAGCTGAATAGTCTCGACATGCCAATGCTATATTCAGTTTGTTACCAAGTCTTAATGTTATGTTTTGTATATAGTGGTAATGCTTTATACTCTCTCTCTATAAATTTATAATTTGACTGTACAAATATACCCTTACTAAAAATCATCTTCTTCAAGCCTAATCCAACTTCACTTTGAGAACAAAGAGAATCCAAGTAGTAAACATTATAGAGACTCATAACCCTTAACAAAAATTCTAAAACGATACGTTAGAAGCTACACAAGTTACTCAAAAGTAATATGGAAAAATGCATCATCATATCTTATGTAGTATATGGGTATGATGCTTTTACCATTCAATAATTCCAATGTTTAAGTTTTAAACAAGTTAAATCAGTTTTAAGTACACAATAAAGAAAATGAGGACAATATTGGCTTCAAAAATAATCAAGTTTTTCCCAAGGTTAAGTTTTACAGAACCACACAGCAATAACAGTCATTAAACGAATCAAACCAACTACCATACAAATAACTTCACATACTAAAAACTCATTAAACCCTTAAATGAGCAAATACCGAGATGGCAATTTCACATATCATTACAAGAAATCCAAAATGTATGGTTAATCCACTTCCCAGAACGCACAAATTAACGCAATTAAGCAAAAAACAGCTGAATTACACGACAATGATCAGCTGGGTCAGCAAGATATCAAGAGGTAACCTCATTGCTCCACAGCCTGGCACTCCCTCTCTCCGAGAGACCACAACGACTCCGAAGGTTAAAGATACCAGACAAAGACCAGAAAGAGACCCAAACCCATACACATTTTTCCCACAGTTATGTTATGCAAAACCACACATCTATAAAATTAACTATCTTCCAAGGACACCAATATGACACGACATTGAAAGGACACAGTAAAATGAACAGGGCATTGATTTTGGACGTCCTAGTGTACTGTGTCGTGTCCTATACATGTCCAGCATGGCATCTATTTTCAGAGTGCCCGTGGTTCCTACTTTCTAGACAGTCAACCCAACCAACTACCATAAGCAGCTTGAATGAGCAATGCCCATATCGCAATTTCACATATGAACTCAAGAAACCCAAAATCTAGGGCTAACCCACTTCCCAAAACAAAGAAATTAAACCAATTAAGCACAGAAACAGCCGACTTATGTGAAATAACAGCAAGAAACCAAGAGAGAACTTCATCCCTATGCAGCCTGGCAATAGAATCCCTCCTTCTCGAAATCGTCCCTAGTGTATTGTGTCGTGCCCAATGCGTGTCCAACTCTCAAACAAACAACTTCCACGTACTAAAACTCTCCTAAAACCCTCAAATGAGCAACACTCAGATGTCAATTCGGCGTGATAACCTAACAAACCCAAAATCTAGGGTTAGCCCACCTCCCAAGACACCAAATTTAAGCCAATTCACCACATAAACATCCCGATTACGCCAAAAAAAAAAAAGGTCATTAATAAATCAAGGAAAAAAACCTCGTCGCGCAACGACCCGGCGATAGAGTCCCTCTCCCTGAGCGGCCTCAACGACTCCGAAGTCCGAACTAGCGCAGCAACGAGCACCACGAATAGGAAGACGCGCGGACCTATCGCTCCTCCTCTCTCGTCCGCCATCACGAACCTCCAGGAAGTTGTTCCGGGTCTTCGACAACGGAAGGGGATTGCTTCAGGTGGGAGTCAACAGAGAGGGATTGGTTGAGGAAAGGGAGAGGCGAACGAACGAAGGAACTGGCGGATTATAGAATTGGACTGCTCAACCGAACCAGGCTTGTAACGGAAGCAAAAGAGGAGACGGAGTTGTTGCTGTTGTTGACTCGTGAATTAAAAAAAACAAAATAAGAATCCTTTCTTTTTTCGCTTTTGGTGGGAGATTCTTTGAATTTTTCTTTGTTTTCTGAGAGTTCTGGAAGTGAAGAGGAAGGGAGGAGAGCGGGAGAGGAAGAAGACTTGTTCTATTTTTATTTTTATTTTGTTTAACAGCCTGTGGCGAAATAATACTCTCTCTGATTTTACTTTTTTGGGCTATAAAAAATTCAGTGAAAGAACAATATGAATGCCGCCACGGCACGGGTGACTGACATGTGGGCTAGGAGCCTAGGACCTGCTGCTCATGGTAATGCAGTGTGGAGAGGGATGAGATCGGTTGTCCCAGATTTGGTGTCCACTTTTTTGTCCTCTCTTTTATGTATGTGGGTCCCACTGTTTATAGTGGACACAAAATCTCGGACAGCGGATTCCATCCAATGTGGAAAACCGGCCTTTTATAGACCTAAAGAAAGACCACGCATCAGCCCTAGGGCTGACATGGCGGTCCTCCATTGGACGGGTATGGAATCCATGTTAGCATGGGGACATGATCCAACGGAGGGCCGTCACGTCAGCTCTCGGACTGACGCACGGTCCCCCCTCTCGGTCCAGGAGAAAATTTTCTTATGTTGACGACCAACGAAGGTTAGTGGCTGACTAGCGAGAGCAGATATGTTGTTCCCAAATTCATGTTCCAAACATATCATCTCTCCTATAAAATTGTGGGTTTCATCCATTTGACAAAAATAACACACAAAATCGATAGGATCTACATTTTTATAGAAAGGGGGACCATCTTTGGGACATGGAATTTGTGGACGACGGTTCTCCTCTGCTAGCTGGCTAGTGACTTAAGAGGATAGTAGATATGTTGTCTCATTATTCTGTGTCAATTCTTTCATGTGTTTTCAGTATATGACAACTCTTACTTTTTGTATCCATAATTATAAGAACTGGGGGATAGGTGTCACGTGCTAAAAACATATAACATAATTGATACATAATAATTGAGACAGCAAATCCGCTCCCACTGAAGAGCACCTCTAATCCAAAATATCAAAATGAAATATCAAAACACTCATTTGGTTACTGCTATAGTATTTTGATGTCTCAATAAATTCATATATTTTAATCAAATTAATTAAATGAGTAAACAAATTTGATGCCACACTATGATTTCGTAGAATCAATAGTCGTCTCTCGAAGCATGATATCGTACGAGCCTAAGTTGTGCTTGCACAAGACAATACATAAGGTTATCCGAACACAACAACGAAGAGTACGCATAAAAATTGAATAGCACAATTAGAACAGAATGAAACTTTGCTTTATTTATAATGAACATCATATTACAAGACTCAATTACAAAAAATGTCACACTGTCTTACATACTTGACTTCAAAATGAACGCTAATGAGATAGTCGTTCCATACATTTACATCCCTTATACAAATCCAAAACATTGCTTTGACCTTGAATGGAGGAGAGCTGAGCCATATCCCGTTGAACTAATGCGGGGACCTTCTAAACGATTTGATTCAAGCTTTTGCACATACGAGCAAGGCTTCCAAAATGCACGAGCGTTGCCTTATTAGATGGCACGTCCCTCCTGTTCGTAGTACATGTGGAGAGCGAGAATCAGTACATTGACATGTACTGGTGAGTGACTAATTAAATTTCACGCTATTATTTGTTTCAAGAAGTTATGTGAAGCATGTAATATTTTTAGTGTTCTTTCCATCTATCCTAGTGAATTTCATGTAAACAGTTGATACGACGTAAACAATATAAATTCGATAGAACTTACCTACGACAGAGTGTGTCGTTGTAGTGCAAAACTTACCATGTTCTTCCATGTTCAATATATATCAATCACTAAGACAATGTATATTTATGTGAAGGTCACTGGCATGACAAACTGTCACGTCCCGACTCGGAAAATCATTCGTCCTCGCTTGATTTCACCAAATCGATCATCCTCGCTGGGATGTGATGTCGTATAAGTTTGGAGTTGCACTCATACAAGCCAAGATGACAAGTACATGGTTATCTTTGACTTCATATTAGCAGCGGAAGAAAACATAGTATATGAAACAATTCTCTTTATTGATAATTGAATTGAGGTTACAAAGGCTTTTAATAGCCCAACTGAATTTGCTGGATTGTCTTACAACACTCAGGTTCTCTCTTACCCACAAAGGATTTTTACCGTTTCATATATCATGTCTTCTATATCTCGGACGCATCATCTAATTGTAAATTCGAGCGTCAATGCTGTCGTACGTCTCAATACGCTACGGCATTCCATGCCTCAGCGCGTTCAAACGAAGCTCCGCCATGAGCAATCCATTACCTGCATCCTGCAAGAAATCTGATGGAAGATCAGTACTAATCCTCTTGCGTACTGATATTGACCCACTTTATTAAACCGACATTAAGTAGATATATATTGAATCATACAGCATACAATTTAGTATTCTTTCTAGCTTTGCCTTAGGATCATTTTCATGACATATTCGAAAGTAGTAAAGCATGTTATCATGGCAATCATGTTATTTCAATTCGCATAAGCAAGCAGGCAACATTCAGCAATCTCGTGTTGTTTCGTAACTTCTTACCAACATCGACGCACTCACCCTTGTCCGACGCAAGGTGAATACGCCTACCATCTTTTCCTGTCATGTTATAAGTGATCTTTGTGCAGGATATCTGTGTGTCTGCACTTTCAAACCATCGTTTCTTAAATATATGAAGGTCACTGGCTTTAACACCATTATGGACATATTAATGGTACGAACGGTGACTACTTCAGCCTGGGTGCTAATCCCACGCCCTGAAGTACTCCCGAACGATACCGATATTTGTGGCGCTCTATTTCAATGGTAGGTCGCAAGCCTATCAGATTGAAATACCCCACACAATACCCATCTCAAATTCCCTTTCTACATCGAACGGTCCTGACATTTCTGGCCTACCACGTTCGAAGAAAAATAAACTTGTGCACAAGTTGTCCAAGACCACGTAATGCGTCAAACTCATACAACCAAGCAATTCACCTATCTTTATTTTCATTGGCACAATGTCCCAACTCAATGTTCATCGACGAACGTCCCGAAGGCCATAAACATTTTGAGGCACCATGCCATATTTGACAGTTCTATCATGACCCGCACTCGGAGTAAGGGTACGAGTGCGAGACAACGTCCCAACCTACATCGCAGAAACGACGTAGAACATTGTCTAGGTCTACTATCTAACAACAGTTAAAATATTAAAATATGTCGAGAATGGTCAACTCCGAACGTAGGACAAGCAATGACAATATAATATACTCAACCATAAATTCTAAGAAGAAAAGATGACACTGAAAGATAAAGACAACAAGATATGAAAATATCATCCTGAAAGTCCAACACAGAATAATATAAGTCCAAAGTCTCAGAGTCAACAATCTCAAATACAAATACTAAATAATAACAAGCCCAAGTGTAATCTGGAGACAAAGTCTAGTACTAAACTAATCTAGCAGAGCTACCACTAATGCCTCATCGGCTGGAACTAATCCCTGCTGGACAAGGGTCTCTTGGTCTACACCCACTACGTCATAAGGACCATAGTAGGTAGGACACTCGTCCTTGCCATCATCTGTAAAATTTTGTCAATATATCCAGTCAGGTTGGAACGAGCACAAATCTCCAAAAACAGTTCTAGATAGACGATATTGAAAATATAGCAGTAAATAGAGAAAATATACAAGGTAAAGTGAAAAGTACATAAAAGTAGCATGGCAAGGTTAAATCTGTAAACTATAGCTAGAGGCAAGAAAATCAATCATATCATGTACTAGAGTCGAGAATCATACCATCTACGTGAGTGAATACTAGCTACGACATGTGGCCGGCTTGGAAACTTGCACAAGGTCTACTGGCCTGGTTAATCATACATGGAGTGTATGATTAACACTCACAAGATCTATAATACTTGCACAAGGTCTACAATACTTGCACGAGATGGGTAATGGCCATACATCTACACTAATACTCCCCGCCCCCGACTGGTATAGTGGATCCAACCATGACACGTCATGACATGTGATTCTCTGAAAAAGTAGCTAGCCTTCGCAGGAATCGTGTCTATACAATGCACAAGGAACAAGAAAGACTTGCACAAGATATACCAAAGAATACAAGGAATAATATCTTATGACGGGATTCAGATAAATACCAATTCGTGTGAACAATGTGTCAAGAGAATAAGGATATCTACACAAAATACAAGAAACATAGATGATATCATAAAACAAAAATATTATTAGAGAATGTACTCACCTGAGATCTGGTAGAAAAATATAAACGGCATATCGAGGCTCCGAGTGAAGTCACAGACATAAAGACGAGATATGCATGAGTTAAATAGGGTTTAACAGTGTTAGGCATGATTTCTAGTATATACTATGTAAGTCTAGGTCAAACTCAGTCAAACTAAGTCATACTAGGTCATACTAGTTCTAACAAGTCAAATTAGATCAAGCTAAGTAATGTTAAGTCAATCTAAGTCAAGGTAAGTCAAACAAAGTTAAACTAGGTCCATCTAAGTCAAACAAAGTCAAACTAGGTCAAACAAGGTCAAACCAAGTCAAACTATATCATACTAGGTCAAGGGTTGACCTGCAGTTGACTTTTGGTCAACTGGTCTAACTCTGGTCAACTTTTAATCCAATCTAGGTCAAACTGGGTCAATGGTTGACTCACAGTTGACTTTTGGTCAACTGGTCAACTCTGGTCAACTTCTGGTGTAATCTAGGTCCAATGTTGACTTGCAGCTGACTTTGAGTCAAAACAGTCAACCTTGGTCAAACATGGTCAAATCTAAGTCAAACATCATATTCCTAGTCATTACCTACCAAGATAACCCACTTACCTTATCTCTATAGGTATCTTATATCAATACCTTAAATATCTAGGTAATACCTTAACACCTCATCTACTTTAGACTAGTAGATAACTCACTATCCTAGGCTAATAGATCCTACCATTTCTTTAGACATGTATCTACCCATCTATTTTAACATCATACCAATACCTTACCCTTAGACTATAGGTAAATTCTATTACCTTGTCAATACCTTAGACTTCTCATTTACCCTCCAAGATGTCACGCCCCGACCCGGAATCATCCGAATCATCGTCCTCGCAGGGGACGTAATGTCGCACGAGCCTAGAGTTACGCTCGTGCAAGGCAAGATGACAAGTTCTCAAATGGTTATATTTGAGTTGATATTAACAACGAAAGAAAAATAGAGTATACGAAACAATTCTCTTTATTGATATTCGAACTGAGATTACAAAGGCTTTCGATAACCCAACAATACATGCCAGATTAGCTACAACACTCAGGTTCTCTCTTGCCCACAAAGGATTTTACCGTTCCATATATCATGCCTTCTATATCTCAGCCGTATCTCCTGTTGTAAGTCCGAGCGTCAATGTGATCGCACGCTTCAAACGCTACGACATTCCATGTCTCTGTGCGATCAAGCGAAGCTTCGTCGCAAGCAATCCATTCCCTACATCCTGCATGAAAGCTGGTGGGGGATCAGTACGTTCGTCCTCGCATGTACTGACGAAAAGACCAACTTTCTAAACCGACATTTTAGTATTTATGTTCAATCATGCAACTTAACTTATGATATTGCTATATTCTCCTTAGGGTCGATTTTATGGCATATTCGAAAGCGATAAAGTATGTTATCATGGCAAGCATGTTATTTGAATTGCATAGGCAAGAAGGCAAGCAATCTCGTATTTGTTTCGTGGTGCGACTTCTTACCAAGTCGACGCACTCGTCCTTGTACCGACGCAAGGTGAATACGCCATATTCCTTCCCTGTCATATTATAAGTGCTCTCTATGCAGGATCTATGTGTGCAGGACACATACGTGCCTGCACTTTCAACCCATCGTTCCTTAACTATATGAAGGTCGTTGGCGTATCCGCGCCAAAATGGACTAAAGGCGTTTCTTTTCTTTCTTTATTTCTTTTCTCTTTTTCTTTTCTTTCTTTCCTTTCTTTCTCTCTTTCTTTTCTTTCTCGAATTTGGGTAGCCCGGCATTTCACGGGTTGGGTTGTTATCCCAAACAACTAAAACATACCGCTGTATACCATCATTTACGGCTTTTTACATCTCACTAAGCGGTTGCTAATCGTCTTATGAATGTGCGCCTATCAAAGATTATATCCCTCCCAGGCCGAACGGTCCCGGTACCCCGGTGCAACCCGTTCGGAGGGAATGTTTCGTGCACGGAAGATTATCACAATTATCTCAAGTCCATTCGACCATGCAACGCCCTATTATTCAAACAACCAAACATAGTCTTGAGTTCGAGACTCAGACTTTATCATCTCGTATTTCTTCTATTAACTTTATATGTTCTTACATTTCATACTTCGTTTTAATGTTCAATGGCATCATGCCTCAACTCAATGTTCGTCAATCGAACGACCCGAAGGTCCCGAACACCTTTCAAGGTATCATGTCATATCCGACAGTTCTGCCACATTCATGCCACAACTGTATTCTTTCGCAACGAAGCCATCTTTTATGATCTCGTGCACGTAGGCACGTTCTGACACATTTATCATCTTTTCCCCCGCGTCGAGCACTTGGTGCACGCATCGAAGCCGTATTTCCATGTTCTATGACTTAGTGTTCAATGTTTGTGGCTTGCACGCTAGGGTGCTCGCCTATTGTCTTTCAATGTGCTAGCATTTCTAACTCGTGCGCGAAGGCACGGAATGGCTCGTGCACGAAGGTACTCGCCGAATACAGTTATCCCATATTCTTGCGGCTTGCACACCAAGGCGCTCGCCTTTGCGATATCCAATGTTCCATAGCGACTCGTGCATTTGATGCACGTTTCATTTCAATTGTTCTAACTAGTGTTCGACACACACTATGATTTATCTCCCGATCGGACCATGCCCATGGCGTCGATAGGTTAACTTAGCATACAATGACATATTCTGACTTAGGCATGAAGGAGTAAAAAGAAGAGTCAATCCTCCCACCTTTAACCGATACGCCTTATTATTTGTCGAGCCGATGCGGCTCGATTTCGTAACTTCGTTGCATGGCCAACTCTCCTGACTTAGCCATTCAGACAGTTCTTGTTTTATTGAACTACTCGATCGATTTCGACCTACCGTGCCCAAGTCCCAGCCCGTTGCAAGGCGGTGATTTGGGTTTTGCGGACTCGTTGCGAATGAGGCAAAATGTCGACCTCTAATATTTCAGTGTAAATGGATAGCCTGCACATTTAACCAACTAAAATCAATACTTGCATCGATTCAGACTTGCGCCTTGGTCGATTCGATTTCTTAGAATCTTCGAGCCGACTTAACGCACTTATCATTCGGGGCAATGCGGCGCTTCGCATCGATTCAACTCGATGCATTTCTTTGGGACGATGCAACTCTTCGTATTGACTTAGTTCGATGTATTGCTTGGGACAACGTAACTCTCGTATCGATTCACATCGATACATTTCATTCGGTCAACGCGACTCTTTGAGTCAGCGTCTCAGCGTAATGCGCCGTACGGAGTGGGACATTAAAGAATATACCACTCAAAACAAGGTTCGTCCTCGAACCAAAATCAACACTCCAATTAACTGTTTTATAGATCGCTTTACAATCTCGTCCCACCAATGTTATTCTGTTTTACACTATCTTGCAAGCTTTTTATTAACATTCCAAAGTCCTTCCTGCAGCTCGATTTGAATTTTGTATACAACTCGATTTGGATCCGTACCTATATTCAAGGCGTCCCAAAGATATATATATTTTGACCATGTCCAGTGGTAGCAAATTGGAACAAAGCTGACAGGTAAATTTCAATCCTATGCTTGCCATCTCGCACTCCTTATCAGACTTATCTTTAGCAACTGTTCTCAAAAATTTATCGCATACATATATTCGATACATAGGTGATTCATTCAATAAAGTTATTGCACGCGATACGATTCAAAATCGCATTTCTCGTTTTGTATATTTCGTATGGACTATCAATTCTATACGTTGCGTCGAGCCGTCGCACATTCGATCGCAACGATCCTTCGCAATGCCTTGCGTTCGAATTTGCCACCCAACTGTTTCCGAAGTCTGGCTATGCAACTTATCTCGATACGATTTTCTTTGTTGACTTGCAAATGCATCAACATTCAGGACTACGCCCACTAGGTTACTTACCTAGACACCGTGCTTAAATTCTCCCGACGTAACTTTAAATTGACATTTCTCAAGGCCACAATCTATTCGACACAACAGTTTACATCGAGGCAACGGTGCTCAAGACAATAATCGTTTTGACTCAAAGTCTTTATGATGCATCTTACGTTCGATTCCTAACGAGTAGGAATTTACTAGCCAAATTCCCAACTTATCCGTCTCGTAACATCGAACATAATTTTGATTCACGCAAGCTCAATTGCAAGGTGAATCCAAATCTAACGACATAACTTGTAAGTCATTCTCTTATCGTTCTCTCTCGTGCATAGCACGATTCTCGCAATCGCCTATCCGAATCACCAAGTTCGTTGGTGAATTTTCTCGTTCGATTGTCGACCAACATAACCATTCAAGCACTCATCCGACGAATACTCAAAATCTAGCTACATCATTCTCAATCGAAAGCTGTTCCAACAATTTTCGATCGCCTAGACTTATCGTCAACATGCATCACATTATATTTGTTATTGATACAATTTCATATACGATATCGCATGGGTCATCTTACGATCTGCAACATTAAATTTGATTTGGCGGTCAAGTCTTTTAGGGTCAGCTACCCCGAAGCTACGCTCGATAATTGTGGATCATCACCGAAGGACAGTACTACAAACCATGCTATATCTTATTTTAGAGCCAAATCACGTTCCGACGATTTCTTTGCGACTATTCAATTTTGGACAAAACTATTTCTATCAGCGCAACTGATGCGCAACTATCCTCCGAGTAAAGTCATGCACTACCGTCGATGATTCTACTATTCACGAAGCATCTCCTCGCATTGAGTTTGAGTCTATCTTATTTGCGGTCGACACACGAGATGCTATACGCATCGAACAATCGACAATGACTTATAGTCTCATCTTGATCAATCACAAAGTTCATGATCAACCAGTTCGTTCATTCTCGTATTGTTATTTATAAAATTTTGATAGCGCGAGGCACACTCCATTTTGTATTCTCACATCTTGCTTATGTTTCCTTACGTATCGATCTCGATACGTCGTATCAATTTCGATAGCGTAAGGGTCAACTTTGATTCTGTTTCAACGTCGACAACTTGCATTGCATACGTCCAAGTTCTCCACAAACATTTTCGTACGTCTCGAATCGTTCCTCGATCCGTTGTATTCCGTTATGTTTTGATCGCGTAACCGAGTCACCGATTATCCAACATCAAAACCTCGAGTTATATGATCACGCCATCTAAGTTTTTGCGTATTTTATTCGTACTCAAATGAGTTTTGCCGTAACGTAACCAACTATATCTTAGGCACTATTCACCCGCATCAACCAAGTCTTTACCGAAGTCGCACATCGTACGATCCGATTATAATTCGCCTCGCCTAATATTTCTATCAAGATCACAAGTCGTGCGATTCGATTTCGATTCTCCTCGCCCAAAATTTCTATCGATATTGCAAGTCGTGCGACTCGTTTGTAAGTTCAAGTTTTCCTTTTCCGTCGATCCGATTATTGCTTCAAGGCATAATCGTTCCGCTAGTCTCGATCGTCCGACCGACTTATAAATTTTTGTTTGACGTATCATTCAATGATACAAGTCCCGCCTTACTGTCACGCCCCGTTCCCGTAGGAGCGATCGTCCTCGCTAAGGTGTGATGCTGCACGGGCCTAGATTGCGCTCGTGCAAGGCAGTTTCATAACGGCCGATTACAGCGGCTGCGACGGGGTCGTCGCACAGAAGTCCCAAGCAGAAATATTGAAACATGCAGCAAAAATTTAGAAGCAACACACAAGTTATTCACAAGTGCTCTTTATTGATATTGAACAATAAGATTACAATGGGACGCAAGGCCCTGATTACAAGTCTCTCAAGCTCACTTTTCTCTCATTTTACAAGTCACTTTGCTCTCTCTCATCTCTCGATACAATGCTTCAAGGCGACGAGTGCAGATTCTGCAGGATGGCGATGTCCATACATTATGTCCCGTATAAGTCTTGATACCACGCGGTCGTATGCTTCGAATCACCAAGGAACTCCATGCCTCGACGCATCTAAGCGAGCTCCGCGCCACGAGATTCTACCTGTGCCCGCACATAGAAACTGTATGGGTGTCAATACTCAACTGTACTGGTGGAGTGAGCTCCTCGCCCACCCATACAAAACCGACATGTTCGTTTACTTTGTACAGCTTAATTCCTTTTGATTGTCTTGCTAGTCTTGCCTTAGGATCAATTTTAAGACAACGTTGCCTTGGCCTATACTTGGCGATGCAACGACAGGGTCGTGCCATACTCTATTCGTGACTTTAATATATATTCGAGGCAGTACTTCGCCGAGTGGAAACTCATGTAAACTCTATCGTGCCAAGACTTTCACTTGTATTATGTGCCTCTAGACCATTCCCGTGCCAACAACGTAAAGGGGACGACTCGTGCTGGTCGTGCCAATACACTTGCTCGTGCCTTAGAATCGAGGCCATGCCTCCCAAGTATCAACCAGACTTAATCAACTTGCCTTACAGCCCTTCCTGACTTAACTCGAGACGAGGCCACATTCATGCCGCAGCACGTATCCTTGCTATAGCCAACTCTTAGGCTCTAGAATGGTGTTGCAACTGTGCACACCCTAACCCATGACTGATTCAAGTTTAGCGCTTGCTACAAGCGTAACTTGTTAACCCAACTGGTAACTTGCTAGTACTCGACGCAATCCAAAGGCATACACGCGGATAGCCGCTCTTATCGACACATCTATATGAGTGGTCACTAGCAATGTCAAGATATCTTGGATCTTTTGCATACGATGACCATTTGCGTGGCGAGGTACGAGCTCCCACCGAATGACCCACCGCCTATATTGTAATAGTTCACTTCAATCGAGTCATACCGTCGATGAAGGTCGTACAATATCTGTAATTCCTCCTAAGCCGACACGAACCCGGCGCCCCGGGATCGCTCGAGGAATTTTGCCCTTGCCCGCAAGTTGTCTAATGACCATGCAAGACTCAACTTTTGTAGCACTTGTCTCCCAAAAATTATTTATTTATTTTAGAGAGCATTTTTTTATTTTTTATTTTTTTATTTTGTTTATTATTATTATTTATATAATGGTTTGAATCGTAGGTAAATAAAGATTTAATTTGGGATCACAAGGGTGTGTACCTAAGCCTATAGCTTAAATATAATAAAACTAGGACATATATGGTCTCCAAGGTCCCCAGGCAGCCCTAGTGTATTATTTTACTATTTTAGAAGTTTTTGGATTTTTCGAAGATTTTTTAGATAATATTATCTATTATTATTATTATTATTATTATCATAAACTTCTAGGATTTTTATACGATCACACGAACACAATTTTGGGTCCAATATTTTTAGATAGACTCTAGACACCTAGAAATAATTTCTAGAATTTTCTAGGAATTTTAGGAATTTTTTGTGATTTATTAGAATTATTTGGAGGAAAAAAGAGATTAATACTAGTTTTTAAATCAGAAAAGAAAAAGAAAAAGAAAAAAAATATTAGAACACCCCCACCCCCAGCCTGGGCTTGCCTGGCAGCCAAACAGGCCGGGCAGCGGGGCCCACGTGGCAGTCAGATTGGGCGGGCGGAGCTCGGTCTTCGAACCACCCACGAAATCCCAAGCCGAGCCGGCTTGGAGCTGCACTAAGCCGAGTCAAGCTAGGCTTGTTCTAGACCGTGCGATCCCAGCTGTGGGCGCGTAGGATTCTGCCACGTGGCAAAGTCAGCCGAATTCAGCAGCCCACCGACTCTCTCTCTTCCTTTATATATATGTGTAATCAGTTATTTCGTAAACCTAGAATTAATTCAGCAGTTTTTGTGGGAGAGTACTTCGACTTCGCGGAGGGTTTGCCGTTGATATAGAAGACCGTTTTGCGTGCCGTTTTTTTATTAGAAGCGTATTGAGGTTAGGTTTCTGAATATATATTTTATTTTTTGGAATTTTGATCTCGAATTTCTGAATAATTATTTGAGTGTCGGTTGTCCAAAAATCAACACGTCGTACGGTTTTCGAGATTTCGAGTGATCCCGAACTCCGTTTCGCGATCCGTTTGAAGTTTTGGAAAGCTGACACCGAGCTCTACAACATATAATTTATCCAAAAATTTAGAGTTTCATCTAGTATTTTATTTTGTTCATAGAAGTCAGATTTGGTCAACGGTTCATCGATTTGATCATGGTTAGCCATAATAGTGATAACTTTTGACCAAATCATGATTTTGCGGCACGGTCGATTCCAGTGCACTCATGGTGCTAAAATCTACCATGTTACACACTCAAACTTTTGAATTCATAATGTTTAACTAGTTATTCAACAGTATGTCTCGGTTTGCGTGCCACGAGTCCCGAATTTGGGACCGTGACTTTCCTTGGCCAAATATTTATGTATAAATTATTATTTTAGAATTAAATAGGTTAAAATAGGATTTTAGATGATTATTCCAGAATTAGAATATTATTAATTGATTTAACCCATTAGCCACTTTCTAGGATTTTTAGAGTGGGAATCGTTGATCTAACTTGTGGTTTTTATGTGACGGGGTAGATCGGACTACGACGTCTTGACTTGTGACTTTATCATCCATCGGAGCAGGCAAGTATCACTATGACCTATATTTCCTTTATTTTATACTGCATGTATCTTCGTGTCATCTTTTCACTGTTACTCCCTTATAGTTCATGATTGTCGTTGTTCATGATTACTATTGTGCACGAGAGTTAGAATCGGTTGGATATACATACATGTTCATGCCTTACTCATTGTTTCCTATTGTTTACAGTTTATCATATTGCTAATGTTTATCATAGTGGACATGTATTGTGAGTGAGTCGGGCGGGGAAATACAACAAGTAAGCATGTGGTCAACGAATTGAATACAGACCCCCTATACATTGATTGCATAATATCAGTCATGCACCACACGTATGACTGACGGATATCCCAAGCCGTCTACATGCTGAAAGTTGGTATTCTAAAACACACAGTACACGTGACTTAATTATAGTTACTCTATTGTCTATTGTTCTTCTTTTGTCAAGTCTACCTTCATAATTGTTATCATGTCTCAAATGTACTTTCTTATTTTACAATGCCATGCCTATACTTATCTTTAGTAAAATTCTTTTTATCGTTCCTTCATGCTTGTATAATATATTGTGTAATGTAGTGTTATGGTGATCTTGCTCCAATTCTGACTGAATAACTATTTTTCAGCTTTAGACGAAGAGATTTGCCCCGAGGTCTACGGTGAGTATGTTGGCGACCCTGACATCACTGGCGTACCCGGTTCCAATACTGATACGAATTAGCATATTTCCTTCCTTATGGATTCGCATTAGTTAGTAGTTATAGTTATGGAGTTTAGTTGTCTATTTTATTTTTTGCTATCCGGGTTTGTTCCCGAGACTTTCTGAGTTGTAGTCGATTATTTCATATTTATAATAATGAGACTATTGGATATTTTGGTGATTATTGCTGGCTTAGTTGTGGATGATATATATGCGTGTTGTGCTTGTTGTGGACCATTGTTATCATAGACAGCGTACTACCGTCGATGCTGCGGCGTGGCTGGACTTGGCCACGAACTCGTATCCAAAAATTAGGAGCGGGTCGTGACAAGTTTTTATGGTGGCCCATACAAGTCCAATTTCGCAAAAGAATGCGAACTCGTGGTAGTACTTAAGTTAGTCGTACTACTGCGAGCCTGCGAATAGAGTTAGGAGGTTATATCATCCACAGTAGGATTTTTGATCTTATGAATCTATTTTATCTTAGGATCTACTGCCTCTTAAATTACATCTTGTTTGATTCCGTCCGTGATTTCTTCGATATGTTTGTATCTACCGTTCTAACCATATCATTTTGTGAAACCCATTATTTTTGTAGCTATTTATTTAAATAGAATTTTGTGTTATTAATTAACGCTTTCAAAATTATTATTACTATTAAATATTACTATTAATTATTTTTGGGTGAAAAAGGATTTTTGAAAATTATAACAATTTGGACTTTTGAGTTTCAGACCCAGACCCAAGCCCGAGCCCAGACCCAGGCCTGAGCCCTATTCCATTTCCCTTTTAAAACCTGATTTTTAGACTTGGTTTGATTTTCTAATTAATAATAATAAAAAAAATAATAATAAAATAAATATACTTTGGCTGGTCCCGAAGGACCAGCAGTTGTGTGGAGACTCATTCTCCTCCACATAATTGTTCCAACGTTAACACCCCTTTAATTACTCCCCTACATTTCTCCTCACTACTCTCCCTCTTAACTCACGTTCACCCCCTTAATTTCCTCTCCTTCAGTTTCTCTCACCCACAAATCGTTTCAGCACCACTCCCTCATAACTCCCAACTCTTCCACTTCTCTCACACACGTAACCCACTCTTTCCTTTATTAATTCCCCATTTCCCACTTCTCTCTCTCACGAGTTCACCCAATAGAGAAAGAGAAATAAACTCTCTCATCTCTCCACAGCTTCTCTCAACCTCTTTCCCCTCAATTTCCTCCCCACTCCCCACTCTCTTCCCGTACCCACAGCAGAGGAGAAACAATTAACTCTCTCTTCCTCTTTTTAAACTCACATAACTCTTTATTCTCTTTACTCTTAACTCTCTCTCTCTCTCTACCTCCATTTCCCAGAAATCCCTAACCCCCCAATCCCGCGGCCGAAGCTTCCTCCGGCGACCCCCGACCGCGGCGATCTCCGTGCGCGGCTTCCCGCCGTTCTCCGCCCACGCCGGCCACCGCTCGGCCCCGCGGCCGCTCGAGCTCCCTCTCGTGCCGCTGGCCGAGCTTCCTCTCGCGTCGCTGGTCCGGCGGTCTCCCGCCGCCGCCCCGACCCGCGAGCTCCCCGAGCCCCGGCGACCGCGACCTCCAGCGCGCGGGCCTCCCCTCACCGCCGTCCGCACCTCCCGCAGCACCCTCTCCTGCGGACCCCAGATCCGCCCCTTTCCGACTAGATCCGTCTGCCGGTCGCCCGACCCCGGTGGCTCACTTCCCGGTGCGCCCCCATGGCCCCGCTGCCGAGCACCGCCCCAGTGCTATCCCCTTCCGGCGCTGTCCCCTTTTTCGCGGGTTCCAGCGCTCTCCGGCGCCCTCCTCGGCGGACCCCGCCGCTGTCCAGACCCTTCCCGCGCGGTTTCCCGTGCGCGCCCTCTTTTTTCGGCGAGCTGCTGCCGTCGCTCTCCAGCGGGCCAGATCTGCTCGCGAGCCCTCTCCCGCTGTCCGGGATCTGCGACCTGCTGTCCGAACTTTGTTTCGGTTTTTCCCCAAGTTTTTCCCGCGGCTCCCCGCCAACGGAATTTGGTAATTTCTGGATAATCACAGTAGTTCGTCCCTCCCGTAGAGTCGGTGATGAAATCGGTCCCCGGATTCCCTTCGGGAAATCCGGTTAGCTGCGTTATATTTTCGATTAGCTACGTTAGCGTATGTTCCTGTGTTTTATCTGCTGGTTTGGTGTGAATTGGTTGGATTATGGGATTCCCGGACATTTCGGGAAATTCGGTGGATTGGAATTATTTTCTGTGGCTTGGGATTATTTTGGTGGATTTATTCTGTGGGATTATTTTGGGTTGGAAATATTTGCAGGTTTTCCGTGGCGCATTTCCCAGTTTTGGGTTTGTCCCGAAATAGAGGAAGTGCTGTCCAAATTTTTATAAAAACTATATTTATATTAATTTCAAAATTGGCTTTCGAAAATGAATTTCTAAACCGATTTTCGGGCGACGACCGTACCGGTCTGTAGGCCCCGGTGAAATGCAAACGCACCGGTCCGACCGGACGTTGTGGTATTAGCCGAATTTTGAGGAATAGACCGAGTCTGAGACTCTTAGTTTCATTTTTAATTATTTTATTTAACATTTAGGCTATTTATTATAGTCATTTAATTTCTGCACTTTATTTAATATTTCAGTAATTTTCTCTTATTTAATGTAAAAGAAAATTGTACCGGGCATAAGCCCACCCTAGGACTATTAGCTGTGCCATTGTATTGTGTAGCATAGTTTTATTTTATTTTCTGGTGGATGTGATTTGGGTGGTTGTGATTAGACGCATAATCATAGCTAGAACGTAATTTACTGATTAATTAAGAATTAATTAATATGGATAAAATATTAGAAAATAACTAGTTCACGATTTATCACTAAAGGAAAACTGTATTTTTATATGTATATTACAAAAACTCAAAGTTTTCCAAAGTTAAATTGATTCTCGTGTATTTCCAAATAATCCAATTAACCGGCTTAATCAACGCACGTAGTTACGACGTAATCGTTAGCTGTAGATTAATACAACATAAAACCTGAATAGGACATGACTACTAGAGATTGCAACTAGCACACTTAGTCTGGTTATTCAAGGTTCTAAGTCGAGTTCTCAACTGTAGGAACTCGAAGTTACACCTGACGTTCCTCCTCGGTACGACTCGTCTATCCAGTCATTCTAAAACAAAGGCAAGTGCAGTTATGTCTATTTGGTAATTTATCTAGTAATTGTTTTATTGCAATTTTAAACCACATTGCTACACGGAACTCTCTCCTAGAGTTCGAATATTGACTCATTGATTGAATCTGATTGACTCGGGATATTGGGGGAGTAGTGTAGCGTCTATGACCAATACCCCTATATTGCATCATTGATTGTGTGAGCTGATTCCTCCTATACACGAGGATAGGCCGGACCGTATCATTAGGATATAATTGAATCATCCCAAGCCGGTCATAGTTCGTTACCTACTCAAATCACATTGTTTTCAATTGTAGAATTGTGAAAAATATTGTTAAAGTATTTCAAATTGTTTAACATTACAAATTTCAATTTATTATTTGAATTATTGGATATTCGTAATTGTACTTTGCTCCCTCCTGACTGAAGACAACATTTTAGGTAACACTGAGGATGACGAGCTATACTATAATAGCTACTACGACCCGGTTCTCTGCGACGGTACCGGAGCCGTCTCTGGAGGACGCTGATCCTGGGACTGCTGAACCTGATGTTTAGATAGTTCTTCCTTTATGCATTTTCTTTTTTATTTGGAGTTTGTAGTTTTATTTCGGTATTTCCTTTCACAGTTGTACTTCTGAATATTTTATTAAACAAAGTTTCAAATTCTGAATAGAACAGTTGTGACAAATATACTTGTGTTGTTGTGAAAACCTGTAATAGAACAGCTTACTGCCGCCGTCTCAACAACGGTACAGGCTGGGCATGATCCGATTCGACCCAAGAAATTGGGACCGGGTCGTGACATATTTTTAGTGGTGGCCCATGCAGGTCAGAACAACAACTTAGGAAAACAACTTAGAAACAATTAGAACACTAGAACATCAATTTGTCACAACATAGGACCGAAATATATTATAAATAAATATTTTTGTTTGATTATAGACTGGTAGGATACCTTGCTTATGTATGCATCCTAAACCTTCCAGAGAATGACCATTGACCAAATCCTACTGGCGATGAGGTGTCATCTCCGGATCATACCCCATCTCCTCAACCAAGCCCAGGGTCCTTTCCCTCGCGGCTGTTTGACCGTCCTCATAGTGCACCCAGTGAAGTTTTCCCTACACTGGCGATTCCTACCTCATCTCAAACTGAGTTGCATTTCCTTGGTGGAGTATTCATTTTTGTTGCTCCACCAGTACCAGCAATCATTTTCCAAATGGTTGTCCTATTTCGAGAAACCCTGGAGTTCCAGAAAGCTCAAGATGAAGCCCAGTAGGAACAGAAGAATATCACGAGAGAAGACATGAAGAACGTCATGATGTAGCCTTAGTTATCCCCAACCAAGTTAGAACAGAACTTTTGTCCTAGGAAGGATACCCCTGAATCTAGAAGATATTTGGGTCCCATCAAGTACTCTCCGGCAGTCTTGTCGTAAGAAGCTTTGGGCTTGTAACTATTGCAAGAGGCCTGGTCATCAGACCGTTGGTTGCCGCAAGAGATTGGGACGATGTTTGGCATGTGGATCTGCTGAACATCGGGTAAAGGACTGCCCCTTATCTTTCTATCAAACCAGAGCTCATATCCCAGCAACACCTGTTAGGCCACAACCTAGGGACCCTCTTTCTATCCAGCAGACCCTGCCCCTTACAATAAGGCATGATGCATACTCGAGGTTCATAGAAAAGGGAGCAGTTGGAGGCTGCTCATGCAGAACCATGAAGAATATGACCTAGAACCACTGAATAGCATCATCTTTTTGGAAGTTGTAACAGGATGTCCTTAGATCAAACATAAGAGTTTTTGCTGTAATTCTCCACATGAATAGAAATTTTTAGTTACACCCTCATGGCAGATGTTTTCCCTGATAGTCTCCCCGGATTATCCCAGATCTAGACACAGGATTCACCCCTGACCTAGTCCCTGACTCTTTTCCTAAATTCTAAAGGATGTTACAGAGTCAACCCGAAGGTGGCCAAGAAGATGAGGGACCAGATCAATGAAGGCTCTAGGATTTATACAGAATGGAACTTTACCTTAGGGAGTACCTATCTTGTTTATGTCCAAGAAGGATGGAACAACGGATGTGCATCGATTACCAGACACTAAAGGACAATGCTCTCTGCTCGGATCGAGGATCTGTTTGATCTGTTTGTGTGGAGTCAGGATGTTTTGAAGTTTGACTTAAGATCTGACCACCATCAAATCAAAGTCAGGAAATAGGACATTTCCAAGACGGCGTTCAAACACCAAGTATGGGTAGTTTTCTTTGGTCAGGACGTTAGACTGACAAATGCTCCTGTTGTGTTCATGAATTTCATGAACATAGATTTTTCATGAGTATATGAATCAGTTTATCTTCTCCATAGATAACATTCTGATATATTTGAAGATTGAAGAAGAGCATGAAGAACACCTGAGGAAGTTTTGGAAACTTTGAGAAAAAAAAAGAAATTCTATGGTAAGTTATCTGAACGTGGATTTTTGACAAGGTGGACTTTTGGCCATGTGGTCAAGAGAAGAAATTTCGATAGAAGATAGCTGTTGTTGAAGAGTGGTATACTCCAAGTTTAATTCGGAAGTTTCTTGAACTTGGCCGGCTACTATCAAAAGTTCGTGAAGGATTTCGTCAAGATTGCTGAGCCGATGGCGAAACTCACTTGGAAGAATGAAGAGTTCATCTGAACGAAAGATTGCCAGACGGCATTGAGGAGCTGAAGGAGAGACTTACCACTACACCAATCCTTACGCTACCCGCAGGAACCGGTGGTTTCTCAATTTACAGTAATGTCTCTGGAAGAGGACTGGGCTGCGTTCTTCAACGACATGGGAAAGTAATTGCTTACACATGTAGGCAACTACAGACTCATGAGAAGAATCATCCCACACCTAATTTGAATTGCTGTAATTATCTTTACTTTGAAGCTATGAAAGCATGATTTTTATGGAAAGGGAGTGAAAATATGTACGGACTACCAAAGTCTGAAATATGTCTTCACTCAGGAAGGGCTGAATGTTAGACTAAGAAGATGGTTGAAGCAGATGAAGGATTACGACATCAACCTGCAGTACCATTCAGGTAAGGCTAATGTGATCGCTGATGCACTTAGTCGATACCAGTGGCGATGTTCTTAACCAAGGAGTGGCACCTACTAGAAGACGTTGAGAAGCTTGGACTGGAGGTTATACTACCTGGAGATAGAAGGACGGAGCTGGATGCTGATTCAGTATTGATGAAGTTCGAGGCTAATGGACAAAATCAAGAGAACGTAGTTTCAAAACGAGGCACCTTGCAGGCTTAGAGATCAAGTGTTGGCAGGAACACTTGAGGGTTTCTAAATTGATCAGCATTGGAACTCTGAAGAATGGTGCGAGACTTTGCGTATCGGTTGACAAACGGAGGAACGAGTTGATGAAAGAAATGCACCAGTCGCAGTATTCCATAAATTCGGAGTAGAAGTAGAAGCATATGACAATGAACTTTGAGTAAGGATTGCCTTGTTCCCAAGGAGGGAAGGGCACCAATTGGATTATAGAAAACCGACTGACTAAGTCAGCACACTTTCAAAGTTGGTTATCCACTAAAAAGTTGGCAGCATTGCACGAGAGGCACATCTACCGGATTCATGGAATACCGCGGGACGAGCAATCAGAGAGGTCAATCCAGACGCTTGAAGATGTATTGAGATTTTGCGTCTCGGAATTTGGTATGTATTGGGAAAACCAAATTGCTTTTGGTGAAGTTTTTCCTACCAGAGGAACAGTCAGTTTTGACGGAGCTGGAAATTGAGGCTAGATACATCAGGCCATTTGAAGTTTAAGACGCGTTGGTAATAGTATACCAGTTAGCTCTACCAGCTAATCTTGAGAGGTTGCAACGTCTTCTATGTCACAGCTCAGACGTTACATTTCGGATCCGAGTCACATTTTGGATAATTCAGAACTGAAGTTTGGAATCAACCTTTCAGTGCCAGAGAAACCAGTTGCAAGTCTAGTCAGAGATGAGAAGAAATCAGAATTTGAGCCATCACTTAAACTCCTATTCCTTATCTTTTCTTTTTCCCATTCTAAATTTGACTAATGCTGCTAAGTTAGCCTAGTTTTGCAAGCTATCTCTTTAAATCAAACTTGATCATGATGATATTTTATTGGGTGCACCCACTAATATATTGTCTAATCAGGACCGGTGCATGATGGTCTGATCAACCTCGTGTACTTTGGTTCGCTTTTGTATTCTTTCTGCATGGGTGTCACCATAAATGAAACTTGTCCCTAAACCGTCTCATCTATGACTGCCTTGAAAATTCTTATGGTTGGACCTGAGTTACGGGCGCAGTATCCGTACCTGTTTGTCTTTTCTATCCCTAACCTTACTTTAATTTCGAGGACGAAATTTTCTAAGGAGGGAAGATTGTAAAACCCATTATTTTTGTAGCTATTTATTTAAATAGAATTTTGTGTTGTTAATTAACGCTTTCAAAATTATTATTACTATTAAATATTACTATTAATTATTTTTGGGTGAAAAAGAATTTTTGAAAATTATAACAATTTGGACTTTTGAGTTTCAGACCCAGACCCAAGCCCGAGCCCAGACCCAGGCCTGAGCCCTATTCCATTTCCCTTTTAAAACCTAATTTTTAGACTTGGTTTGATTTTCTAATTAATAATAATAAAAAAAAATAATAATAAAATAAATATACTTTGGCTGGTCCCGAAGGACCAGCAGTTGTGTGGAGACTCATTCTCCTCCACATAATTGTTCCAACTTTAACACCCCTTTAATTACTCCCCTACATTTCTCCTCACTACTCTCCCTCTTAACTCACGTTCACCCCCTTAATTTCCTCTCCTTCAGTTTCTCTCACCCATAAATCGTTTCAGCACCACTCCCTCATAACTCCCAACTCTTCCACTTCTCTCACACACGTAACCCACTCTTTCCTTTATTAATTCCCCATTTCCCACTTCTCTCTCTCACGAGTTCACCCAATAGAGAAAGAGAAATAAACTCTCTCATCTCTCCACAGCTTCTCTCAACCTCTTTCCCCTCAATTTTCTCCCCACTCCCCACTCTCTTCCCGTACCCACAGCAGAGGAGAAACAATTAACTCTCTCTCTTCCTCTCTTTAAACTCACATAACTCTTTATTCTCTTTACTCTTAACTCTCTCTCTCTCTACCTCCATTTCCCAGAAATCCCTAACCCCCCAATCCCGCGGCCGAAGCTTCCTCCGGCGACCCCCGACCGCGGCGATCTCCGCACGCGGCTTCCCGCCGTTCTCCGCCCACGCCGGCCACCGCTCGGCCCCGCGGTCGCTCGAGCTCCCTCTCGCGCCGCTGGCCGAGCTTCCTCTCGCGCCGCTGGTCCGGCGGTCTCCCGCCGCCGCCCCGACCCGCGAGCTCCCCGAGCCCCGGCGACCGCGACCTCCAGCGCGCGGGCCTCCCCTCACCGCCGTCCGCACCTCCCGCAGCACCCTCTCCTGCGGACCCCAGATCCGCCCCTTTCCGGCTAGATCCGTCCGCCGGTCGCCCGACCCCGGTGGCTCACTTCCCGGCGCGCCCCCATGGCCCCGCTGCCGAGCACCGCCCCAGTGCTGTCCCCTCCCGGCGCTGTCCCCTTTTCCGCGGGTTCCAGCGCTCTCCGGCGCCCTCCTCGGCGGACCCCGCCGCTGTCCAGACCCTTCCCGTGCGGTTTCCCGTGCGCGCCCTCTTTTTCCGGCGAGCTGCTGCCGTCGCTCTCCAGCGGGCCAGATCTGCTCGCGAGCCCTCTTCCGCTGTCTGGGATCTGCGACCTGCTGTCCGAACTTTGTTTCGGTTTTTCCCCAAGTTTTTCCCGCGGCTCCCCGCTAACGGAATTTGGTAATTTCTGGATAATCACAGTAGTTCGTCTCTCCCGTAGAGTCGGTGATGAAATCGGTCCCCGGATTCCCTTCGGAAAATCCGGTTAGCTGCGTTATATTTTTGATTAGCTACGTTAGCGTATGTTCCTGTGTTTTATCTGCTGGTTTGGTGTGAATTGGTTGGATTATGGGATTCCCGGACATTTCGGGAAATTCGGTGGATTGGAATTATTTTCTGTGGCTTGGGATTATTTTGGTGGATTTATTCTGTGGGATTATTTTGGGTTGGAAATATTTGCAGGTTTTTCGTGGCGCATTTCCCAGTTTTGGGTTTGTCCCGAAATAGAGGAAGTGCTGCCCAAATTTTTACAAAAACTATATTTATATTGATTTCAAAATTGGCTTTCGAAAATGAATTTCTAAACCGATTTTCGGGCGACGACCGTACCGGTCTGTGGGCCCCGACGAAATGCAAACGCACCGGTCCGACCGGACGTTGTGGTATTAACCGAATTTTGAGGAATGGACCGAGTCCGAGACTCTTAGTTTCATTTTTAATTATTTTATTTAACATTTAGGCTATTTATTATAGTCATTTAATTTCTGCACTTTATTTAATATTTCAGTAATTTTCTCTTATTTAATGTAAAAAAAAATTGTACCGGGCATAAGCCCACCCTAGGACCATTAGCTGTGCCATTGTATTGTGTAGCATAGTTTTATTTTATTTTCTGGTGGATGTGATTTGGGTGGTTGTGATTAGACGCATAATCGTAGCTAGAACGTAATTTACTGATTAATTAAGAATTAATTAATATGGATAAAATATTAGAAAATAACTAGTTCACGATTTATCACTAAAAGAAAACTGTATTTTTATATGTATATTACAAAAACTCAAAGTTTTCTAAAGTTAAATTGATTCTCGTATATTTCCAAATAATCCAATTAACCGGCTTAATCAACGCACGTAGTTGCGACGTAATCGTTAGCTGTAGATTAATACAACATAAAACCTGACTAGGACATGACTACTAGAGATTGCAACTAGCACACTTAGTCTGGTTATTCAAGGTTCTAAGTCGAGTTCTCAACTGTAGGAACTCGAAGTTACACCTGACGTTCCTCCTCGGTACGACTCGTCTATCCAGTCATTCTAAAACAAAGGCAAGTACAGTTATGTCTATTTGGTAATTTATCTAGTAATTGTTTTATTGCAATTTTAAACCACATTGCTACACGGAACTCTCTTCTAGAGTTCGAATATTGACTCATTGATTGAATCTGATTGACTCGGGATATTGGGAGAGTAGTGTAGCGTCTATGACCAATACCCCTATATTGCATCATTAATTGTGCAAGCTGATTCCTCCTATACACGAGGATAGGCCGGACCGTATCATTAGGATATAATTGAATCATCCCAAGCCGGTCATAGTTCGTTACCTACTCAAATCACATTGTTTTCAATTGTAGAATTGTGAAAAATATTGTTAAAGTATTTCAAATTGCTTAACATTGCAAATTTCAATTTATTATTTGAATTATTGGATATTCGTAATTGTACTTTGCTCCCTCCTGACTGGAGACAACATTTTAGGTAACACTGAGGATGACGAGCTATACTATAATAGCTACTACGACCCGGTTCTCTGCGACGGTACCGGAGCCGTCTCTGGAGGACGCTGATCCTGGGACTGCTGAACCTGATGTTTAGATAGTTCTTCCTTTATGCATTTTCTTCTTTATTTGGAGTTTGTAGTTTTATTTCGGTATTTCCTTTCACAGTTGTACTTCTGAATATTTTATTAAACAAAGTTTCAAATTCCGAATAGAACAGTTGTGACAAATGTACTTGTGTTGTTGTGAAAACCTGCAATGGAACAGCTTACTGCCGTCGTCTCAACAACGGTGCAGGCTGGGCATGATCCGATTCGACCCAAGAAATTGGGACCGGGTCGTGACACATTTCTTTCCTTTTAGTTCGCAATGGTTGAGGCAAGGCGCAGTGCGATCCGTAAGGGGAAAAGGGTAGCTAACCCATATGCTACTCCCGAACCCGAGGGATCGACAACAGAGAGTACTAAGTTTGTAGAGCCTTCTTTAGTTTTAGTTGTTATGCATGCTTAGTTAGTTTGTAGTATGTTTATTATTGATCGGTTTCCTCATGTTCCTAGTCATTATCTCTCTCTGTTACGTAGTTTACGAATTATTGTTTGCAAGAGTTATGTATTATATTATATTGTTAGTGACGGTTGATTTTTGAGGACAAATCTTTTAAGGGGGATAGTTTGTAGCACTTGTCTCCCGAAAATCATTTATTTATTTTAGAGAGCATATTTTTATTTTTTATTTATTTATTTTGTTTATTATTATTATTTATATAATGGTTTGAATCGTAGGTAAATGGAGATTTGATTTGGGATCACAAGGGTGTGTACCTAAGACTATAGCTTAAATATAATAAAACTAGGACATATATGGTCTCCAAGGTCCCCAGGCAGCCCTAGTGTATTATTTTAATATTTAAGAAGTTTTTGGGGTTTTCGAAGATTTTTTAGATAATATTATCTATTATTATTATTATTATCATAAATTTCTAGGATTTTTATAAGTTCACACGAACACAATTTTGGGTCCAATATTTTTAGATAGACTCTAGACACCTAAAAATAATTTCTAGAATTTTCTAGGAATTTTAGGAATTTTCTGTGATTTATTAGAATTATTTGGAGGAAAAAAAGAGATTAATACTAGTTTTTAAATCAGAAAAGAAAAAGAAAAAGAAAAAAAATATTAGAACACCCCCACCCCCAGCCTGGGCCCGCCTGGCAGCCAAACATGTCGGGCAGCTGGGCCCACGTGGCAGTCAGATTGGGCGGGCGGAGCTCGGTCTCCGAGCCACCCACGAAATCCCAAGGCGAGCCGGCTTGGAGCTGTACTAAGCCGAGTCAAGCTAGGCTTGTTCTAGACCGTGCGATCCCAGCTGTGGGCGCATGGGATTCTGCCATGTGGCAGAGTCAACCGAATTCAGCAGCCCACCGACTCTCTCTCTTCCTTTATATATATGTGTAATCAGTTATTTCAGAAACCTAGAATTAATTCAGCAGTTTTTGTGGGAGAGTTCGGAAGAGTACTTTGACTTCGCGGAGGGTTTGCCGTTGATCTAGAAGACCGTTTTGTGTGTCATTTTTTTTATTTAGAAGCGTATTGAGGTTAGGTTTCTGAATATATATTTTATTTTCTGGAATTTTGATCTCGAATTTCTGAATAATTATTTGAGTGTCGGTTGTCCAAAAATCAACATGTCGTACGGTTTTCGAGATTTCGAGTGATCTCGAACTCCGTTTCGTGATCCGTTTAAAGTTTTGGAAGGCTGACACCGAGCTCTACAACATATAATTTATCCAGAAATTCAGAGTTTCATTTAGTATTTTATTTTGTTCATAGAAGTCAAATTTGGTCAACGGTTTATCGATTTGGTCATGGTTAGCCATAATGGCGATAACTTTTGACCAAATCTTGATTTTGTGGCACGGTCGATTCCAGTGCACTCATGGCGCTAAAATATACCATGTTACACACTTAAACTTTTGAATTCATAATGTTTAACTAGTTAGTCAACAGTATGTCTCAGTTTGCGTGCCACGAGTCCCGAATTTGGAACCGTGACTTTCCTTGGCCAAATATTTATGTGTAAATTGTTATTTCAGAATTAAATAGATTAAAATAGGATTTTAGATGATTTATTCCAGAATTAGAATAATATTAATTGATTTAACCCATTAGCCACTTTCTAGGATTTTTAGAGTGGGAATCGTTGATTTAACTTGTAGTTTTTATGTGACGGGGTAGATCGGACTACGACGTCTTGACTTGTGACTTTATCATCCATCGGAGCAGGCAAGTATCACTATGACCTATGTTTCCTTTATTTTATACTGTATGTATCTTCGTGTTGTCTTTTCACTGTTACTCACTTATGGTTCATGATTGTCGTTGTTCATGATTACTATTGTGCACGAGAGTTAGAATCGGTTGGATACACATACATGTTCATGCCTTACTCATTGTTTCCTATTGTTTACAGTTTATCGTATTGCTAATGTTTATCATAGTGGACATGTATTGTGAGTGAGTCGGGCGAGGGAATACAACAAGTAAGCATGTGGTCAACGAATTGAATACAGACCCCCTATACATTGATTGCATAATATCAGTCATGCACCACACGTATGACTGACGGATATCCCAAGACGTCTACATGCTGAAAGTTGATATTCTAAAACACACAATACACTACTAAAATACCCCATATTAGCGACGTTAGAATACGTCGCTAAATGAGGAAAATCCGTCGCTAAACATAAACTGCGACGGATTTAGCGACGAAAATTTGACGTCGCGTAATGGCTTGTCGCAGATGACCAATTCGTCGCAGTTCGTCGCTATTTGCGACGTAAGCTAACTTGTCGCTAGACGTCGCAAAATTAGCGACGTCTAGCGACTATAGAGTATGTGGCCAGATTGGCGACGTAGGGCGACAACTTAGCGACGCATTGAACTTTAGATATGATGACATGGCATGTCAGCCACGTCAGCACGTTAGCGACGTCTAGCGACAAAGTTATCGACGTCCGCACTTTAGCGACGTCTAGCGACAAAGATATGATGATATCCCACGTCAGCACTTTAGCGACGTACATCACGTCGCAAGTTAGCGACGTATAGCGACGTTCACTCTCCGTCGCTAGACGTCGCAGAACGTCGCTATACGTCGCAGACTGTATAAAAAAATTATAAAAAAAATAATTGCTATTTTTGTTATGCTGTGTGTCTGTGTTTACAGTGTGTGTGAAGTACAGTGTTCGAACCATCGACAGTTTCGCTTACTGTTCTATATTTTATCTTGGATAGAAAGAGCAACAGTTCAGGGTGCACTTCTCAGAGCTTCCTCTTCACGTCCTTCACCTTCTCGGGATCCTTTACGACGTCCCGAGAAAGTGAAGGCCGTGAAAATGAAGCTCTCAGAAGTACACCCTGAACTGTTGCTCTTTCTATCCAAGATAAAACATACAACAGTAATCGAAACTGTCGATGGTTCCGAACACTGTATTTCACATTCACTGTAAACACAGACACACATCATCACAAAAATACACATTATATTTTTTAAAAATTTGGGCAGCACCTCCTTTGTATATCAGATCATCGCTTATAACCCAGCGTAGGTATATTCGTCATCTCCGTCGCAGATAAATGGCAAAACAAGTCTACAACCAATAAAAGTTTACAATCAATAAAAGTCTACAAACAATAAAAGTCTAACAAGCAATACAACCAATAAAAGACGATGGAGCAATATCATCACCCAATACAACTAATAAAAGTCTCGCAAGCAGAGAAAGAAGTATCTCAACCAATACAAGTCAACCACAAATAAGAGTCTCACAAACAGAGAAACAAGTGTATCAACAATAAATAATAAAAAAGACATCACAAAGGACCCCGGCTGCGCATCTGGGATAAAATGATGTCGTACTGCTCCTGTGTGAGCTGTGCAACGTCCGGAGGCAGTGAAACGTCTGGAGTCGGCGCCATCGATGGACCGGGAGGACGCTGCTCTATCTCTCGCAGTCGCTCAGCATGCACAGCCAGGGTACTCACCATCCTCCGACTACTATCCTCAAGCGAAGTCTGTACCTGATTGAGTGTGGCAGACATGGCGATCTGCGTCCCCTCCAGCTCGACCTGTCTACGCTCTGTGCGCTGCGTAGACTCGGTGAGCGTGTGCAAGTTAGCAGCTGTAGCCTGCTGCAGACTCATCATCTCCTGCATACTGCGCTCGAACGCATCAAATCGTCCGGTGATCGTCGGATCGTCGGATCGTCGCTCTGCCCCAGCTGCCTCAGAAATCTGCTGCTGCAACTCGCGACGCAGCTCCTGGAGCTGACGAGCAATATCATGCGCCTGTGATGACGCCTGCGAAGCTGGAGACTGCGCACTGACAGAGGGGGCCCGGGATGACTCTGAAGCCAAATAGGCGCCGTAGGATCCCGTACCGTAGTACGTACCCTTCTGAAGACTACCAACGGCGGTCATCCAGAGGTCGTCCGACGATGGAGCTGTAGGCGGCTGGAAGGAAGTACCAGGCCCTCCCTCTGCTGGCGCACTAGCAGCAGCAGCAGCAGCAGCAGCCGCCTCCTCTTGTAGCCGAAGAAACTTGGCCTAGAATAATGTTTGCTAACGTCTAAGTGTTTGCTAAAGTCTATATTGATATCTATTTTCCTATTTTCTAAGTTATAGTAAATTAATATAAAGGATAGAACGTACATATGCCTGCGTCGCCCTCTCGTCAATGAACTCCCCAGCCCTCCGATGGGTGACCAGGAAGACGGTCACCATGTTGGGGTCCTCACCCTTTTTTACCTGTTAAAATATATATTTATCTATTATTAGTATTAAACATTCTTTCCAACTATATATAAAATGATGTCCGTCATAGGAAACGTACCAGACGACGAAAATGCTCCGTCATAGGAATGGAGCCACCATACCACTTACCGGCGCTCGACCGCTCCATCTTGGCCTTCTCAGACCGCTCCCGGTACCCGTCCTCGTCGAATCTAGCCTTCATCGCAGTCCACTGCTCTGGCGTGATCCAACCTTGGATCGGCTTTCCGGCGCGGTCACGATCCTTCTGGTCGCGGATCGCATCACGAATGAGCTTGCCTGCGACGGCAGGAAATTGGCCCTCGATCTTCGCCGCCCGGTGTGGTGGATAGAAGTAGGTCCTCTACGAGAAGTCAAATAGAAAAGTTGTATAATATACAAAAATAATTATTAAAATTTAAAAATAAACAAATTTTTTACCTTGAAGTGGGCCAACCAAAAGGCCTTCCTATCGGCGGGAGCATCTGAGTAGTTAATCCAAGGCCCACCATAGTTCTCCCTCAGAAATCTTTCCAGCGCTCTCTGTACTGCAGGAGGCCGATATCTATAAAATAATAAATTTCATGAATATATATGTACATATAATCATTTGAGAAATATATATTAACTAATTAACTTACTTCGTAGGCCCGTCCGTCCAAATCTCCATCCGCGTCTCGCCCGGTGGAGCGCATGGAGGGTCGCTATCACCTCCTGCCTGGTCAGGATCAGTGTCATCCCCGTCCTCCATATGCTGGGCGTCGGCTCTCCCCATGGAGCCGTCGGCAGGAGGAGTGCTGGACGCAGGAGGAATGCTGGAGGCCGGAGGAATGCTGGACGACGATGGTGGAATGCTGGACGACGAGGGAAGATCAGTCGCCAACCTGCTGGAACTGCCCTGTCCCGGTAATGGACCGGGAACAGTACTGTACACTGGCGTACTCGGAGATGAGGATGAGGGTACGGAATCTGCCTCCCTATCCCGAGGCACACGGGACTGACTCGTATGATGACGTCCTCCGCGTCGTCCTCCTGCCATACCTGATAATAACATATTTATATGATAGACATCACATATTTTTGAAAAATATCATAGTCCCAAAAGTGTCACTAAATACATCACAGATTTTTGAAAAATATCATAGTCCCAAAAGTGTCACTAAATACATCACAGATTTTTGGAAAATATCTGTCACAAAAGTGTCACTAAAGATAACGTCCTCCGCGACGTCCTCCGCGTCGTACATATTTAATCCTCTTCTGAAAATTCATCTTGTTCGTTTAGCTCTTCTTCTTCTTCTTCCTCCTCCTCCTCTACATCTTCACTTTCATCTGCATCTTCCTCTTCGGATAATTCTACTTCTTCTACATAATTAGATGTGTAATGAGGAACTTCCGTATTGTCCACTTCTATATTATTTGTTACAAGAGGTAGTTCATCCTCTTGATAAGCTATATCGTCAACCTCAAAGGTATTTCTAGCTTTGGTCTTGCATACTGCCCACCAGTCCGACCTTGTTGTTCCCCGTTTAGGATAACTTGTGAAGTACACGAGCTGAGTCTGACTTGATAGGACAAATGGTTCATAGGCTTGATATCGACGCCGATAGTTTATATCCACAAGACCGTGCTTGTCTACTTTCCAACCTTGACCTTCAATCAGATCGAACCAATCACACCTGAATAACACAATCTTAGCAGGCTCTATTCCATAACTATATGTCAGCTCCACAATCTTCCGTAGGATGCCGTAGAAATCGTTGCCCGCATCAACATCTTTGTAGTTCGAAGATCTGATACACAAACAGCTGTTTTTGGTGGAGTCGAGATCCACAAAGTTGTCTCTGATCGGGCAAGTTGTTGACCTGAACCTGAACCCATTAACACAGTAGCTTGGCCATATTTTTGCAGCATAAATTGGTCCCTTGGCTAGCGTTCTAATAGACTCATTCTCAAGTCTTGCGTATGGACTATCGACCTAAATACCACGAAAAAATAAATTAAGCTCATTCTCAATCAAGTGCATATACTGAAAGGTAATTACAGAGTTCTCAAGTCTTACATATGCACTCAATCATGATGGAAAATAACACCTCATTTCTTGTTCTAGTTCTTCTTCTGTTATGTGTGGCCTACCTGACCTCACTTCATCATTAAATATGCTGAAAACAACATCGTTCAATTAATGTAATAGTCTAATAATCAACACTATTAAAATAATGTAAACGTATTAATTACTTACCCCTCCAGCTTCTCTACTTCATCCTCATCGCAGTTGAGTAATACATACACCTGAGATATCTCTTCTTCATTTTACCCGACGGCTTTCCTGAAGCATTGAATACCTTCAGTATTGTATCATTACATTCATGATCTCCGTCGTCGTTTCTGGAAGCTCTCGTTCTATTAGTTGCAACATGAGGCTTGAAATACATCGAACAAAAGTTTGTAATCTCCTCGAGAACATAGGCTTCACAAATAGAACCCTCGACCCGTGCCTTATTTTTCACCTTTCTTTTTAGGTGATTCAAATGTCGCTCGAACGGGTACATCCATCGATATTCGACGGGTCCACCAACACGTGCCTCATAGGATAGATGAATCGGCAAATGCTCCATAGAGTCGAAGAATCCAGGAGGGAACACCCTCTCTAGCTTGCACAGTGTTACCGCAATGTCCTTCTCTTGCTTTTCTAGACGATCAACGAGCAATTTCTTAGAACAAAGGTCCCTGAAGAATATGCTAAGCTCCGTCAATGGATCCCAAACTGCCTGCGGTAAGAATTCCCGAAATGCAATCGGAATTAACCTCTCCATGAATACGTGACAATCGTGGCTCTTCATACCCGTCAATTTTTTTTCCTTCGGATCGACACATCTTCTCAGATTTGACACATATCCGTCTGGAAATTTTAGGCCCTGGATCTACCGACAAAGTCTCACTTTATCCTCCTTGTCCAGTGAGAAGATTGACTTCGGCAGGAACTGTTTTCCATTCTGCTCTATCAAATGCAACGCAGGGCGTTTGCATATTTCTGCTAAGTCCAACCTGGCCTTGGGATTGTCTTTCGTTTTTCCCTTTACGTCCATCACAGTATTAATTATGTTATCAAACACATTCTTCTCAATATGCATGATATCAAGATTATGTCTGATCAGATTGGTACTCCAATATGGCAGATCCCAGAATATGCTCCTCTTTGTCCAGTTATGATCTCTACCAAATCCATCGCACTTGTACCCAGTTGTAGGATCTTCGATAGCACTTGGAAAATCTCTAACCTCCTCCCATATCGCGGCTCCGCACCACCTTGGCGGTGGATCACCCTTCTCTACAATGCCGGCACGGAATGCATTCCTGTTCCTTCTGAACGGATGATCTTTTGGCAGAAATTGTCGATGACAATCAAAGAAGCACGGTTTTCCTCCGTGTTTCAAGCGAAAAGCCTTAGTACAGTCCATGCAAATCGGACATGAGAGACGTCCATGAGTGCTCCATCCAGATAACATTCCATATGCCGGAAAGTCGTTGATGGTCCACATAAGGGTTGCCTTCATCTGAAAATTCTGCTTCCTGGAAACATCGTACGTGTTAGCGCCTACTTCCCATAACTGATTCAACTCATCTATCAAAGGCTGTAAGTACACATCAATGTTCCTCTTGGGATTGTTCGGACCAGGAATTATAACGGTTAGAAACATGTACCCGGTCTTCATGCACATCCAAGGCGGTAGGTTATACGGAGTGACAATCACAGGCCAGCACGAATACTGGGATCCCGAAAGACCAAAAGGAGTAAAACCGTCAGAACATAGCCCCAACCTGATATTACGTGGATCTGAAGCAAAATCAGGATACACTCGATCAAAGTGCTTCCACGCTTCTCCATCGGATGGGTGATCCAACACTCCTTCAATCTGTTCTCGCATGTACCAACTCATATTTTCGGCCGTCTCTTTCACCATAAATAATCTTTGCAACCGCGGCGTTAAAGGCAGGTAGTGCATTGAATCGGTCGGTCTTCTTGCACCGGTAGACCTTCCTGTACTAGTTGGCTTATAGCGATCAGCACCACAAAATCTGTACACATCTGCGTCCTTGTCGTCTTTGTAGTACAGCATGCACCCATTGCGACAAGAATCGATTTTCTCGTATCCCATCCAGAGCGATCTCACCATCCTCTTAGACCGGTAGAAGTCTTTAGGTAACTTAGCACCCGCCGGCAAGATCTCTATAATCAACTCCAGCACTCGGTTGTAGCATTCTTGCGACATGTTAAAATCTGACTTAATGCTCAAAAGTCTTGTAACCACCTCCAACGGTGAATGATCCTCACAACCAGGATACAATGGAGTCCTTGTATTCTCCAGCAACTCCATGAACTTTGCAGCGTCGACATTCGGTGCCTCCTCAGCTGCATCAGGAACAAAACTGGGCCCAGCAGCGTTGAAAACTATGTTCACGCACCCGTCGTCGTATGCATGATTATTTGAAACAAAATTAGGTCCCGCATGCATATACGGCTCAACATAAGGCTCCGGCTCTGATGCTAACGACACAAGTTCTCCGTGTGCGGTCCACTGATAGTAATTAGGCGTGAAACCCCTCGAGTACAAATGATATGTCACTTCCACTTCTGGATAATATTTCACGTTATGACATTTCACACACGGACACTTAATTTTGGTGCCGTCCATGTACTGAGGGAACGCCTTAGCAAACTGCAGGAACTGCTCTACTCCCGCTATGTATTCATCCCGCACACCACACATATCTTCAGGACGACGATTGTACATCCATGAACGATTTCGCAAGTAGTAATTCATCTCCATTTGGAAATAATTCTGCAAAGATGAACACACCAATTAACAATGTTTGCTAACGTCTAAGTGTTTGCTAAGTGTTTCCTATTTTCCCGGTAACGATTTCACGGGAGGAGTACGAGATGTTTCCTATTTTCCCGGTAATTCATGGCTTCTGTAAAATAACCACATCTTGGCTATTTGTTAAATAGATCGACCCTGAGCTCCCATGTTCAGTCGTGCCTTCAACATCATATTCAAATGAAGGTGACAAGCAGCTGACTATAGAAAAATATGTCGTATTGAGCTTCATAAAGAAATGCAAGATTACTACATAGGAGCTTGTAATCTTGTATTTCTTTATGAATCTCAAGACGACATATTTTTTCATAGTCAGCGGCTTGTCACCTTCATTTGAACATGATCTTGAAGGCACGACTAAACATGGGAGCTCAGGGTCGATCTATTTAACAAATAGCCAAGATGTGGTTATTTCAAACGATAGGAGTCGCTATATTCCTTAGAATAGACTTGGAATATTCTCTAGAATATTCTTGGAATATGCCTTGTAGCCAAGTGCTAATTAGATCTAGATCTAATTACTCCTATAATTACCTCTCCTTCCCCCATTAGTGCTAATCACTACAAGTGGGGGGCCATGGGGGTGCTACTGCTGATGTAAACTGCTGCTACAACAGCTGTTCTTGCTGCTGCTGTTGCTGGAATGGGGGCAGCAGCTCCCCTTCTACTCCCCATCCATCTATCCACCTATCCATCCAACTATCTATCTAATATATATCTACACATACCAATAGCTAACTAGTATCCTATTTCTAATCCCAACTTGGTATCCCAAACCAAGGCTCTAACACTCTAGGATACTAACAATTACATATCTAACTAGGATATGGCCTAAGATGCTAACCTATATCTAACACATTTAACCTCACACTCATCCACACAACTCACTTACACACTCACTCACATATATCACCCATGATACCACACTCATAAGCTCTCACCTAGGCTTACATATAGGCTAACACACACACACACATATAGGCATATATAGGACACATATAAATAGGATTATAGGTCCACTAATCCTTCCTATCATCCTTACATCCATTCTATTTATCAATTCCCACACTATCACCACACTACAATATAACCACAACACTACAACATGAATATTATACCAAGAGACACATACACATATATATCTATATATAACCACATATATATAACATGTAGGTATATATATATAGGTGACATGTGTGTGTGTGTCTGTGTGTGTCTGTGTGTGTGTGTCTGTGTGTGTGTGTCCGTGTGTGTGTGTCCAACTAAAGGCTAATAAGTAGGCTAACTAATGGCTAAAAGATAGGCTAAAAGGATGGGCTAATAAGTAGGCTAACTAATGTCAAGTGGGGAGCACACTGCTGCAAATTTCAGCAGCATATAGCTGCTGTCCCCCCCCCAAAACTGCTGAAAACAGCAGCCCAGGCTGCTGGTTGCTGTCCAAAACCCCCTCCCCATAAGCACACTTCTATCCTCCTTCAATCTCCATCATTTCCTCATCCTTTCATTGATTTCCATCCTACTTCCCACACAACAACAACAACAACAACAAGAACAACAACTACACAACAATCAAAACCTCTCAACATTCCCACAACCATAACCCCAAATAAATATACAACCACACACAAATATATATATAAATATATATATATACATGTAAAGAGATACAACATATAAATAACACATGAATAATAATATGAAAAAGAGCACAAGAAGAATATGATAAAATCTGTGTCAGTGTGTGTGTGTCTGTGTGTGTGTGTGTGTCTGTGTGTGTGTGTGTGTGTGTGTGTCCGTGTGTGTGTGTGTCTGTGTGTGTGTGTCCGTGTGTGTGTGTCCGTGTGTGTATGTGAGAGGAGGAGGAGGAGGAGGAGGAGGGAGAGGAGTTAGGGTTAGGGTTAGGGTTTACCTTAGGAAGAGGGAGGAGGAGGAGGAGCTAGGGAGAGGAGGAGGATCTCGGATTGGGGGAGGAGGAGCTCGTCGGAGCGGGAGGGAGTCGCCGGGGGCGGGGGGAGCGAGTCGTCGGGGGCGGGGGGAGAGAGTCGCCGGGGGGGAGAGTCGCGGGGGGGGGGGGGAGGGATTCTGAAAATTTTGGAAATTTTCGAGTGAGGGGGAAAAGGAAACAGCGTGCCCTAAGTAAAATATTTAGCGACGTCAACTAAAGACGTCGCTAAACGTCGCAAAATTTTATTATATGGCGACATATATTAATACTCTGCCGCTGAACGTCGCTGTTCTGCGACATAATTTATGTAATGTCGCTGAACGTCGCTAGTTAGCGATGATTTGCGACGTCACATGACGGGAGTCGCTATATTACATATATAGCGACGTTATTTTCTTACGTCGCTAAAACATGTCGCTAATATAGCATATTTTAGTAGTGATACACATGACTTAATTATAGTTACTCTATTGTATATTGTTCTTCTTTTGTCAAGTCTACCTTCATAATTGTTATCATGTCTCAAATGTACTTTCTTATCATATAATACCATGCCTATACTTATCTTTAGTAAAATTTCTTTTATCTTTCCTTCATGCTTGTATAATATATTGTGTAATGTAGTGTTATAGTGATCTTGCTCCAATCCTGACTGGATAACTATTTTTCAGCTTTAGACGAAGAGATTTGCCCCGAGGTCTACGGTGAGTATGTTGGCGACCCTGACATCACTGGCGTACCCGGTTCCAGTACTGATGCAAATTAGCATATTTTCTTCCTTATGGATTCGTATTTGTTAGTAGTTATAGTTATGGAGTTTAGTTGTCTATTTTATTTTCTGCTATTCGGGTTTGTTCCCGAGACTTTCTGAGTTGTAGTGGATTATTTCATATTTATAATATTGAGTGTGAGGCCCGCCTCCCTGTATCAGTATTTTATACGAATACATATTTATTTGAGCTGTATTTCATATTTTTTGAATTTTGAGAATATTTAAAGTTGCTGAAATTGTCATTGTACGGATTTCTGACAATTGTCGGGTGACCCGTATACTGGCTTGTTTCATTTATTTTGGTATGAATCATGACTTGGTTTTAATTTGATTTGACTTAGTTTTATTGGTTTGGTTTAACATGGTTTGGTTTGGCTTGGACTTGGTTTGGTTTAGTTGGTTTCTTATGAGAGAGGTGTATGGTTTAGATTGAGTGGAGAGGAATGAATGGTGGAGATTGCTTGGGCTTGTTATATAAGCCACCTACCACTCTCTCTCCTCCATTATTCATTTCATTTTCCATCTTCATCTTCTTCTTCTTCTTTCCTTCTTCACCAAGGAGGAGAGGCAAGTACACCTTGCCGAACCTTGAACAAATTTATTTTTGATTGTTCCATCTTCTTCCTTGTATGATTCTAAGCATGTTTAGAACTTGGAGTTTTTGATTTTACCGGGTGGATTCTTATAGATCTAAGTTTATATTATTTTCGGTTTTCTTGGGTTTTGATCTACCAAACTTACTTGTTTCCAAAAACTAATAGTTCCATGTTGTAGAGAATTTAATTTCATGCAGTTTTGGCTTTTGTTTCGCTTGATTTCGGCTTCGGATGAGGAAGTTATGGCCAAAATAATTTCTGGTCATTTCTAGGTTCATCTGCAGCATAATCAGCATGTCGCAGAAGGCGCATGTCGCAGTAGGCGCATATCATGTCACAGTTGAGCTGCATATGGTGTCGCAGTTGCATGCATGTCGCAGAATAGGCCGCATAATGCATATTTTGACTATTTCTAACTGTTATATGTTCTAAATGACTGAATTATGGCTCGAATTTCTTCCAACTCCCGACATGAAAGTTGTAGAGTTTTTCCTTGGCTTCAAGAATATATATATATATAATATTAACTGACTGTGCAAGTTTCTTTTATTTTAATATGGAGCTCCTGATTGTACTGTACATTTTCTATTCTTGGCCTATATTGCGACGACCCACTTAATAGCTTGTTATTTCTTAAATGAATGAAATTGACATGACTTGATAGTGACCCGCCGTGGTGCACTCCTGACATGATAACTTGACCTGACAAATTTGACATGATAACTTGACATGATAATTCTTGATAGTGGCCCGCCGTGGCGCACTCTTGACGTGATAAACCTGACATGATATATCTCGAATGCTGTTACGACGGCTAACACGACTTGACAAGATTGAATAACTTGGACACCGTGGACGATTGTGCTTGTACAAATGAACCCGTCTTGTCTTGCATCACGTCTAGGACGGGGACCCCTGAGTACCACGGTCAGGGGCATCCACTAAAATCGACTAAGGTTAACAACTAGAATAATCCAGTAGTCATGAAGAGATTTCCCAGCTACAGGCAATCCCGTTACCTGGGCGCGCCTGTGGATTTGTAGCCTGCCGACGAGTAGGGCACACTTCCAGCACACTGTCATGTGTTGCACCCTTATTGTACTAATATTTGCCTGGATAACCTGGATGGTCTGCAGGGCTTGTGGCTGTGGAATAATCTCACTGCATCTTGCTAGTAGTTAGGCCTGTGATAACCCTAGTTAGTTAAAGTATCAAGCCGTACTTATTGCTTGGCCGTGAATGTTGGATGACGTTCGATCAGTCTAGTCTTGTCTTGATCTTGTACTTGGTTGTTACATGTCCTGATTTCTTACTTTATCTTGCCGATAAATGGTGGGAGAAACCAAGTTCTGTTCAGACGAAGGGTTACAACCCCGGTCCTTGTTTGGTTTACGGGTTGTAACCTGGTTATCTGAATAGTCCCATGGTTATCTCATCGTATATCACCTTCCCAGTCTAAGTCTTGTTTAGATCCAGTTCCTAATTGTTTCCAGGATAATGATTGCAATGATTGTCACTCTAATGTATTGTACTCTGTATTGTCACTCCCTATTTGTCACTCTCTGAGTGTCACTTAATGATTGTCACCTTTAGCAATAAATGATCAGAGACCAAGTTCTGTTCAGGCGAAGGGTTACAACCTCGGTCCTTGTTTGGTTTAAGGGTTGTAACCTGACTTCCGGAATAGTACTTTCGTCCTCTCTTCGTATATTGCCTAGCTCTAGTTATTTAATATGTTCTCTAGTTACTTTATCTCACCTGTTCATATGACTACTTGCTTTGCATAAACTCTTAAAAGATCGTTTGCTTAACAAGTCTACTTTTAATTGTGTTTACTAAATGCTTTACTTACTGCCTTCTTATGTTCGGGTTAAGTGCATTGGTACTGCACGAATCTCGATCCTCCTTTACTTATTACTTTCTTTTCCTGTTGTTTGTCTATGATTGCTGGTTTTAAGTACATTGTTCGGCCTCCTTTGTGGTACTTGCTATTTGGGGTCTGACCCCACTGGTTTTGCATGGCCAGGTTCTGATAGAAGAGCCCGAAGGATCTACCGTACCATTTACTCGACGGTGGCCAGCCGGAGCACCAGAGTGCCTCAGTGGGTTTCTTTTTCATTCTCTCACTGATATGTAAATTCTTCTCTTGTAACGTTTAGCTCCGAGCACGTGTTTAGCTCGTGTTTTGGTATTTTTCTTGATATTGTAGTCTACGGGCATAAACATGATATGTGTATTCTAGACTATAGCTAGTCCTTATCATGTACGACTAATATTCTAGCTAGTCATCAGTTCTGTGGTACTGGCTTCATGATCAGTCATGTATATATGGTTCGGGACGCCTTACTATTGTATGTATGATGATCGTACTCTTGCTCTTGTATAATTGCCTGCGATTGAGATACCTAGGATTGTTAAACCATAGGATTGACTGATGGCATGTAGAGTAACCCCCATGTCTTGACAGCTTATACGTGATTTCAGAGTATTAACGTACTTTGGGATTGCGTAGCTGGCTATGTCTGCCCCCGCTCTCCGGTATTCTGGTTCTGGGGCGTGACATTGAGACCATTGGATATTTTGGTAATTATTACTGGCTTAGTTGTGGATGATATACATGCATGTTATGCTTGTTGTGGACCATTGTTATCATAGACAGCGTACTACCGCCGATGCTGCGACGTAGGCTGGACTTGGCCACGAACTCGTATCCCAAAATTGGGAGCAGGTCCTGACAACTTTATCTACCAAGTCCTTCCTTATTCATGACCATGCTTTCCATCTTTCTATCGAGACTTCCAAGTAGCGGGACCGATCTCGCAAACTCCCTTATCAATACTCCCAAGTAGCGGGATCGATCTCGTGAACGAGACTTATCGAGACTCCCAAGTAGCGGGACCGATCTCGTGAACGAGACTTAGCGAGAAGTAGCGGGACCGATCTCGTGTGCTTCCTTATCGAAACTTATCGAGACTTAGCGAGACTCCCAAGTAGCGGGACCGATCTCGGCGACAACCAGTCGCATAGACTTCCTTTGTCCGTGGCATGCTTTTCACTAAACCGACCGTGGCTCGTGCCTTAGACAGACCTTGTTCTCTAGGCGACGCTATCGCTCATGTCATATACTTTATACGACGATCCTTGATCTCGTGGGACTATATGACTTGACAACCGCAGCCAACAGGGGACAGTGCTAGAAATAGCTTCGATCGACCGACATAACTTTGCCTAACTTATTTGCGTAACGACTTGACGAGCAAAGGCTACGCCAAGCTTTGCATCGAGGGAACGTGCCGTGCACGCGTTCGACTTGAACAACCAAGTTCTCGGGTGCCTAGACTTAAGCCACAAGCCGTACAATACGACTTAGCCCACGGGACATGCGAAGGCTATGCCAAGCCTTGGACAACGGGACCGTACATGCTTTATCAAACATTCACGCGGGCGATGCCTATGACTTAGGCTAATTCGAGCGTTGTGGCAACTTAGCAACTTAGGCCAACTTCCTTCTCCCAAGCCATGGGACGAAGGACCGGGTGTCATTTTAAAAACATGCTGAGCAGACTTCTAAGCAAACCATGGGACCTTTTTCTATGTTCTAACACATTTTGACCCGTCGGGATTATTCCCTTATTTATGTGGATGCGTCTCTTTTATTATCAAGCCTAACTTGTGCATGTTGAAAATATATGACTTATTATGTGAAGGCTAAGACGAGGCAAGTTTATCAAAACTATCCCACTTGAACGAGGAGTCGCTTCGACCGAACGAGTCTTCGAACAGCCGTTGCAAGGCTAAGTTCGAACGTCGTCGGCATTACGATTCCTCCGATTGACTGAGCGGGATGGAGAATTACATCATACACCACTCAGAAAAAGTTTCGTCCTCGAAACTAACTGAGTACTTACTTTTAGACCACTTTGATCTAAGGACTTTCGTATACACTCCGCCTATGCGTTTTCTCAACCCGAGCCACGCTCGCACTAGTATCAATCCTTCCCTCAACAAGATTTCAAAATCCTTGACACTTTTCCATTCCTCAAGTCTCATTTAAATTCAACGTATCACTTGGTTGGATCATGCACGCATTCCATGCGTCCCCAAAATATATGTATTTCAGCCAAGCCGCATGATAGAGAATACGTCATTCTCACTCGAGTCGCATCGTGCACATATTCAGGCGTCCCTGAAATATATGTATGTCAGCCGAATCTCGTGAGGGGTATTCCTATATTTTTGATTCACTCTATCTATCTATACTAATCCTCAAGATCAATCTTTTGAATGCTAACTCTTGAAACAGTGGCGTCTCGCCTAACCGCTAGGCTGTTTCTCACGGCTAAGTCAATGTCAGGATTGGAATCATAGTTCCCCAACAATAATGCCAACACTGACCCCAATCCAAGGGTCAAACCAAATTTGATAATACGAAATTTTTTACCCAAGCTCGCGTCACTCAAATTTCTAAACATCGAGCATGATCACCTAATTCGCATCAAGACATACATTGCGCAGATTCAAATCTGTTCAAATCATAAATTTATATAGTCTATTCCTTCCGACATGCCGACATAATTCACATATCCGTTCTAACCAATTTATGTATTCGATCACGAGGTCGTCTAGTACAATAATTTGTCACGCCCCAATCTCACGTAAGTTCGATTATCTACGTTGGACATGAATCACCATGCCACGTTCTCGTAGGATAATCGTCCCCATTGGAGCGTAACTCTTACTTGAGTCTAGGCTAATTCATTCTCGATACACGGATTGGACCTACTCAATCCTCAAGTTCAATCGTCAAGCACACTGAGTTATTCTCGAGTCCACCTTCGCGTCAAACCATAAGTCGAAGCAATCAAATTGCCATGCCATGCAAGTTCGATCACCCCCGCTGTATGAATCACCATACCAGCGCTCACGCAGAATGAACGCCCTAATTTGGCATGATGCATGTACGAGGCTGGAGTTGCGCTTGCATAAGACAAGAACGTTAATATTATGGTTATTGTTGTAATGCCCGTGGTTCGTATTATGTATTTTGTATACGTGTACGGAATCCCGACCTGTAGTTAGACTTGTCATGCTTGTCTTGATTCTGGTTTAGCTTATTTTAGGCTCATCCTGGTGCGGCTTGGCTTGGCTTGGCTTGGTTGGGTTCGGTTGGGTTTGGGTTAGCATGAACCCCACCTACCACCATCCATCATTTAAGCCACCAACCCCCTTTCTCTCTCTTCATTCACTTCTTCTTCTTCTTCTTCTTCCTCCATTAATTCTCTCCACCTGCCAGGAGAGCTTAGGCAAGTGCAGCTTACTTCATGGAGGAACTCAAGTTTTATTGTTCCATTTTCTTCCTCTCAAGATTCTAACACACTTTAGTACTTAGCATTTTTAGTTTCCATGGCTAAATTCATGTAGATATAAGTTTATTTTATTTTTAGATTTTTTGGGTTTTGATCTATTTAATCTTGTTATTATCAAGTTTTGATGGTTCCATGTTGTAGAGAATTTCTTTCTGCCCCATTTTGACCTATGGAAGTTCGAATTTGGACTCTGGTTGAAGGATTTATGGAGCTCGAAAACTTGGCCTCCATGGTTCTTCTTCTCGAAAAGTGGAGAAGAAGAACAGTTCTCTGGCCACATGGCAGTACTTGACCGCATGATTATTTCATGCGGCAAGTGTTTTTTCTAGCCGCATGAATAACTCAGCCGCATGACTGGGATAAACTCCTGGCCGCATAAGCCTCTCCCATTTAGCCGCATGGAACTTTGATCCCCCGAGTCGCATGGACTTGATTTCCAGCCGCATATGAATTCCAGTCGCATATGACCCCCAGAGCCGTATGAGCCTTTCCCTGGCCGCATAAGGCCCAGTCATTCCCAGAGCCGTACGAGACCGCATGGAACTCGCCGCATGGACCTTCTTTTCCTGAACGTATAAGGCCCCTCCATTCCCTGCCGCATAAGCTCTTGCCCCTTCTAGCCGCATAAACCTGATTCCCTCTGAGCCGCATGAGCCTTTCCCTCTTCAGCCGTATATGCCTGCCCTCTGCCCTCTCTGAGCCACATGCACTCCCTTTCCCTGGCCGTATATGCCCGAGCCGCATGGCACTTCCATAGTCTTATATTTTATAATTTAATTATTTTATTATACTCATGTCTTGTGACCCTCAGTGTAACTTGGGGTCTCCTGATGGAATGTTTGTACTATGTTATCCTGTACATGTACCATGAACACGACAGTGACCCGTAGTGGTGCACTCTTGACAAGTAACATGACATAATAGTGGTCCGTCGTGGCGCACTCCTGATAAGTAAACTTGACATGATAAACATGACATGATAGTGGCTCGTCGTGGCGTACTCCTGACAAGTAAACTTGATATGATAATCTTGACATGATAAACCTGACATGATATATCTTGATATGTTGTTGCGACGACTAGCTTGACATGACAAGTATAAATAACCTGGACACCGTGGGCAATTGTGCTTGTACAAATAAACCAGTCTTATCTTGTATCATGTTTAGGATGGGACTCCTGAGTACTACGGTCAGGGGTACCTACTGAAATCAACTAAGGCTAATTACTAGAATAATCCAGTAGTCATGAAGAGATTTTTCCAGCTACAGGCAATCCCATTATCTGGGTGCCCCACTTGGGATCTATAGCCTGCCGTCGAGTAGGGCACATTTCCAGCACACTGTCATGTGTTGCACCCTCCAAGCTACTTAAGGGTACATACGTTTCCTGGACGATGTACCCACTTGAATTCAACCCCTAATTGCGTCCGGATAGCCTGGATGGCCTGCAGAGCTTGTGGCTGTGGAACAATCTCGCTGCATCTTGCTAGTAACTAGGCCTGTGATAACCCTAGTTAGTTAAAGTATCAAGTTGTACTTATTGCTTGGCCATGATTGTTGGATGAGGCATAATCAGTCTAGTTTTGTCTTAATCCTGTACAAGATTGTTATATGACCTGATTTTCTTATATTATTTTGCCGATAAATGGTGGGACACTAAGTTCCGTTCAGATGAATGGTTACAACCCTGGTCCTTGTTTGGTTTACGGGTTGTAACCTGGTTATCTGAATAGTCCCATGGTTACCTCATCGTATATTATCCTGTTATGCTTTTATATAATTATTGTCTTTTATCATATAATTATTCTTGTGCTAATTGCTGGTTTTAGTTCCTAAGTGAAGCCTCCTTTGTGGCACTTGCTCTTTCTGGGATCTGACCCAGCTGGTTTTGTATGGCCAGATTTCGGAGCAGCTCCAGAGGATCTACCAACTTTCCAGCCCGATGGTGACCACCAGGTGTAACCAGGGCAACGAGTGAGTTTATTTTTGGCTCTTCCACTTTATTGTAAAAATATTCTTTTGAGGCATTTAGCCGACGAGCACATATTTAGCTCGATTGCACTTTACTTACTGTCTGCCTACGGGCTGTAACATGATTGACAGATCCTAGGGTTGATCATGTATGACTAAAACTCTTGCTAGTCTTTATATTTTGGTAACGACTAGCTTCATGATCAGCTAAATATGTAATGTTTGAGATGCCTTACTATTGTATATTTGGTGATCTTACATCTTGTAACTGTTATTGTTTGCTTGAGATTGAGACAATAGGCTTGTTCATGACCATAAGAGACTGATGGCTTGTAGTTAAACCCTCATATATCTAGACAGTCGTGACCGTATGGTGAGATGTATTCCATTTCATTATACGTAGCTGGCTATGTGCGCCCCCGCTCTCCAGTATTTTGGTTCTGGGGCGTTACATAGTTTAAGTGGTGGCCCATGCAGGGTCTTGTAAATCAAGATATGTGAGGGTTTACCGAATAGATGTCTCAATCAGTACTCGCCCTTGATCTCTAATCGTATCCTCTGAATCCCTAAAATTCTTGTCCTGATCACATGCTTGTATCGTTGATCTGTCCTGGTCCTTCCTTACTGTTTCCTATGTCGTCTTCTTCAGCGGCATTGTTCCTGGTCCTACCGATTGGCAAGACGGAGCACCTCCCGTGGACCAGCAGCAACCCGAAGATCAAGTCCAGCATTCAGGAGTAGCCTCCAGGGTCGTGCCTACTGGAGGAGAGCCACCAGTTCAGCCCGTCCAGCCTACAGAGCCTGATGATGGCACTTTGGTGGGTCTCATCAGGTCATTATTAGCTTTCCAGGATCGTCGAGGAGATGCCTTGTACCAGACGGTTGCAGATGCTCTGACCAGAGGAGGTCATCAGGGTAACAGCACGGCCAACAGCTTCAAGCGCTTGAACCCTCCATTCTTCGACGGCAGCGAAGATGCTATTGCCGTAGACGCTTGGCTTCAGGACACAGAGATGATTCTAGAAGCAGCCAGGACTCCAAAAGATGAGAAGGTGGCCGTAGTGCGCCTACAGTTATTGGATCTTGCCCGCAGCTAGTGGGCGGCACAGGCCGTTGGATTAGTGGCACCTATTGCCTGGGCAGTTTTCAGAGAGAGATTCCAGACCAAGTATTTTGATGCTGTAGCTCGGTACGATATACAGACGAGGTTTACCAATTTGAAGCAGATGGGCAGGACGGTCGACGGATATGCGGTCGAATTTTTGAGACTCAGTCGGTTTGCTCCCTCCTTGGTAGCGACCGAGTTCGACAGAGCCCAGCGGTTCCAGCAGGGGCTCCATCTAGAGATTCTATTGGCAGTGGAGTAGTTTGAGCATCAGACTTTTGATGCAGTATTGAGAGCAGCTATGAGGCATGAGTATACCTCCCAGAGGATTGTGGACAGGACCGGAGGTCGGAAGCGGTCTCACGGCCAGATGACCCAGTCTTCAGTACCAGTCCCGGCAGCTAGGGCTTTGACTATTGGAGTTCTCTAAAGGACAGAATCGGTTTTGTCGGTTCAGCATTCGACTCCGACGTTCCCTCAGCAACAGAAGCAGAAGCAGTCTTCCGCAGTGGGATGTTCACATTGCGGGAAGCCGAGATATGTGGTGACGGAGTGTCGCAGAGCCCAAGGATTATGTTTGGCTTATGGGGCACCAGATCACAAGATAGGATCCTGCCCGAATAGGGCCAGCTCATCGTCAGCGAACCTAACCAGTCCATAGGTTAGGGCACCAGCACCAGTACAGCAGCAGTACCAGCCTCCGAGGCCATTGCCGCCTCAGGCACAAGTCTCCAGCAGCAGAGACCCCAGCAGTATGCCCAGGTCCAAGCTCAGATTCAGAACCGGCAGAGAGGTTCCTAGCAGGATGTCTTTCCTCTTCCTCATGCCTTCAAATTCCTTGCTTGCATGATTGATTGTTTGATTGATTGCTTAGTATAGCTTATTCTTGCCCCTCTAGCCTCTTAATTAAATTTCGAGGATAGAATTTTTTTAAGGTGGGTAGATTTGTAATACCCGTGGTTCGTATTACGTATTTTGTATACGTGTACGGAATCTCGACATGTAGTTAGACTTGTCATGCTTGTCTTGATCCTGGTTTAGCTTATTTTAGGCTCATCCTGGTGCGGCTTGGCTTGGCTTGGTTGGGTTCGGTTGGGTTTGGGTTAGCATGAACCCCACCTACCACCATCCATCATTTAAGGCACCAACCCCTTTCTCTTTCCTTATTTACTTTTTCTTCTTTTTCCTCCATTAATTCTCTCTACCTACCAGGAGAGCTTGGCAAGTACAGCTTGCTTCATTGAGGAACTCAAGTTTTATTGTTCTATTTTTTTCTCTCAAGATTCTAACACACTTTGGTACTTAGTATTTTTAGTTTCTATGGCTAAATTCATGTAGATCTAAGTTTATTTTATTTTTGGATTTTTTGGGTTTTGATCTATTTAATCTTGTTATTATCAAGTTTTGATGGTTCCATGTTGTAGAGAATTTTTTTCTGCCCCATTTTGACCTACGGAAGTTCAGATTTGGACTCTGGTTGAAGGATTTATGGAGCTCAGAAACTTGGCCTCCATGGTTATTCTTCTCGGAAAGTGGAGAAGAAGAACAGTTCTCTGGCCGCATGGCAGTACTTGACCGCATGACTATTTCATGCGACAAGTGTTTTCCCTAGCCGCATGAATAACTCAGCCGCATGACTGGGATGAACTCCTGGTCGCATAAGCCTCTCCCATTTAGCCGCATGGAACTTTGATCCCCCGAGCCGCATGGACTTGATTCCCAGCCGCATATAAATTCCAGTCGCATATGACCCCCAGAGCCGCATGAGCCTTTTCCTGGCCGCATAAGGCCCAGTCATCCCCAGAGACGCATGAGACCTCATGGAACTCGCCGTATGGACCTTCTTTTCCTGACCGCATAAGGCCCCTCCATTCCCAGCCGCATAAGTCTTTCCCCTTCAAGCCGCATAAACCTGATTCCCTCCGAGCCGCATGAGCCTTTCCTTCTTCAGCCGCATATGCATGTCCTCCCTGAGCCGCATGCACTCCATTTCCCTGGCCGCATATGCCCGAGCCGCATGGCACTTCCATAGTCTTGTATTTTATAATTTAATTATTTTATTATACTCATGTCTTGTAACCCTCAGTGTAACTTGGGGTCTCCTGATGGAATGCTTGTACTATGTTATCCTGTATATGTACCATAAATACGACAGTGACCTGTAGTGGTACACTCTTGACAAGTAACATGACATGATAGTGGCCCGTCGTGGCACACTCCTGACAAGTAAACTTAACATGATAAATATGACATGATAGTGGTCCGTCGGGGCACACTCCTGACAAGTAAACTTGATATGATAAACCTGACATGATATATCTCGATATGCTGTTGCGACGGCTAGCTTGACATGACAAGTATAAATAATCTGGACACCGTGGGCGATTGTGCTTGTACAAATAAACCAGTCTTATCTTGCATCATGTTTAGGATGTGACTCCTGAGTACCACGGTCAGGGGTACCTACTGAAATTAACTAAGGCTAATTACTAGAATAATCCAGTAGTCATGAAGAGATTTCCCCAGCTACAGGCAATCCCGTTATCTGGGTGCCCCACTTAGGATCTGTAGCCTGCCGTCGAGTAGGGCACATTTCCAGTACACTGTCATGTGTTGCACCCTCCAAGCTACTTAAGGGTACATGCATTTTCTGGACGATGTACCCACTTGAATTTAACCCCTAATTACGTCCGGATAGCCTGGATGGTCTGCAGGGCTTGTGGCTGTGGAACAATCTTGCTGCATCTTGCTAGTAACTAGGCCTGTGATAACCCTAGTTAGTTAAAGTATCAAGCCGTACTTATTGCTTGGCCGTGATTGTTGGATGAGGCATAATCAGTCTAGTTTTGTCTTGATCCTGTACAAGATTGTTACATGACCTGATTTTCTTATATTATCTTGCCGATAAATGGTGGGAAACCAAGTTCCGTTCAGATAAAGGGTTATAACCTCGGTCCTTGTTTGGTTTACGGGTTGTAACCTGGTTATCTGAATAGTCCCATGGTTACCTCATCGTATATCATCCTATTATGCTTTTCCATAATTATTGTCTTTTATCATATAATTATTCTTGTACTAATTGCTGGTTTTAGTTCCTAACTGAAGCCTCCTTTGTGGCACTTACTTTTTCCGGGATCTGACCCAGCTGATTTTGTATGGCCAGATTTCGGAGCAGTTCCAGAGGATCTACCGACTTTCCAGCCCGATGGTGACCACCAGGCGTAACCAGGACAACGAGTGGATTTATTTTTGGCTCTCCCACTTTATTGTAAAAATATTCTTTTGAGACATTTAGCCGACGAGCACATGTTTAGCTTGATTGTACTTTACTTACTGTCTACCTACGGGCTGTAACATGATTGACAGATCCTAGGATTGATCATGTATGACTAAAACTCTTGCTAGTCTTTACATTTGTAATGACTAGCTTCATGATCAGCTAAATATGTAATGTTTGGGATGCCTTAATATTGTATATTTGGTGATCTTACATCTTGTAACTGTTATTGTTTGCTTGAGATTGAGACAATAGGCTTGTTCATGACCATAAAAGACTGATGGCTTATAGTTAAACCCTCATATATCTAGACAGCCGTGACTGTATCGTGAGATAGATTCCATTTCATTATACGTAGCTGGCTATGTGCGCCCCCGCTCTCCAGTATTCTGGTTCTGGGGCGTTACAATCGTCGAAGCAATCCAAACATTTCATTTTCATCCAAGCCAAGATCTCCGTTCGACAGTCCGTTCGATATTCGTTCAACTAAAAAATCCTCGAGCCAAGTCTATCTTTTCTTTGACACATTTCAACATCCCGAGTATAGCATCCATCAGAACAATGACATTTTATACGATCGTCATTCCTCGAATCAGAGTACCCCCGAGTTATCGTACATCGATCTTTGATACGCCTCAATACCATCGATGATGTACATAACCTGACGATCTTCCTTTGTAATGAACTCCGAGCCGTGCAACTGTTGTTATTGTCCGAATTGGATATACCACAATTCCATTCGATCAAATCCGAAATCACAAGTGCGATCCTCTAGGCTTCCTCGATCAAGACATTCACTTTTATTCATCGTTTCGAATCATTTTTCTAATTTGCGTTGTCCATTCACAAATTGTCCGAACGATATCTCGTTCGAGACATTCGAATTCACGACCAACTAAGCATGACGTATTCTAAGGCTTTGTACGATTACATCGCCTCGTCGACATACTCGCCGATACCCTTAATCCTCAATTTTGTTCGAATAATTTCCAAGGCGGACCATACACCACTCAGGATTCGAGCCATCCGATTTAGTCCTCAATCACATTCGTATTACTCGCTAAAACGTCTTTCAGATTCGACTCTAGCGTAAACGCCTACGTCGTCTCGACGTACTAAGTCGTTCGCACTATTCTTCAAAATCTAAACCAAACTTCCGTGTATGCCTAAGTGTTAGTTCGATAGCGTTTCTATCGATATACACTCTAAGTGTATCTCCGTTTTCGACCGAGCGATACTTAATATTGCTCGCGTTTCGATTGCACCAAAAAGTCGAGGTACGCGACATGCGGCACAACTTAGCCAAAAGGCCGTGTGCATAGCTATCCCGTGCGGACTATATCCGAGTTTGCACACTCATTTGCTAATATTGACGTAGGACTATTTAGGCACGCACGCGACTTGCTAACTTTAGCATGTGTTTTCTATCACTCAAGTTTGACATCGTTCGGCACAAAGGCCATCGCCTACCGAGGCGTTCAATTGAACACTTGTATGAGCTTTTGAAATTATTTAGACTTATTGTATGGACATGCCGAAGGATATTTGAGAGAGTGCGTACACTTCTTTAACAATGACGAACTTTTAAAACTGAGAGAATTGACATGAAGTCCAAGGACGTAAAGCCGTGCTCTGATACCATTATGTCACGCCCCGCTCCCGTAGAAGCGATCGTCCTCGCTAAGGCGTGATGCCGTACGAGCCTAGATTGCGCTCGTGCAAGGCAGTTTCATAACGGCCGATTACAGCGGCTGCGACGGGGTCGTCGCACAGAAGTCCCAAGCAGAAACATTGAAACATGCATCAGAAATTTAGAAGCAACACATAAGTTATTCAAAAGTGCCCTTTATAATGGGACGCAAGGCCCTGATTACAAGTCTTTCAAGCTCACTTTTCTCTCATTTTACAAGTCATTCTGCTCTCTATCATCTCTCATTACAATGCTTCAAGGCGACGAGTACAGATTCTGCAGGATGGCGATGTCCATACATTAAGTCCCGTATAAGTTTTGACTCCACGCGGCCGCACGCTTCGAATCGCCAAGGAACTCCATGCCTCGATGCATCCAAGCGAGCTCCGCGCGACGAGCGTCTACCTATGCCTGCCCATAGAAACTGTGTGGGTGTCAGTACTCAACTGTACTGGTGGAGTGAACTCCTCGCCCACTCATACAAAACTGACACGTTCGTTTACTTTGTTCAGCTTAATCCCTTTTGATTGTCTTGCTAGTCTTGTCTTAGGATCAATTTTAAGACAACGACGCCTTGGCCTATACTTGGCGATGCAATGACAGGGTCGTGCCATACTCTATTCGTGACTTTAATACATATTCGAGGCAGTGCCTCGCCGAGTGGAAACTCATGTAAACTCGACCGTGCTAAGACTTTCACTTGTATTATGTGCCTCTAGACCATTCTCGTGCCAACGACGTCAAGGGGACGACTCGTGCTGGTCGTGTCAATACACTTTCTCGTACCTTAGAATCGAGGTCGTGCCTCCCAAGTATCAACCAGACTTAATCAACTTGCCTTACGGACCTTCCTGACTTAACTCGAGATGAGGCCACATTTTTGCCGTAGCACGTATCCTTGCTATAGCCAACTCTTAGGCTCTAGAATGGTGTTGCAACAGTGCACACCCTAACCCATGCCCGATTCAAGGTTAGCGCTTGCTATAAACGTAACTTGTTAACCCAACTCGTAACTTGTAAGTACTCGACGCAATCCAAAGGCATACACGCGGATAGCCGCTCTTGTCGACACATTTAGATGAGTGGTCACTAGCAATGTCAAGCTATCCTGGATCTTTTGCATACGGTGACCATTCGCGTGGCGAGGTACGAGCATCCACCGAATGACCCGCAGCCTATATTGTAACGGTTCACTTCAATCGAGTCGTACCGTCGATGAAGGCCATACAATATCTGTAATTCCTCCTAGGCCGACACGAACCCGGCGCCTCGGGATCGCTCGAGGAATTTTGCCCTTGCGCGCAAGTTGTCCAATGACCATGCAAGACTCAACTTTATCTACCAAGTCCTTCCTTATTCATGACCATGTTTTTCATCTTTCTATCGAGACTCCCAAGTAGCGGGACCGATCTCGCGAACTCCCTTATCGAGACTTATCGAGACTCCCAAGTAGCGGGACCGATCTCGTGAACGAGACTTATAAGACTCCCAAGTAGCGGGACCGATCTCGTGAACGAGACTTAGTGAGACTCCCAAGTAGCGGAATCGATCTCGTGTGCTTCCTTATCGAGACTTATCGAGACTTAGCGAGACTCCCAAGTAGCGAGACCGATCTCGACGACAACCAGTCGCGTGGACTTCCTTTGTCCGTGGCAAGCTTTTTACTAAATCGACCGTGGCTCGTACCTTAGACAGACCTTGTTCTCTAGGTGTAGCTCCCCTTTCCAGAAATTTTTTGAAAATATTTTTTTTATTTGATTTAAATGGTGATTTTTATAATTGTTTTTTATAAATAATTATTTAGTTAAATTATTACGGTAGATGACTTTAGCCATCGTTGAATTTTGGAGTACCAGACAACTAGCAATCATGGCACGGATAGTCCAGTGGCATGCTTTGACTAGTGTTTAGCCATGGTAGGGGAATGCCGAGCCATAGGTGTATTCTAACTATGAAAACCAGGCCAAGTTGCGAGTTAATCCCTATAAATGAGTTAATTAGTTATTTATTAATATTTTGACTTTTATGAAATTCGGTTATTCCAAACCAGCCCGGACTGGACCCGTACCAAGCCCAAGCCCATGTAGTGATGCAGTGTGATAATAGACGTCCGTATGGATATATTAAGGGGTATTTGTTTTAGTGACGTAGTAGCAATTTTATAAAAAGTTTGGTTATACATGTATTATATATATCCTTAATATTTTAAATAATATTTGATTTTGAAGTATGTCAAATAATTTCCTTAAAAACCATCTTAGTCGACTTTTGGGGATTTTTGGGCTATATACATATTTGAGTATAAATATATTCATAATGAACAGACACTGTATTTTGTGTGTACACCCAGAGTTTGTTATTTACAAATTTTAGTATTTATGATTTAATAAAATATAAGTTAATCATTTGTTTATATTATTCTCTAAATATGGCTTATATATTTATATGGTGTATGTATATATATATTTACCATCATACATATAGATATAGATGAATATGCACATAAATGAAGTTGTATATGTATATATATAAGTATATGTGGATTATAGGTTTTACACATATTTGTAAGTATACATATAAACCATATATGTATATACACACACACACACACACATGGGGCCCACACGACCCAACCCATACAAACCCCATAGCACCTAGCCCACATCAAGCTAATTCCATCCCAGTCAAGACCTCATCAGCTAAGTCTCGGTCCCATGTATACATATATTCACGAGACCGATAGAGGGAAGGAGAAAATAGCCCGAAACCCTACCCTATCTGAGCCTCCACCATCGCAGAACCTTCGCCAACACTGGGCGACCTCTCCGACGACGGTGCATCGCCGGAGGAATGCTGACGGCCGGCCGTGTGCACCTGCAAGTGCGACAACAAGTCAGTGACAGCAGCATCCGACCCCCACTTTGCAGGTGAACAACTCTCCCCTCGTGCGATCATTCATTTTTTTATTTCCACATATATGACCACAACCTAACCGTCTAGGAAGCCTAGTAATTAGTGCGAATTGATTTGATCTAGGATCGATGGGAAGTCGAATCAAAGATCACGAAAAAAATTGTTCATCACCGAACAGAAAACACCATCTGAACCCCCAACTTTGAAGTCTGATTCTTGTGAAACCCTTAACCAATTTCAAAAACCAACTGAATAGCAGGATTGACAACCTATAGGACTTTGAAATCTATTCTTACACTTTCTGTTTTCATCCAGTAAACAAAAAGTTATTCGGCTTTCAAAATCACGAAAAAATAGTTTTCTAAAACAATAGAAACTAGAAAAAACTCCCCGATACCACGTGCATACCGCCAAACCGGGCGACGTGGTCGCGAACCAAAAGCATCAAAAGTTGCGTATCGGCTTCATGGACGTGTGGACTTTGACAGAATTCAAATTGGTCGCGTGTGCACGACGAATTTGATACATATCCGTCAAAATTTACAGTATCGTCCTTTGTGCAAATTTTCTAATTACTTTGTGCATGTTTGTCAGATCAAGATAAAACTTACGCCAACAGGACCGTATCGTTTTTCTGGTCCTGTGTGCCAAGTTTGGTCCAATTCTGAGATAGTTGATCGGATCGCCGTTTTGTGGTCCCCACGGTCCGATTCAACGGGCAATTTTGTGTACGGCCTGCCGGAATCCAACTTTGGACATACAGTTGGATTTATATCATCAAAATGAATTCGTAGACATGTAGTTTGATGACTTTAGAGACCATTGACTCTGGCACGCTTTTCTATGCAAAGCGGGTCCAACGGCGGACACCGTTTTGGCCAAAAATTATCGTTTTGCTTCTGTATCCAGAATTGGACTTAAGGACAGACAATTCTAGATAATTTAACTATTCTGAGAATGTTGGCATTGTCTGTTTTAGCTTTCGGAGACAGTTGTGATAATTTGGACTTTATGGCTTAGTAGTTGATTATATTTTTGTTGGATCTGCGTACAACCTCCAGACAAGATACCTTGCCTCCCTCTACGGTTTATTTACATGCATATTCTTAGTATTATATAGTTATACTAGTTGATTATTTATACATGATTTGTATATTATGCATGCTAGTATATATATAGCCTTGTTCATAGTTAGCTTTGTAGTTCATATTGGATCTGTTCTCCTGTGTATCTTGACTGGGTCATTTCGTGTCATCACCTATACTTCGACCGAGTCGTATTGTGTCATAGGATGAGTAAGTCATAACGGAACTGTTGTACCTTGTATTCGTGAAGTTAACATACAAGTCCACACTAGGGACGAGGGTTAGTAGTTATTTGTACCTTGATTTCGTAAAGCTAACATGCGAGTCCACACTAGGGGCGAGGGTTAGTAGTTATCTGTTCCACACCTGTGAGTCCACACTAGAGGAGAGGGTAATTCTTGATGCTAGCCTGCGAGCCCACACTAGGTGCGAGGGTTAGTAGTTATTTTAAACCTACGAGTCCACACTAGGGCGAGGGTTTGAGTATCCATTGATCTCGTGACATGTTCTCTCTTATTCTCACCCAGCAGTTTATTTATGCGTAGTGGTTCTTGTACCCGTGTTCATGATTATTCTGTCAGTAGTCAATTGTCTATAGCCTCTTGTTAGTAGTCATCATGTCAGTAGTCAGTTGTCATGATTCTGTCAATTTCCCTGTTTATACCCTGGTTATATTATTGCATGATTAAACTACTAGATAGGCATATTTTTATGTATCTTACTATGTCCTCTGAGGACCAGATGATCTCTAAAGGTTTAGTGGTTGCATGGAGTTAGCTAGTAGTTCTGGATGGCGGATGTGATGATACGCTTGCGGAATTCAGGTATCGTTATTACGTTTATTATCCGCTCGTGCTTTCATACCTTATCATGAGATATCCTGTTTCTTGATTCAGTTTTTAGACTCTTGTTACTTTTTTTAGAGTCTTATCGGACATATATGCTAGTGGGCTGCAGACCACGACCCATAGTGTCCATTCATATATATATATATTGTGGATTGAGATAGAGATTTACTTCACCATGATTAGGCCTTGACAGCGTTTACGTATTCGAGTTGAGCTGGAGTCCACTCGATACGTAGCTGGCTTGTTCACGAGCTAGCGCCCGAAAAGCGGGTACAGGTCGTGACACTAGGCGACGCTATCGCTTATGTCATATACTTTATATGGCGAGCCTTGATCTCGTGGGACTATATGACTTGACAACCGCAGCCAACAGAGGACAGTGCTAGAAATGGTTTCGATCGACCGGCATAACTTTGCTAACTTATTTGCGCAACGACTTGCCGAGCAAAGGCTACGCCAAGCTTCGTATCGAGAGAACGTGCCGTGCACGCGTTCGACTTGAACAACCAAGTTCTCGGGAGCCTAGACTTAAGCCACAAGCCGTGCAATACGACTTACCCTACGGGACATGCGAAGGCTATGCCAAGCCTTGGACTACGGGATCGTGCATGCTTTATCAAGCATTCACGCGGGCGATGCCTATGACTTAGGCTAATTTGAGCGTTGTGGCAACTTAGCAACTTAGGCCAACTTCATTCTCCTAAGCCACGGGACGAAGGACCGAATGTCATTTTGAAAGCACGCTGAGCAGACTTCTAAGCAGACCGTAGGACCTTCTTCCATGTTCTAATACATTTCGACCCGTCGGGATTATTCCTTTAGCTATGTGGATGCATCTCTTTTATTATAAAGCCTAACTTGTGCAAGTTGAAAATATGCGAGTTATTATGTGAAGGCTAAGATGTGGCAAGTTCATCGAAACTATCCCACCTGAGCAAGGAGTCGCCTCGACCGAACGAGTCTTCGAGCAGCCGTTGCAAGGCTAAGTTTGAACGCCGTCGACGTTACGATTCCTCCGATTGACTGAGCAGGACGGGGCACTACACTTACCGTCCTAACCGATCATCGAAGAACACTTGCATCAATATGCCGTCATACAAATCCTCAATTTAGTCTCGATATTCTCCCGTCCGTTGCGGATAAACCTTCCACAATTCTTACAACGCGTCGATATAATTCATCGCACAAGTGGTATATCATATACCACTCAGAATCGAGTCATTCATCGCATACGTGGTATGGCATATACCACTCAGAAATTAAGTCATTTTCCTTGCATTATACTTAGTATGAACCAACAATCTCTTCCGAGTCACGATTTCTGTAGTGATCGTGCTTGATCACAACCGTAACTTTGATTAAATCAAAATTTGACACAACTCGGCCAATGTTTTCATTTGCCAACACAAGTTCGGTGTGCAACCGAACGATTCATTCTATCGATTTATGATTTCAGTTCCTTCCGTTGCATCTCGTGCAATGATTTATTTCCAATCTCCTTTGCACTCCGTGCAACGATTACTTTGATATGCGTTGTACCACATACAATAATTTACTTCCAACATGCAACGCACATCGTGCAACGAATTATTTTCGACATTCATTGCACTCGTGCAATGATTTATTTTTTACATCTATTGCACCTCGTGCAACAATTTATTTTCGACTTTCAAACTCAATGCTCAAATCCGTTCAATACATTCGATATTGACTTATCACTTTTATTGCAATGCATTATTTAAGTTTCTGCATTGGTGCAACCAATATTCACAACCCATTGCATTTCATGGATCATTTCATTTCCCATTCAACATGTCAACAACATCTCAAATCGTATTTCATAATTTGTTGCACTTGTAGTAACTAACATTTTGCGGCTCGTTGCATTCAATGCACCGAAATATTTTACGACTTTTTTTGCAACATCATGTAAATTTTGAAGCACTTGCGGCAACGTTACCCGACTTTGTATTCAACTTATTATATGGAACATCCAGTGTGACATCGAGTAGAGTCAAGAGCAATTTCGATTGGTGATGGGCAACTCTTTGGAATTGAAACAAAGCAAACGTCCTGAGGAAATTGAGCCTAGAGCTCTGATACCAATTTGTCACGCCCCGACCCAGAATCACTCGAATCATCGTCCTCACAGAGGGTGTGATGCCGCACGATCCTAGAGTTGCGTTCGTGCAAGGCAAGATGAAAAGTTCTCAAATGGTTATCTTTGAGTTGATATTAACAACAAAAGGAAAACATAGTATACGAAACAATTCTCTTTATTGATATTCGAACTGAGATTACAAAGGCTTTCGATAGCCCAACAATATATGCCTGATTGGCTACAACACTCAGGTTCTCTCTTGCCCACAAAAGATTTCACCGTTCCATACATCATGCCTTCTATATCTCGGCCGCATCAATTATGTTGAAAGTCCGAACGTCAATGCGATCGCACGCTTCAAACGCTACGGCATTCCATGCCTCTATGCGATCAAGCGAAGCTTCGCCGCGAGCAATCCATTCCCTAAACCCTGCATGAAAGCTGGTGGGGGATCAGTACGTTCATCCTCGTATGTACTGACGAAAAGACCAACTTTCTAAACCGACATTTTAGTATTTATGTTCAATCATGCAACTTAGCTTATGATATTGCTATATTCTCCTTTGGGTCAATTTTATGGCATATTCGAAAGCAAAAAAGCATGTTATCATGGCAAGCATGTTATTCGAATTGCATAGGCAAGCAGGAAAGCAATCTCGTATTTGTTTCGTGGCATGACTTCTTACCAAGTCGACGCACACGCCCTTGCACCGACGCAAGGTGAATACGCCACATTCCTTCCATGTTATGTTATAAGTGCTCTCTATACAGGATCTATGTGTGCAGGACACATACGTACCTGCACTTTCAACCCATCGTTCCTTAACTATATAAAGGTCGTTGGCGTATCTGCGCCAAAATGGACTAAAGGCGTTTCTTTTCTTTTCTTTTTTTTTTCTTTCTATCTTTTCTTTCTCGAATTTGGGTAGCCCGACGTTTCACGGGTTGGGTTGATATCCCAAACAACCAAAACATACTGCTGTATACCATAATTTACGGCTTTTTACATCTCGCTAAGCGGTTGCTAATCGTCTTACGGATGTACGCCTATCAAAGATTATATCCCTCCTAGGCCGAACGGTCCCGGTGCCCCGACGCAGCCGGTTCGGAGGGAACGTTCCGTGTACGGAAGATTATCATAATTATCTCAAGTCCATTCGACCATGCAACGCCTTATTATTCAAACAACCAAACATAGTCTTGTGTCCGAGACTCAGACTTTATCATCTCGTATTTCTTTCATTAACTTTCTATGTTCTTATATTTTATACTTCGTTTTAATGTTCAATGGCATCATGCCTCAACTCAATGTTCGTCAACCGAACGCCTCGAAGGTCCCGAATACCTTTCGAGGTATCATGTCATATCCGACAGTTCTGCCACATTCATACCATAACTGTATTCTTTCGCAACGAAGCCATCTTTTATGATCTCGTGCACGTAGGCACGTTCCGACATATTTATCATCTTTTTCTTCGCGTCGTGCACTTGGTGCACGCATCGAAGTCGTATTTCCATATTCTATGACTTAGTGTTCAGTGTTCGTGGCTTGCATGCTAGGGTGCTCGCCTATTGTCTTTCAATGTGCTAGCATTTCTAACTCGTGTACGAAGTCACGTAATGGCTCGTGCACGAAGGCACGTAATGGCTCGTGCACGAAGGCACTCGTCGAATACAGTTATCCCATGTTCTTGCGGCTTGCACACCGAGGCGCTCGCCTTTGCGATATCCAATGTTCCATAGCGACTCGTGCATTTGATGCACGTTTCATTTCAATTGTTCTAACTAGTGTTCGACACACACTACGATTTATTTCCCGATCGGACCACGCCCGTGACGTCGATAGGTTAACTTAGCATACAATGATATATTCTGACTTAGGCATGAAGGAGTAAAAAAGAGTCAATCCTCCCACCTTAAACCAATACGGCTTGTTGTTTGTCGAGCCGATGCGGCTCAATTTCGTAACTTCGTTGCACGGCCAACTCTCCTGACTTAGCCATTCGATCACTTCTTGTTTTATTGAACTACTCGATCGATTTCAGCCTACCGTGCCCAAATCCCAGCCCATTGTAAGGCGATGATTTGGGTTTTGCGGACCCGTTACGAATGAGGCAAAATGTCGACCTCTAATATTTCAGCGTAAATGGATAGCCTGCACATGAAACCAACTAAAATCAATACTTGCATCGATTCGGACTTGTGCCTTGGTCGATTCGATTTCTTAGAATCTTCGAGCCGACTTAATGCACTTATCTTTCGGGGCAATGCGACGCTTCGCATCGATTCAACTCGATGCATTTCTTTGGGACGATGCAACTCTTCGCATCGACTTAGTTCGATGCATTGCTTGGGACAACGTAACTCTCGTATCGATTCATATCGATACATTTTATTCGGTCAACACGACTCTTTGAGTCAACGTTTCAGCATAATGCGCCGTGCGGAGTGGGACATTACACAAGATACTAACTATCCCTCTAAGATACTAACTTGTATCTAACACTCTAACTTACTAGTATCCTAATCTCTAAGATACTAAAATATATATTTAGTACACTAGCTATATACATCTAACTATCTAACGTATACTTCTAGTATCCTAAATTCTAAGTTACTAACTAGTAGTATCCTACTCAAGGTAATATGACACACTAACCTATGACACCAAGATACCAACTTACATCTCTAGACTACTATCTATCCACTGACTTAGGATACTAATTTCTAATATAGGATACTAACTCTATATCTAAGCTATCCTAGGATACTAACCAAGATACCATATACTTTATCCCTATTGGTATCCCAATACCCTTACCTTGGTTGGAAGTCCAAAACCTTAGCCTAGGTATAAATACCTTAGTCTCCCAATACCCAAACTATAGTTATCTAGTATCTATTTATCTATCCCCAAGCCATTAGATAACCAATACTTTAGTATCTAGCCCTAGTATCTAGGTAACCATACCTTACCTTCAAGGTAAACCCAATACCTTGAAGGTAAATCCCCTTTTACCTTGTCTTGAAGGTAAACTCACTACCTTACCTTGTGATAAGGTAAACTCCTTTACCTTAAAGTAAGGTAAATCACAATATCCTAGGATACCAACATCTAGTATCCTAAGATACTACCTATCTACAAACTAACAACTATCTAACTTAACTCTAATCTATACAAGATATAACTTATCTAACTATCTAAGATATCTAACTATTGGGATACTAACTCATCTAATCTTTAACCATACACACACAAACCATGGATAACCAAGATACTAATATCTAACTATAATATATATGTATATATATCCATCTCTAAGTCTAACCAACTAAGAAATGTCATATCTAACTAACAATAACATAGACTAACACAACTAGCTATCTAACTTATACAAGATACCACTATCTAACTTCTAAGATACATCTAACCTCTACATAGATTCTAACATAACCACTAACATACTAGCATATCCATACATACAATATCTAAATTCTCTCCACTCCAACACTAACACACACACAAACACATATACCAAATCTACCCCCTCTCTTCTAACACACCCACACACATCTATATACAAACACACTACCACTCAACCAAAACACAAATCACTCAATAAATCACACTAGCCTCAAGTCAAATAGGATGGCATGATCCTCCCAACTCTCTCACCTTCATAACACACACACTACACTATCATCTATACAACATCAAACATACACTAGCACATATCCTCTATCAATCTCACTTCTCTCTCCTAACCACACACATCCTTATCTCATTCAAACACACACACTATACTAACATATATTACCTAACAATAATATATATATGTACTATATAATACATATTCTTGACAACCTATGATACCTACATTCACTTGATATCCATACTACATAGGCTCATAGGATACACAAAATGTCCATATCATATAGTCAGTTTTATACTTAAAACCAATACTGTACCTATTAGATATATTTACTAAATTCTAGGATTAAATTATGTCGTAGCCCTTCGTATTAGCTTTCTGAAACTTCAAACGGATCGCATTTTTGTATCCGAAAGCTCCCGGAATCGCAAAAACACCGAAACGCGTTCGTCTTTCGGACAGCTGACACTCAAACAGTTTTACAGAAAGTTCTAGAATGATTTTGGCCCATTAATATATATATATATATATATATATATATATATATATATATATATATATATATATATATTTGGAAAGCTAATTTCGATACGGCTCTTTAAAAAAAGGAAGATTAATCGGAGTCTTGAGCTAGGACTTATGGCATTTCTAAGTTGCTCTGGCTACTAAAAACGTGGATAAAAATTATGACAAATTTGGATTATTTTGGACAAAAGAAACACATACTAACTATATTATCTAGGATACTAACTAGATTATCTAACTCACTAACTTAACACTAACACACCCACACTCTATCACATACACACAAGACACATATCAATATATATATACAAAAACCCCAAATCAGTCCACATCCATAAATATAACAATATTTGATATTTTTACATAAAAATAGGGCTTGTAGGCCATAATACATAAATTCAAACATTGGTATCCAAATGAGAACAAACCTAAACATCCTAACCATGGTTAATCTACTCTCTAACACGTGAAAATCTAAAATTAGAAGACAAATAAGCCTATGGGGCAAAAACACAAACACATGGTGTGCCCCCTTTGGAATCTCTCCATGGGGGACACTAAATCTATCCTAAACTTCTAAAGAGGACTCAAAAGAGCCTCTAAAATATTCCTAATGGTGTTTCATGCATGGGGGTGGTTCCTATGGGTTTAAAATTAATAAATGTGCAAGGAAAAGATGAAATAAAGAAGGTTTAGAAAGAGAGAGAGAGATACCTATTAGGAGTTGATTCCCAATGAACACCCAAAGGACACGAATCTGACACGGACTCTTCTAGCAAATGGACACCCCCTCCTTGCTCTTGGCTCCACAATCCTTGTAGCTCCTTGTCCTTGCAAGAATGAAAGAATTTGGTGGAGAAAAGAAAAGATTTGATAGATGAATCAATGGGATTTGCTCTCAAGATTAGGAAGAACACTAAAATGGGAATGGAGGCTACTTTGCAAATGAAAAGGAGATGGAACCCTCTCTTGGCTGCAATAAGGGTTAGGTTTGGGCCAATAGAAAATATCTAATATGCCCTTAATAGGTCCCCTTTGGTTTAATCTAAGTCATATAAAGGTTTGGGGTCAAAAGGGTTAAGTTTCTAATCTCTAAATAACTAAACTTGTTATGTGGGTTTAGTCTAAATGTACTAGCCTAATGAAATGCGTTAGTGGTCCATGCCTAACTAATCTTTGGATTTCGACTAGAGTCTAAACTATCCGGGTCACTAACACAAGTCAAAACTAGACGAAACTCAAACTCGGCTAAACTAATCTCCAAAATACAATATTAATAAATAAATATTCACAAAAATATTAGAATATAAAAAATGACAAATTTACCCTTATTTTTGAAAACATGCATTTACATGTTCCGTCATATTCATGTCACAACTGTTCTCTTCGCAATGAAGTCATCCTTTATGATTCTCGTACATGTACGCACGCTTTGACACAATTTATCTCTATTTTTCGAGTCATACATGCGATGCACATCTCGATACCCCAATTTAGTATTTTTATGTTCTATGCCTTAGTGTTCACGATGTATATTCCTTCCCTCCGACTTGTGCACTGAGGCACGCCTCGATAGGGCATTCAATGTTCTATAGCTCGTGCTCTAAATCACTTAGTCACTTACAGTTCTTACTTACCATATAGATATTTCCAGTTTACAAATATCTCTCTTATCTTTTATGTATATTTCTTACAGCGTTTCATGTATCTTACTCTATTGTTGTTTTACATTTTCTGTCATGATATGAACTGTTTGAGCTCGTTCCTGTCGTGACTGGACCTATTGAAAATATTACAGATGATACTGAGGAGTTCTACCCTACTTATTACGAAGCAGGCCTAGATGACACTTGTGAGTTGGACCCACAGGAGGATCCAACTCTAGCTGAGGACATCATCCCTATAGCCTAGGCTAGATAGCTAGGTGGTTTATCTTATTTCATTATGTCATTTGTGTTTAACTTTCTGAGTTGTATTATTTCTGGATGTTGAGATGTTAGTGTCGTTTAGACATTTAGACTTATTTCCTTTTGTTTGTATTCTCTTTTGAGATTTCATATCTATCTTATCATACTATTTCTATCTTAGAATTTTGAATGAGTTGTACCTTCTGTATTGTCCTCCGATTAGAGAGAATATTTTGTACAGGTACATTTATATAGTGTTAGATATATGTGACCTAGGACAACATTCTATCGTCGATACTGCGACTTAGGGCACGAATGACTTGTGCACTGAGACACTCGTCGATACAGTTATCCCATGTTCTTATGGCTTACGCGCCAAGGCGCTCGCCATTGCTGTGTTTCGATATTCAATAGGGACTCGTACATTTGATGCACGTTTTATTTCAATTATTCTATATAGTATTCGACATGCACTACATTCATCTTTCGATCGAGCCACGCCCATGGTCTCGATTGGTTAACTTAGCATACAACGATACATTTTACTTAGGTGTGAAGGAGTAGGAAAGAAGGGTCAAAGTCCTCCCACATTAAGCCGATACGCCTTGTCGTTTTACCGAGCCGATGTGGCTCGATTTCATAACTTTGTTTGTACGGCCAACTCTTCTGACCTAGCCATTCGAGCAATTCATGCTTTGTTGAATTATCCGACCGATTTGGCTTACCGTGCCTATGCCTCAGTCCGTTGCGAGGCGATGATTTGGTTTTGCGGACACCATTGCAAATAAGGCAAAATATTGACCTCTTATATTTCAGCGTAAAAGTATAGCCTGCACACGAAACCAACTAAAATTAATATTCATTCAAATTGGACTTATGTGTTGTATCGATTCGATTTCTTAGAATATTCGAACTGACTTAATGCTTTCGCGATGGCCAACTTAACACTTGTATCGATCTTACTCGATACATTCCTCGGGTCAACGTAACTCTTGTATCAATTTGTATCGATACTTAATCGGGTCAACACAACTCTTCGAGTCAACGACTCAGCATAATGCACTGTGCGGAGCGAGGCATTAAATAATATACCACTCAAAACAAGGTTCGTCCTCGAACCGAAACCAAAACTCAATTTAAGTGTTTCTTTAGATCGTTTCATAATCTCGTCCCACTTGTAATAACCCGATCCGCCTTAGCGGAACGCCGATTCAAACGGCAAGTGCAATGACTCAAACGAGCCGTCGACCCGAAGAGTTGCATCGAACCGATGAAGAATCGATGCAAGGCTTACATTGGCCCGTCAAAGATGAATCCAGACTTAGACTTTCAAAGGCGCGCTCGGAGTATCGCTCGGCCGATGCGAACATCGCTAAGGTGGGTGGCTCCGATGAACCCGTCTTTGCTTAGCCTAGACACATAACAATACAGACACTATTGCTAGAATCGCTAGACGATAACACCGTGCATGCTAATAAATGACTCAACGCACCTAGCTAAAGGAATAATCCCATCTTGTATGCTCGTATAGAATATGAAAAAGAACATAGAAAATGTGAGAACTCTCGCACCGCACTCCGTGCTCGTGCTAGGCACAAGCTTACATTCAAGTTCCCTATGCGTTCAACAATAAAACAATGAATGGTTTACAACAATGAAACATGAAGACCATCGACATAGTCGTTCCGAGTAGAGTATAGCAACATTGAAAGACTTCGGGACCGATGGGTCGCCAAGGCGACTCCCGCACGGGGAGTTGCATAATGTATAAATGAAAGAATGAACGAATAAATGAATGAATGAATCAATGGATGAATGAAAGAATACGTGAATAAATAAATGAACAAACAAGTGGAAGAAAGAAATGAAAGAATGAATAAAAGATAAAAAAGAAAAGAATGGTTAGCGATAGGTATGACGGGGATGTGCAACGGGGCTCGCTACCCGCGTTGCACAGACGCCGCCGCCAACCTGGTTGTCACGACCCGCTCCCGAATAATCGGATACGAGTCGGACACGCCCAGCCTTCGTCGATGGACACGACGAAGTAAGCTGTTCAATACTAAGGAAAACTCCAAGTCACAATGTAATATAAACAACACAACTTTTATAACGTTCCCAGAAAATCACCAATATCCATCAAGTCTTTTAGTACAAAATTAGCCGGAGACAAATCCGGTCAAATGAAATAAATATACAATAATGAAATTCAAAATATAATCTCCAGAAATAAAGTAAAATGAAAGCTGCAATATCCTGATGCCGTCATAAGCTCCATGTAATCTTCCACTCACCTGTAATGTATCCTGTCAGGAAAATAGCAAAGTACAACCCTGACAAGACAATATACAATGTAATCTGTAATACAGGGTACAAGGTGAAACCAGAATACCAAAAATGGAAATAAAACTGCGGTACCAGAAATAAAATATAAAACTGCAGGCAATGGACGACAATTAATATGCTAGACAATGAACACGGCTATCAATGTACAAGGCAATGAATCACGACAATCAATACAAGTGTGACAATTTAAAATATTAAACTAATGTGTGATCGGCTTAGGAGCACAATCAATCAATGAGGCAATGAGTCAATTCTACAAGGTCCGGCTTCATCGTACGTGAAGTGTACGATTAGGCTATCCACAATTTCCTATGTTGGGTATGGTCACACAAAAGCTAATATTTCTCCCAATCCCCGCAATAAACAATGACTCACAAGCAATGAACAATGGTACAAGGCAATCGTGTGTATCTCGTGTCCGATATGAGAACATGGCACAGGAATATAAGACAGAAAAATAAAGTACAAGTCGAGTCAGTGTACTTGTCTCGGTTTGGTTGAACAAAAATGGTACTGCATGGTTGTAGATCACCTGGTAATATTTTGTACAATTTATTTAGGTTTGAAATAAAGGTATTAGCCAACTATATCACAAACTATATACATAAACTAGTTTGCCAATATATACTAGCTAACCATTTTTAGAAAGATATTAGATTTTTATTAAATGTTAGTAAGTAATATTCTAAATAACAATGGTAAATATGTATAGGTAGAACATGAGTAAATATCTGTATAAAAATTCACTACTTTTTTCTAGTTTAATCAAAATACTACATATATAGTAATTGGCTAATTGATACATAGAATTTAAATCTAATAAAATAATACCAATATTTAATTAAACATCATTTGAAAATATTATTTGAAAAATAATATTTAGTTTGAAGTACTTACAAAGGTTTTTCCTTAACAATTTGCTAATTAATATGTAATATTTACTAACATTGGTTAATGACATTATTATTATTTTAGAAAATATTAGTCTAAAGATAATTTCTATCCTCTAGCCAAAATAATTTATTTAAACAATACTTACTAACTAAACATTTACAAAACTTGGTATTAAGATTTTAGCAAAATAATTTATAGCAACCTATATATTTTTAGGCAAAACATTTACCAAAATATTTGCTATAGAAATATTACCAATAGTATTACTACGATAATACCAACTAAGATAATTAATTATACTAGTTAGCTATTAATAGCAATAGTAATAATTTATAACAGTACAAGAAGATCAGTCAAACCCAAATAAACTACTGCTGCTGAAATAATTCTTCAAGCCCAACTGAACCAGCTAAAGACCAAACCCATAACAGCTAACCCTAACCTACAATTCTCGAAAGGCCATTAAGATTGACCCTGACTCTTCAGTTTCCCAAGGGTTAAAAGGCTGACACATCATTGAAAAGGAAAGAAAACAAATTATAGAGTTTCTCTCTACTAGCACTCACAGCTAACTCCTAAAGAACCGAGCCCATTCCTCTATTTCTCAATGGTAAGGAGAAATCTAAGAAGCACTTCCTTCTCTCTCTTCAATCATTCATTGCTCCACCCAAAAAAGCAAACTAATAATTCCTCTCAGCCGAATAAAATAAATCCCACTCCATTCCCATGTCTTCTTCCTAACAATTAATTTCCACGCCACTGACAGAAACCACCTGCTCCCTATTCATTCATTCTCTCCCTCCATTAATACTACTCTTCTTCACTTTACTTTTATTTCTTACTACCACAGCTACTCACCAGAAGAAAACCCATCATCATCATTATCTTCCTTAATTCTAACTCTCTCTCACTCACAATTCTTCCACAGCCGAAACTCAAAAGCAAGCCTTAATATTAAAATCCTCCTCTCTCTCTTCACTACACTTATTCCTCAGCCAACCATTCTCAATTCTCTTCCTCACCTACTCAACACTCCATCTCTCCCTTCATTCTTCTCCTCCTACTTCTCACAGTACACAAAATAATCCCATTCCTTCCATATTTCATTTCTACTCGGCCTCCTACACTTCTTCTTCCTAAATCCTTACAGCCGGAACCTAAATCCTAAAGTTAAGTCTGCAAAAACTAATCAAGAAGAGAGATCAAGAAGAAAGTGATAAAGAAGCTCACCTGGTGGAGATCCGGCGGTCGACGGTGGCGGATCTGGTGTTTGTGAGGCGGGATCCGGCGGCTCTATTCCAGGCGGCTCCTGGCGGCAAGGATCCCGGCGACGACGGGGTTGGAAGGAGGCACGGATCCATAGATCCGAGGCGGCAAGGCCGACCACGGCGAATCGGCTCCGGTCAGTGGCAGATCGAGGCTTCGGTCGGCTCGACGTGGCTTCCGAGGCGCTGGCATGGTCTCGGAGAGGCAATCGGAACTCGAGAGCGCACAATAGTCGAGGCGACTCCGGCTTCGAGCTCCGAGATTTGGCGGTGGTCGAGCTCTTCCGGCGGCTCTCGACATTGTCAAAGTAGATCCGGCGGCCTCGACCGGAATGGCGGGTCGTCGGCCTCGGCTCTCCACCGGCGGACCTCGATCTGGGGTGGAACGACTTCGAGCTCACGAGGTGCTATCCAGCTCGATCTCTGGTGACTGTCGACGGAGTCAGCTTCGAACTCCGTGGCGTCAAGACTCATGGCGGAGAATGATGATCCAACGATCTCCGGTGAGCGGTGGTGTACGGCCGACGGTCGGCTGGGGGCTCGCTAGAACAGTTGCAGCACAGGGAACAGTGTGATGTGGACTGATGTGATGTGTCAGTGAATTGTGTGTGAAAAACTGTACAAATAAAATAGTATTTATAATAAAGTATTTGAGTGGCAGTGCTATAATTTAATATAGATCTGGGGGCAAGGAATAATATCTGTAACTAATTCCTAACAGAATTAATAAGTGATCAACTAATTATATCAATTAGTTAATAACTAACTTAACCAATTAATTAATGACTAACTAATAATAAATGGAATTAGTCTACACTGTTCCTAAGTTCTTCTTAATAGCTAATAGCTACAAGTTACCAATATGCATCTACTAAAAATATCATATCAGTATAGTAAGGCAACATTAACAATATTTAAATAAATATCAACTAAATTAATAGAATTTACAACATAAGGCCTAATTTTCTTTAAGGGATAAATAAATAAGTTTTCTTCAAAAATAGTTTTTATTATCCAAGTCTTGCATATGGAAACAATTATTACACAAACAATTAGAATTTTTAGAAAAATTCTTTAAATCCACAAATTCGATTTAGGAAGTTACAAATCTACCCCCCTTACAAAAATTTCGTCCTCGAAATTTCAAATGACATAATAAACACAATTAGATTGACAAAACTTAAAAATGATAAATAAATAAATAAAATTTATTTAAACATAGGATTCGCATAAATAGAAGTAAAATCACGATTTTCAAAAAAATGGTCAAAAATTTATATTCAAGCATGATAAATGTAAAAATAATAATTTACGCATATTAAAATAGTACAAAAATGACATAGTCATAAAATTATGATCTAAATTTAATAAAATCGGTTGGAATACTAGCATGGCTATGCCTAAAGTTATAAACACGATTAAAATGATCAAAATTATCTAAGCTAGAATATGCTAACTACAGAAATGATACATTTACGAACAAGGAATCAAAATATGGGACCATTAGCAAAATATATGCAATACACTAAATTAAACCATGAGAGAAAAAAAATGGACTAACATATATTAAAGAAAGGTCCTGATAAATCAAGAGTAAAATAGAACCAACTGCAGTGATTCACATCAGATCAATATCAATTTTTTTTTAAAGTCAATGGCGATAAGAGATCAAACATGGTATATAACGCGGATATAATCTCAATAGTATCCGAAAACTATACATATTCGAAATCATTTTACCTAGAGTTCCTGCCTAGCCAGTGTAGTGTACATCTGACTGCAGTGAACCTTTGGCTCAATGATTCAAATAATAATAAATTTCCGAATATTTCTATCAACTTATCCATGTTATCGGAACAACTCAAGAATTTTAAAATTTTATGATTTAGGACATAGTCTCAATAGTCTCTGAGAACCCATGAATACCTGAAATTATTTTGACTTAAAGCTTCTGTCCCGCCAGTGCGCAGCTGGCAGCAGTGAACCCGGTCTCCATAATCCAAGTAAATGACTGCAATGCGCATCTGCCACGCCGTAGTAGGTCGTCGAATACTCTTTCAACTTTGTCTATAAAATTTAAAGGAGTTTATGAGAATTCAAATAAGTTCTAAAAGTCATAATCATGACGAAAAATGATGTAAGTATCTGCTTTTTAGAAAATAATAAGTTTTATAAGAAACAAACAGTAAAACAAAAATCTTGAATTAAAAACAAAGTCCTGAATAAAAATAAGAAAATTTTAGAAAAATTTCACATGCTAAGAGAAAATCTAAAGACATATTAAATATTAGCAATCAAACAGTTATACCAGCAAATGCATATATCAAATAACCTCAGAAGTTTCAAATGTAGGAAAATTGATAAACTAGGTGTTGCGTGTCTAAACCACCCTGCAAAACAGAAAATTGATTAGATAGGCCTAACTATAAGATAATAAACAATTTTTGTAAAACCATACACATAACTATTCCCCACGGATCCTATGCTGTGATGGGTTTTCCTTAGTTCCGCTGGTCCTCCAATGACACTTTATTGCCTAAGTGTCATTAGGATACACCTGCATGGGTCACCACTAAAAATATGTCACAACCCGCTCCCGAATAATCGGATACGAGTCGGACACGCCCAGCCTTCGTCGATGGACACGACGAAGTAAGTTGTTCAATACTAAGGAAAACTTCAAGTCACAATGTAATATAAACAACACAGCTTTTATAACGTTCCCAGAAAATTACCAATATCCATCAAGTCTTTTAGTACAAAATCAGCCAGAGACAAATTCGGTCAAATGAAATAAATATACAATAATAAAATTCAAAATACAATCTCCAGAAATAAAGTAAAATGAAAGCTGCAATATCCTGATGCAATCATAAGCTCCATGTAATCTCCCACTCACCTGCAACGTATCCTGTCAGGAAAAGAGCAAAGTACAACCCTGACAAGACAATATATAATGTAATATGTAATACAGGGTACAAGGTGAAACCAGAATACTAGAAATGGAAATGAAACTGCGGTACCAGAAATGAAATGTAAAACTGCAGGCAATGGACGACAATTAATATGCTAGACAATGAACACGGCTATCAATGTACAAGGCAATGAATCACGACAATCAATGCAAGTGTGACAATTTAAAATATTAAACTAATGTGTGACCGGCTTAGGAGCACAATCAATCAACGAGGCAATGAGTCAATGAGTCAATTCTACAAGGTCCGGCTTCATCGTACGTGAAGTGTACGATTAGGCTATCCACAATTTCCTATGTTGGGTGTGGTCACACAAAAGCTAATATTTCTCCCAATCCCCGCAATAAACAATGACTCACAAGCAATGAACAATGGTACAAGACAATCGTGTGTATCTCGTGTCCGATATGAGAACATAGCACAGGAATGTAAGACAGAAAAACAAAGTACAAGTCGAGTCAGTGTACTTGCCTCGGTTTGGTTGAACGAGAATAGTACTGCATGGTTGTAGATCACCTGGTAATATTTTGTACAAGTTATTTAGGGTTTGAAATAAAGGTATTAGCCAACTATATCACTAACTATATCCATAAACTAGTTTGCCAATATATACTAGCTAACCATTTTTAGAAAGATATTAGATTTTTCTTAAATGTTAGTAAGTAATATTCTAAATAACAATGGTAAATATGTATAGGTAGAACATGAGTAAATATCTGTATAGAAATTCACTACTTTTTTCTAGTTTAATCAAAATACTACATATATAGTAATTGGCTAATTGATACATAGAATTTAAAGCTAATAAAATAATACCAATATTTAATTAAACATCATTTGAAAATATTATTTGAAAAATAATATTTAGTTTGAGGTACTTAAAAAGGTTTTTCCTTAACAATTTGCTAATTAATATGTAATATTTACTAACATTGGTTAATGACATTATTATTATTTTAGAAAATATTAGTCTAAAGATAATTTCTATCCTCTAGCCAAAATAATTTATTTAAACAATACTTACTAACTAAACATTTACAAAACTTGGAATTAAGATTTTAGCAAAATAATTTATAGCAACCTATATATTTTTAGGCAAAACATTTACCAAAATATTTGCTATAGAAATATTACCAAAAATATTACTACGATAATACCAACTAAGATAATTAATTATACTAGTTAGCTATTAATAGCAATAGTAATAATTTATAATAGTACAAGAAGATCAGTCCAACCCAAATAAACTACTGCAGCTGAAATAATTCTTCAAGCCCAACTGAACCAGCTAAAGACCAAACCCATAATAGCTAACCCTAACCTACAATTCTCGAAAGGCCATTAAGATTGACCTTGACTCTTCAGTTTTCCAAGGGTTAAAAGGCTGACACATCATTGAAAAGGAAAGAAAACAAATTATAGAGTTTCTCTCTCTACTAGCACTCACAGCTAACTCCTAAAGAACCGAGCCCATTCCTCTATTTCTCAATATTAAGGAGAAATCTAAGAAACTCTTCCTTCTCTCTCTTCAATCATTCATTGCTCCACCCAAAAAAGCAAACTAATAATTCCTCTCAGCCGAATAAAACAAATCCCACTCCATTCCCATGTCTTCTTTCTAACAATTAATTTCCACTCCACTGACAGAAACCACCTGCTCTCTATTCATTCATTCTCTCCCTCCATTAATACTACTCTTCTTCACTTCACTTTTATTTCTTACTACCACAGCTACTCACCAGAAGAAAACCCATCATCATCATTATCTTCCTTAATTCTAACTCTCTCTCACTCACAATTCTTCAACAGCCGAAACTCAAAAGCAAGCCTTAATATTAAAATCCTCCTCTCTCCCTTCACTACACTTATTCCTCAGCCAACCATTCTTAATTCTCTTCCTCACCAACTCAACACTCCATCTCTCCCTTCATTCTTCTCCTCCTACTTCTCACAGTACACAAAATAATCCCATTCCTTCCATCTTTCATTTCTACTCGACCTCCTACACTTTTTCTTCCTAAATCCTTACAGCCGAAACGTAAATCCTAAAGTTAAGTCTGCAACAACTAATCAAGAAGAGAGATCAAGAAGAAAGTGATGAAGAAGCTCACCTAGTGGAGATCCGGCGGTCAACGGTGGCGGATCTGGTGTTTGTGAGGCGGGATCCGGCGGCTCTAGTCCATGCGGCTCCTGGCGACAAGGATCCCGACGACGACGGGGTCGGAAGGAGGCGTGGATCCATAGATCCGAGGCGGCAAGGCTGACCACGGCGAGTTGGCTCCGGTCAGTGGCAGATCGAGGCTTCGGTCGGCTCGGCGTGGCTCCCGAGGCGCTGGCATGGTCTCGGAGAGGCAATCAAAACTCGAGAGTGCATAATAGTCGAGGCGACTCCGGCTTCGAGCTCCGAGATCTGGCGGTGGTCGAGCTCTTCCGGCGGCTCTCGACGTCGTCAATGTAGATCCGACGGCCTCGACCGGAATGGCGGGTCGTCAGCATCGGCTCTCCACCGGTGGACCTCGATCTGGGGTGGAACGACTTCGAGCTCACGAGGTGCTGTCCAGCTCGATCTCTGGTGACTGTCGACGGAGTCAGCTTCGAACTCTGTGGCGTCAAGACTCATGGCGGAGAATGATGATCCAACGATCTCCGGCGAGCGGTGGTGTACGGCCGACGATCGACTGGGGGCTCGCTAGAACAGTTGCAGCACAGGGAACAGTATGATGTGGACTGATGTGATGTGTCAGTGAATTGTGTGTGAAAAATTGTGCAAATAAAATAGTATTTATAATAAAGTATTTGAGTGACAGTGCTGTAATTTAATGTAGATCTGGGGACAAGGAATAATATCTGTAACTAATTCCTAACAGACTAACATAATTAATAAGTGATCAACTAATTATATCAATTAGTTAATAACTAACTTAACCAATTAATTAATGACTAACTAATAATAAATGGAATTAGTCTACACTGTTCCTAAGTTCTTCTTAATAGCTAATAGCTACAAGTTACCAATATGCATGTACTAAAAATATTGTATCGGTATAGTAAGGCAACATTAACAATATTTAAATAAATATCAACTAAATTAATAGAATTTACAACATAAGGCCTAATTTTCTTTAAGGGATAAATAAATAAGTTTTCTTCAAAAATAGTTTTTATTATCCAAGTCTTGTATATGGAAACAATTATTACACAAACAATTAGAATTTTTAGGAAAATTCTTTAAATCCATAAATTCGATTTAGGGAGTTACACTGGTCGATAACGCTTTATGGCTCACAGACAGCCTATGGCTCACAGACAGCCGTTAAGTTAAAATGATAAAATAATACGAAATGGTCGTGGACGGACTCGTGCACGAGTGAAAGGATTCCAAGGCAACGAATGACGATGTCGTGGCCGGCCTAAGCGGAATCATGGCCTACGGGCGGACATGTGTTCGGGCTTGGGCACATAACCAAACGTAGGGTCGGTACTTCAATAGTCTATCAAGGTGTACCAGCCATCACGCTTGATAGATGAGAATACCATAAGAAAATGTCCAAATGGCTGACATGCCAGCGACCGGTGCATATAGATTAAGTGAGCTTTGCTGGTGGCAATCTACGTGCAAGTCCTTGCATTGAAACAAAGTAGTCTAAGTTAACTAAATGAAGTGCCTTCTGAACAGGCTTGAAATGTAACATACCAAAGGATAAAGAGTACTTCATGAAATTGAGTTAGAAAACACGCCTACGTCGTGCTAGGACCTGAGGCAAGGATGCGCCCTCGATACTGAATGTTTATGAGAATCACGCTAAGCTATTACATATGAATTGTTGACTAACTTGGTTTAGTTTGGACAGGGAAGGCCGGACGGTAAGTATGGGTAAGTCGTGCATGTATTTCCATGCAAACACTTGAATTCAACAACACGAGATAGGTTATGAAATATGCCATAAAACTGATCCTAAGGCAAGATTAGAAAGACAATGAATGATAGACGGTGCACAAAAGTAAATAGAACGTGCTTGGTAATGATAGCATTGTGGGCGAGCTAGCCTCCCCACCAGTGCATAACAATGTACTGATAACCCCACAGTTTGCTTGCAGGATGTAGGAGATGTCATCGGGTGCGGAGCTTCCCTCGAACGTGCTAAGGCGCGGAGCTATCTCTGGAGCCTTGGAGCATTGCAAGGAGCTGAAGCACCATATACAGGACATAATGTATCGGAACATCGCCATGAATTATTCCATCTTATAAGCCACTTGGCATGTCTTTTATGTTTCAAAGAGAGAGGGCTTGAGAGACTTGTAAACTCGGCCTAGCGCCACTTGTAAACTTCTTAAAAATCAATAAAGAGTTTGAATTCGCTTCAACTTGTGTTCATTTACTTTCCGCTGTAAATGGGACACTCTGTGCGACTCTGTAGCCTAGCTCAAATCGGCCGTTTCTGGACTTAGCCTTGCACGAGCGCAACCTAGGCCCGTGCGGTATCACGCCTTAGCGAGGACGATCGCTCCTATGGGAGCGGGGCGTAACAGATTGGTATCAGAGCACGGCTTTACGTCCTTGGACTTCATTTCGATTCTCTCAGTTTTGAAAGCTCGCTTGGAAACAAAGAAGTATACGCTCTCTCTCATTGTGCCTTGGGATGTTCCATACAATAAGTCTAATATTTTCAAAAGCTCGTACGAGTACTCGATTGAACGGGATCGATAGACGAAGGCCTTTGTGCCAAACCGCGATGGATTTGAGTTGGAAGAAACCAAAATGCTAAAAGTTAGCAAACGCGAGGCGTGCTTGAATAACCTTATGCTGACAATAGCGAACGAGTACACACGACCAAAGTATAGTTTGAACGGGATGGTTATGCTCGCAGCCTTTTGGCTATGTTGTGCGGAGTATCGCGTACTTAGACCTTCTGGTGCGAACGAGTTTGCTAGCGAGATCGACTATCGCTCGGACGAGAATAAGTAAGACTTAGAACGTATGTTGATAGAGGCGTCACTTGACCAACGCTAAAGCGAACACAGGAAAATAGTTCTTAGACTTTGAGGAACGGGCGAACGCGTGATTGAACATATCGATTGGGAATCGAATGATCTTTTGAGGATTTGTAGAATGACTTGACTCCGAGTGGTGTATGTGATAGCCTCGAAGAAGAATAAGAGTGAATGTCAACGACCAGTCAAGCGGCTCGAACCCTGAGTGGTGTATGGACGTTATAGAAATTGTTCGAGCGAGACTAAAAGATTTACGAATAGAACTAGTATGTCGGCAAGCGATGATATCGCACAAAGCCTTAGAACGAATAACACTTAGTTGGTTGAGACTTTGAGAGTCTCAAACGAGATATTGTTCGAACGAAATATGAATATGTAGTGCAAGTACAAAATAAGTTGAATGAGAGTCGGAATGATAAAACGAATGGAGGTCTTGGTCGAGGAAACATAGAAGATCGTGCATACGATTTTGAATTTAGTCAAAGGGATTGAAACTTGAGTTAAGGTGAAATACCATGGACGAGATCGAAGATAGTACGATCGGAAGATAGCGTGCATAGGAAACGTTGATTTGGAGATACGAGAATGACTATGGATTTGGAATAGACGTTGCTCAAAAACTTGAGCTAGCATGAGATAATACAAATTGAGGAATTAAGTTGCACGACTCGGAATTCGTTGCAGAAGGAAGATCGTCAGGTTATGTACATCATCGATGGTATTGAGACGTATCAAAGATCGATGTACGATAACTCGGGGGTAATCTGATTCGATGAATGATGATCGTGTTAGAAGTTATTATTTCAAGGGATGCTATGTTGGAAAATTTGGATAAAAATGAATGTTTGGTATGAAGAAGGGAAGTGACTTAATTGTTCGATGATAACCACAATGACAATGATCTTGTCTTGTGCGAGCGCAACTACAGCCTCGCACATGCGTCACGTCGAATTTGGAATGATCGTTCCGCGTGAGCGTTGGCATGGTGATTCATGTCCAGCGGGAATGATCAAACTCAGAATATCATGACATGGCAATTTCGATTGTTTTGACTTATGGTTTGAAGCAAAGGCGAATTGGAGGATTGATCGGACTTATGATGGACGACGAAGTAAAGTTAAGGATTGAGTAGGCCCAATCTGTGTATCGAAAATGAGTAAGTCTAGACGCAACGCAAGAGTTACGTCCCGATGAGAACGATTACTCCGTGGGAACGTTGACATGGTGATTCATGTCCGCCATGGATAATCAGACTTGCGTGAGATTGGGGCACGATATATTGCAAGTCTAGACAACCTTGTGATCGACTACGTGAATTGGATAGGATGGATAGGTGAATTGTATCAAACATGCTTGAAGAGATAGACTACAATAATTGCTAGTGTGAGCGCACGATATTGACATGTCAAGGATTTGATTGAGGACAACCTATCGTAGGATGACTTTCCTAAAACGAGCTCGAACTTGGAACGGGGAATGTGTTGATGCGAATAGGACGAACGTTGCTTGATGTTTAGAAATTTGAGTGGAGCGAACTTGGGTAGAAACTCCCGTATGAACGAACAAAATGGTTTGACCATAGGATTTGGGGCGAGCGTCGTGCAACGACCTTGCACGATAAGCCACGGACTTGACTTGTAACTATGACCTAGTAGGATGACCTAGCGGATAGGCGGACGACCCTATGTCGAGTGATTGAACCTGTATAGTTTACGGTATCATCTGGACGGACGATAGACTTGGTGCAACAAGACTTAGAGTAGGACGTGGGACTAGGGGTGTGCGTGAACGACGGCGAGATTGGCCCTAAACAAGTGAATGATATGAAATCGATATTGTGCAAGTAAAGTTGGTATAACGAATTGAATCATTGGTTGGAAGGCATACTCGATGATAGTGCAATACTTGGTCTTAAATCGGATGGAAATTACTTAGACTTGGTCGACTCCGCTAAGAAGAAATCATACTGATTTCGTGGACAAGAATGCTTGAGGGGAGAATCGGGTCATCTCGATGACCGAGATAAACGATAGTGAGATGCACACGAGTTCGGTTTTAAATCGAAGTTAGCAAAACGATCGACAAATTGAAACTATCACGAGTAGCTTGTCCGACTTCGCTAATCGCTAAGCTTGGTTGAAATATACGTATTCGGGGGACGCCTTGAATACGTGCACGATCCAAACTCAGCGATATGATGAACTCGAATGCAGCTGCAAGTAGGTGTTGAGATGCGCATGAACGAATGAGTGAGTTTGTCTCAGTTTACGACTCTCGAGTTTGATTAATTACAACGCACCTCGTGCGACCATTACAGTCCCATGACACGACAAAATAGCAACCAAGTCGAAGAAATACGACGATTGAATAAGTACCATCAAGTCTAAAATGAATGGACAGTCATTCAATAAAATTCACCAAACGCATGCAACATAAAACTTGGAAGGATAACCGAGCATAGTTCGATGCCATCGAGCGATAAAGCCATTCGATAGAAATTATCTAAGATACGCACACGACATGAGTTAGGGAACAATAGGATGACATGCACTCAGGAAGTCTCGAGGATGAGACTTGTTTTGAGTGGTGTATTATGTAATGACCCGCTCCGCCTTAGCGGAACGCCGATACAAACGTCAAGTACAACGACTCAAACGAGCCGTCGACCCGAAGAGTTGCATCGACCTGATAAAGAATCGATGCAAGGCTTACATTGGCCCGTCAAAGATGAATCCAGACTTAGACTTTCAAAGGCGCGGTCGGAGTATCGCTCGGCCGATGAGAACATCGCTAAGGTGGGTGGCTCCGATGAACCCGTCTTTGCTTAGCCTAGACACATAACAATACGGACACTATTGCTAGAATCGCTAAGCGATAACACCGTGCATGCTAATAAATGACTCAACGCACCTAGCTAAGGAAATAATCCCATCTTGTATGCTCCTATAGAATATGAAAAAGAACATGGAAAATGTGAGAACTCTCACACCGCACTCCGTGCTCGTGCTAAGGCACAAGCTTACATTCAAGTTCCCTATGCGTTCAACAATGAAACAATGAATGGTTTACAACAATAAAACGGGAAGACTATCGACATAGTCGTTCCGAGTAGAGTATAGCAACATTGAAAGACTTCGGGACCGATGGGTCGCCAAGGCGACTCCCGTACGGGGAGTTGCATAATGTATAAATGAAAGAATGAACGAATAAATGAATGAATGAATCAATGGATGAATGAAAGAATACGTGAATAAATCAATGAACAAATATGTCACGACCCGTTACCCCAATTGTTGGGCCGGGCCGAGCCATGTCCAGCCTACGCTTGATTAAAGCGTAGTAAGCTGTTCTAAGAATAGACAATAAAGGGTCTAAGCTGCTAACAGTTCTAATATCATATTTAAAGTTTATCACAACACAGCATCTATAAGCGAAGGTAAACAAGTACAGACTTAATAATACATATCCAAAGTATCTAACTGGAGACAAAGTCCAGTATCCAAATATAAGTACAGACCAAAATCTAAGTCTCAAAACACATGAAAATAACTAAGCAAGGTTCCCCGCTGGGGCCTCTTCTGGAGCTAAGGCCAGGTCCTCAAAATCAGTGCCATAAAATATAACACATAGCATTTCCTTCTCGAAAAGTGAACCTACAACGTTATCCTGTCAGGACGGGAGCAAGTACAAGCTCTACAACTAAAGTACTGAACATATAATGAAAGAGATGTACAACAAGAAACATGGTGTGATAAGTCTATAAAACAGAAAATACTAAAAATATGGCCTCATGGTACAACTGGGATCACAATATCATAGTAACACAGGAAATATGGCATATCTGGAATCATGGTAAATCTCATAATCTATCATGGCAAGGATACATATGTCATAGAGACAGATGTATATGTAATGTTTAAAACTGTAGCAGGTACGTGATCGGTCAATAGATGTACAATGTGCTGGAGGCACATAATGAAATGTACTTCCGTACAAGTGTAAAGGCGATAGATGTACATACGCACAAATCCGCTTTGAGAGTTCCTACGGCGCAGAAATCATATAAAATGAATCTTTTGCTCGGTAAATACATACGGAGAGGGGGGTCGTGATCACGTACTCAACTGTCAGTTTTCCCATAACCCATATTCTAACATGTAAGAGATACGAGAACAGTAAAGACATGTGGGAGATACTGGGAGTAATATAAGCATGGCCGGTACTGGAAACAGTATGAAACATGTGAATACTCCGAGTAGTATAAAGCATAGTGAAACATGTACTGAGAACCAGTAAGAAGCATGTGAAGATATATGAACTGTCCTAAGCATGGCAGGTACTGAAAGTAATACAACATGTGAAGATATAACTTGCGACCTCAATGATCAGTATTTTAACAGGGTTAATACATGTTCTAGCATTAAAAGATAATAAATGAGTCTGTAGATGTACTTGCCTCGAGCAAAGCAAAAATACTAGTACGAAGATATAGATGTCCGGTGTCCTGTCAATAATGATATACAAACTCAGTTCTAAGCTATGTTCAAGATTACACTAGTGGTGTGACACGACTCCTAACTGGATACTAGCTAAGTGGGGACCTAGCATAAAAGTCTAATGTGGAGTGCCACTATATCCAAACTAATTTCCTAGAGTCTTTACACTAGTGTAAGGGGTGATCCAACACTACAATAACTCAAAACAACACAAAATATTGCAAGTCATAATTATTCAATAATTAAATCAAACTATACACTAAGTTCCAATAATTTTTGAGATAGACAAAAAGCTCAATTATATATAAAATAAAGTACCAAAATGATCCTTATTAATTATAAAAATTTATACTAATTTTTCTGGAATTTATAAACCTTCATAAATATTTATTAAAAATCAGCAAGCATAAATATACTAAAAATGAGTTCTGTTTTCCGATTTTTATAAAATACCAAAAGTACTTATTAAATACTGGAAAAATTATAATAAATTATCTAAATTAACATAGTATTTAAATACAATTTTCTCCAAATTTTTACAGCAATTAAAATATATATAAAAATTCAAAAACAGAAAGTAACAATATTTGGAAAAATAATTAATTATAATTTAAGGATAATACATAATCAAAATCTACAGATGTTGTCGGATGATAAAATAAATATCACCAACATGTCCAGAACGGTCAAATTAGCTAGGATAGCCTACCCATAAGTCCAATTTAGATACAGGGGCAAAACGGTAATTTTGGGCCAAAATGATGTCCGCCGTTGGACACACTTTGCACCGAAAAACGTGTCGGGATAGAAGTCTACAAAACCTAGCAAATTATATGTCCACGAATCCAGAATGATGATACGAACCCAACGGTATGTCCGAAATAGGATTTCGATGTGCCGATCTCAAAATGATACGTCGACGCGACACTTGGTATCCGGTTTGCACGGAAATGCGTGCCGGAGCAAATGTCTTCAAAACTTAGCAAATTAAATGTCAACGAGTCCAGAATGACGATACGAACTCAACGGTATATCCGAAACTGGATTCCGATGAGACGATCTCAAAGTGACCCGTTGACTCGAAAAGTGGGATCCGCTTTGCACCGAAATGCGTGCCAGGGCCCACGTTCTCCAAATCAAGCAAACTTTATATGAAAACAAGCCAGAACGACGCCACGAGTCTACTGGTGGTGTCAGAAATTGAATCCGGAGTCCCGGGTTCAAAAATGGAATTTAACAAATGCAAATTAAAGAATTCGGACGGCCAACTTTGGCGTCGAATTCGACCGACCAAACGTGCTTATAATGAAACGAAACCTAAAGGAGGCAGGAAGAGGGTTATACCAGATGTGCACCGGAACTGACGGCGCATAAAGCGGAGCTGCGATAACGAAGATACGAACCCGCGAAGTTCGCGTCACAAAACTGTCCAAAAACAGTTCAATTTAAAACGTCAACTTGGTGGTCAGTTTTGAGGTATCAAACGACGAAATTAACGGACGAAAATTTAAGGGAGTGAAGTGCTATATACCAAGATTGCGATGGAGCAAAAAGTTTGCCGATCCAACGGCCGTGCGCGCCGACGGGATTTCGACGTAAACGCACGAATAGCCCATACGTCGCGCCGGGGAGGAAGGTGACGGCCAGGGGGTGGTCGTCGGGGGCTCGCGCGCCGGTAGGGGGGGCATCGGTGGCCGGTGGCCGGCTACGTAGTAGCGTAGGGCCACGCAGCAACGTACGTTTGCACGCGTGCATGCGCGTGCAACTGCTGCCGCGGCTGCTGCTCTGCTGTGCTCCGCTGGCCTGGCGTGGTGGCGCAACCAGGGGCACGGCGATGGGCGGCACGCGGTGGTTAGGTGTGAAGACGATGGTGATGGTGTGGTATTCATGGTGGTGGAAAGGTGGTGATGGTGTTTATGATGGTGATGATGATGGTGAAGATGATGGAGAGAAGGATGATGGTGGTGGCTGTGTCGACCAGGGAGGAGGAGGTGAAGTCGGGGAGTAGCTCAGCCATGGGTCGGCCAAGTAGTGGCTGTCGGCCAAGGGTTGCGTGGGAGTGGTGTGTGTGGGGTTTGTTTGGAGAGGAAGAGAGAGAGAGGGGTATGTATGTATGAGTGTAAAATAGAGAGAGTGAGTAAGATATTATAGAAAGAGAGATGGGGGGAGTGTCGGTCCAAAAGGGGGGGTTGCTGTGAGCTGTAAAGGAGGGGTGGGGGTGAGTTGGTGTTTTAAATGGGAGTGAGAGAGAAGTATGTATATATATATGTATAGGTATATATATATATAAAGAGAGATAGAGAGAAATAGTATAGAGAGAGGGGGGATGTTCGGCTGGCTGGCATGGTGATGGGGGAGGGTTTGAGGTGGTGTATAGTGAAGAGAGAGAAATGGAGGTATTTATTTATTTATATATATATATATATATATATATATATATATGTATATATATATATATAAGAAATAAAAATGAGATATTTGTAAAAATAGAGAGAGAAAGAGATATTTTCCAAATAGGAAAAATAGAAAAATTATGTGGGGTATTTGGACAGTCATGGGAGAACAACGTGGAGCTTGGGTTCGGGTTCGATCGTACCGGGTCGGGTCAAAATCGAACCGGGTGCAATGATCAAACTAAATACATATTTATGATCACGGGTAAATAAATAATACGCGGGGACTCCAATAAATGGGACACAAACGTCATATGGATAGTAGGCATCGTGTGGGCCACGTCCATATTTTGGGTCGACTAGGTTGGATCGATGTCGGGTCCCGAAATTAAATTGGAAAATTAAATCAGGTTTCACGGTAGAAACAAATCGGCCTAAATTGACCCGGAAGTTGTGCGAAGAGAATGAAGCACAAAATGGAGTGTCTGAGTGGGACACGAAGGTCATGAGTGAAGAGCGTCTCGAGTAGATCATTTATGAGAAGTTGGTTCTGAGAAAACGACTGGTCTGGTGCTCCTAAATTAAAAGTCATGGTGATGTGCAAACGAAGATCAAAAATAAAAGTGGGAATAATTATTCAATGATTAATTTGTCTAAGTTGACCCGAAGTTGCGCGATACAAAAAGAGTACAAGGGAACGAATTTAAGTGGGACAGGATATATCAAAACGAAGATAATCTTGTCTACAACAAAACCCATGAAGAGAGTTTCCAGAGATTGGTATCCCTGACGCTCCAGAAGTCAAAGTCATGGAAATGTACATTAATGATCTAAAATAATTAAATAATAAAACACTTATCGAAAATAATTTATTCAGAAAATAAAAAATAAACCCTAAAATTCAGGGGGCTTACAACAAACAAGTGGAAGAAAGAAATGAAAGAATGAATAAAAGATAAGAAAGAAAGGAATGGTTAGCGACAGGTATGACGGGGACGTGCAACGGGGCTCGCTACCCGCGCTGCACGGACGACGTCGCCAACCTAGTCGATAACGCATTGTGGCTCACAGACAACCTATGGCTCATAGACAGCCGTTAAGTTAAAATGATAAAATAATACGAAATGGTCGTGGACGGACTCGTGCACGAGTAAAAGGATTCCAAGGCAACGAACGACGATGTCGTAGCCGGCCTAGGCAGAATCATGGCCTATGGACGGACAGGTGTGCGGGCTTGGGCACATAACCAAACGTAGGGCCGGTACTTCAATAGTCTATCAAGGTATACCAGCCATCACGCTTGATAGATGAGAATACCATAAGGAAATATCTAAAAGGCTGACATGCCAGCGACCGATACATATAGATTAAGTGGGCTTTGCTGTTGGCAATCCACGTGCAAGTCCTTGTATTGAAACAAAGTAGTCTAAGTTAACTAAATAAAGTGACTTCTGAATAGGCTTGAAATATAACACACCAAAGGATAAAGAGTACTTCATGAAATCGAGTTAGAAAACACGTCTACGTCGCGCTAGGACCTGAGGCAAGGACACGCCCTCGACACTGAATGTTTACGAGAATCACGCTAAGCTATTACATATGAATGGTTGACTAACTTGGTTTACTTTGGATAGGGAAGGCCGGACGGTAAGTATGGGTAAGTCGTGCATGTATTTTCATGCAAACACTTGAATTCAGCAACACGAGATAGGTTATGAAATATGCCATGAAACTGATCCTAAGGCAAGATTAGAAAGACAATGAATGATAGACGGTGCATAAAAGTAAATAGAACATGCTTGGTAATGATAGCACTGTGGGCGAGCTAGCCTCCCCACCAGTACATAACAATGTACTGATAACCCCACAGTTTGCTTGCAGGATGCAGGAGATGTCGTCGGGTGCGGAGCTTCCCTCGAACATGCTAAGGCGCGGAGCTATCTCTGGAGTCTTGGAGCGTTGCAAGGAGCTGAAGCACCATATACAGGACATAATGTATCGGAACATCGCCATGAATCATTCCATCTTGTAAGCCACTTGGCATGCCTTTTATGTTTCAAAGAGAGAGGGCTTGAAAGACTTGTAAACTCGGCCTAGCGCCGTTTGTAAACTTCTTGAAAATCAACAAAGAGTTTGAATTCGCTTCAACTTGTGTTCATTTACTTTCCGCTGCAAATGGGGACACTCTGTGCGACTCTCTGGCCTAGCTCAAATCGGCCGTTTTTGGACTTAGCCTTGCACGAGCACAACCTAGGCCCGTGCGGCATCACGCCTTAGCGAGGACGATCGCTCCAACGGGAGCGGGGTGTGACACCACTATTGTTTGGATTATATAACTAAGTTTGGATTCATAAACATATTTTAGGCGTCCCACCAATGTATACATTTCAGCCAAGCTCAATGGTAGGAAATTGGAACAAGGCTAACATGCAAAGTTTTTAATCCTCGAATACTTTTCATCTCGTAATCTTGATCGGACTTAATCTCTTAGCGACAGTTTTTACAATTCTATTGCGTATACATATTCGATACATACGTATTCATCCAACAAATGTTGCAGCACACGACATGATTTAAAATCATACTTCTCATTTTGTATATTTCGCACAGACCATCAATTCTATGCATTGTATCAAGCCGTCGTGCATCCGATCGCAACGAGTCTCCGCAACACCTTGCATTTCGAACTCGCTGTCCAAGTATTTTTGAAGTTTCACATTGCAACTCATCTCGATATGATTTTTCTTTGTTGACTTGCAAATGCATCAACATTCAGGGCTACGCCCACTAGGTGACTTACTTAGACACCGTGCTTAAATTCTCCCACCTCAAATTTAAAATTGATATTGCACAAAGACCACAATCTATCCGACATAAAGGATCTGTTCGAGTCTACATGCTCAAATGCAACAGTCTTTCCAACTCAAAAGTTTAACACGAGTCGACAGTGCTTAAAGGCAATAATCGTTTTGACATAAAGACCTATACGATGAATCTTATGTTCGATTCCTATTGAGTAAGAATTTACTAGCAAAATTCCAAACTTCTCCTTCTCGCAACATCGAATATAAGTTCAATTCACGCAAGCTCAATTACAAGGTGAATCCAAATCTAACGGCATAACTCGTAAGTCATTCTCTTACCGCTCGTTCTCGTGCATAGCATGATTATCAAAATTGTCTAGACTTTATCGTCAACATGCACCACGTGAATTTGTTTTTTGATGCAATTTTGTATGCAAAATCATTTGGGTCATCTTATGGGTCTGCATCATTCACTTTGATTTGGCGGTCAAGTCTTCTAGGGTCAACTGTCCCGAAGCTATGCTCGATAATTATGGATCATTAACAAAGAATAGTTACTACGAACCATGCAATATTTTTTCAGCAAAATTATATTCCGACCATTTCTATGGGACTAACCCAAATTCGGACAAACCATTTCTATCGGCGCAACTGATGCGCAACTATCCTCCGAATAATTCATGCACTACCGTCGATGATTCCGTAATTCATGAAACATCTACTCATATTAAGTTCGAGTCTATCTACCCACGGTCAATACCTGAGATGCTATACGTATTGAAACAATCATCAATGCCTTTATAATCTCATACTGATCAATCATAAAGTTTACGATCAATTAGTTCGATATTCTCGTATTGCTATTTTCAAAATTTTGATATCATAGGCTCGTCCTATTTTGTATTCTCACATCGTGCTTACATTTTCTCGTATATCGATTTTGGTAGGTCATATCAATTTCGATAGCACGAGGGTCAACTTTGAATCTGCATCAACATCGACTTAGTTCGTATTGCATACATCAAAGTTCACTACAAACTTTTCCATATGCATCAACTTATTTTCTGATTCGTCGCATCCCGCCATACTTTGATCGATTAACTGAGTTACCAATTATCCAACAACGAATTTTTGAGTTATAAAATCACGCCCTCTAAGTTTCGCATGTTTTAGTCGTACTCAAATGAGTTTCCTTACAACGTAACCAACTTTCTCTAAGGCACAATTTATCCGCATGAACCAACTTTTTCATCGAGTTCGCAATTCGTACGATTCGATTATAATTCGTATCGCTAACATTTTCATCGAGTCGTAGTTCATGCGATCCGATTTTAGACCAACATTTCATCGAGTTCGCAAGTCGTGCGATTCGATTACAATTTGTATCGACCAATAATTTTATCGAGATCGTAAGTCATACGATCCGATTACAATTCACATTGACTAATATTTTTATCAAGCTCGTAAGTCGTGTGACTCGTCATAACTTTGCATTTCCTATCCGATCGATCCGACTATTGCCTCAAGTCATAATCGTTTCGTAATTCTCACAACGTGTCGTTGCAATCCATTGCACAAGTGGTATAGCATATACCGCTCAAAATTGAGTCATTCATCGCACAAGTGGTATGGTATATACCACTCAGAAGTCAAGTCATTTCTTTCGTATCATACTCAGTATAAAGCAACTATCTTTTCTGACTCACGATTTTTGCAGTGATCATGCCGATCACAACCATAACTTTTGATTTATCAAAATCTGAGGTAATTCGGCCAATGTATTCATTTGCCAACACAAGTTCGGTGCGCAACTGTACCGATTCATTTTTTATCGATTTATGATTTTAGTTTCCTCCGTTTCATCTCGTGCAACGTTTTATTTCAGGTTCATCCGTTGCATCTCGTGCAGCATTTTATTTTCGATATTCAAAGCCAATACTTGATCCGTTCAACACATTCGATATCAACTTCATGTTCATTCACAACATACAAATCATAATTCGACTCGTTGCGTTTCATGCAACGAAATAGCTCACGACTTTTGTTATATCGATACAACCAACAATTCTCATACCGACTTGCTGCGTTGAACAACAAACATCTCAATTTATATTTCACAACTTGTTACATTTACAGCAACAATATTTCATGTCTCGTTGCACTCAATGCAATAAACGTTTCATGAGTGTCTCAGCAAACATCATGTAATTTCTAAAACACATGCGACAAAATTACATTACTTGTATTAGACATTGTATGGAACATCCAGTACGGCATCGAGTAGAGTAAACAGTGATTTGATTAGTGGTGGTCAACTCTTTGGAATTAAAATAAAGCAAGCGTCCTGAGGAAGACAGAACCTAGAGCTCTGATACCAATTTGTCATGCCCCGACTCGGGAAATCATTCGTCCTCGCTTGATTTCGTCGAATCGATCGTCCTCGCTGGGGTATGATGTCGTACGAGTCTGGATCTGCACCCGTACAAGGCAAGATTACAAGTTCTCAAAAGGTTATCTTTGATTTCATATTAGCAACGGAAGAAAACAGAGTATTCGTGTCACGACCCGGTCCCGAATAATCGAACACAAGTCGGACACGCCCAGCCTACGTTGGAAGACTCAACGTAGTAAGCTGTACCAATCCTAGGGAAACTACAAGTCCAGATAAGAATAAATATAAACCACAACATCTATATAAGCGGATCCCAGAAATCTAAGTACATGTCTAAAAGTTATTGCATTCATTCAGCAAAAAGGAAAGTATAGACTGATAGTCTCAAGTGTAGCGCCCCGCTTTCGATAGGCGACGGAACTTCATAATATGCTAGCGCCGAGTCAGATCGGCCGGAAACTTTGATGGCCATCTGACTCGATCGCTAAGCTTGGTAAACGTTAACGCCTTGCGGCATCGATTCAAATCGATTTGGACGGAAGTTACGAGAATCGATCCAACTAATGGAACGACTTCTGTTGGAATAAGTCCTAGATGCAACGGGCTGCGTCTCGGCGAGTGAGCTCTCTATAAGAGTCCCTTCGACGGGACCGGACCGCTGTATGGTTTTCTTGAAGCTTTGCCGCTGGGCTTGATTGAAGTGCTTTCGCGTCGTTTTCATGGATGCAATTACAAATTTCGATGCAAGGGGAAAAGAAGGAAATCTAACAAAGTATTGATGCATTGCAGGAGCTCGCGTAACTAAGGATTGACGTTGCGTAGCGCTTCGACGACCTGCACAAAGCAAAGTGATCGGTGGGTGATTCGGCCCCTTCTTTTCTACTTTGTCCCGGAAACTTATTCCTTGCTTCGAATTCATTCAAATCGAACGATGCCAAGTTAATTGCATGCCAATCCACTAAGTCCAAGAACTCGGGAAAACGTATAAATTTAGAGTAATTCACTCTGAAAATACAAGTCTATCACATAAACCAGAAAGTTTAAGGTTCTAGTAAAAAGATAGACTATTTTAAGTGCTGCAAAATATTATGAAACGTCGATCGTGGGTTATGATGCCTCGGACAATTTGGTGACTACGGGACGCTAAATCGGGAGTACGACTTGGGGAAAAATGAATCGTTGCATAAGTTAGGGGAAATGATAATGCCGTTCAATACTGTCCGTGCTATACAAAACTGTTGCATATGTTAAACTGTTCACGCATTGGCATGGTCATGGACAGCTTGTGCACAAGTTGATATTTTTCCTCGAATCGATATCCGGGGCATCGAAATCGAATCGACCTAGGGGGAATGAATAATCGTGCTTCGGCACTGATGCATTGCGGGACCGTCAGTCAGGCTTACAACCTAGACTGAGCAGGCCGAAATGCCGTTGAGATAGTTCCACGTGATGTGTAACATCAATGACCGCATATAAGATAGTAGCATGCTCACCTATTGTCTTATGCAGGAGTGAATATTATCTCTGTTTTTATGCAGGGACGAGCACGGCCGTGGTAAGAAATATGATATACTGCTATGGTTCACTGTATGCTTTATTACGCAAAGATGGCTATCGAATATGAACTGAATTCATTTAGTTCTAATAGAAAGACAACTCTAAAGCATGCCTACCCTAACAATCAGAGTCGGTTTAGACGAGTGGGTTCGTCTCGTCCACTTAGCAAGTGTGCTAATTCCATTCTCCCAATTTCTCCAGGTGCGACGGGCGCGCTCAACTAAACTGGAGCTGAAGTACGGAGAGGCGTTTTGAAGCTCTTCCTATGCTGAAGTATTTTGAAGCCAATTCAAGTCGACGGCTTATGTATAAAGGGGCGAATGTATGGGATGGCAAGCGTTAGTTCAGGCAACTTGTCGAATTGTATTTCCTGATGTTTTCAATCAATGTAGCCGTAACGGCATCCAATGTAAATTACGACTTGCACTTCGTTGCAAGCTATGAATGAAAAGCATTTCTATCTTCCTATACCGCGCCTTATATTCTGATGTGATTTGTGAAGTTTCGACTTGGCGTATTTATATCAAAATCAAAAGATAACCATTTGAGAACTTGTCATCTTGCCTTGCACGAGCGCAACTCCAGGCTCGTGCGGCATCACGCCTTAGCGAGGACGATCGAATCGGCAAAGTAACACCGGGGACGAACGGTTTGTCGACTCGGGGCGTGACAAATTGGTATCAGAGCTCAGTTATGTTTCCTCGGATTTTCGAAAGATGTTTCATTATTGGAATGTCCGTTGCGATGGCTCGATTGAATGCTTGTCGGCATGTTGCGTGAAATAAAAGTTCCATACAGGTAAGCCCGTAGATATTTTTGAAAAATACTAACGGGTTTACTCTGTTTTGTAGGAATGACTAAGAAAAGGAACAATCCCGCCCCAACCCAAACTGTAGATAGTACGTCGAGCACAAAAAGTACTGAGCCTAGCGAGACGACTATGCAGAAGATGCTACAGTTGATGGAACTGCAGCAGCAGCAGCTACAGACACAATTCAAAGCCCAATTCGAGGCGCAACAAAAATAGATGAATGTCCTGACTCAGATAGTGAGCAGAATGGCGGGCAATACCAAGACGACGGACGAAGAGACCGAGGAAAAGCAAGGCGACCAAGAAGAAAATGAGGAAGAAGAGACTCAACCGCAAATGATAGATTCTTCTTCCTTGGTCAAGGCAAAGGAGTTCCGCAAGATGAATCCACCGAAGTTCAACGGCCGAGCGGAGCCTGATGTGATCGTAGGATGGCTCGCGGAGATGGAGGACCTATTTAATCTGCTTAGCATCGAAGGGTCCCAGCGGGTAACTTGTGCGGCGTTACAGCTGTAACTAAGGGCGTATGACTGGTGGGCCGCTAAAAAGCAGGAAATCTATGAAACCGATACGGACGCCACGATTTCCTGGAAAATATTCAAACAAGCCTTCCTCGAACAGTACGTTCCTCGCGCTGTCCGTCAACAAAAAGAAGACGAGTTTATGACGCTGCGACAGGGAAATATGTCTGTCGACGATTATGATTCGAGCTTCTCAAAGCTGGCGAAGTTTGCCGGCGCCTTCCTGCCCAACAAAGAAGCCTGGTGTGAACGCTTCCAACAAGGCCTAAATGACGAACTGCGAAGGGACGTCATGAATCAAAGGTGCCGAACATACCGTGAATCCTATAATGTCGCTCTTGATAGCGAGCACATCTTTGGCCGTATGTCGAGTAGAGGCATCCGTAACCACTTCAACAAGCGTCCTAACGACGCCGGCGCCGGAGGATCGGGAATAACAAAGCGTCCGAACAGATTCGATGATCGAGGCCATGGCAGTCAACACTGCACCAGGTGCGGTAGGCGTGGGCACCGAACCGTCGACTGCGTCACGAGATCTTGCTACAAGTGTGGCGAGGTAGGCCATATAGTTACATATTGCCCGCACAAAGGTCCGAATCAACACAACCCACCGAGGAACGTCCCGAATCCGCATAAAGCGCCGATACTGCAAGGCGCGAATGCGGTGCCCGTCAACCATCAGAACCAACGCCACGGAGCTCAAGGCCGAGTTTATGTCTTAACTCGGGACGAGGCACTTGCGTCCGATACGGTTGTAACAGGTATATTACTCTACAAAGATATACCTGCTCGAGTATTATTCGATTCGGGTGCGACGCATAGCTTTATATCTGCTGATTTTGCGAAAGAAAATAAAATAACCATGCAATCACTAGATATAAATATTAGCGTTAGCACTCCGTCGGGAGTCGATATGCCTGCGAACTTTATTTGTAGGGATGGCCACATTTGCATCGGAGGAAGATATCTATCCTTGGATGCCGTCGTACTAGACATCAAAGATTACGATATAATCCTGGGCATGGATTGGTTGGGCGCTTGTCGTACAACGATCGAGTGCGCGGAGAAGAGAGTAGTGTTTCGTCTTCCTAGCGAGATAGAGTTCTCATATTCGTGCGGTACGGTCTCGAAGGCAGCAATGATGGTGTCGGCAATCTCGGCAAGGCGTATGCTGCGTTCCGGCTGTGCGGGATACTTGGCATCAGTTCGAGACACGCGGAAGGATAATACAAATACGTAGACTGATGTTGTGGCAGATTTTCCTGACATTTTTTCTGACGAGATGCCCGGGATGCCGCCGGATCGAGAAATTGAATTCAGCATCGACACCTTTCCGGATACACGGCCGATATCCAAGGCGCCTTACCGAATGGCTCCAGCAGAACTGAAGGAACTGAAGGTGCAATTACAAGAGTTGCTAGACCGCAGATTTATTCGCCCTAGCGTCTCTCCGTGGGGAGCTCCCGTACTGTTCGTGAAGAAGAAATATGGGTCGTTGCGGCTATACATCGACTATCGGGAACTCAACAAGGCGACCGTGCGAAACAAGTATCCTTTGCCGCGAATCGACGACTTGTTTGACCAACTGCAAGACGCGGCAATATTTTCAAAAATCGATCTTCGTTCAGGCTATCATCAGTTGAAGATCAAGTCCGACGACATATCGAAGTCTGCCTTCCGCACTCGATATGGTCATTACGAATTCCTCGTCATACCGTTCGGTTTGACTAATGCCCCTGCCGCGTTCATGGATCTGATGAACCGAGTCTTCCGACCTCAAATAGATAAATTTATAGTCGTATTCATCGACGATATCCTTGTCTACTCAAAGAATCGGGAAGAGCACGCGGAACATTTGAAGACGGTGCTGCAGATTCTACATGAAAACAAATTGTACGCCAAGCAGAGTAAGTGCGAGTTCTGGATGAGTAGCGTGACATTCCTCGAGCACATAATATCTACCGAAGGTGTCGCGGTGGACCCAAAGAAGATTGATACGGTGGTGGATTGGAAACGACCTGCCTCGGCTAGCGACATTCGGAGTTTTCTTGGCTTAGCGGGCTACTACCGTCGATTCGTGCGAAGCTTTTCAAAACTAGCGTCGCCTCTGACTCGCCTCATCCAGAAGGGAGTAGTATTTGAATGGAGCGACGACTGTGAATCCAGCTTCCAAGAGTTGAAGCAACGGCTCGTCTCAGCTCCAATCCTTGTACTTCCAGACGGTCCAGAAGGCTTTCAGATATTCAACGATGCGTCGAGAACTGGCCTCAGGTGCGTACTCATGCAGAGAGACAAAGTCATCTTCTACGCTTCACGGCAGTTGAAGCAGCACGAGAAAAACTACCCGACACACGACCTAGAATTGGCGACGATCGTCTTTGCATTGAAGTTATGGCGGCACTACCTCTGTGGTGTAGCATGCAGAATCTACACAGATCACAAAAGCCTGAAGTACTTATTTACACAACGGGAACTCAACCTACGACAGCGACGTTGGCTCGAACTCATAAAAGATTACGAGCTAACGATCGAGTATACACCGGGCAAAGGAAACGTGGTGGCCGACGCACTCAGCAGAATATTTATGGGAACACTGGCCATAAACAAGGAGATAAAGCGATACCTTGAAGCGATGGGTATCGAACTCGAAATTGAGTATCGACACCTGCACCTAGCTCAACTGAAGTTAGGATCGAGCCTGCTTAGCAAGATAAAGACCGTACAGGGGGACGACTCATTCCTGAAGAAAATGCACGAGCTGATTTCAACGGGAAGGGCGACTGACTTTACGGAAGACGGAGACGGGACGATGCGACTAAAGGGAAGGCTCTACATTCCTGAAACTGCCTAACTCAGAAAAGAAATTCTGACGGAGGTGCACTATACGAAGTACTCGTTACATCTTGGAAGCACCAAGATGTACAAGGACTTGCGCACAAACTTTTGGTGGCACGGCATGAAGAAAGACGTGGCTACGTTCGTATCGCAATGCATGGCGTGTCAGCAGGTGAAGGCGGAACACCAACGGCCAGGCGGCGAGCTGCAGAGTATCCACATTCCCGAGTGGAAGTGGGACAATATCTCGATGGATTTTATTGTGGGATTTTCGAAGACGCCGCGGGGGAATGACGCAATTTGGGTCATTGTTGATAGATTGACCAAGTCGGCTCACTTCATCGCAATTAAAGTAGGATGGAGCGTCGATCGGTCAGCACAAATCTACGTCGATGAGATTGTTCGACTGCACGGGGTACCGGCCTCTATAATTTCGGACAGAGACGGGCGATTCCTATCGCGTTTCTGGACGAGCCTCCAAGCGGCGATGGAGACCAAACTGAACTTTAGTTCGGCGTACCATCCCCAAACAGACGGTCAGACAGAGAGGGTAAATCAGATCTTAGAAGATATGTTGCGTCTGTGTGCGATCGACCTAAAGACTAGTTGGGATACGCATTTGCCGCTTGCGGAGTTTGCGTATAACAATAGTTATCAGTCGAGCATTCAGATGGCTCCATACGAAGCGCTCTTCGGGAGGAAGTGCCGTTCACCGATATGCTGGGATGAAGTCGGAGAGCGACAAGTGCTTGGACCGGAACTGGTGGAGCAGACCGTCGAAAAGGTCCGCTTGATTCGAGATAGACTCCGCATCGCGCAAAGTCGACAAAAGAGCTACGCAGATCTTCGTCGACGTCCGCTAGAGTTCTTGGTCGGGGACCATGTGTTTCTGAAAGTAACGCCCATGCGCGGTGTGATGCGGTTCGGCGTTAAAGGTAAGTTGAGCCCGAGATTTGTAGGCCCCTTCGAGATCATTGAGCGAGTTGCGATGGTTGCTTATCGGATCGCACTACCTCCTGCCTTAGCTGATGTGCACAATGTTTTCCACGTTTCATAACTACAAAAATACGTGCACGATCCAAGTCATGTGGTTAGCTTCGATCAGTTGGAGCTACGTACTGACTTGTCTTACTCGGAGGAGCCTATTCAAATTTTGGACCGGAAGGAAAAGGTGCTGCGAAATCGGTCGATGTCCTTGGTCTGCGTGCTTTGGCGGAACCATTTAGTCGAGGAGTCGACGTGGGAGATGGAGGCGGAGATGAAAGAGAAGTACCCCGCGTTGTTTGTCTAAATTAAGGTCAGACCCTTGTTCTTAAGTTTCGGAACGAAACTTTTTCTTAGTGGTATATTATGTAGCGCCCCGCTTTCGATAGGCGACGGAACTTCATAATATGCTAGCGCCGAGTCAGATCGGCCGGGAACTTAGATGGCCATCTGACTCGATCGCTAAGCTTGGTAAACGTTAACGCCTTGCGGCATCGATTCAAATCGATTTGGACGAAAGTTACGAGAATCGATCCAACTAATGGAACGACTTCTGTTGGAATAAGTCCTAGATGCAGCGGGCTGCGTCTCGGCGAGTGAGCTCTCTATAAGAGTCCCTTCGACGGGACCGGACCGCTGTATGGTTTTCTTGGAGCTTTGCCGCTGGGCTTGATTGAAGTGCTTTCGCATCATTTTCATGGATGCAATTACAAATTTCGATGCAAGGGAAAAAGAAGGAAATCTAACAAAGTGTTGATGCATTGCAGGAGCTCGCGTAACTAAGGATTGACGTTGCGTAGCGCTTCGACGACCTGCACAAAGCAAAGTGATCGGTGGGTGATTCGGCCCCTTCTTTTCTACTCTGTCCCGCAAACTTATTCCTTGCTTTGAATTCATTCAAATCGAACGATGCCAAGTTAATTGCATGCCAATCCACTAAGTCCAAGAACTCGGGAAAACGTATAAATTTAGAGTAATTCACTCTGAAAATACAAGTCTATCACATAAACCAGAAAGTTTAAGGTTCTAGTAAAAAGATAGACTATTTCAAGTGATGCAAAATATTATGAAACGTCGATCGTGGGTTATGATGCCTCGGACAATTTGGTGCCTACGGGACGCTAAATCGGGAGTACGACTTGGGAAAAAATGAATCGTTGCATAAGTTGGGGGAAATGATAATGTCGTTCAATACTGTCCATGCTATACAAAACTGTTGCATATGTTAAACTGTTCACGCATTGGCATGGTCATGGACAGCTTGTGAACAAGTTTGATATTTTTCCTTGAATTGATATCCGGGGCATCGGAATCGAATCGACCTAGGGGGGAATGAATAATCGTGCTTCGGCACTGATGCATTGCGGGACCGTCAGTCAGGCTTGCAACCTAGACTGAGCGGGCCGAAATGCCGTTGAGATAGTCCCACGTGATGTGTAACATCAATGACTGCATATAAGATAGTAGCATGCTCACCTATTCTCTTATGCCGGTGTGAATATTATCTCTGTTTTTATGCAGGGACGAGCACGGCCGTGGTAAGAAATATAATATACTGCTATGGTTCACTGTATACTTTATTACGCAAAGATGGCTATCGAATATGAACTAAATTCATTTAGTTCTAATAGAAAGACAACTCTAAAGCATGCCTACCCTAACAATCAGAGTCGGTTTAGACGAGTGGGTTTATCTCGTCCACTTAGCAAGTGTGCTAATCCCATTCCCCCAATTTCCTCAGGTACGACGGGCGCGCTCAACTAAACTGGCGCTGAAGTACGGAGAGGCGTTTTGAAGCTCTTCATATGCTGAAGTATTTTGAAGCCAATTCAAGTCGACGACTTATGTATAAAGGGGCGAATGTATGGGACGGCAAGCGTTAGTTCAGGCAACTTGTCGAATTGTATTTCCTTATGTTTTCAATCAATGTAGCCGCAACGGTATCCAATGTAAATTACGACTTGCACTTCGTTGCAAGCTATGAATGAAAAGCATTTCTATCTTCCTATACTGTGCCTTATATTCTGATGTGATTTGTGAAGTTTCGACTTGGCATATTTATATCAAAATCAAAAGATAACCATTTGAGAACTTGTCATCTTGTCTTGCACGAGCGCAACTCCAGGCTCGTGCGGCATCACGCCTTAGCGAGGACGATCGAATCGACAAAGTAACACCGGGAACGAACGGTTTGTCGACTCGGGGCGTGACATCAAGTACAAACAGAATATAAATTGCTGTGGGTAATGCACTAGGCTTCCTCAGCCTCTAAGTCCAGAGCAACTCCAGCTGACTCTACTGCATCTATAGGCTCACGGCCAAAGTAAGTGTCACACAGAGCCTCCATCTCACCTGCAAAATATCATAGTCAGGAGCGGAGCAAAGTACAGTTCTAGGTAATGAACAAGAACATCATGATATGGAAAATAAGTACAGGAGAACATGAATTTAAAATACAGGAAATGAACATGAAAGTACAGGAATGAAAGTACAGGAAACAAAGTACTAAAATGTAAACCATGAACCTGAAGTATAAGACATGACATGTGTACAATGTTTGAAATACAACTTGCCTATGTGACCGGCTAAGGTGAGTACAGGAACATGTACAGGAGTACATGAATATCGGTACGGCTTAGGACCCACGTGCACGATGCGAGGCCTAAGCTATCTACATGAATATAGTAACCAGGGTTTGGTCACATAACTAGTGTATTTCTTCTCTCGACACAAGAATGTACAAGAACAGGAAAGTCCGAGAGTACAGGATATCGTGTTATGACGTGTCACAAGATAGGTACAAGATATGTAAATATACAAAACCATAGAACAGTACTTGTCTTGCTTTAAAAAATCAAGTGTACTAGATGGATCTGGATGTCCTCCTGTTTTAAAATGATTTACTAGTTGATTAATTTCTAATACTATGTTATGCTTCCATTAAATACCCTATTAAACATTTAACAATTAAAACTTAACCATTCAAGGGCTGGCTTTTAAATATCCAGTCCATGAGCGCGACCACACCAAACTAATCCTTGGTAAAGATGCAACAACCAAGTCCAGCCTAGTGGCCCAAATAGCTTCTCGGCCAAACACAATATTTAAACTAATATTACTGAACATAGAACCAATCTTATATTAGCAAACAAAATAAAACCAAGAATGAAGCCCTGCTATTTTCAGGCCTGGTCCTCAACACAACAATTCAGCATCCAACCCGAGATTAAACAGAGGTTGTGCTTAAACAACCAACTCTTCAACAAAACTTTAAAGTAAACACAGAACCTTCTTAATTTCGAATCTAAAACTTCTTAACGGCTACTCGTCCCAGATAGTCAAACCACACCCAGATCTCATCTCAAAAATAACCCAAACAAAATAGTCGAAAATTTCAGAGAAGAATAAGATTCAAGCAGATGGAAAATAATACGAAATTACAACCAACTCGAATCCAAAATAAATTCTGAATCAGAACAATTGAGTAGAAAAGCATAAACAAGTCAAATTAAACTAATATAAGAATATACAACTTCAAATTCATAGCCATCAATGCAACCCCAAAAATGAACTCATCTCCAGTCAATTAACACTGCTACAGGTCTGCACCTAGCCGAGCACGGACACGGTCAACTTCTCGGACACGGACTCATCCATCGGACACAAGTACAATGCAAGATGTGAATCACAACGTCTACAGCAACCGTAAGGCTCTGGATGCGCAAACGAATGAACACGATGCTCCTGGACACTAACCAAAATAATACGACATTACCCAGCCTCACCCAAAGATAGAAAAAAATAAGAGTCATAGGAATAACCAGAACAATCGACAGGGCTCGTCTCCCACCTGAATCGTCTTCATGCTCACTATCAACCAGTTCCAAGAGTCCCAGATCCAGTTTAAATTTCCAAACAAAACTCTGACATAAACCAAAACCACTCATCAATCACAAATTAAGATAAATTCAGGAAGACATTTCAAATTCGAAAAGAAACTCACCTAATCTAGATCGAGATGCAGAAGTGCAATTGATTCAATCAATAGATCGATTCAGCAATCGACCTACATCATCATCGGAAAAATAATAAATCAAAGAAAAAAATTGAAGAAGACAAACTACACAAATCTATAATTAAACTCACCAATTGTCAGAGTAGGAAGTACTGTCGCAGGGATCGATACTCAAACGACTACCAAAGATAAAATGACCAGGAAAATTCTTAGATCGGAACCAAAAAGTCTGATCAAAACAAAACGAAAAAAGTTGGAATCAATTGATCGATCAAGACAATGAAAAGCGGATCTGAAATTACTCACCAATAACTCACAAGAAACGCATCGTCGACGTAGCTCTCCGGAGTCTCGACCACCAAGGATGCTTCGAAAGATGAAGCCTTCACTGGGAACGGTGCCTTGACGAGCTACTGACGGGGAAGAAGCGCCGAAGAAAGAACCATTAGTCGAACACTGAAGCCGAAGGGATCTAATCACCGGAGAAATACCCTTCGCCATCGCCATCGCCATCACCTTGCTGTCGCCCCATCATCGGCTAGGGTTTGGCTCGGCTGGAGAGAAAAGGGGACAAGCTCGGTTTGGAAACAAATGTCTGAAGAAGAGAATGAGATTTCTTTTTCTTCAGCCTCTTCAAATAGAGATGCACATTTGCATCAAAGCCCCCATGTCCAGAATAATTACAAACAGCACCCCCCGTTCAAAATAATTTTCACAAAAGTCCTCCCCCTTTTCAGAAATTGCGCAAATCATTCAAAAATCTGTTAAATAGGTGGTTACAAGTCGTTAGGGAGTGGGGACCACTCCAAATAAATTTGAAAATTAGTTATTTGCCAAAATATTCAAATCTTCCTCCAAAAGCAATTATGAAATATTTATATAAAAATATTTAATCAAGAATTATTATTTGAATTGGTTTAAATCAAATCTATTATTATTTAGTAAATCAAAATATTTCTTAAAAATTGAAAGGTGGAGTTACAATACGAAAAAAATCTCTTTATTGATAATTGAATTGTGGTTACAAAGACTTTTAGTAGCCCAACTGAATTTGTCGAATTGGCTTACAACCTCAGGTTTTCTCTTGTCCACAAAAAGATTTTACCGTTCTATACAGCATGTCTTCTATATCTTGGCTGCATCATCCAATTGCAAATTCGAGCATCAATACGGTCGCATGTCTTAATACGCTACGACATTCCATGCCTCAGCGCATTCAAGCAAAGCTCTGCCGCGTGCAATCTTTTACTTGCTTCCTGCAAGCAATTTGGTGGGGGATCAGTACTAATCCTCTCGCGTACTGATATTGACCCACTTTACTAAACCAATATTATGTAGATATATATTAAATCAGGCATCATACAATTTAGTATTCTTTCTAGCTTTGCCTTAGGATCAGTTTTATGGCATATTCGAAAGTAGTAAAGCATGTTATTATGAAAAGCATGTTATTTTGATTCGCATAAGCAAGTAGGCAACATTCATCAATCTCATGTTGTTTCATGATTTCTTACCAACATCGACGCATCCACCCTTGCCCGACGTAAGGTGAATACGCCTACCACCTTTCCTTATCATATTATAAGTGATCTTTATACAGGATATCTGTGTGCCTGCACTTTCAACCCATCGTTCCTTAACTATATGAAGGTCACTGGCTTTAACACCATTATGGACATATCTGTAGTGCCCCGTCCCTACATCGTGTCCCATTCTTCGTCCACGGGGTACGCGAGAAAGGAACACTGTCGCCATCGATTTGGTTGGAACCGATAGGTCAGGATCGAGCGAATCGGTCGAACGGAAATGGTTGAATTAAGATCAATTCTCTGTTATAGAATGGCTTCTTCGGAACCAAGTCCCATATTCAGCAGGTACCGTCTCAAGGATTGACTCTACGGCTGAGTCAGGAGAGACCTCTCGTTGCTCTGTTTTTTATGCCGCTTGCGTTGGTTTTGGCTTTGGTTTTTCTGAATGCATTTTCGTGAATGTTTCGATGGTTTTCATGGCTTGCATTTCGAATTCGCATTTCCTATCGAACTTCTTGAATAATACAGTTTTCTAATCGGTTGCTTGTGCGATTTCAGGTAATCGTGTAGGCGACGTCTAGCGCGCCCAACAAGTCTCTCGCCTCAAGCAAAACTCAAGGTGAGTGGCTGACCTCCTTCTCTTCGACCCTCTATTTCAAAATGAGAACTCGGGTAACTGTATCAAAATTGAATGATTCATTTAGAAAATATAAGTCCTATGTTCTAGAAGAGAAAAGATAAGATTATAGAAAAGAGATAGAATTATTTCTGGGTCTGAAAATAAACCAAGTAAATGAATCGATTATAAAACCAGCCCCAACGATACCCTAAAATATAACTTGTTAACATAACACGGTCATGGACAACTTGTCGACAAGGGCGATGGTTTCTTCGAGCGGCAACCCGGGGCCACGGAACCGACTCAGCCTAGGAAGAAACAAGTTATAGTCAAGCTGGGTATGAAGCAATCGGTAGTTCGGGGACTTGCATCGGAGCTCCTACTTGCGGTGCAATGACCCCGTTTACCAGGCTATGTCCAAGATGGCTAGTTAATGCCGGAGACCTGTGGGTAATACACCTAATATAATTATTATCAACTAACATGGAAGGTGATGGTAAGTTTTATGATGTACGGCGCACTCTGTCGGGGGGAATTCTAGCGTAATTTACTTAGTTTATGTTCCATCAAACTGTTCGTATGGAAAAAACTAGGATGGCTAGAAAGATCACAAACAAACAAGTTACATGTTTTATCTAAATTCTTGAACCAAATAAGAGCTTGGACAGACTTAATTCGAGGCCCGACAGCATCGACAACACGTTGAAGAGCAGCAGAGACAAGCTGCAATACGACAGACTCAGTTCGAGGCCCGATTCGATGCGCAGTTCAAGTTGTAGCAGAAGCAGCTTGATACTCTTCAGCAAATCGTCCAGTCGGTTGTGGCCCACGGTAATTCTGCGACGACTCATGCTGCAGCCGAGCCTGCGGTCCGACCGATCCAAATCGAGCCGGAGGCGCCCGAGAATTTGTCTGCGACACCAAGAAGCTCCAACTTTATGGTATCAAAATTTACAAAAAAATTCGTACTTCCTTCTGCGGTACTGAAGACCCTTATTTGACGATCGATTGGTTGGAGGAGTTGGAAGACCGGTTCGAGCTTCTGGGCATCGATGAGTCCAAAAAAGTTGCATGCGCTCAAATTCTACTCCGATTGAACGCGCACGACTGGTGGGCCATACAAAAGCGAGCAATAAGACGCAACAATGAGACAGTGGCAATCACTTGGGTCACCTTCCGAAAGGCATTCGAGACCGAGTACCTCCCTGCAGCCGTTCGACAAGATAAAGAAAATGAATTTATACAGTTGAGACAAGGGAACAAGACGGTGAGGCAGTACGCAGCAGAATTCAACAAGTTAGCCAAATTTGCTGGAGCATTCTTGCCAACAATAGAGAGTCGTGCTCGACGATTCAAAGTGGGACTACGGCCCTCTATCTCTGCTCATGTGTCAGTTCCCAAATACAAGACAATAGGTGAGTCCCTGAATCACGCCCTCTGCTTTGAACGCCAATATCCCTCAGATGCTGCCGGTGCTTTGCATACCTACAATCACAAACGCCCTAGCCACGCGGGAAGCAACAATTCGACCAAGCGTCTAAACAATAGGCAATAAGGCGGATATCAAGGGCGTAATTCGTGGCCTTACTGCATCTGATGTCGCCAGTCCGGTCACACTATCGTCGATTGCCGGATACCAGAGGATGGATGCTAGAACTGTGGTAAAAAAGGCCACGTTCGTGCTGATTGTCCGACCAGAAGGCCGAACCTAACAGCACACCAACAGCAACAATATCGTCCAAGGAACCAGGGTCCAGCGCCTCGAGCCCATCAACCTGTACCGCAAAATGGCCAAGACCGTCGTCCCAATGCCTAGGGCCGCGTCTACGCCATGACTCAAGATGAAGTGCTTGTATCAGATACGGTAGTGATAGGTATACTAAATTTCAATAATGTGCCTGCTTGTGTACTATTTGATTCAGGCATTTCGTATAGTTTTATATCGACAAACTTTGCCGTCGAGCACAAATTTCCTATAATATCATTAGATCTCGATCTTAGCGTAAGTACACCTTCGGGCGTACCACTACTCACGAATTTAGCCTGCGGTGGCAGAATTATCTGTATTGGCGGTCAAAAGGTCGGTCTTGACGTGATAGTTCTAGATATGAAGGACTATGACATCATCCTGGAAATGGATTGGCTCGGCCCTTACAACGCCGCTATTGACTGTGCAGAAAAGAAGGTTACCTTCCGCATACCTAGAGTGCCCAAATTCTGCTACTCGTGTGGTGAAGCATTGTCGACGTGTATGGTGATTTCGGTAATTTTTGCTCAGAGGATGCTGCATTCAGGATGCGAAGGCTACTTGGCGTCCGTTCAAGACATGCGATTGGATGGTGCAAACGTAGGTCAGGCCGATGTTGTGGCAGAATTCTTCGATGTGTTCCCGGACGAGCTACCTGGAATGCCACCCGATCGAGAAATCGAATTCACCATCGATACATTATCCGACACCCGACCGATCTCAAAAGCTCCGTACAGAATAGCCCCGACAGAACTAAAAGAGCTCAAGATTCAGCTACAAGAGTTACTCGATAAGGGATTCATCCGTCCAAGTGTCTCGCCGTGGGGTGCGCATGTGCTATTTGTCAAAAAGAAGGATGGATCGATGCGGCTCTGCATCGACTATCGTGAATTGAATAAGGCTACCGTCTGGAACAAATACCTCATGTCCCGTATCGACGATTTATTTGATCAGCACCAAGGTGCCATGGTGTTTTTGAAGATTGATCTTCGATCAGGTTATCACCAGCTCAAAGTCAAGCCAGAGGACGTGCCGAAGTCTGCCTTTCGCACTCGTTACGGCCACTACGAGTTCTTGGTGATGCCATTTGGCCTAACAAATGCTCCTGCCATCTTCATGGATCTAATGAATCGGGTGTTCTGTCCGTTCGTCGACAAATTCGTAGTAGTCTTGATAGACAAAATTCTCGTCTACTCGAAGGATCGAGCGCAACATGCAGAACACCTGTGGACGGTACTTCAAACCCTTCGAGAGAATTAGTTGTATGCTAAGAGGAGCAAGTACGAATTCTGGCTAAACAACGTCTCATTTCTTGGGCACATCATCTCCGCCGGGGGCATCTCAGTCGATCCGAAGAAAGTCGAGGCAGTTGCTGATTGGAAACGGCCCGCATCAGTTAGCAAAATTTGGAGCTTCCTAGGCTTGGCGGGATACTACCGACGCTTCGTAAAGGACTTCACGAAGATTACATCGCCGTCGACTCATCTCACCCAAAAAGGAGTCGCATTCGAGTGGTCAGACGACTGTAAAGCTTCCTTCTAGGAGCTCAAACAACGGCTCATTTCGGTTCCGATACTTGCTCTTCCTGAAGGGACTGAGGGATTTCAAATCTTCAGCGATGCTTCTGGCCAGGGCTTGGGGTGTGTGCTCATGCAGCAGGATAAGGTGGTATCTTTTGCTTCCGGGCAGTTGAAGTCGCACGAGAAGAACTACCCCACGTACGACCTAGAAATAGCGGCGATTGTGTTCGCGTTGAAGCTGTGGTGTCACTATCTTTATGGCATGGCGTGCAAGATTTATATGGACCACAAAAGCCTTAAGTATCTCTTCACTCAGAAGGAACTGAATTTGCGGCAGAGACGATGGCTTGAACTGATCAAAGACTATGACTTATCAATCGACTACATGCCGGGCAAAGGAAATATTGTAGCGGATCTGCTGAGCCGGAAGTACTTAGCTTTGTTATGCATCAACAGTCGATTGCTGCGTGACTTGGAAGGAATGGGCATTGAACTCCGAGTTCGTTTTAGAGACGTGAAACTGGCACAACTACGGCTAAAACCGAGCATATTGGAGAAAATCAAGTCTGCTCAGAAGGACGACCCATACCTGGAGAAGATGCAGAAGCTGATATCGACAGGAAAAGCGTCCGACTTTACAGAGGACGAGTCGGGAGTGTTGCGAGTGAAGGGTCGGCTATGCGTTTCGGATAACGCAGAACTTAGAAAGAAGATAATGTCGGAGGCGCATTATGCAAAATATAATGCCCCAGTCCCAAAATACGTAGGACTAGAACGTAATCATGCCAGCTGTATACATATGAAGTATATGGACCGTCGTATGTATACATAAGCTGTAAAATACAGTAACAAAGGCACTAAATCTCATCCACAAAGATAAATAATAATATAAAAGCAACTTTGAATTTGTCATGTATACAATCGTTGGGCGGAGACAAATCTACTACCAACTATGAAAAGAAATACATAATAAAAAAAAGAGTTTGGCGAGCGATGCGAAGACGATCAAAGTGCAATCACCCTCGAAGGGATAGAGATGATCATGGCCACGGCTAGAACACTTGCGAAAGACAAGAGCACACACCTGGCGAGATAACCAGGTCCTCAGAGGGACGTAACAAGATACATAAAGAACATGCCACATAAATACTGAATATAAAATATACAATAATCAAAGAAAGTGACAAGACATAAATAAGGTAACCTAACCAAACTAAAGTGATCATGCAAATGAGAAACAATCTTTCGACGCATGAGCCCTGGCTGTAAATAGGATCGACATAGTCCCCATATAGGGCACCAGGGGCCCACGTCCGTAACGTCCGAAGATCGTCAGAGGGCATCATGTGCAAGGGGTACGTCCATAACGCTCTGGAAAACGTCAGAGGGCACCTGGGGCCTGCGTCTCCGGAGGAGCGCACAGGTAATCAGGGAAGTACAAAGAAGCCCATACGTCAGATAATTTTCTCCCCACCCAATGCACCTATCATGTCGCATCCACGACCATGTAACACTACTAACCGTCAAGTCTTCTAACATACAACTATTGACAGTTAGACCTAACGCACGTCCTATACGCATCAGTGATCAGCCAACACGCAAGTCTGGATGCTATATGCTACTCACAACTCACACATCTCGTGGCACATCAGTGTCAAAGTTTATGTAATTCACTAAACTAGTGGTAGTCCCTTAACTCTAGGTCCATTTGCAATCAAAGGATAAATAACAAAATACAGCTAATATCACTTAGCAGGCAGTAAGTCAGGAACTGTAATAATGGTACAGCTAAAAGAACAGAAAATAAATACACAATGATATGCCATAAATAAAATACAGACTAATTTATAAACAGTAAATTATGGCAAGGTATCTTACCTGTTATGTCGCCTGGTGTGGTGCGATGATATGGCCAGTTCTGTTTTGTCCGGTAGCCATGTTTGATGTGAAGAAGTCCGAAAGAAATAAGTATGTGATTAGTCATGGTCAGATGTCATACATTCTAAGAGGGAGATTTGATTTATATAAAAGATGATTCTTAATTTAATATATATATATATATATATATATATATATATATATATATATATATATATATATATATACTCATTTAGAAAAACAATCATAACTATCTAGGAAAAATATATTTTGTATTTGTTTTAAATCAATATTTTATTAAAAATATTTTACATAAATATATAAACTTCAAGAAAATCATTGAGGCTTAAAACGCTAAAATTCTTCAAACTGTAAATTTTAGAAAATATTTATAACTTATTTATAATAGTAGAACTATAGTTTATTGATCAAATCATTTGTAGGTAAATATTCCAAAAAAATTATAAATACTTGAAAATTCTAATAAAAATTAATTTAGGTCATAACTATAGTTTTAATTTGGAAATAATAAACATAAGGATAATAATAATCATAATAATATGTATAATAATAATAATAATAATAATAATAAGTATAATAATAAATATACTAAAAACTTAGCAGCATAATGCGGCTCCTCTAAAGCTTAAAAGAAGTAAAGAAATGCGTGGGGGAGAGGGAGAGTATTTGAGAGAGAGAGAGGGGAAAGGGAGGAGTCTCACAGAGGGACACATGCGGCGGTTCACGGTGCTGTGCTCCGGCGCACGTCGTCGTGGTGGCGTCGGCTCGCTGGCGGTGGTAGCCGGATCTGGCTGGATCTGGCTGCGGAAGGCGCTGAGCCGAAGACGGCTTGTACGGCTGCGTGAGGCGGAGCTCGCGCGGGCGGCGCTTGCGCGGGCGATGCTCGCGGGGGTGGCTCATCGGAGAAGGAGGCCAGGCGGAGTGAGGGAGCTCACCGGTGGTCGACCGACGGAGGACACGGTGGTTGGGCGTTGGGAGCCGGAGTGGGCGTGGGGCTTGATGACGGCGGCAGATGGATTTGGTGGTGGTGCGTAGTGAAGACGATGATGGCCGGAGAAAAGGGGTTGGGGCCAAACTGTAGGCAGGCTTTAGAATAGGTTGGAGTCATCGTGTCGGGAGTCTGTCTCGACACGAGATGTGTCCGGGCTTGTTGGACGGGAAGGGACAATGTATTTGTACAATAAGAATATAGTGGATGAGATAGGAGGACACCGACACGATGCACGATTTAGTTGTGGATGGAAATTTTATGGATGAGTACCTCTCCTTATATAGGAGGTGGAAATTCACAATTAGATTAGGACTTGCAATGGTTTAAACCCTGATGGATAATTCCATCTTTTATTTAAATCAATTTAGAATTTAAGCAATCAAAATTAAATCAATCTAGATAACTTCCTTTAAAATAAAATCTTTTCCCAATTTAAATTATCAAAATAATTCAAATATTGAATAAAACAAAATTTTAAATATCTTTTTCGTAAATATTAAAATATAGCATTAATTAATTTCGAAAATCAAGAATATTACTTAAATATTAAACCAAAAAATAGCTTTTATAAATAACAAAAATATGTATAAACAAATTTCAAATTTCATAAAATATTAAATCATAATTTCCAAATCACCACTTATTTGTAAACGACGAATAAAATAACCTTTTTATACAAAATAAAAATATTTATCACCTTTGTTTGAACATGTACTTTCATATATAAAATAAAATTTATAATAAAAATATTTTTCTAAAATATGTACCTCGACACATATTCGCACTCGTCGAGCAAATACGAAACGCAATCTCGCACGCTACACAATACCACAATGCGAACTCGTATGGAAGTACAAAATAAATACAAAATTTAAAAAAATTGTAGTAGAAATTTAGGGGGTTTACACAAAATATTTTTTGTATCCTGGTAGCACCAAGATGTTTAAGGACCTCCGCGTTGTCTTTTGGTGGCACAGCATGAAGAGGGACGTAGCACTCTTTGTGTCGAAGTGTATAGCATGTCAGCAAGTTAAAACCGAGCACCAGCGACCGGGTGGAGAGATGCAGAACCTTGTCATTCCAGAGTGGAAGTGGGATCATGTCACTATAGACATTATTATTGGCTTGTCAAGGACGCCACGCGAAAATGACGCCGTCTGGGTCATCGTCGATCGACTAACCAAGTCAGCGTACTTTATGGCCATTAAAGTTACTTGGAGCGTCGACCGCCTTGCTCAGATATACCTTGATGAAATAGTTCGGCTGCACGGGATCCCAGTATCTATCGTCTCGGATCGGGATGGAAGGTTCGTGGCACGCTTCTGGGGTAGTCTTCATTCAGCGTTGGGGACTAAGTTGAAGTTTAGTTCAGCTTATCATCCTCAGACTGACGGCCAAACAGAGCGGGTGAACCAGATTCTCGAGGACATGTTACGACTCTGTGTGATCGACTTGAAGTCAAGCTTGGACGTGCATCTACCGTTGGCCGAGTTTGCATACAACAACAGCTATCAGTCCAGCGTCCAAATGGCGGTGTATGAAGCTTTGTACGGCCGAAAGTACAGATCGCCCATTTGCTGGAATGGAGTCGGGAAACGACAGATACTTGATCCAGAACTAGTGGAGCAGACTGTGTAGAAGGTCAAGTTAATACGGGAGAGATTGAAGATAGCACAAAGTCGACAAAAGAGGTATACCGACATGCACCGACGCCCCCTCGAGTTCTCGAAAGGCGACCATATATTCCTGAAAGTAACGTCCATGTGTGGAGTTACCAGATTCGACGCGAAAGGGAAGTTGAGCCCAAGATTTGTCGGTCCGTTCAAAATATTGAAGCGAGTCACCCCAGTAGCTTACCAAATCGCCTCACCGCCTGTGTTATCGGAGGTACACAACGTCTTCTACGTCTCACAGTTGCGGAAGTATGTGCACGATCCGAGCCATGTGGTAGATTTGGGTCAGCTGGATCTGAAGGTAGACTTGTCATATGTCGAAGAGCCTGTGCAAGTCTTGGAGCTAGCACAAATTGTCTACAACCGTGTCATTCTTCTCGTTCGCATCCTCTGGAGAAACCATTCGGTCGAGGAGTCGACGTGGGAGCTTGAATCAGAAATGAAGGAGAAATTTTCTTCATTGTTCTCATAGATGTAGGTTCTATTCTTAAGTTTTGAGGACAAAATTTTTTTAGTTGGTTATGGTGTAGTACCCCGTCCCTTCATCATGTCCCGTTCTCTGTCTATTGGGTGCACGAGAAAGGAACACTGTCGCCATCGATTCGGTCGAAACCGATAGGTCGGGATCGAGCGAATCGGTCGAACGGGAACGGTTGAATTAAGATCCATTCCCCGTTATGGAATGGCTTCTTCGGAACCAAGTCCCATATTCAGCAGGTACCGCCTCAAGGATTGACTCTGCAGCTGCGTCGGAAGAGACCTCTAGTTGCTCTGTTTTTCATGCCGCTTGCGTTGGTTTTGGCTTTGGTTTTTCTGAATGCGTTTTCGTGAATGTTTCAATGGTTTTCATGGCTTACATTTCGAACTCGCATTTCCTATCGAACTTCTTGAATAATACAGTGTTCTAATCGGTTGCTGTACGATTTCAGGTAATCGCGTAGACGACGTCTAGCGCGGCCAACAAGTCTCTCGTCTCAAGCAAAACTCAAGGGTGAGTGGCTGACCTCCTTCTCCTCGACCCTCTATTTCAAAATGAGAACTCGGATAACTATATCAAAATTGAATGATTCACTTGGAAAATATAAGTCCTATGTTCTAGAAGAGAAAAGATAAGATTTTAGAAAAGAGATAGAATTATTTTTGGGTCTAAAAATAAACCAAGTAAATGAATCGATTACAAAACCAGCCCCAACGATACCGTAAAATATACCTTGTTAACATAACACGGTCATGGACAACTTGTCGACAAGGGAGATGGTTTCTTCGAGCGGCAACCCGGGGCCATGGGACCGACTCGGCCTAGGAAGAAACAGGTTATAGTCGAGCTGGGTATAAAGCAACCGGTAGTTTGGGAACTTGCATCGGAGCTCGCTACTTGCGGTGCAAGGACCCCGTTTACCAGGCTATGTCCAAGATGGCTAGTTAATACCGCAGACCTATGGGTAATATACCTAATATAATTATTATCAACTAACATGGAAGGTGAGGTAAGTTTTATGTTGCACGGCGCGCTCTGCCGGAGGAAATTCTAGCGTAATTCACTTGGTTTATGTTCTGTCAAACTATTCACATGAAAATAACTAGGATGGCTAAAATGATCACAAATAAACAAGTTACATGTTTTATCTAAATTCTTGAACCAAATGAGAGCTTGGAAACTAATTAGCCACTCGCCAGTACACGTTGATTGTACTGATCCTCGCTCTCTCTATCGGTGCGATAAATCAGGAGGAACGGGCTACGTGAATGAAGGCGACGCTCGTGTGTTTTGAAGCTTCGTTCGTGCGGTCGAAACCTAGATCAAATCTCTTTTGAAAACTCTTCCGTCGAAGGCCAGAAGACAGATGGAGCGACTCCCCACCATCCCAGGTGGTTTATGTAATGCTGGTTGTATAAAAAAATGGATGAAATGTGTGGAACGACTATCTCATCGATATTCATTTTGTAATGGAGTCAGTTTCTAAAAAGCCCACACGACGCCTTTGTATCGAGTCTGTAAAATGATGTTCATTATCAATAAAGCTTAAGTTTTCTTCTTTATAATGTGTGTTCAATTTACTCTGCGCATTCTCTTGTTGTTGTGTTTCAGATAACCTTATGACTATGCCTTGTGCGATCGTAATTTAGGTTCGCACGACATCACGCCCGGGAGACGACTATCGATTCTACGAAATCGGGACGTGACAATATCAATGGTACGAATGGTGACTACCTCATCCTCTAATCCCACGCCCTGAATTACTTTCGAACGATACCGATATTTGTGGCACTTTATTTCAATGGTAGGTCGCAAGCCTATCAGATTGAAATACCCCACACAATAAACATCTCAAATTCCTTTCTAGATTGAATGGTCCCGACATTTTTGGCCTACCACGTTCGAAGGATAATAAACTTGTGCACAAGTTGTCCGTGACCATGCAACACGTCAAACTCATACAACCAAGCAATTCGCCTATCTCTATTTCTATTGGCACAATGTCCCAACTCAATGTTCATCAACGAATGTCCCAAAGGCCATAAACATTTTGAGGCACCATGCCATATTTGTTAGTTCCGTCATATTTATGTCACAACTGTTCTCTTTCCAACGAAGCCATCCTTTATGATTCATGTGTACGTATGCATGCTTTGACACAATTTTGATCTATTCTTCGAGTCGTGCATGTGATGCACGTCTCGATACCCCGATTTAGTATTTTTATGTTCTATGCCTTAGTGTTCACGATGTATGTTCCTTCCCTCCGACTCGTGCACTGAGGCATGCCTCAATAGGGCATTCAATGTTCTATAGCTCGTGCACCGAGGTACTTGCGTCGATATAGTCTTTCAATGTGCTAGGCCTCTAACTCGTGCGCGGGGGCACGAATGACTTGTGCACTGAGGCACTTGTCGATACAGTTATCCCATGTTCTTATGGCTTACGTACCGAGGCGCTCACCGTTACGGTTTTCGATGTTCAATAACGACTCGTGTATTTGATGCATATTTTATTTCAATTGTTCTATCTAGTGTTCGACACGCACTACGTTCATCTCTCGATCGAGCCACGCCCATGGTCTTGATTGGTTAACTTAGCATACTGTTGGCACAGTTTATTTTGATAACATTAACAGCATCTTCGTAGTTTAGTTTTCTCTGTATTTCAGATTGATATTCTTTCGAAAGCTCTACTACATAAAGTCTGTCCATTCAAGCCAAGTCATCAAAGCCTTGAAGACTGAAGAAAAGACCAGCAATCCTTAAAGACGGCTCTCAACATTTCAAGATATCGAGTCTGTACAAGGTCTAGGTCTTTCTGTAAACACTTAAGGTTGGATGACAAAACGAAAAGCTCTTCTTTCTTTCAGTCAAAAATCAATGTCTCAAAGAACGGCATACCGACGGTATACCATTTTGTTGGCCACAAAATGTTCTGTGACAAATATCGGCATACCGACGGTACACTACGGTATACCGATGGTATACCATTTTGTTAGCCATAAAACGTTCTGTAAAAAATATCGGAGTACCGACGGTATACCATTTTGTGAGCCATAAAACGTTCTGTGACAAAACATCGACATACCGACGGTATACTACGACATACCGACGGTATACCATTTTGTTAGCCACAAAATATTCTATGACGAACATCGGTATACCGACGGCATACCGCGGCATACCAACGGTATACCAGTTCATCTAATTTGATTTTTGAATGGACGAATACTAGCATTAATTGCTAGCATTAATGCTCTCCAATGGATATAATTATTACCATTACTGTTCAAAACGGTATACCGACGGCATGCCGGTCCATACCGATGGTATGCCGTCTGGGCTATATCCAGGAGAATTAAATGCTACATACTCATGGTTTCTTTATAAATGGATGCCTTCTCTCTCTTGAAGGCTCATCCACTTAAGCCATAAATTTCTTAACAACCAAGAGCTCCAGCATTACTACTCTACCCAAGCTTTTAATTGCCATCTATTCCAAAAGTGCTAGAGTATTCAAGAGTTGTACTTTTCGATCTTCAAGTGTTAGAAGATCAACAGTTCTCTTCCTTTCCTTTTGAAGTTGGCGAGCCTTCGTAAGAAAACTCGTGTGTAAGAAGTTGGCGAGTTCTTCGGATCCAAACTCGTGTTGAAGTTGGCGAGTTCTTCGGATCCAAACTCGTGTGTACTATTTTACCAAATAGTGGATTTAAGTCGGAGAGAGTTCCGGGACTGGATTGCCTCTAGGGAGGATACCAGGATACATCGCGTGTTTGATTTTTTTACTCTCTCTCTTTTTATTTAAGTAATATAGATTCTTGTGTTTAAATTATTTTATTTCCCTATTTACCCTCCCTCGAGGGTTCTACACATACAACGGTATATTTTACTTAGGCATGAAGGAGTAGGAAAGAAGGGTCAAAGTCCTCCCACCTTAAGCCAATACGCCTTGTTGTTTCGCCGAGCCGATGCAGCTCGATTTCATAACTTTGTTTCCACGATCAACTCTTCTGACTTAGCCATTCGAGCAGTTCGTACTTTGTTGAATTATTTGACTGATTTGGCTTACCGTGTCTATGCCACAGTCCGTTACGAGGCGATGATTTGGTTTTGTGGACATCGTTAAAAATAAAGCAAAATGTTGACCTTTTATATTTTAACGTAAAAGTATAGCCTGCACGCGAAACCAACTAAAATCAGTATTCGTTTGAATCAGACTTATGCGTTGCATCGATTCGATTTCTTAGAATGTTCGAACCGACTCAATGCTTTCTCTCGGGCCAACTTAACACTTGCATCGATCTTACTCGATACATTCCTCAGGTCAACGTAACTCTTGTATCGATTCGTATCGATACTTAATCGAGTCAATGCAACTCTTCGAGTCAATGACTCAGCATAATGTACCATGCAGAGCAGGGCATTACACAAGCCATCCTTGACTATAACCTTGGTTAGACGGCGGCCTTTTCAGCGCAGTTGCGAGCGCGCTGAAAGATCTCGAATCATCCATGCTAAATCGGTCCTATGGCCCCTCCTGGGTTACCGTTCGAGGAAACTATACCTTGTGCACAAGTTATCAAATGACCGTGCTAGACCAAACTAGCTATTTAGGCATGGTCTACGACTTCATAAGACACTTAACCAGCTCAATGTGTTACGTCTTATCATTGAAACATACATCGATTCATCCTTGCTTAACACGGTTCTATAATCAGTATAACATAAGTAAGCATGTAATAGTTTCATAGCAAGTGTACGTGAAAAATTATGCAATAGTTCATTGATTCAATTCTATGAACTATTTTTACATTGTGTCAATTGCATCTACATCTAACATTTTATTCTTTGGTGCCGCCAATTGATTGAAGATCAACAAGAGGGTCAAGGGACGAAGGGTACGTCAAGCCACTCACCTTGATTGATTGAGGTGAGAGGAAGAAGCTGTATTGCGTTAGACGGTGCCTACGTGATCACTTGCAATGGCATAAGCAACGGATCAACACTCTACCCTTCTATTTTGAGTTTGATATGACATACAAGTTCGAAGAATTCAATCAATGAAATCCATCGAAAACATTTACGAAAATGCATTCATAAAATCAAAACAAAAAAGCAAGTACGACATGAAAAACAGAGCAGCGGGAGGTCTTTTCGGACTCAGCAGTAGAGTCTTTCCTCGAGGCGTAACCCGATGAATATGTGATTTGATTCTGAAGAAACAAATCCATATATAATAAGAAAATGATCTTGATTCAATCTGTCAATCGATAGCGACAGTGTTTCTGTTGGAGTCTAGTCTGGATTTGGTAACAACATACTTGTGGAATCCAAATCTTATTAAATATTTGATTTGATTAGATTTTGATGTCCATAACTAGTATTCTGCTATTTTAGATATAATATGATTCTTATTTTAGAAAATCATACTATGGTCTAAAATAGGATAATTGATGGGCTATTTTAGGTATAATAGGATTCTTATTTGAGAGCTTCCTAATTAAGAAATCATATTATGACCTAAAATAGGATTTTTCTCATCCTATATATATGGGGTGAGGGTGGAGGCACAAAGAATAAGCACAAAACATAAAAGTGAAGATTCAGGATGCTTGTCCACAAGGAAATCTTAGAGAAAGTCTGTACTTTGCTCTTAGGACTTCGCCATCCAAGACAGAAATAAGAAGAAGATCTAATCGAGGAGTCGTCAACTTCGATTAGGGAGATTGCTACGGGTTGGTGAGAGATCTCAATTGTAATCTTCTGTTTTTCTTCTTGAGAGTGGTGAGAGGGTTGAACCTATTAGGACAAAGGGTTCAATGTAAGTTCTGTCAATCTTGTAATTTCATCTGATTTATTAAAGGTTAGAATTTGTCCAGGTGACGTATGTCACCGCTATATACTTGTTTTCATCTTGTGCTTGGTGTCCGTTAGACGGAGGGTTGGTTTTGGTCAGGTGGATTGGCAAATGTAGTGCCCCGTCCCGCTCAGTCAATCGGAGGAATCAAAATGCCAACGGCGTTCAGACTTAGCTTTGTAACGGCTGCTTGAAGACATCGCTCGGTTGAGGTGCCCCCTCGTTCAGGTGGGTGACTTCGGTGAACTTGCCCCAGCTTGGCCTTCGCACTAATAAAACGAAAGTTTTCAAATGCACAAGTAGGCTTGATAATAAAAAGAGACGAATCCACATAGCTAAGGGAATAATCCCAAGTCGAGTCAGATTGAATTAGAATATGGAAAGGTCCAACGGTCGGCTTAGAGTTGGTGCACGGCGTGCTTTGAAAATGACAGTCGGTCCTTCATCCCATGGCTTGGGAGAAGGAAAGTTGATCTTCGGTACAAAAGTTGTGAATTAGCCTAAGTCATAGACGTCGCCCGCGTAAATGCTCGATAAAGCATGCACGCTTCCACGATGCAAGGCTAGGCATAGCCTTTGCTTGTCCTACAGGTTAAGTTATAAGCTCGATTAAGTTAGACAAAGTAATATTGGGCTATCGAAGTCATAACAAGCATTGTCCTGCTCTTTCTACGGTTGTCAAGTTATTCAGTCCCACGATCTCAAGGCCCGTCATATAAAGTATGACTTGGGCGATAGCGTCGCGTAGAATATAAGTCAGTTTAAGGCACGAGCTACGGTCGACACTATGAAAAGTTAGCCACGGTCTATGGTACTTAAGGAATACGTTACGTTCAAGTTAAGTAGGAAGACTATGCCGTAGCCGTTCCCTGAGTTCAAAGACTGTTAGGTCCAAGCGATGGTTAGTCGCGATGTTAAGTTCGAACAATGGTTAGTCGCAATGGAAAGTTTGAACGATGGTTAGTCGTCGAGGCAGTCCCTTGTTGGGAGTCTCATGGTTTCGATGCATGATTTGCAAGTATGGTTCCAAAGCATGATTTGCTAAGTTTGGTTGAGTCGTTCCACAAATTAGGCCATACATTTACGTGAGTCTAGAGGAAGCCGTCATAGGTGCGTGGTCATAGACAACTTGTCGACAAGGGCGATTTAGGTTTCTCCGGACGATAACCTGGACCAAAGGAATCAATCCGACCATGGGGAAAACCCGGTCTAGCAGAGCTGGGTATGAAGCAACCGGTAGTTTGGGGACTTACATCGGAGATCGCTACTTGCGGTACAAGGATCCCGTTTACCAGGCTATGTCCACGATGGCTAGTTAATACCAGTAACCTTTCATATAGATAAGTTGGCGTGCTGAGTGGCAATCCGCATGCACGGTGTCGATCGATTCTAAGGAAATGTAAGCACGGTACGAGTTGTGTTAAGAAGGTATGTGTGCACGGTCTGCACCATGATTCAGGAGCCTAGGGTTTGGCAAAGTAAAGACCCGTGCTTCGACACGAGATATAGCATCGAGTGTTAAGTCTTCGACATAGAGTTGTATAAGTAAGATTTGAGTTGTTTCGAGCTAAGTCGAGAAGGGCCGTAGGGCAAGTTTGGTTAAGCTATGTTGAGTTGCAGGCCGTAGGGTAAGTTTGGTTAAGTTATGTTGGGTTGCAGGGCACGACCTCGAAATATAAGGCACGGTCGCGCTGTCACAAAACAAGTATAGGCAAGAATAAGTGGAGAGGCACTGCCTCAGAGTTTTATGGCACGACCGAGTCGTTGCGTCCCAAAAGTATGGCACGAAAGACAAGTATGAGTCGGTGCATTGACGTTGCAAACACGAGAAATGTCTAGAGGCAAGAATAAGGAAGTTATCGGTGTGATAGCACGGTGATGGTCTAGAGACACAAAATAGGCCAAGGCGTCTGTCCTAAAACTGATCCTAAGGCAAGACTAGAAAGACAATTGAAAAGAAGGGACTATATTGCACAAAGTAAACTAACGTGTCAGTTTTGTATGGGTGGAAGAGGAGCTCACACTACCAATACAATTGAGTACTGACACCCACACAATGTTATGTACAGGCACAGATAGTAGCACGTGGCGCGGAGCTCGCTTGGATACGTCGAGGCACAGAGTTCCTTGGCGATTCGAAACGTGCGTTCTGCGTGATGACTGGACTTATATGCACTACTAAAAAATAGTAATTTGGCGACGGCCAATTAGCGACGGACTAGCGACTAACTTGTGACGGACTACCGTCAGAAAGCAATGAATACATTTTTTTTATTTTTTTGTGTAAAAATCAGTCGCACTTTCGTCGCTAATTTGACGAAAAGTTAGCGACGTAGCGACGGTCCATCGCTGATATGTCGCATATTTTGGCGGTAAAATACTGAAAAAATGGTACGGACTATTAGCGACGGACTGTCGACTAACATTTTCGTCGGTAATCTTCTGGGTATTTAGCGACGGATATATCCGTCGCCAGTCCGTCGCTAAATACTGTACCCTAACTTAAATTGAACCGACGGAGGGAAATTTTTTATTTTCCCCCAAACGAACTCTCTCTTCCCCTCTCTTCCTCCGACGATTTCTCTTCCTTCAGCGATTTCTCTCCCTCCGTCGATCTCTCTCCCTCCATCGATCTTGCCGATAAGTTCTCTTTCTTTTCCTCTCTCTTTCTATTTTAGGGTTTCGGGGGGGTGGCGGTCGGCTGTCGTCGGGGCCGGGGTGGAGGGGGGTCGGGGAGGGGGTGCTGTCGGGGAAGGGGGTCGGGGAGGGGGTGATGGAGTGGGGGAGAGGGTAGGGTGGGGGAGGGGAGGTGGCGAGTGGGTGCTGTCGGGAAGGGGGTGCTGTCGAGGAGGGGGGGGTCGGGGAGGGGGTGGTGGATGGGGAGGGATGGGGGTGGGTGCTGTCGGGAAGGGAGGTCGGGGGGGTGGGGGAGGGGTGGGTGGAGGGTGGGTGCTGTCGGAGAGGGGGTGGTGGGGTGGGGGAGGGGGGATGGGGGGTGGGTGCTGTCGAGGAGGGGGTGGTGGGGTGGAAGAGGGGGGTGGGGGTGGGGGGAGGGGGTCGGGTAGGGGACACACGGGTAGGGTTTCGGGGTAGGGGTAGGATTTCGGGTGGGGGGGTATCGGTGGTTTCGGATCAGACCATTCCTATGAGTATCGGTGGTTTCGGATCGGTGTATCAGATCGAGGGAGGGGGTATAGGTGGTTTCGGATCGGACCAATCCTATGAGTATCGGATCGGGGGAGGGGGGTATCGGAATCGGTATCGGAATCAGAATCGGTATCGGACCATTCCTATGAGTATCGGATCAGGGGTATCGGTAATATCGGTGGTTTCGGATCGGAGTATCGAATTTTTTGGTATCGAAAAACAAATAACTATTAATAAAGTTGAGTGTCCTCCGACATAGTCCCTGCAGCCATTCATCTGGCGTTGCAGTAACTATGTAGCCGTAGATAAAGTTGACTGTCCTCTGACCATCATCCCTCGGCAATGATGATATGACAACCTATCACTATATCTTATATTGTAGTAGATGATGTCTTAGTATTACATTATGTGAGTTCATCTTAATTCTGTTACATTCTTCAGATACTAGATACGATAAGAACATATACTACACCATATGTACAGAACATAGATGATTCACTCTAATGTATGCTAGAATGAATTTTGGGTTGTGTTCTGAGCCATCCGTTCTCACACTTGGCAAAAAATCAAATATTATGTATTTTATCTACTTTCGAAAATGTACTCAGACGAGATGATGGTTCCTTTAGTTAGCTTGCTTATGTTATAATTATATTATTTGTGAATATCGATCTTACCAGATGGCACCCATGACCCGAGAAGCGGCACGTCGTTTGAGGGAAACACTGAATGCTGAGGTGGCTCCTCCTACTGTTAAGGAGGAAATGGCACCGGTAGCTAGTGAGACCGGGAGTTCTATTCATCCAGCACTTGCAATGGACTACATCTCTCCTGCCGCCGTCGATCCCACTTATTCGAGGTGGTTGCGTGATCGTATCACTGAGCGTTTGCGTGAGCTGCGTGGTTCTCATTAGCTATTAGTACTTATTTGTATTGGACTATTTGTATTGGGTTATTTTTGTATTAGACTATTTGTATTGGACTATATATATGAATTAGTACTGTGTCAATCTCTGGATTGTATTGGACTATGACATGGTGATCAGGACATAGTTTCTGCAGCCATTCGACTGGCGAGACATAAACTATGTAGCCGTAGATAAAGTTGACTGTCCTTCGACCCACATCCCTCGGCAATGATGATATGACAACCTATCACTATATCTTATATAGTAGTAGATGATGTCTTAGTATTACATTATGTGAGTTCATCTTGATTCTGTTACATTCTTCAGATACTAGATACGATAAGAACATATACTACACCATACGTACAGAACATAGATGATTCACACTAACGTATGCTAGAATAAATTTTGGGTTGTGTTCTGAGCCATTCGTTCTCATACTTGACAATTAAGCATGTGAAATATATCGTTGAAGAACATAAAACTTGTGGTCATTACTGCAGAAAGTGCAGACTGACATGAACTGATTATGTTTAGTTTGTCTTACGATACAGATTTTTACATCCAAATTGAAATGGATCGTTACTTCGTTGATCGTACATAGATGTACCAGCGGATCAACCTCCTGGACCGTAGGTACTTATAAGTATTGACCGTATCGAATTAGTATCGATCTATCAGTTTGGTATGGGACGTATCGGTTGGTATTGGTCTTAGCGAATTGGTATCATCCTATCCGATATGTATCGGCCGTATAGCTAGGATTCGTATTGGCCTTATCGATTTGGTATTGGTCATATTCGATAGGTATCGGCCGTGTTGGATTAGTATAGACCATTTCGGATTAGTATCGTGAAAGGTTTAGTGTCATAACCTTAAATTTTTTTATTTTATTATTGGTATTTTAATTAATCTTCAATCATTCAAAATTATCTTCCTATAAATTATTTCTCAAAAATATATATATAGTGTAAATTGGATAAATCAATTTTTTTTTCCTAATACCCCCACATGCAATTTTACTTTTGCATTCTTGCATAGAAGAGTATGTGGCATTCATGCAATGGAAAGTGCCAAGTGTCACTTTATTCTCATGACAATGCCTCATGGGCATTTTGGCCTTTTCCTTTCTTTTCATTCTTTTAATTAGAATGAGGGAGAGAGAAAAACCATTCTCTTCTCCTTTCTTCTTCCTGGTAAGCTCACTCTCCCTCTCCTTCGTTTTCTCCTTCTTCTTCCATTTTTATTTTCTTTTCTTCTTCTTCTCTTCCCTGTACTTGCTGCTTTTGCAGCCATTATTGCCGCTACTGCTACTTGCTGCGCTGCTGCTGTTGCAATTGCTGTGCTGCTGCCGCTGCTGCGCGGCTGCTGCGCCACCGCCGGTGCCGCCGGCGCCGCCGCCCGGTCGGCCGCCAGCCGACCCCCTCCTTCCTCATCATCTTCTTCTTCCTCTTTCTTTCTTCCAAATTCCTTCCCCTTTTCTTTACTTCTAGGGTTCTAGAAATTTAACCCAATTTTCTCTTCTTGTGCCCTAGGATTCTGATTTTGGGTTTGAAGGAAATTTCTAGCACTCTAAGGATCAAGGCAAGCCCTCTCTCCTTCCATCTCTCACATTTTCCCTTGTGTTCATTTTTAATTGTGCTTGTATTGGCATGTATATTCCATGAATAATCTGAATATATATATATATATATATACATATATATATATGTATATATATATATACATATATATATATATATATATATATATATATATATATATATATATATAACCAATATTCTATGACAATAGTGAGGTTGTAAATATATGCCCTTTAAGTATGATTTGGATAAATGTTGGACACTTCTACATAGGATAAAATGTGCATGTTGATTTTTCCATACAAGTTTATATACATATATTTGCTCATACCTACACACTAAACTTATGAAATAAATAGCCAACATTGTTGTTTTCATGAGAGTAATTCTAGATAACCCTAAAATGAAAAATTATGAGTTTTATCCATTATTTTTATCTTATTTCAATTCTGTCCAGAATTAAAATTATACATATTTGACATAATTAGTGTGATTTCATAGTTAAATATGTATTTGTTGATACCGGTTCATTAAGGTAACTTCAATTATGAACTTTTACGTCAAAAATAACTATTTCGTGCCCTAAAAGTTAGTTTTAGTATGTAATAGCATTGGACTTGTTAAGATTGGAATTAGATAACTTGTTCATTTGTGATTGTGCATAGAAACTTCATGTTGCTCTTCAAGAAGTTAGGATTCGGTACAATAATATATGAGTTAAATTACTATGTGATAGGAGTTGTTGTCAACCATTTTTTTTACTTAATATGCAAATCTGTCCAAAAATTCATTTATGCTTAAAATGACCACTTTGTCATAGACACATAGTTGGAATTGATATTTAATAGACACCGGACCAATAGGTTAACATACTAGTTAACTTTTCAAGTGAAAATGCTATCTTGAACACTCAAGAAGTCCATTATATCATTACTAGTTAAGACTTGTGCTTTGTAATTGTAAAACAACTAGCATTAGGCCTACAATATATTCTTTACTTATTAAACTAAGTTTCTTGAGCTTGGAGGAGTGTTTTAGAAGAAGGGCAAATGCTAAATCTTGTTCCTATTGCTTGCTTGCTCGCCAAGGTGAGAAAGCTACCTTATGTGCATAACCTTATCATAAATTGCGTGTGTTCCGGTGTTGAGGGTTGCTCCACCGAAGGGGTCGGCGTGCCCGTATATTGTTTCTTTTGTGTTTACTTGTATCGGATTAATTTCCGGGTCAATAAATACAAAGGAGACTCTGCCGAAATTTTTAAGAATTTCCAGAGTTAGTCTCTTTTGTGGAAAACCGGGTCCTTTAGGATTATGACATTAAAGTCTAGTCCCTAAAACCATCCAACTTCGATCTACATCTTCGGAGGGATTCTTGGAAATCATTGATTATATTGATATTTTGGGACTACCTTGTTCCGACTCTTTCTTGGACTATATTAGTCTTAGAAAAGCCAATTGTAACTTAGATGCGACTTGACTTCTAGGACTCCCGTCTTGGGGATAGTCCTATGGTAATTAAAGACTAGATTAGGTTGCATGGGGTTTGGGAGAGAAACCTGGATCACACCCGGCTGACTTCTTTGCAATATGATTTTACACTTTTCATACTGATCAGTCCCTGTTACGGTGTTCGTGCGACCGTGCGATCTTCACCGGGGTGAGGCTTAGCTCACCTTCTTGTTTTGCAATGGGGCATCTATGCCCTGAGTTTCAGCTCAGATTACCCATTTGCATCTATCACGTGTTTTGCAATGGGGTATCTATGCCCTGAGTTTCAGCTCAGATTACCCATTCGCATTAAATTCATTAGGCATCTATGCCCTGAGTTTCAGCTCAGACTACTAATGAATGGGTTCGATATTCTTGGAAAAGTTCAAGTCATACGAACTTCCTTTTATAGCTCATGATTCGATGATTCGAGCCAGAGGATTCGGAACTAACTCATGATGCTATCCTGGTTTAATCACATCAATATATGATAGTACAGACGGCTGGAGAATCTAAGCACCACCCGTTTTGTGCGAGCCTGATCCCGGGCCAATGGGATTATTGTAGAGATGCTAGGCGTGGGTGTGTGATCCAGAGAGTTTCTCTAAATTTGCATTTAGGTTTAGAAAGTTTGTTTTTTTGTGTCCTTGTGACATTAATGTGAGAACGACTCGCTTCTTGACTAGTATTATATGAATGAGCTTTAAATGATCAAGTTTACTCCATTTTGTATTTACCTGCCTTATCATTCTACCTTCATAACTTGCTCCTTTGATCGAAGGCTTGCTCGTCGTATTGACGACCTATTTTTGTTCACTAGGGACTGAAGCAGATCAGGACGAAGGCTAGGCTTACACTGAGGCAGAACTTTATGAATGATGTAGGACTGAGGGTTGTAGCTTTATTCTGGGGAACCTCATAGCTATGTGACTTATGTATTTGAAGAAACATGAATGCAATATGTAAGTTATGTATTTTGAAGAACAATGAATCCAAAATATATATGTGTTTGATGATGAGACTTGAATTATGTTGTAACATTTTGGGATAAATGAATGTTATGCTCTTTTGTGGAAAATTGTATTATTTCCTTAACTCTATGCCTATCTAGGACCTTACAGGCGACAATCGCGGGATGCAATTGGGTTCATGTTGTATGGTCGCGTAGCCTGGGGATGTTGTACGTACTCGGCTCGCCGTATTCTGGGAGCGGGGCGTGACACGTCTTTTGGTTGGTGGCCCATGCAGGTCCACTCTTTAAGGGTAGTGTATAGGTTAAGGAGATGGTATAGGTGGATATCGAATATTATCTTAAGGATTTACTTGGACTTCCCTAGGATAGGAATAGATGACAATTGAAGGTTGAACACAAAAATCTACTAAGGTTTGGGGATATGAATCTTGATCAAAATTTATTTAGAATTTGAAGATTTTATTATGGTGATCATTTTATGTCATAGAGTTCTCATTCGAGGAAATTTTCGGATATAGGTAATGGCCCAATTCCTGCCGAGCATCTATTGGGACGGGAGCCACCGGACTCATTACGGATACGAGCAGTTTGCTCGGGAGGCTTGGAAGGTGTCGCCCGACGAAGACCTTCCGGTGAACAGTGTATTTTTCGAGCGCCTACGCCCCAGAATCCGTGATGTGGAAGATGGAGCGGAAGTATATTGGAAAAAGGAACTACGACTTAGGTTCTTTCTTGCGAAGGACGGTCCATCTCCATTTACTCATGGATATGAAGGGACCATTGAGGAATGGGTAGAGGCCAATCCTTATGATAGGATCCGCGAGATCACCTACATAAAGCTGAGATGGTGACGCATGACAGTTAGGACTGGGGTAGTTTTTGTCTGCTGCACAGCATTTTGATGGATCAGCAGATAACTTATAGATATGATGTATGGAAGAAAAAGGATGGGAGCCTGAGATTGGTGATAGACTATAGGGCACTGAATGAACTGACAATCAAGAGCAAATACCCACTCCCTAGGATCGATGAATTATTCGACCAACTTGGAGGAGCAACTGTATTTTCCAAAATAGATCTCAGATCAGGCTATCACCAAGTAAAGATTAAGAAAGAAGACATACCAAAGACTGCTTTTAGAACTAGATATGGACATTATGAGTTTCAAGTCATGCCTTTTGGATTGATAAATGCTCCGGCCATATTCATGGATTTGATGAATAGGATATTCTATCAATATCTGGATAAATTTGTGATAGTGTTCATTGATGACATATTGATTTACTCGAAGAACGAGGAGGAGCACGAAGAACACTTGAGGATAGTACTTGAGACTCTACGACAGGAGAAGCTGTATGGGAAGCTGAGTAAATATGAATTTTGGTTAAAAGAAATTCCTTTCTTGGGACACATAGTTAGTGGAGAAGGCATTACAGTAGATCCTAAGAAGATAGAAGCAGTTAGATCATGGCCTACTCCCAAGAATGTAGCTGAAGTTCGAAGTTTCGTTGGATTAGCTGGATACTATAGAAGATTTATGGAAAAATTTTCCAGAATAGTTGAGCCGCTTACTAGATTGACTCGGAAGAATAAGAAATTTGTTTGGACTGATAAATGTCAAGCGGCATTCGAGGAATTAAAGGAAAGACTTGTCACAGCACCAGTGCTGGCTCTACCCTCAGGATCAGGAGGTTACGAGATTTACAGTGATGCTTCTGGTAAGGGTTTGGGCTGTGTACTGATGCAGCACGGAAGGGTTATCGCTTATGCTTCGCGGTAGTTGAAGGTTCATGAGAGGAACTATCCAACACATGATCTGGAGCTAGCAGCTGTTGTGTTTGCACTGAAACTGTGGAGGCATTACTTGTATGGTGAACAGATCAAGATTTACACAGATCATAAAAGTTTGAAATACGTGTTCACCCAAAAGGAGTTAAATATGAGGCAACGTAGATGGCTCGAGTTGCTTAAGGATTTTGATATAGAGTTGCAGTATCATCCAGGCAAGGCAAACAAAGTGGCAGATGCTCTTAGTAGGAGGCCTGAGGCTTTCTTTATGAACACGCCCAAGGAGATATTGGATGATCTCAGAAAAATGGGGATTGAAGTGATATGCCCAGTTGCAGATGGATTTTGGGGAAGTTTACAAGTTCAATCTTCCTTAGTGGAGAGAATTAAGGAAGCACAGAAGAAGGATGTGAAGCTGCAGAAACTGTGGAGTCAAACTGAAGCTGGGGTACAAACTGGATTAATGAAGCATTCTGATGGATCCTTAAGGTTCGGGAGTCGATTGTGTGTACCATATGGAGAACTCCGGACCGAGGTTATGACTGAAGCACATAGTTCTCAGTACTCCATTCATCCTGGGAGTACGAAGATGTACCAGGATCTGAGACAAAACTTTTGGTGGCATGGAATGAAGCGGGAGATAGCTAAATTTGTCTCGAAATGTTTAGGATGCCAACAAGTAAAAGCTGAACACCAAAGGACTGCTGGGCTACTGCAACCACTCCCAGTACCTGAATGGAAGTGGGAGCATATTACAATAGATTTTGTATCAGGACTCCCAAGAACACAAAAAGGTAACAATGCCATCTGGGTGATAGTGGATAGACTTACAAAGTCCGCAAGATTTCTACCATTCCGAGTTGGACAATCTACGGAGCATCTAGCGGATATGTACATGAGGGAAGTTGTTAGTCACTATGGGGTACCGGTAAGTATCGTATCAGACAGGGATACTCGGTTCACCTCCAAGTTTTGGAGAAGCTTACAAGATAGTCTTGGCAGTCGCCTGAAGTTTAGTTCAGCATATCATCCACAGACCGATGGGCAGTCAGAAAGGATGATACAAATCTTAGAAGATATGCTAAGGGCATGCACCCTAGATTTCAGAGGATCATGGGATGATCATCTGCATCTGATAGAATTCTCCTATAATAACAGTTATCAGGCCAGTATCAAGATGGCGCCATTTGAAGCACTATATGGGAGGAAGTGCAGATCACCTATATGTTGGGGTGACGTCGGAGAACGACAGCTTCTAGGGCCAGAATTGGTCACTCAGACTGTGGACATGGTCAAGGCAGTTCGAAGTCATCTTCAAGCTGCGCAGGACAGGCACAAGATGTGGGCAGATAAGCATCGGAGAATTTTGAATTTCAAACCAGGAGATCATGTATTCTTGAAGATCGCCAACAAAGGGAACAATCAGGTTTGGAACCAGAGGAAAGTTGAGCCCAAGGTATATAGGCCCATTCGACGTCCTGGATCGAATCGGTGATGTTTCTTACAGATTGGCCTTACCACCATCCCTAGAAGGAGTCCACGATGTTTTTCATGTATCACAACTGCGAAAGTATGTACCAGATACTAGTCATATATTGGATCATTCGGAAATCACTGTTGGCCCAACACTCCGCATCGAGCAGAAGCCAGTGGAAATCCTGGATCGAAGACAAAAGATTCTTAAGAACCAGACCATCTCATTGGTTCGAGTATCTTGGAACAAGGACTCACCGGAAGAATCTACTTGGGAAAGAGAAGATGAAATACGGCAACTGTACCCCTACCTCTTTGATGATTAAGGTACTTAGCAACCTATCCTTCTCTACCTCTCTTATCTTTAATTCCGGGGACGGAATTTAATTAAGGTGGGTAGGGTGTCATAACCTTAAATTTTTTTATTTTATTATTGGTATTTTAATTAATCTTCAATCATTCAAAATTATCTTCCTATAAATTATTTCTCAAAAATATATATATAGTGTAAATTGGATAAATCAATTTTTTTTCCTAATACCCCCTCATGTAATTTTACTTTTGCATTCTTGCATAGAAGAGTATGTGGCATTCATGCAATAGAAAGTGCCAAGTGTCACTTTATTCTCATGACAATGCCTCATGGGCATTTTGGCCTTTCCCTTTCTTTTCATTCTTTTAATTAGAATGAGGGAGAGAGAAAAACCATTCTCTTCTCCTTTCTTCTTCCTGGTAAGCTCACTCTCCCTCTCCTTCTTCTTCTCCTTCTTCTTCCATTTTTATTTTCTTTTCTTCTTCTTCTCTTTCCTGTACTTGCTGCTTTTGCAGCCATTATTGCCGCTACTGCTACTTGCTGCTGCTGCTGCAATTGCTGTGCTGCTGCTGCTGCTGCCGCTGCTGCGCAGCTGCTGCGCCACTGCCGGCGCCGCCGGCGCCGCCGCCCGGTCGGCCGCCAGCCGACCCCCTCCTTCCTCATCATCTTCTTCTTCCTCTTTCTTTCTTCCAAATTCCTTCCCCTTTTCTTTACTTCTAGGGTTCTAGAAATTTAACCCAATTTTCTCTTCTTGTGCCCTAGGATTCTGATTTTGGGTTTGAAGGAAATTTCTAGCACTCTAAGGATCAAGGCAAGCCCTCTCTCCTTCCATCTCTCACATTTCCCCTTGTGTTCATTTTTAATTGTGCTTGTATTGGCATGTATATTCCATGAATAATCTGAATATATTCCATGAATAATCTGAATATATATATATATATATATATATATATATATATATATATATATATATATATATATATATATATATATATATATATATATACATATATATATATATATAACCAATATTCTATGACAATAGTGAGGTTGTAAATATATGTCCTTTAAGTATGATTTGGATAAATGTTGGACACTTCTACATAGGATAAAATGTGCATGTTGGTTTTTCCATACAAGTTTATATACATATATTTGCTCATACCTACACACTAAACTTATGAAATAAATAGCCAACATTGTTGTTTTCATGAGAGTAATTCTAGATAACCCTAAAATGAGAAATTATGAGTTTTATCCATTATTTTTATCTTATTTCAATTCTGTCCAGAATTGAAATTATACATATTTGACATAATTAGTGTGATTTCATAGTTAAATATGTATTTGTTGATACCGGTTCATTAAGGTAACTTCAATTATGAACTTTTACGTCAAAAATAACTATTTCGTGCCCTAAAAGTTAGTTTTAGTATGTAATAGCATTGGACTTGTTAAGATTGGAATTAGATAACTTGTTCATTTGTGATTGTGCATAGAAACTTCATGTTGCTCTTCAAGAAGTTAGGATTCGGTACAATAATATATGAGTTAAATTACTATGTGATAGGAGTTGTTGTCAACCATTTTTTTTACTTAATATGCAAATCTGTCCAAAAATTCATTTATGCTTAAAATGACCACTTTGTCATAGACACATAGTTGGAATTGATATTTAATAGACACCGGACCAATAGGTTAACATACTAGTTAACTTTTCAAGTGAAAATGCTATCTTGAACACTCAAGAAGTCCATTATATCATTACTAGTTAAGACTTGTGCTTTGTAATTGTAAAACAACTAGCATTAGGCCTACAATATATTCTTTACTTATTAAACTAAGTTTCTTGAGCTTGGAGGAGTGTTTTAGAAGAAGGGCAAATGCTAAATCTTGTTCCTATTGCTTGCTTGCTCGCCAAGGTGAGAAAGCTACCTTATGTGCATAACCTTATCATAAATTGCGTGTGTTCCGGTGTTGAGGGTTGCTCCACCGAAGGGGTCGGCGTGCCCGTATATTGTTTCTTTTGTGTTTACTTGTATCGGATTAATTTCCGGGTCAGTAAATACAAAGGAGACTCTGCCGAAATTTTTAAGAATTTCCAGAGTTAGTCTCTTTTGTGGAAAACCGGGTCCTTTAGGATTATGACATTAAAGTCTAGTCCCTAAAACCATCCAACTCCGATCTACATCTTCGGAGGGATTCTTGGAAATCATTGATTATATTGATATTTTGGGACTACCTTGTTCCGACTCTTTCTTGGACTATATTAGTCTTAGAAAAGCCAATTGTAACTTAGATGCGACTTGACTTCTAGGACTCCCGTCTTGGGGATAGTCCTATGGTAATTAAAGACTAGATTAGGTTGCATGGGGTTTGGGAGAGAAACCTGGATCACACCCGGCTGACTTCTTTGCAATATGATTTTACACTTTTCATACTGATCAGTCCCTGTTACGGTGTTCGTACGGCCGCGCGATCTTCACCGGGGTGAGGCTTAGCTCACCTTCTTGTTTTGCAATGGGGCATCTATGCCCTGAGTTTCAGCTCAGATTACCCATTTGCATCTATCACGTGTTTTGCAATGGGGCATCTATGCCCTGAGTTTCAGCTCAGATTACCCATTCGCATTAAATTCATTAGGCATCTATGCCCTGAGTTTCAGCTCAGACTACTAATGAATGGGTTCGATATTCTTGGAAAAGTTCAAGTCATACGAACTTCCTTTTATAGCTCATGATTCGATGATTCAAGCCAGAGGATTCGGAACTAACTCATGATGCTATCCTGGTTTAATCACATCAATATGTGATAGTACAGACGGCTGGAGAATCTAAGCACCACCCGTTTTGTGCGAGCCTGATCCCGGGCCAATGGGATTATTGTAGAGATGCTAGGCGTGGGTGTGTGATCCAGAGAGTTTCTCTAAATTTGCATTTATGTTTAGAAAGTTTGTTTTTTTGTGTCCTTGTGACATTAATGTGAGAACGACTCGCTTCTTGACTAGTATTATATGAATGAGCTTTAAATGATCAAGTTTACTCCATTTTGTATTTACCTGCCTTATCATTCTACCTTCATAACTTGCTCCTTTGACCGAGGGCTTGCTCGTCGTATTGACGACCTAGTTTTGTTCACTAGGGACTGAAGCAGATCAGGACGAAGGCCAGGCTTACACTGAGGCAGAACTTTATGAATGATGTAGGACTGAGGGTTGTAGCTTTATTCTGGGGAACCTCATAGCTATGTGACTTATGTATTTGAAGAAACATGAATGCAATATGTAAGTTATGTATTTTGAAGAACAATGAATCCAAAATGTATATATGTGTTTGATGATGAGACTTGAATTATGTTGTAACATTTTGGGATAAATGAATGTTATGCTCTTTTGTGAAAAATTGTATTATTTCCTTAACTCTATGCCTATCTAGGACCTTACAGGCGACAATCGTGGGATGCAATTGGGTTCATGTTGTATGGTCGCGTAGCCTGGGGATGTTGTACGTACTCGGCTCGCCGTATTCTGGGAGCGGGGCGTGACATTTAGTAACAACTGTACTTGGATTTCTCTCTTCTAGAGCTAGATTACCATTGCAAGAGAGTCACGAGAGCGTAGCTGGCCAGTTACAGAACATACATACTTCCTTTTCAATCTTGCTTTTCCTGATGGAAAAGGAAGCATGTATGTTACTGTAATTGGCCAATCACGATCTTGTGACTCTCTACACTTGCTCCTCAACACCATCCTGGGAAAATCGAAGCACCTCCAGCAAAACCTCTGTACTTTCTCCAGGTCATGTCGCCGACTGTGCTGCTTCCCCCTCCTCTTCCTGCCCACTTCTTCTCCCCCGACTCTACACTTGAGCTGGATATCATATGTGGCTGAGAGAGTCAAATAAGAAGAAGGAAAGTAGGGAGGAGCAGATGGGTCCAGAGCCATGGTGGAGGAGAGGAGAAGGAAGAAGCTTGATCAGAACGGAGAAATGGATGGATGGAAGAGAACTAGAAAGCACTGATCCTTCCTGTTGGTAGCACGATAGAGGGAGAGGGGAAATGGAGGGAGGGAAGTAGCTGCATGCCTTTGGCTCACTCGAGCAGTATTTGTGCGTCAGTGTTCCTGTTATTTGTAGGCGTCCCCCTAGCGCGCCATGGGTGGTGGCGCGTCACCCCCCTTCCCGTCCGACCTCTACGACACGCCATCTCCAATGTCGTTTCATTACTCTGATTATAATTTCGATAAACTTCTTTTTTTTATAATTTGAATAATTTTTTTACCCTATATGAAAATTTATGTTGTCAGAGAGATGGCTCCCAAGACTCCCCGAGGTGGTACTGCTAGCCGAAGAAGGGGCCGAGGCAAGGAACCCTTGGACGTCGACACGGAGGAAGTCCCCGTCGTCAAATAAGAGCCGGTGACTATTAAGGAGGAGGTGTTTCCAAAGGTCGAGGTCAAGGAAGAACCGATGACCATCAGGGAAGAGATTGCTCCCAAGGTTGAAGTTAAGGAGGAGCCACCGTCAGAGAGTAGTAGCATCAGGACTGACCCTCCTGTCCCTACAGAAGACCTCAACCAGATTGAGCCTTCGTATGCAAAGTGGCTGATAGAATGGTACATGCCTCAACGCAACTATGATCCCTGACTGTGAGGATTCATCGTCTGACTTGCGGTCTTTGCTGAGGCCAAAGTCAATTTTTCTTTTTATTGAATATTGAATATTTGTGTTTAAATATTGAATATTTGTGTGTTTTGTGTGAACAATTTGAATGCTTGGGATATTTGTGTGTTGGAATTGTTTGTGTGTTTTGTATATTGGAATATTTGTGTGTTTTGTATATTTGTGCTTGAGATATTTGTTTTATTGAATATTGAATATTTGTGTTCTGTATATTGGAATTGTGTATATTGGAATTGCTTGGGATTATTTGTGTGTTTTGTATATTAGAATTGTGTATATTGGAAATGCCCAATTTTATGCTATTTTTTTCAAAATATTTCCAGATACCAACGGACTGGCAGCCACTTTCCGACGGACTATCCGTCGCTAACTGGGGGATTCCCAGTTAGGGACGGATGGGCGACTAAAACCCGATGGGTTATCCGTCGCCAAGGTCCTGGAATTATGAAATATATCCAGGAGCCTGTCGACGGAATATCCGTCGCTACTCCGCCGCTAATCCGACGAGGTTGGTGACGGATTAGCGACGGATTAGCGACATATTTTGCGTATCAGAAACCCTCTAATACGCGTTTAACGACGATTTAGTGACGGTTTATCCGTCGCTAAATGTTGCTACATTAAAATTTTAAGCTGTCGAAGTTGACAGAAAATCGTCGGCTAGCCGTCGCTAAATGTTTTGACGTAGCCAACGGTAATCCGTCGCTAAGTAGTCGGTAAGCGACGTACTAGCGACGGACTAGTTTTAGCGACGAGATTATTCCAGACAGATTTTTTCAGCCCGTATCCGTCGGTAAACCGTCAGTAATTTCAATTAGCGACGGATAGGGCCGTCGCTAAATCGTTGTATTTTAGTAGTGACGGGACATAATGTATGGACGTCGCCTATCTGAAGCATCTGCTGGCTCAATACAAGTATTAGAGAAGAGAGAGAGCTGAATGACTTGTAATGTGAGAAGAGTGAGCTTGAGTGATTGTAATCTTGGCCTTGCGCCCCATTGTAACCTTTGTTTCAATATCAATAAAGAGCTTCTTTTGAATAACTTGTGTTTTGCTTCAAATTTTTGCTGCTATTATTCAATGTCCCTGCTTGGGACTTCTGTGCGACGACCCCGTCGCAGCCGCTGTAATCTGTCGTTATGGAATCCGCCTTGCACGAGCGCAATATAGGCTCGTGCGACATCACGCCTTAGCGAGGACGATCGCTCCTACGGGAGCGGGGCGTGACAGCAAACGCTTCCACACGCGCCCAACAATTGGTACCAGAGCGAAGGTTCGATTCGTTCTGGTCTGATACCCAACAGTCCCTTAAACCTCCCCTCTTCCCCCAACGAGGAACGTGACACGAAGTTGGAACGGAACACTATATTTGATACTCCCTTTGATGTCTCTATTGTAATGACGAATTTGAAGTTTGAGACGTCAAAATGACAATTGAATAAAGTTGGGAGAACCAAATTCTATCTCCACTAGAACCAAAAGGGGTATATTTTTTATTCACCCACCTGACCATTACTCAATGGTTGTCACGTGTCAGCCTAAAACCTTTTTTTTATGGTTAGGAGATGAGAAATTAAATTAAAAACAAAATTAGTTTTAGGTTAACACGTGACAGCTATTGAATGGAATAGTGAACGTCGTTCAAGTTTTGGTCGTGAAAAACAAATAGACTCCAACAAAAAAAAACATCCAGTAGTTTGGAAAATTCAAATTTGGTGTCCCATTTGTTGTCTCCATTAGATTAATAAATTTAAACTTTGAGACATCAAAATGATAATTATATTATTTGATGTTTATGTCTGCTTCAGAGCTGCTTTACTTAGTTGAGTAAATCAAACCTTTACCAACTTGTATCAAACAATGACTTTGGTCTTCTTCTTTCTTTTCTTTTTGTCTACTCGCTCATTTCCTTCCTGGAACATGAAAAATGATTTAGCTCACAATTACGTATATATATATATATTTCCTATAGAAGTTCCCTCAGAAAATGACAGGTCTAATATCATATCACGTGCTTGACAAAGTGGAGAAAAAACATCAGACCCATGTACAAGGTGTGCGTGTCTGTCCAGTATAGCCTATTCCAGAATTTTCGTACTCGTCAAATTGTCAACACGGCATGATGCAACCTGAATGTTTGAATATAAATATTAATTAGCTATGCCTATTTGGGTTGCATCAATTGCCTATAGTAACCTGAATGTTTGAATATAAATATTAATTAGCTATTCCATATAATTTCTCTCTAATTTGATGGCTCCTTTGTTGAGGAATAAGAGCCACAACTGTTGGGAGGCCATTCTAAAATTCGAGGTATATAAAGGGAGAGTCTAGACGTCGTGAAACGTCAATGGAAGTTGCGACGAAGGCAACGGACGATCGATGGCTAACTTGATTCAAACTGAGCCAAAATAGCAGCGGTGATGTACCACATATCGGGATTCGGTTCAGATGTAGATCCTAAGACAACATACTTTCTAATATTGACGGTCAAGATTGACGCTGGACTAATTTAGAAAATTTTCTAATCCTAAATTAGGATTTCCTAACCTATATATAGAGGTTAAGAAAGAGTTGCTATAAGGAGATGCTCAAGGCAGAAATTCGAGAGAACAAATCCACATAAATCTAAGAAAAAATCTGTACTTTACTTTTAAGACTCATTTTTCGAGATAGTTTGAAGAATATATATATATATATATATATATATATATATATATATATATATATATATATATATATATATATGTTCGAGAAGTCATCTTCTTCGTTCAGGAAGATCATTACAGGATTGGATGAGTGATTTTAATTGTAATCTTCTTTTTTTTTTTTTTTAGATTGGTGAGAGGTTGAACTTTGAGATAAATGATTCAATATCTATTTGTATTCAATCTTGTACACTTGAGTACATTGAGATTTGTCCAGGTGACATATGTTGGGAAAGAAACGCGGAAACCTTTTCCCAAATCGGAGAGTACCTGCGAGGGGACCGAGCAATACAACGCACGAACCCAAAAACAAACACACAAAACAATCCACGCAGACACAGAGAATTTTTGACGTGGAAAATCCTTGCGGGAAAAAAACCACGGGACGATCGGAGTCCAACCCTGAGAAGCCTCCACTAATGGAATAGAAGAATTACACCCTCTACAAACTCCTCCCGATCCAAATCGGATCCCCACAACACTCAGAAGTAAGAACAATGATTACAAGGCTACGAAGAGCGAGAACGACGAGTAGAGATTACCCGAAACACGATCTCCTTCAAAAACGACCTTCAATCCTCCGTCTTCTCTTCCGAAGTTGTAATGGCACTCTTGCCTCCTTCCTCTCTCAAAGTTGTGTTACGTTGCAATATGTTGCACCAATGAATTAGGGTTGGAAAATCCCAATATAACTCCCTAATCCCGCAGCAAACCTGGACCGTTGGATTAGATCCAGTGGTGAAAACTCACCCGAAAATCCGCTTCAGCCCCGACGACACAGAGTTCGGCCAGAACTCTGTGTCGAGCATCCAGCACCTACTCGCCAAACCCTGGAGGAGCCAGACCGAGTTCGGCCAGAACTCGGCCTGGGACCGAGTTCGGGCCGAACTCGGCAGGCCCAGGCCAGAATCTCCCTTAGGAGCAGCAGCAGCAGTAACAACTCCCCGTCGCCTACTTTTCGAGCTTCTTCGACATACGAACGGCGCTCGTCGCACTCCGGGGTCTTCTCCACATAGGTTGGGAACCCCACCCACTCCAATAAATCTCCCCCTTCACAACTATGGGGAGGATGTCGTCATCCCGACGACCTGCCTGCAGTACTCAAACTTTCCTCTTGGTAGAATCTTCGTGAACAAATCAGCTCCGTTGTCATCTGTATGAACCTTCTCAAGCTCCGCGTCCTTCTTCTCAACCACATCCCGTATCCAATGATACCGGGTCTCGATGTGCTTGGACCGGCTATGAAACGTCTGATTCTTCACAAGGTGGATAGCACTCTGACTGTCGCAAAGCAAAATATACTGCTCTTGCTTCAGTCCCATTTCCTGCAGCAGCTTCTTCATCCACAACAGCTCCTTGCAAGCCTCCGTCGCCGCAATGTACTCTGCCTCTGTCGTCGACAAGGCAACACACTTCTGCAACCGCGACTGCCACGACACTGCTCCTCCCGCAAACAACATCACGTAGCCCGAAGTCGATCGCCTCGTGTCTACATCTCCAGCCATATCAGCGTCGGTATACCCAACCAGCTTCGGCTCGTCACCACCAAAGGAAAGTCTCCAACCAGCAGTGTCCTGAAGATATCGTAGAATCCACTTGACCGCACTCCAATGTACCCTTCCAGGATTTGAAAGATATCTGCTAACCGTACCAACTGCATGAGCAATATCTGGCCTCGTACACACCATAGCATACATAAGGCTCCCCACAGCTGAAGCACATGGAACCCGCTCCATATCTTCCTTTTTGTCCTCGGTAGACGGACACTGTTCCTCAGTGAGCTTAAAGTGAGCCGCAAGAGGGGAACTCACTTTCTTCGACCCGTCCATCCCGAAACGCTGAAGTACCCGGTGAATGTACTTCATTTGGGACAAGTGTAGCAGCTTGGACTCTCTCTCTCGGCTGATCTCCATCCCAAGAATAGTCTTCGCTGCGCCCAAATCCTTCATAGAGAAGGCCGAGCCCAGTTGGCTCTTCAGCTCCACTATCCTAGTGGCATTCCGACCCACTAATAGCATATCATCAACATAGAGCAACAAAATGATGAAATCATCCTCGGCAAAATACCTCACAAATGCACAATGATTCGACGTCGTCCGTGCATAACCATGCTCCCCCATAAATGACTCGAACTTCCTGTACCACTGCCTCGGAGCCTGCTTCAGACCATACAAGCTCTTCCTCAACCGGCAGACCAAATGTGACTTGCCCTTCTCACAGAATCCCTCTGGCTGCTCCATGTACAACTCCTCAAGATCACCGTAGAGGAATGTCGTCTTCACGTCCATCTGTTCGACCTCCAAGTCGAGACTGGCTGCTAATGCTAGCACCACCCGAATAGACGAATGCTTGACGACAGGCGAAAAGATCTCATCATAATCCACGCCTTTCCGCTGACCGTAGCCTTTGACTACCAGCCTCGCTTTGTATCGAGGGCGAGTAGCATCATCTGTCTGCTTCACTCTGAACACCCATCGATTCTTCAAAGCCTTCTTGCCCTTTGGCAACCGCACCAGATCATAAGTGGAATTGGTGTACAAGGAACTCATCTCCTCCTGCATAGCCACCATCCACTCCTGCCTGTGTTCGTCTTCCATAGCCTCTGCAAAACTTTCGAGCTCTCCCTCGTCAGTCAATAGCACATACTCATCTGGTGAGTATCTCGTAGATGGTCGACGATCCCTGTCACTCCTCCTCAAAGGAACCACTGGTGCTGGCTGTATACCGACAGCCTCCTCCCTTCAGGAACTGCCTCCCCGGCATGCTCATCCTCCTGAGGGACACCCTGACCACCATCAGAAGGCTGATGATCAAGGTTGGGAGCAACTCCATGTACCGGCTCCCCCGTAACTGGATCCTCTGCGATGTCCTCTGGAAACTGCTCGAAGCGAAATGACTCTAACTCAGGCAATTCCTCAGCCTCAGAAGGCGTCTCGGAATCCTGAGTGTTGGTCATGGTCTGATCCTCGACGAACACCACATCCCTGCTTTTGTAGAGCTTTCCTTCTACTGGGTCGTAGAGTCTATAGCCAAACTCATCCCGACCGTAGCCGACAAAGACGCATCGCCTCGTCTTCGGCTCAAGTTTGGTCCTCTCGTCCTTCGGTACATGTACGAAGGCCTTACAACCAAACGCCCGCAGGTGATTGTATGACGGCTCTTTGCCATACCATACTTTATCAGGCACATCACCCTGCAAAGGAGCACTAGGAGACAAATTAATAACATAAGCAGCTGTGAGAAGAGCCTCACCCCAATAACTGCCCGGCAAGTTTGCTTCTGACAGCAAACACCGCACCCTCTCTATCAGTGTCCTGTTCATACGCTCCGCTACACCATTGAGCTGAGGTGTCTTTGGCGGAGTCTTCTGGTGTCGTATCCCTTGCTCTCTGCAATACGCATCAAAGGGACCGATGTATTCGCCGCCATTGTCGGACCGAACACACAACAACTTCTTGCCCGTCTCCCTTTCAACAGAGGCCTGAAACTCCTTGAAAGTAGGCAGCACCTGATCCTTGGTCTTTAAGGCATAGACCCAAACCTTCCTGGAACAGTCATCAATAAAAGTCACAAAGAAGCACCACCAAGAGATTTTACCTTCATAGGACCGCAGACATCCGAGTGAATCAACTCGAGCAACGTCGGCTTCCTCGAACTTGGGTGACTTTAGAAAGACACCCTATTTTGCTTTCCAGCTAAACAGTGCGTGCACTTCTCCAACTTTGTAGACATGAGCCCCGGAATCACTTTTCTGTTCACCAAGTAGCTCATCCCCTTCTCGCTGATATGGCCGAGCCGCCTGTGCCACAACTCGGTAGACGCATCACTGACTGCGTTCACCTCCTGTGCCCCCTCTGCGCTCCCCTCCATATAGTAGAGACCGGACTTCGTGCTTCCTCTGGCAATCACCAACGAACCCCTGGAAAGCTTCCACTGACTGTTCCCGAAGAGACTGAAAAATCCCTCGTCATCCAACCTTCCAACCGACACCAGGTTGAAACGGATATCAGGGACATGACGAACATCCTTGAGAACAAGAACCGCACCCGTCTTCATTCTCAAATGCACATCTCCAACGGCAACCGCCTTCGACACATCTCTATTGCCCATCTTCAACACTCCACAGTCGCCTGTAGTGTAAGTGGCAAACAGTGCCCTGTTGTGAGATACATGTGCTGAAGCCCCTGAGTCCACCAGCCAAGAATTGTCATCGCAGGCGAGGTTAGTAATGACCTCATCACCTACGACGATCACATCGCCTCCATGCACCGAGGCCGCCGCTGTAGTGTTCTCTTCTTGCTTCCCCTTGTCGCCCTTCTTCTCTCTCTTCCAAGCGAAACAATTCCGCTTGATATGGCCCTTCTTACCGCAATGCTAACACTCCGAGTCCTCGTAACGACCCTTGGACTTCTCCCTGCTCTTGTCTCTGCCACCACCTGGACCCCTGCTTTTGCCCATTCCGCGGCTCTCTGAAACCAATGCCTCTGAGTGGTGTGATGTGGATGAAGTGCCCTGAGATCGTCTCCGCATCTCTTCATTCAACACCCCGCTCTTGGCAAACTCCAGACTGACCACGCCCTCTGGAGCAGAAGCGATCATAGATACTCGTACGGTCTCCCACGAGTCTGGCAAAGTACACAGCAGCCATAGTCCCTGAACTTCGTCGTCGAACTTGACTCCCAAAGAAGATAGCTGGTCAACCACGCCCTGGAACTCACTCAAGTGATCCGAAATAGACGCCCCATCTTTGTATCGCAGACCCATCATCGTCCGGATCAGGAACAACTTGTTTACCCCGGTCTTCTTCGCATACAAGGATTCCAGCTTATCCCACAACGTCTTCGCGTGCTCAATATTGGCAACGTGGTTGTACACGTTCTCATCAACAAACTGTCGTATGTACCCACACACCTGTATGTGCTCGAATGTCCAATCCTCCTCGGATTTATCACTGGGCTTCTCGGATGCAAACACGGGTAGATGCAGCTTCTTGACAAATAGCAAATCCTTCATCTTGCTCCGCCAATAATGATAGTTTGTGCCGTTCAGGTTCACCATGCGCACCGGCTTCGCGTCCATCTCTCCTCTCTGGTTTCTCTGTCAACTACTGACACTCCTTCTGAATTCCAGAACCTGGCTCTGATACCACTCTGTTGGGAAAGAAGCGCGGAAACCTTTTCCCAAACCGGAGAGTACCTGCGAGAGGACCGAGCAATACAACGCACGAACCCAAAAACAAACACACAAAACAATCCACGCAGACACAGAGAATTTTTGACGTGGAAAACCCTTGCGGGAAAAAAACCACGGGACGATCGGAGTCCAACCCTGAGAAGCCTCCACTAATGGAATAGAAGAATTACACCCTCTACAAACTCCTCCCGATCCAAATCGGATCCCCACAACACTCAGAAGTAAGAACAATGATTACAAGGCTACGAAGAGCGAGAACGACGAGTAGAGATTACCCGAAACACGATCTCCTTCGAAAACGACCTTCAATCCTCCGTCTTCTCTTCCGAAGTTGTAATGGCACTCTTGTCTCCTCCCTCTCTCAAAGTTGTGTTACGTTGCAATATGTTGCACCAATGAATTAGGGTTGGAAAATCCCAATATAACTCCCTAATCCCGCAGCAAACCTGGACCGTTGGATTAGATCCAGTGGTGAAAACTCACCCGAAAATCCGCTTCAGCCCCGACGACACAGAGTTCGGCCAGAACTCTGTGTCGAGCATCCAGCACCTACTCGCCAAACCCTGGGGGAGCCAGACCGAGTTCGGCCAGAACTCGGCCTAGAACCGAGTTCGGGCCGAACTCGACAGGCCCATGCCAGAATCTCCCTTAGGAGCAGCAACAGCAGTAACAACTCCCCGTCGCCTACTTCCCGAGCTTCTTCGACATACGAACGGCGCTCGTCGCACTCCGGGGTCTTCTCCACATAGGTTGGGAATCCCACCCACTCCAACAACATAGTCATCGAACATATACTGTGTTTCATAAGCCTTGGTGCTCGTGAGACGGGAGGTTGTTATCTTCAAGTGGGTTGATGTCGTTTCCGCGCGTTTTGTCGCCAACAAAAACTTAGAATATTTTAGCATTAACATTGAAATATTTGTCATCCAATGATGGAGGGTTGACAAGCCAAAAAAAGCTTGTCAGACTTATCCCTAAGACTTATCCCTGGGTCGGTTCTGCCACCAGTGCGTACAATTTAGGGTTGTTGGTTTAGTGTGGTGTATGTGAATTTGGATGTGGCACCATACACGAATTGAAATTCTGATGTGCTATATTCGGTGTTTGGTTTGTCGTGAAAATGGGAACATGATCATCGGGAAAAAAAAGGGAACACGACTTGGTCTTATTATTGTCTTTGAGTTCATGTCTCATGCAAGTTTTGTGGAATGAAGGGTATCCCATATCTTTTTTGTAAGGATATGGAAGGAAGTAGCCTATTGTATTTATATTTTCTTTTCTTAAATAAAGATTATAAATTATGAAGTATTAATTCCAACAAGTTAAATAATTAGTAGTAGTAGTTAATTATCAATTTACTTTAATATTAATTTCTAATAAGTTAAATAATTAGCTAGGGATCACATATACTATAGAAAAATTATAACACGTCATCGGACGCATACTAAAAATGTTTTGACACACCATGAACACTCTAAAATATACTATGACACAACAATTAAGATAGTTAATAATAAAAATAAATAAATAAATAATGTACAATACTAATATTATTTAATATATCATAACTAGTTAATGAAATATTTGGTGATATTCATTGTTAGTAGTTAAATTTAGAAAAGGTTAATTAATTAGTATTATTAGATAGTTATTAATTTAGTTAGTATTAAATACATTTTTTGTTATTATTAGAATGTAATTTTTTTCCAACTTTTTTCTTATTAGACATCCAAACATTTAAAATATGAATTTGGCCACTTCCAAAGTATAAAATATATACCCAAACATTAAAAGTACTAGTAAAAGATAAGAACTAGAAAAAAGTCAAAAGCATACAAAGTGTGTAGAATGAGACTGCAAAACAATACTTCCACACAAGGCCTAAAAAAATCACCTGGCAAGCTGCTTCCAGAGTTAATTCACACTATTATTATATGCACACATATTTTATGTACTAAAGATCAAGCAATAATTTTTTTTTTCCTACTAATTGGAAACAACAAACAATAACCCCTTTATTTTCTACTAATTGGAAACAACAAACAATAACCCCTTAATTTTTTTCATATACACAATTACCTAACTACTCATGTTAAGTTTAATGAACTTTTATTAATGAACACCGACAAGGATATTTTGGGAAAAAACATACACAGTGAAACTTAAATTTTCTTATTATATTGTAGTATAGATTATTAGTAAATATAGATAAGAATATTTTTGAGAAAAAAAAAACTCCAAGGTGAGAGGTAACTTTTTATTACTAGTAATGTGCAAGTGCATTGCACATGCAAAAAAAATGATAAAAATAAATAAATATAAATTTATTATAAAAAGTTGTGTTTTCTAGGATTTCAACTCAAACAACCAAGAAAAATGCCTCCCACTTAAAGCCACTTGAGTTAGAATTATTTAGTTCTAAATAAATCATATTAGATGGTTAAATGCTTAGTTAATATTTTTTTAATAATTAGTAGAATATTTAGGTAGTTTTTTAGTTATTTATTTTTATATTTTTTTAATTTATTTAAACTGATGATAATATATATACGACTTAGACGGCTCACTTTTGAGATGTTTCTAAGCCACGTTATATAATAGAAAATATATTATTATAGATAATTACAAAATAGAGAGTTTCCGCAACTACTGATACAAACAAACAAAAACAAAAAACAAAAAACAAAAACTGAAGCAAAAGTTAACAGTCCATCTGCCTTCTGATGAAACATCAATTCAACCAAAGATGATATCATATGAATATATATGATGATACACTCTTAACAGAAACAAATAAATAAATAAGTAAATATCTAAACGAAAGCTTACGGAACTCAACATGTAAGCCTGGGCCGCGGACAATTGCTTCAGAACAAGAGTTAGTCGAAAGTTAACACCACCAACTGGCCCTAAATTGCCCACCAAATAGTTTTGCATAAAACACAAATAATACTGCACACTGCTGCTACTTGACATAAAGACAAACCTCCATTACACAGATCACGGCCGGCCCATGGGGTTGGGTTGTCATATCCAAAACTAGTTTTAGTTGCCCTTGGTCTTACGTCGATCATGGAATATTACCCGCAACTCCGATCTCTATTGGAATCACGCTGAGCCTGTAGGTTGTCCAAGCAGAAAAAGATTGTCCAAGTCTGAAATCTTTTCTAGCTTGCTAGATCCAACAGTCTTGGACACCATGAGCACAAAGATACCAAACACAAAGCAACAAAGAGTAGGTAGTAGCACTGACCAAGCAAACCATTCAAAGTGAACTACAAAGTGAATATAGAGTTTGTCATAATGCATACACAAGCAATGGAAGTGGAACAAGATAGACAATTAAATAAATTGCTAATGATTTCCCTTACAAAATGAAACAAAACTGAAAAAGGAAGGAAAAAAAAATGGTAAATACATTTACAAGCAAAAATCCTATAGGAATTCATGAGTTCTTAATTTTTAAAAGACTTAATTGCACTTTGATACCCTCAACTATTTCAGTTTTTCAACTTAATACCCTAAACTTTTTCACTCAACAACTCGATACCCTAACTATTTTAGTTTTTCAACTTAATACCTAAAACGGAAAAAAAATCCCGAAACTACCCTTGGCTCCCTCTCTCTCTCTCCATGCACCCCCCCCCCCTCTCCGGCGATGCCCCCCCCCCCCCCCCCGTCTCCGGCAGTCGATGCCCCCTCCCCCCCCCCCCCCCCCCTCCGGCGGTGCGCGAGGAGGGGACATGGGTGGAGGAGGGGATGGGGGGTGCGAGCGGCCGGAGGGGGTGGGGGTGCGGACGGCCGGAGGGGGGGAGCGGGAGGGGCAAGGTGGTGGGGGGGAGCAGGGGGTGCGGACGGCCGGAGGGGGGGAGCCTGGGGTGCAGGCGAGGCAGAGGGGGGGGGGGGAGGGAGCTGGGGGTGGCTGGAGGGGGGAGAGGCGGGGGCGGGGACGGGTGGCCGGAGGGGGGGAGGGGGGCTGTGCGGTTTGGGAGGTAGATTTAAATTTTGAGCATGGGTATTATTGCCCAAAAAAATTTCAGGGTATCAAGTTGAAAAAAAAAATAGTTCAGATATTAAGTTGAAAAACTGAAATAGTTGAGGGTATCAAAGTGCAATTAAGTCTTTTTAAAATTCGGCCATGAAAAGCAACATGTCACATCCATATTGTAAGTTCTTATTTTGACTTTCTGTAGTCGAACTCATTTACAAGGATCCGTCTATGTTGAACAACACACATCTTTCCTAGGAGCACCGCCATCAACTGGATCCTCTTCTAGGATCATCGTCCTCCCACTTTCCAGCGACGCCTCTTTCAGTTTGTGCTCTCGAGATTGAAACACCCTTCTGCTCAAAATATCGTAGATCTCTTCCACAACGGTCAGAAAATCAACATTGACGTCAGAGGAGTCCCAACGAAGAGGTCTCCATAAAGAAGAAGGCCCTAGGCCTCCGCAAGAGCCTGTCCTTCCTCCGTGCTTACCTACCTCTTTCAATTTTTCCAGCAATAAAAGGATGGAAAATTTTCACGAGAGGATTAAGGAGGCCATCATGGACAAATAGGGCATCACAACTATCATGAAAGGCCCAAATTTCATTTCTGATGAATGAACAATATGCAAGCCTAACTTGGACACTAAAACAGCCATACGTCTTTGGACATGTCCGGAGTTGATCCATAAGGTATGATATTTGAGTTGGTCCATATTAAAAAAAATTCTTGTTAAGTCAAGGACCAATTCCAATTATCTATATTTAATGCTCTCACTTTTTATCTAATGTGGGACTAAACTTTCTATACAACTCATTTTATATCGTCACCAAACTCAAGCGCTTAACGAAATACGAGAAACAATCCAACAGCTTCCACGACACAAACCTGCATCCTCAGTGACAGAGACACCAAGGCTTGCCATCGTACCAGGAGACAACTTCTTTGTCCAGCTTGATGTCTTTAAGACAATCTACCCATTAAGGGCAAGTCATTCATAGTGGAAAATTTTGTTTTTTATTGAGGAAGATTTTTTTCCCAAACTGCAAATCTTGGTAAACTTAACCACCAAGCGGACACGATTGGTGTCTTTAAGACAATCTACAAATTCTGAAGTACAAGGTTAAACTGTGTGGTTTCGTTGTGCGCTAGATCGTAATTACTAATCAGATCATGCAAAAAATGGTACTTCTTCCCATAAATAATAATAAATTCAGGAAAAAAAACAAGCACAAAATAAGGAAATAGAAGTAACAACATTTATACAAGAGCAATCATCATATAACCAGAAGCAGCAGAAACACGAGATTAAATAGTTTGAGAGAATTTAAAGATCACTAGCAACATAGATTAGCAGCAAAGTAAAGGAAATGGTTTTTTTTTTTTGGGGGGGGGGGGGGGCAGGGGGGGGTGGGGGGTTGGGTTTGGGGGGGTGGGGTTGGGGGTTGATTGAGTTAATAAAGGAAAAAAAAGACATGGGAAGCTAAAGAACAAGGAGGAGGAGGGGGGGTTAATGAAGGAAAAAAATGTTAAAAATATTTTCCTATTTCTTATTGTAGTTGTAAACAAATAAAATTAAAGTTAATGTTACCGGCCTCCGGGGAAGTCGCGCACGAAGCACTGTCCTAAGAGTTAATTCGGATCTATGTGCAGACTTGTTTCGAATGCTCATAGTGGTAAAACCCCCGCTCTATCGGTATATTCTCGTCGCACACAACTCGAAAAGAGTGACCCGAACTTAGATTTGTCCAGAGAATGTGATGGAAACTTGAGATGAGGGTGGTCGAGACAAAGGTGGATGGCGCTCGCACGTCACGAGACTCGGCGAACTGCTGACTCGATTTTTAGAAAAGAATACGAGAGATTGAGCTAAGATGGTCAAGTAGGACAAGAGTACATATATCCATGGTTGAGAATACTAAATATATCAACCTCCCTTAACAATAGCTGTAGAAACCATAAGAACCGATCAAGGATTACTCATTCTCCCAGATCCACATGAATCAGAAGAAGTTTGTTTTTTCTATTATTTTATTTGACCAAGTAAAATATGTAACAATCCCTCCCAAAAAATCAAGTTCTGAGGACGAAGATAACAAAAGAATAAGGATAGAGAATTTTTGGACAATTGTATACTATGCAATAGGTGAGATGGACTACAGCCTTGAATCTCACTTAGTAACTATTGTCTTTATCTGAAGAATTACTTGATGGACTATGCCTTGAATCAGACTTCTTGAATCAGGTTCAGACACTAGCACACATAGTACGCTAGAGGTTCTTGGGTCTATCGGGTGGCCTTTTGATTGGCCATGCACACTTTTTCTTTGTTCGTGAGAGTTGTATGTGATCGTCATGTCCTATAGTTGCGGCCTTCACGACCTCTCATATAGGTAAGTCCTTAGGGTTGGTGATAGGTGTCAACCCTACATATAATGCTTGGACCTGTTAAGAGTTAAAACTCATCCTAACCATATCACACCGGAACACTGTCACCATAGGGATGGGGTATCAATGTACACATGTACAGCCTCTTGGACATTTATTTTAAGAGAATTTAATCTCAGGGTCAGTGTTCCATAATAGTCACCTAGTCCAGCTTGTTCCTACCCATTGAACCGGCTTCTTGGGATCTCCAGTCAGACTCGGTTGGGTTGCCACTGCTGGTGACTAATTTATGGGCTTAACCCCATCCCCCTCGATGAGTCTAGGAATAATTTTCTAAACAAACTCTTCGTCAAGAGATCTGTAAATTATTTTATAATCAAGAACCACATTTGCCTTTTAGGCTCTTTTAATGTCTTGAAATGCAACTGCAAGTACTTGTTCATCTTAAAATTCACAAGATCACGCTTTACCAATTCTTTAGCATAATTTATAAAAATAACAGGTACAGAAATATGTATATCATGTATATGCAATAAGATTCTTAATTTATTCAATACTTCATGAAGTCATAGCAAGAGTAAACTTTAGACTTGGATCTATTTGATATATACATAGTAAGATATCTGATCCATTCAGCTTTAGAATAAGCTATGTTTAAATATACAATTAAATTTTTTTCGATACTCCTAGCTATGTTAGTTTGACACATTGATCTATCAACTTATGAGTATCAAAGTTGTTCCACAGATGAAACCTTACACTGGATCTTAGTGATCTTTAGTGTCTTTATATCCGAAGAGAATGTCATGTAATGACTCAGAAAGACACTTAAGAATTATATGAAACCAACAATAGTCTATTTATTTATGATTTTTTTTATTTGACTAAGCCAGATGTTTGAGTTACTCATAAATCATATTCTGTGTCATTAGAATCAAAGTGTGTGATTCCACTAATTTCTAATATAAGCCCTAAAATTGTGAGTCAAAACGCATCAGAGTCTATCACCTCTTAAAGTAAGACACGGTAACTTTCAGTCTTGGCTTTAAAGATTTATCTTTACTTGTCATGTTTATAAAATGACAGTCTAAGTACTAGAATAATAATTTAAGTGATTTTGCTATCCAACCATAAGAAATCTTTAGTTTATCAAGTGTTGATTAATTTGGGTTAGCTGTAGGGGCCGGTTCCCAGACAGCGGAGGTCCACAGGGGGACGATTAAATACTGTGTCGCTTAGAGCTATTTACGCTCGGTTGACAGAAGGACCCTTTCGACTTGTACCCAAGATAATCTCAACTTTAAAACTTTAGATTTATAGGAATTTGCAATATCACTAAACTATTTTCTTTTGACTAAATTGTTCGAACGTGTCAAAGAAAATTGTAATGTCACAGTTTATATGCAAATCAATGCTTGCCTAACATAATTTAAATATTGTGACAGAATAATGTTGTGATTTGTAATTCTAGCGTTGTGACAGTATGGTCAGTTGAGGTTCATGCAAATTGACGTAGAAAAATTATATCATATAACATCACTTTAATACAATAATGTACAATACCATAACCATTTCCAAATGATCAGGACTTATTAATAACAATACAAAAGATGTGTTATTTTTTTATACATTATTAGAGATAGTTTCATTATTCTTGCTAAAAATCCACTAATATAGGAAAGATAGAGCAAAGAACTTTGTTTTACGTACCTTCACCCTCAGCATGTTTGTGCATTTCCTAATAAGTCATAATTTCTAATGCGTCTGGCTTAGAGAGAGAACATTACAAAGTTCATGTTAGAATAAGAGAGTACAAAAAATAAATTGTATTACCGTCACTGTTAACATGTGTCTAATTTCCTAAGTATTTGAAATATTTCTAATGACTGTCTTCAAGAGAATAAAGATAAGTTTGCATATTAGTACAAATGTAAATGAACAGTGCACAACTTGTTTATTTTGATCAAGCTCCACAAATATGTGACAAGTTAATATAAAAAAATGGACTAGTGCCCAATGGAGTGAGGAGAATTCATGTGCGATAGCTACCATTGCTGGAGAAATCACAAATCATGAAAGAAACTTAATATATGACAAAAACTAATGAATGGAAACACATGAACGATATTTAATTATTCAATGACTTTGTCAATGAAAACAATGGTTAATCATGTTTAAGAACCTTTACAGCAATTGCAACTATATGAGCCAGCTATACAATCATGTAAAAAAAATGTAGACTAAAATAAGTTTGTCAAATAATTAACTAAAGTGAAAAACATCAGTTTTAGGAAAGTAAAACATAACAAAGCGTCTGAATCTCTGACAAAAGCAATGATTTGTGAATGTTCACAATCCGTCACATTTGACATGAGTATGAAAGATGTATATGTATATGAAAATGCTAAGGAAGACAACATTTTATGGAATAGTTTAACACAGAATTTATTTATTGCATATTTGTTTTTTGTTTTAAAAAAAACACATAAATGTGAAATTATAAGATCATCATGAATTGTTGATCTCCTGGAGAATGCATTAGAAGTGTCATATCCAGGATTATTTGGGTCTGACACCAGTATAACAGACTATACTGTTGTACAAATGTAAGACTCCACAAATACATGCTTGTATAATCCAAATTAGGACATTGCATGCAGTAAAAGAAGACGTAATTATATTACAGGCTAAATTTATGTAAGTAGCATGTATCCATTTGAAAGAAAAAGGTCTAGTCATCCATCATGGATTCAAGAATAAAGATATCTGCCACAATGTATATGATTGTGTCATGTTTTCATCGTATGAGTGAATAATTACAGGAACTTTCACATAAAGGAGGAGAAAGTATTCTATACAAAAGGGAGGATTACCTCAACTTTGACACGAAGTTTAAGCTGAGATTATAATAAAATTACAAGGAAACCTTTATAACAATCATAGACATAGTTTTGCTATAAGGTAGACTATAAAGATGCTAACATGGACATGAAGGAATAGTTTCCCTTATTGGTATTGTATGAGGAATGAGTCCGGCCAGTAGATACTAGTTAATTAAAAACTCAAATGTATCATTATGATGGTAGACATAAAAGATTATTAGATGTGCGTTCCACATACACACACATGAACATAGAGGGAAGTGTGTCCACATTGTGGAAGAAATGACACATACCATTTTTTTTATATACATGCATATTTATTAAAAAGCTAGATGACAGCATAAAAAAATTTCATGTGACAATATTTTCGTGGAAAAGTATGACAAATGATACAAAGATTCTTTTTGAGTAGTTGATGGCAACACCCAGTAATGAGATCCATTTTTTAACATTTTGTATCGTTTATATCATTGTCCTGGCTGTCTGGATGAACATAAGCCATGAGATCTATTTGTACTCTATAATGCAATTGATCAGATTTATTTAACCTTCCAATTCATGCATATATTTTGCATTCTTATCATATAACTACTACTACTACTACCAAGGCCAGGAACTGGCAATTAGCCTTCAATACCCTTTTTTTTAACTGAAACAATTAGTGGCTAACTAGCTTTGATTGGGTAGACAGAGGTTCAGATTTAACATAGTTACAACAAAATATATATATATATATATATATATATATATATATATATATATATATATATATATATATATATATATATATATATATGCATTTTATTAGAACAACAAACGTTGTAAGTAATATAATATGACTTAAACAAGTATAAAAATATTCAACTTTATGCTTACAAAAATATGTTGGAAGAAGTGGTTCTTGACTCCTCAACTTCTAGACAGATAAAGACTAAATTACACTCACATATCCATCAATTACAAGTACTAGAGCCAACTACATGGAATCTGAGCTAGAAAGGATCAGTTAAGATCTTGAAATATACATTGCGTCTAGCATATATGAAGCCATATCAAGCGTCTACATGTCACGCCCCAGAACCAGAATACTGGCAAGTGGGGACGGACAAGGCCAGCTACGCAATTCCAAAGTACACCAGTACTCTAAAATTTTGTATAAGCTGTCAAGACATGGGGGTTACTCCTACAAGCCAACAGTCGATCCTAGGTCAGACAATCCTATGTATCTCAATCACAAACAATTACACAAAGAGCAAGAAGTATGATCATCAGACATACAATAGTAAAGTGTCCCAAACCATATATACATGGATGATCATGAAGCTAGTAATTTAAAATGGAGAACTAGCAAGAGTAATAGTCACACATGATAACCTCTAGCTATAGTCTAGAATACGCACATCATGTTTTGGCCCGTAGGCTAAATGTCAAGATCCAAAAACACGAGCTAAACACGTGCTCGGAGGCTAAACGCCACAAAAGAATAATATACATATCAAGTGGGAGAATGAAACAAGAAACCCACTCAGGTACTCTGGTGCTTCGGATGGTCACCGTCGAGTAGATGGTACGAAAGATCCCTTGGGCTCCTCTATCAGATCTGGCCAAACAAAACTAGTGGGGTCAGACCCCAAATAGCAAGTACCACAAAGGAAGCCAAACTATGGACTAAAACCAGCAATAACTAACATAGCAATGGTTAGAGAAAGTAATAAGTAAATATAGATCGAGACTCGTGCACTACCAATGCACTCATCCCGAGAAATAGAAAAGACAATTAGTAAGCCACTTGGGGCATAAGTAATTAACATGTGACATAATGTAAACTGTGGACTTGTGACTTAAACAGAGAACTTATGACATAGCTAAACCATATAAGAGAAATGGTACATGCAAACATGTACGGTAAGTGGAACATGTGAGCATGTTAAATAACTGAGACTTGTGAGCATGTTAGATAACTGAGACTTGTGAGCATGTTATGTAACTAGGGCATGAGAGCTTGTGATAATTATATAGAACGACAATGATAAGATGACTTAGGAACTATTCCAGAAGCCCAGTTACAACCCGTAAACCAAACAAGGACCGGAGTTGTAACATTTCTCCTGAACAGAAGTTAATCTCTAATCAATGTTTAGCATAAGAAGCATGTATAGCATGTGGGTACAGAATAGGACGACAAATGACAAGATGACTTAGGAACTATTTCGGAATCCAAATTACAACCCGTAAACCAAACAAGGACCACGGTTGTAACCCTTCTTCTGAACAGAACTTCGTCTCTAATCATTTATCGACAAAAGTAAAGCATAAATAATGATATACTGAAATAAACATACGGACACTGCCTAGACAAAACTAGACTGGACTGGATTGACTCCATCCATCAAACATGGCCAAGAAATGAGTACGGCTTGATATATTAGCTAACTAGGGTTATCACAAGCCTAGTTACTAACAAGATGCAACGAGATATTTCCACAGTCACAAGCCCTGCAGCTATCCAGGTTATCCAGGCGGGGTTCATGAATTTATAGTGGATACATCGCCCAGGAGACAAATGTATCCCATGTAAATATAATAGTGGGTACATTGCCCAGAAGACAAATGTACCCTAAGAGAGTTATTAGGTGACTTGGAGTGCAACACATGACAGTATGCTGGAAATGCGCCCTACTCGTCGGCAGGCTACAAGTTCACTTGAGGCACCCAGATAACGAGATCGCCTGTAACCGAGAAATCTCTCTATATGAACTACTTGATCAATCTAGTCATTAATCTAGTCAGATTCAGTATAAATCCCTGATCGTGGTAACCAGGAATTCATGTCCTAGACATGATGCAGACGAGACATGTAGCTTGTTCACGCATACACAATAAATTCAACCACGGTGTCCAAAAGAGTTACATTAGCAAGGGGAAATAGCCGTCGCAACAGCATCTCGATTACACATGTCATGTTAGGTTTACTTGTCATGTAAAGAATACTTGTCAAGAGTGCGCCTCGATGGGCCACTATCATGTAAAGCAAAGAAGTGACACGTAACATGAGTGCACCACAACGGGTCACTATCTACAATAAGCAGAGAAGAGACGTTTAGTATGAGTGCACCACGATGGGCCACTATCTAGATTAAGCAAAGAAGAGACATGTAGCATGAGTGCACCACGACGGGCCACTATCTAGATTAAGCAAAGAGGAGACATAATTCATGAGTGCACCACGACGGACCACTATCTAAGAATAATCAAACATGACAATAAGGATCGCATGTAGAAAAAATTTGATAAAAGACGTATAATGGCATGGGAGAAGGAATAAATAAAAGTACTACTTGACATAAATCAATAATTGAATTTGTGCTAGTGTTAAGAATATAAGGGGGTACAATTATTCTCTAACTGTACAAAATCATCTAATCATGATAAGAATTTATTTCAGTCGAAGGAAACCTCAAAAACGTCAAGTTCAGAAAATATGCCAAAAAGATCAAAACTATGATTGAAGTTATCAATCGCATATGAACTCCAATTAAAGTAAAATAAGAAGATTCTTGAAGCCAAGACAAAGATCTACAACTTTCATGTTGGGAGTTGGAAGAAATTTTGGCCACAAATCAGTCAAATAGGGCATAAAATAGCCAAAATAGACACTATGCGGCACTAGGCGGCCATGCACTATGCAGCTATGCGGACTGGCACTATGCGGCCAGGCACTATGCATCTATGCGGACTGGCACAATGCATCTATGCGGATTGGCATTATGCATCTATGTGGACTGGCACTATGCGGCCAGGCACTATGCATCTATGCGGACTGGCACTATGTAGCCAGACACTTTACAGCTATGCGGACTGGCACTATGCGGTCAGGCACTATGCATCTATACGGACTGGCACTATGCATCTATGCTGACTAGCACTATGCGGTCAGGCACTATGCATCTATACGGCCAGGCACTATGTATCTATGCGGACTGGCACTATACATCTATGCGGACTGGCACTATACGGCCAGACACTATGCAGCTATACAAACTGGCACTATGCGGCCAGGCACTATGCATCTATGCAGACTGGCACTATGCATCTATGCGGACTGGCACTATGCATCTATGCGGACTGGCACTATGCGGTCAGGCACTATACAGCTATGCAGACTGGCACTATGCATCTATACGGACTGGCACTATGCGGCCAGGCACTATTTATCGTTCCTGCCAGAACCAGGTCAGATGAACATAGAAGATGTCCAAATCTTTTTTGGACATAACTTCTCAAAATAAGTCGAAATCTAACTTTTCAAATATCAAAATTGTGTAGAATCAAATTCTCTACCACATGGAACAACTAGTTTTCGAAAACAAGTAAGTTTGATAGATCAAAACCGAAAAAAACTAAAAATAAAGTAAACTTAGATCTACAAGAATTTATCCACCAAAATAAAAAGTGCCAAGTACCAAAGAGTCTTAGAATCATGTATAGAAGAGAATAGAACAATAAAAACATGTAGTTCAAGTTTGGGCAAAGTGTACTTGCCTTAGGTTGGAGGAGAAAATGAATATGAAGAAGATGAAGAGAATGAAAATAATGGAGGAGAGAGAGAAGTTTGGGTTTTTATACAAAATCATCTTTCATGTAAAACCAACCCAACCCAAACCAAGCAAGCCTAGTTGAATCAAACCAATTTAAACCAAGTCAAGATTTAAACCAAAACAAAAGAGACAAATCAAAATACGGGTCACCTGACAATTGTCAGAAATTCGTACAATGAGAATGACAACCGTCGATATATACCGACACATCGGTGGCATGCCGATCAATGAGAAATATATACAATTTTGGAAAAATTTCAAAGCATTCTTGAAATCAAAAAAATACTAAATACAGTACAAGGTACGTATCAGTATATAAATACGGATACCGTGAGACGAGTCTCACACACATCAACATGGAAATAAATTATCTGAAGTTGCACTGTCATGAACTGCATGCTCGTGCAAAAGGTTGACAGAGGAAACTTATATTTTCCATTCGTCTCCTTTAAAGTTTCAACTTATCATTGTTTGCAAAAATAAAAGTTGATCTTTATTTCACAAACTTTGTAAGAAAATTACAAGAATTCTGGAAAAGTACAACTATAGGAATCCGATCTGAATGACGATCGCTTTATCCCTTAGACGATGTGAACTTTGAAGACGGTAGCCTCTGAAGTTGAAGGCGATAGCCTCTGAAGAATGCAGCAGCACTTTGGCAAGAACTCCTGATCTCTGGTGATGATTTCTGTGGATTCTGATCTCTGTGTGTCTGTGACAATGAAGGCTTGAAACTCTATTTATAGAGTTCTAGAAATAACTAACTTTTAGTTATTCTGACTTGCGCAGGATGGATTGCGCAGACTTTGGATTGCGCAAGCAATGGACTGTGCAGGCAGTTACTCGATCGTGGACCACCTGTATGTGATACATGGCATTGTTTGATTGAAATACGCTTGGTCGTGTACAGACGGTTACCACATGGTGAGTAATTGATGGCATGTAGGCCACGTGTACATTGTCAGTTGTCTTGACGAAGTGCGCCACCTGAATTACGTGGTCTTCAGATTGCGCTGGACTGGACCACGCTGCAGAGAGTCTGACGGATTGTGCTGCATGTACAGCTGTCCTCGAGCGCTGTGCTGCTCGATAAACGAACAGTTTTCTCGTTCTTCGTGCTGCCAGTTGTCAGAAGATCTGATTCTCTGTCAGATAATGATGACAAGGCCACGTCAGCTTGCACACTTGGATGAGTGCGCAGTTCAGCCTGCGCAATCGAGTTGGTGCGCAAACTGTCTCCTGCACAGTTCCCTTGAAGGATGCACAATTTGATTTTCATGACTTCTTTGATGGGTGCAACTTGATTTTTAGGACCTACAAGACCCCCTTCAAAGTTTTCGAAGTTTGAAAATAGTCGAAGCTTCAAAATACTTTGAACTTTGATTTTAAAATCAAGTTGCACAAGTAATGACTTGTCTGCGCAATTAGAGGAGTCAGCTCCCATTTCTTCAACGCAATCCGAGGCGACCGTTACTCTCGAAAAGCTATAAATAGCTCTCCTTCTTCCTTCTGTCATTCTTTACTTGTTTTCACTTTGTTTAAGAGAAAAATTCTTGAGCCTACTTCGACTCTCTTCCTTCTTCTCCGTCGACTTCGAATGGCTCCGAAGCGTTCCACCGTCGACAAGGGCAAAGCCCCCGTCGAGTATTCGACTCGTGCTGCGCCGCACATTTCGCTACACGAAGTTGGTCACCCAGCTTTACAAGGTAGTTACTCGATCGAAAACCCTTTTTAGGGTTCTTCGACATGATTGAATCCCCAAACCTATCTCTTTTTAGAGATTTGGTTATACTGCGCCGACCTGTTTAGGGTTTTGGTTGCACAAACCCAATAGTTTTCATTTTTATGAAGACTATTTTCTTGCGCAATCGGTTGAAAAGCACTGGCAAAAGTCAGCACAATCTGCTGATTTGCGAAAGGCTGTCCAGCACAAACTGATGCTTTACGCAAGTTGTTCAGCGCAATCTGATGGCTTGCGCAAGTGGATGAGTTGGCGCCACTGGACAGTTTGCGCATAGAAGCTGTTGTTGCGCAATCTGATGTTTTACAGACAGCGTAATCTGATGCTTGTGCAAGTTGCTAATTTTTTGGACAGAATCTTTAATTTTGCTTGTACTGAATTCTGTCTTTCTGTTAGATGCAGTTAACATCAGAGAGGACCCATAGTATGAAATCTTTGCAGGGACCCTTGCTGAACCAGAGTTTAAGGAAGATTTGTCCTATGTACTATTTCCCCAATATGCTCTGCCATCCTCCCGTCAAGCCATCTTGGTAGCACAGGACAATGAAACTCTATTGAGTCTAATGAATGGGCAGCCTCTGCAGACTGCCGATGCCATTACTCATAAGAATCCCCTGTTCTTATTTGGCGAAGCTATTGACAAGAGTTCTCAGCCGAGACCTCGTATTGAGCAGAGACACTTCCAGAGAAAGGAGAAAATAATATTGTTACCGGACATTGCCAGATGCCTCCCTCTATCCCGTTATGCCCATGCGAGCCATCCCAGGAGGATGGACTGGGATATTACCCCTCTCCAGCAAGCAAGGACAGAAAATATTTGTGTAAAGAAAGGACCAAATAACAGGGATATGTTCTATAGCTCTTCTGAGCGTCATAGCACCTTGCTCAGAGGATTGAAGCCTGGCTGCATCCCTCCAGAGAACTCTTCCTTGCTGCTGCCGGTGAGGACGCCGATCTTTTCTAATGAATATGCAAAGGTTGAGGGCAGATACCCGAATCAGGACATCCGTTTGACAGGTCTGGTGAACCCAGACAACAAAAGATGGAACTACATAACCAATTAGATATTGGTTCAGTTCGAAGACAAGCTCAAAGAGATTGAGCTATATCAGGCGCTATACGCTACCGTATATGGATTCCTCCCCAATCCTCATCTGTTTCTGGCCTTTGCAGAGAGGTACAATTATAGGACAGGGACATTCATGACACCCTGCGGGGAGATTGGATTAGCCCTTCATGAGATGAAATACATCTCGTGCTTACCAACGGGAGACTTCCCTTATGAGGAATATGTTCCAGCAAATGACGAGTTAAACCGACTTCGTCGAGAGAATGCAGAGATGGTGGCTATTTTTGAGGAATTACTGTGCCACTACAAAATTTGCTCCATGTATTATAAGAGTGGTTCTTTCTGCACTTGTTATTCATCAAAGTGGTTGCCCTATCTTTTCCTTAATCACATCATCGAGAAAAAGACCAAGGATCATGATACGTGCAACCCGACTTTCTTCAAGCCACTCAGCCACAGTGAGGTGATTGGATTGATGGAAGAAAATAAAGAAATGTACATCAAGGTTGACGACGAACTTTAATACCCTCCATTCAAGACCGGAGATTCTATTGAGAGTTTTATGAGAATGGGCTACAGGCCCATGTCAAAGGAAGCCCAGCTGGCGGGTTTCCCCACATATTGGCTCCGACGTTTCGTCGTACCCGGAGCAAGCGCCCTAGATCGCTTCCACCGTGGCGTGCTTTTTGCTGCTGTCTGGTTAGTCTTTGGCTACCGGATGGATCTGCTGTCGGCGATGACCTGTAGAGTGAACGCGGGTCTTCGTCTTTATGTTGAATCTATGCTCAAATGGAAAGGTGAGAAGGGGAACTTCCCTCTGCTGGAGCTGCCCTACACCTATTTGTTCGGATGGTTACTTCTGCACCATTCGTCATTGATGAACCCTGATAAGGGGGCAGTCGGTGGTAGCTATCTACGGAGATTCTCCCGGGGAAAATGGATATACACTAGTCTGAAAGATTGCAGACGTGCTTTGAACCTTGGGAAGGGGTGGAATTTCTACTGCGTTGCCCCTCCAACCGGCTATGAACATATGTCGACAAATCTAATTGATCTTGGAAGACATCCGTTGGGTCGGGCAGCATTTGATTGGCTGAGGATGATTAGGCCGTCGCACTTGGTGAATAGATTTGAAGATGAATGTTTCTTAGAACCATATCTACCAAGCTGCTTTGCTCGTCAATTCGGCTACGACCAGTTCCACGTAGGCAATGCTATAACTTGCCTGCAAGGAAAGGGATATCTGATTGATGGCGCCAGGGCCTGGGCTTATTACAACGCTCGAGACACAAGAACAGTGTTCTCGATGCCGACCAAGAGTGATCACGGCCCCCGGATGTTATACACGTATTCGCTTTTTTACACAGCAGCGAATACATTCGCCGAGAACTTCAACCTTGTAGATAGCTTCGCGACGGCGACGCGTTTGAAGAAGGGAGCAACTGTTATACTAGCTCCAGGAAATGACAAGCAGCATGAGCCAGTGGATGATCCGTTGGAAGCCTCAAGGGAAGCTAACTTCCCTGAGGAGGTCAATGAACCACTGCGAGTTTCCTTGAAAGTGGTCAAATCTCCAACCAAGGAGAGAAAGAGAAGGATTAATGAACCTTCTTCTCTGGTTGTAAAGAAAAAACTTATCTTAGACCCATCAGAGAAGGTCACCACCAGGTCACAGTCTCGACAACTGGCTGAGTCGACCCAAAGAGAAGAAGCGACTACGTCGACCTCTCTTCCAAAGCAGGTCGATGTAGTAGATGTAGAGAGTCCAGAGAGACCTCTTCATAGAAAGAAACTGGCCGCATGAAGAAGAAAGAGGGTGATCACCCCTCCGAGACAAATCTTGTCCTCGGTAGTGGCCAGTGCTATTGCTGGAATCACCATGTCATCCCCTACACCTGCCCCCGAGCCTAAGCAGGAGATTCCTTCTCCAGAGCAGAAGGACGAAGCTGAGCAGAGGAATGATGCTGAGCAGAGAGATGAAGCTGAGCTGATAGATGAAACTGGGCAGAGGTATGAAACTGAGCTGAAAGATGAAACTGGGCAGAGGAATGATGAAGCTTTGCGATCCCCTTCTCTTGCGGTGAAAACTACTCAGATTCCTGCTACACTAGGAGCGCTACGTGAAGAAGAAGATCGTCTAATAATTGAAGCTCTAAATGATTGCGACTTCGGTCTACAGGATGATGTCGATCAAGCCGCTGCCGCAACTGCCAGCGAGGAAGCTCCAGAAGATAGCATAAGCAATGAAGATACATCAACAGAAGATGTTGATGATACATTAAATCCCGAAGAGGGCACTGATATCCATATGTCTCTCGAAGCCGTAGACGACACACTAGATCCTGAAAAGGATGTTGAGTTGTACGTGTCTCCGAAAAAGAATACGGATGTAGAAGTAGTACCTGTTGAAACTACTTCTGCTGATCCAAAAGGTATTAAATGATTTTATCTAACTTCTTTTCATAGATTCAAATAGCTGACATCTACATTTTTATCCATGCAGAACTTGAATCTTCCCATGTTCCTCCCATATGCACAGACATAGTGCCAGTAACGGCTATCGCTAGCGGTAGCCGACATTTTTCGGGTGGTTCTGAGGCCGGAAGTAGCCAGGCAGTAATGTCTGAGGCTACCTCTGCTAGATTGGAATCTGTGCCAACAGATGAAAGGCTTGTTGCTGGGGTAAATCATGGTAAGATTGCCTTTGATCTTTTGATCCTTTTCAATTAGTTGCTAATGACAACAACAATCAATGATAAGGTTCATTTGATTTTGCAGAAGCACATCTGGGAGGAGCAGCTAGCTCTACGATAGCTCCTTTGTCTAAAGAGCCGTCTACTCAAAGGGAAGAAGTTGAACGTTTATCTTCACAGACACCTGCTGCTGCTTCTACATCTATGGGAGTAACTGCTACCCCGGGTGCTCTGGCTACCAACCATTTTATCATCAGCTCTTTCAGCAACCTTTTCTTTAAGTCTTTGAAACCCTTAGTAGATAGGGTGATAGAAAAAGAAGAGGCTGGTTTCTCCACCGTCAGAGATCCAACCTCCTATTTGATCAATGCCATCCGTCATCAAGGCGACGAAGCTCAGGCTATTTTTCTTGAACATGTACTAGATGAGCTAGAGGCATCGGTCATGACCTATAAAGAGCTTAATAGGGGAGAGGTAGAACCCTTGGTGCAGGCTGAATTTGAAAAGATGTCTCAAGAGGCTACGGTTGAGAATGTTAATTTCCAAATTCTCTTAGATGCTTTCACTACCAAGTCTGCTGAGTATAATGCCCAAGTGGAAACAGTGGCATCTGTTGCTGACGAGAAAGAGAGGAAAGTTGCTGAGCTGCAATCAGAATCTGCCCGTCTTAAAGAAGAGCTGAGACTTGTTCAGCTTGCTCTGGAGGACGAGGCCGCACAACACCAGGCTGCAGTTCAACAGCTGAATGCTCTGACTCAGGAAAGAGATGAGTACGTAACAACTCATCAAGAAGAAATCTCTCGCAGAATGATAACCTTGCCGACTTTTGACGATAAGTCAGGAATGGAGGAGGCTAGGAAGCGAGTGATGGACTCTCGTGAGGAGCGACTACAAATTTTAAAGCAGCAGATGACCAGCCTGATGACTCCGCCGGCAGAATAAGAAAGACTTTTGTATCTTCAATCTTTTTGTGATATGTAATGTTGTAATGTCTTTCAAATTTTTGATCAATCAATAAAAAGACATTTTTTTGGTGGCTCTATTATTTATTGCATATCTTATTCAGATATAAATAATAGCGATAGAAAATATATTCAGAGGTGCTGGACATGATATATTTCTTGATTTTAGAAAATAATTATATTTAATTATATCTGCTCAGAGGTAATATGGACATGGCAGAATATAATTTATTGAATATCATGATTTCAGTGGACAACTTAAACAAAGATGATAAGTTGCTGATATGAACGAAAATGGTTGATTCGTCAAAATGTATGAACGAAATAAATCGTCGAGATGAACGGATGAACCGTCAAGTGAATTGAATGAACGGATGAACCGTCGGATTGATGTAACGAACGGGTGAACCGTCGAATGGATTGAATGAACGGGTGAACCGTCAGATTGATGTAATAAACGGGTGAACCGTCGAATGGATTGAATGAACGGGTGAACCGTCAGATTGATGTAATGAACGGGTGAACCGTCGAATGGATTGAATGAACGGGTGAACCGTCGAATTGATGTAATGAACAGGTGAACCGTCGAATGGATTGAATGAACGGGTGAACCGTCAGATTGATGTAATGAACGGGTGAACCGTCGAATGGATTGAATGAATGTGTGAACCGTCAGATGGATTTAATGAATGGACGAACCGTCGAATGGATGTGATGAACGGGTGAACCGTCGGATGGATTTAATGAACGGACGAACCGTCAGATTGATGTGTCGCTCCGTTGTTGTATTAATCTCTGTCTATAAATAGAACAGAAAATCAGATGGGATGATCACTTTCACTTTTCAACATAAAAATATCGTCTGGAGATGCATCCAAGAAGGTTGAGGTCGCCCCGAAGGTTGAAGTGGGTACTGAGGAACGTCCAGTTGAGCCGGCCCAGTCGAAGCAGACAGAGGCGGGCGAAGGTTCGTCAGCACCAAAGCCGCCAAGGGACATCTTGGACTTCCTCCTTGAACCAGGGACGACGGTAGAAGCAGAGGCCATGAGGATGACTGTTTGTAAGTTCCTGGTGGATTCGAGCAAGGATGTTCTCAGTTCTTTTGCCGACCATGTCTTTGATAAGGACGGCAGTGGCCCTCGTCCCAATTTTGAGAAGGACGATAGTGACCTTCCTTGATATCATGTACTATCATTCATGATGAAATAAAATTAAATTTTATTTATGAACTTGTCTGATGATTACAAGCACTCTCTTTTATATTTATACATAATACTTTTTGAGGAACTTGCCATTGATAGGCATCATTGCAACTTGACCGTCTAGCTCTGTGAGTTGATAGGCCCCATTTGAGAAGACTTTGCTCACGATATATGGCCCTTCCCACTTTACGTCAAACTTGTCCTTGCTTGAGTGAGTCATAGTCATGGGACGTCTGACTGTTAGAACGAGCTCTCCTTTCTAAAAAGCTCTGACCTTAACTTTGCGGTTGAAAGTCTTTGAGATGCGGGCTTGGTATAACTCAATATGCTGTTGAGCCATCAACCGCTTCTCATCGAGCGCTTCTAGTTCTTGGAGTCGGAGAAGATCATTGTTCTCTGTAGTGAGCTCGTTGGCGATAGCAATCCTTAAGGACGGAATTTGAAGTTCCAAAGGAAGAACTGCTTCACAGCCGTACACCAAAGAGAAGGGTGTACAGCCTATAGGGTTGCGGACCGTAGTACGATAAGACCATAGACATTCTCCAAGCTTTTCACTCCAGTTCCGTTTGTTAGTAGACACAAACTTCTTGAAGAGCTTGATAATAGTTTTGTTAAAGGCTTCGGCCAAGCCATTAGCAGCAGGATTGTAGGCTGTCGAAGCGACATTGTCAATCCGGTGATCATCACAGAACCTTGTGAACTTTTGACTGATGAATTGTGGTCCATTGTCATGAATGATTCTTCGAGGTACACCAAATCTATAGATGACATGATGTTTGACAAAGTTGATGACACTGCTGGTTTTGACTTCTGCCAGAGGAATAGCTTCAGCCCATTTGGAGAAGTAGTCGGTTATGCTAGTATGAACCGATGTCCTCTAGAAGAAGGAGGATTGATAGGACCTATAATGTCCATGCCCCAAGCTTCGAAAGGCCAGGAAGCTGCAGTCGGATGCAGAAATTCTGATGGTTGATGTATGAAATCTGCATGGATCTGACAAGCCCGACATTTTCTTGCATATTCGATGGCATCTGATACCATAGAGGGCCAGTAGTAACCCATACGTCGAATGCGATCCTGTAGCTTAGAACCAGGTTGATGTGCTCCACAGATGCCATCATAAGCTTCATGCAACACTTGCTTTGCTTCATCACCAACGAGACAGCGCAGAAGAAGACCGTCATAAGTCTGCCGATAGAGAGTCTTGGTGGTTTGATTGCAGTAGAACCGCAGAGACCGTCGACGAATACTCGTATCCTCTTTTGGATCTTCGGGGAGTATGTCATGAACTACAAAGTCGATGAAAGGAGCTCTCCAATCTTCATCGATAACATTGGCTTCAGTAAGATTACTGAACTCAATATTATGATTGTTTTCGATACAGAACAATTCTCGGTTAGAGATAACCACCACCTGTTGTCTTTTGATAGGGATGGCTAAGACTGCTGCAAGATTAGCCAATACATCTGCTTCGGTATTGCAAGCTCGTCGAACATATTCGATGAAGAAGGCTTTAAATGATGTAGCCATGTTGATTGCCGCTTCATAGTAAGGCACTAGATCTTGATAGAGAACTTCATAGGTCCCTCTAACCTGATTAACAACCAGCTTGGAGTCACCATAGACTTCAAGATATTCGATGTCCAATTGTTTAGCTAACTGAAGACCAATGAGTAGAGCATTGTATTCTGCCACGTTATTGGAACAAGGTTCATCTAAAGAGTAAGCTCTTTGAATGGTTGACCCGTCTGGAGACACGAGAACAACTCCAACTCCTGCGACAATGGCACCATTGGGTCCAATCCTAGATGTACCGTCAAAGAACAGACGCCAAGTAGGAAATTCTTCGGAGATTGTATTAGATTCCAATGTCTCGTCTGGAATTTCATCATATAGTTTGGATGTCTCTGGTATAGGATGAGCTGCTAAGAAATCCGCCAGCGCTTGACCTTTGACAGACTTTTGTGGAACATATACCATGTCATATTGGGCTAGCAAAATGGCCCATGTAGCCAGCCGAGAATTGAGTGTGCTAGGCTTTTTCATCAGTACCCGAAGAGGATTAACTCGGGATATGACATGAATAGTTTGGCCAATGATGTAATGTCGAGTCTTTTGAACAGCGAACATAAGAGCTAGACATTCTTTTTCGACCGGACTATAACGGTGTTCGGCACCAATCATAGTACGACTGAGATAGTAGATGGCTTGCTCATGGTCTTCTTTGTTCTTTTGGGCAAGTAAAGCACCCAATGAATGATCCATAGCACGGACATACATTAAGAATGGTATGCCGGAGATTGGTGGCACCAAGAGTGGTGGGTTCATGAGATATCGCTTTATGTCATCAAATGCTCGCTGACATTCTTCGGTCCAAATGAAAGACACACCCTTCTTTATTAGCTGAGTGAATGGTCTGCAGCGTCCAGACAGATTCGAAATGAACCTCCTGATGTACGCAAGTCGACCCTGGAATCCTCGTAGCTCTTTTAGGTTGCGTGGAGGACGCATCTCTTGAATGGCTTTGATCTTCTCGGGATCCACGTGTATACCCTTAGAGGTAATGACGAAGCCGAGAAATTTGCTACTAGAGACACCCAAGAATGACTTGGTGGGATTCATTTTGAGTTGATGTTGGCGCATGAGATTGAAGATTGTTCTCAAGTCTTGGATGTGATCTTCCTTCAGACGACTTTTGACAGCAATATCGTCGATGTAGCACTCGACAGTCTTGCGAAGATGATCTCGAAAGATGGTACTCATGGCTCGTTGGTAAGTTGCACCCGCGTTCTTGAGACCAAATGGCATTACAGTATAGCAATAGACTCCGCGAGGAGTGCGGAAAGAAGTATGTTTTTCATCTTCAGGATTCATCCGAATCTGATTGTATCCAGAGAATCCGTCCATGAAGGATATTCTTTCGAACCCACAGGTGTTGTCAATCATGACGTCCGTGATAGGGAGAGAAAATTCATCTTTTGGACATGCTTCATTAAGATCCCGAAAGTCGATGCAGACTCGAACCTTGCCAGTTTTCTTTAGAACTGGGACGACATTGGCTACCTAATCAGGATGCTGCTCCTCTCGAATAAAGCCACAAGCGATGAGCTTCTTGACTTCATCGTCGATTGCGTCCATCATTTCTGGCTTGAAATGCCGTTGTTGCTGTTTGACCGGTTTTGCATTAGGCAGGATGTTCAATTTGTGAGTAGCAACTTTGGGATCTAGTCCTGGCATGTCTTCATAGCTCCAAGCAAAGACATCAATGTATTCTTGAATAAGAAGAATTAATTCTTGTTTATCTGCCTCTGGAAGATTCTTGCTTATGAATATTGGATGAGGAGACCCGCTTTCTCCTACGTCAATTTGAACCAATTGATCTTCGGTAGGAGGTTCTCTTTGTTCGAATCGAAGTTTCCATTGGATATCCATTCGTTGAGCCCAAGGATCTGTTTCGGGATTTTCTTCAATATCCTCGTCATAGCCTTCTGGAAGTTCGGTGGAGACCATGTTGGAAGATACGATCAGCCGATGAACCTGACCAATGCTGGTGTCAGAATCCCATGATCTGGAATCAGAAGAGTTAGAGCGCTCTTCACTATCGGATTCGAAAACGACTGGTGTCATGCCCCAGAACCAGAATACTGCAGAGCGGGGGCAGACATAGCCAGCTACGTATATAGAGATGGAATCTATCTCGCTATACGGTCACGGCTGTCTAGATACATGAGGGTTTAACTATAATCCATCAGTCGCCTATAGTCATAAACAAGCCTATTGTCTCAATCTCAAGCAAGTAGTAACAGTATACAAGATGTCAGAGCACCAAATATATAATAGCAAGGCGTCCCATACATTACATATTCGGATGATCATGAAGCTAGTCGTATAAAATGTCAGGACTAGCAAGAGTTTCAGTCATACATGATCATCCCTAGGATCTGTCAATCATGTTACAGCCCGTAGGCAGACAGTAAATAAAGGTGCAATACGAGCTAACACGTGCTCGCCGGCTAAACGCCTCAAAATAATAATTTTACAATAAAGTGGGAGAACAAAAAGAAACCCACTCATTGCCAGGGTTACGCCTGGTGTTCACCATCTGGCTGGAAGGTAGGTAGATCCTCTGGTGCTGCTCCGATATCTGGCCATACAAAACCAGCTGGGTTAGACCCCAGAAAGAGCAAGTGCCACAAAAGAGGCTTCACTTAGAAACTAAAACCAGCATATCATAATAGAATATTAAAGATAATAAGTAAAGAACTGATAATAATAGAGATAACAACAGTAAACTGTGTACGAGGAAACCATTCAAGTAGCCAGGTCACAATCCTTAAACCAAACAAGGACCGAGGTTGTAACCCTTCGCCTGAATAGAAACCCGTCTCAAATGCCATTGGTAGGGTAACAAGACAATAAATGAAGAGAGGACACAGAACTGCTCTGGAAGCCAGGTTACAACCCTTAAACCAAACAAGTACAGGGGTTGTAACCCTTCGCCTGAACAGAACTGGACCCCTGATCTTTATTGTTAAGGCCAGTATAAATAATCATGCCGCTGAAATAAGTAAAACATGACGAGCAGGGTCTGGGGTTGCAATAAGACAATAAACAAAGAGAGGACACAGAACTGCTCTGGGAGCCAGGTTATAACCCTTAAACCAAACAAGGACCGGGGTTGTAACCCTTCGCCTGAACAGAACTGGACCCCTGATCTTTATTGTTAAGGCCAGTATAAATAATCATGCCGCTGAAATAAGTGAAACATGACGAGCAGGGTCTGGGGTTACAATAAGACAATAAACGAAGAGAGGACACAGAACTGCTCCGTGAGCCAGGTTACAGCCCTTAAACCAAACAAGGACCGGGGTTGTAACCCTTCGTCTGAACAGAACTGGACCCCTGATCTTTATTGTTAAAGCCAGTATAAATAATCATGCCGCTGAAATAAGTAAAACATGATGAACAGGGTCTGGGGTTACAATAAGACAATAAACGAAGAGATGACACAGAACTGCTCCGGGAGCCAGGTTATAACCCTTAAACCAAATAAGGACCGGGGTCGTAACCCTTCGCCTGAACAGAACTAGACCCCTGATCTTTATTGTTAAGGCAGACACAATAAGCAGGACGATATATGATAAGATAACCACGAAACTATTCAGATAGCCAAGTTACAACCCTTAAACCAAACAAGGATCGGGATTGTAACCCTTCATCTAAACAGAACTTGGTATCCCATCATTTATCGATAAAAGAAATCATGTCATGATACAATCTTGTACAGGATCATGACAAACTAGACTGGGCTGGACTCCATCCAATCAATCACGGCCAAGCAATAAGTACGGCTTGATACTTTAACTAACTAGGGTTATCACAGGCCTAGTTACTAGCAAGATGCAATGAGATTATTCCAACAGCCACAAGTCCTGCAGACCATCCAGGTTATCCAAGTCGAATGTTCGTTTATGAAGGATGCAACACGTGACAGTGTGCTGGAAATGTGCCCTACTCGTCGGTAGGCTACAAGTCCACTGAATGCGCCCAGATAACGGGATTGCCTGTAGCTGGAAAATCTCTTCATGACTACTGAATTATTCTAGTTTATTAGCCTTAGTCAATTGCAGTAGGTATCCCTGACCGTGGTACTCAGGGATCCCTATCCTAGACATGATACAAGACAGTACTGGTTTATTTATACAAACACAATCGCCCACGGTGTTCAGGTCATTCCTACTTGTTATGTCAGGCTAGCTGTCGTAATAGCTTATCGAGATACATCATGTCAGTTTACTTGTTAAGAGTGCGCCACGGCGGGCCACTATCGTGCTCTATTCTTACCTGATCATGAATGAGAAAAACTTGCATAAAACAACTAGTGACATATTCTTGAAGCCAAGGAAAAGATCTACAACTTTCATGTTTTGAGTTTTTCGAGATTCTAGCTATAAAACAACTTAAACATGCAAAAACAGCGAAATAGAGCAATTCCGGCGCATGGGATTCCTGCACAATCGGCGCATGGGATTCCTGCACAAATCGGTGCATGGGATTCCTGCGCAATCGGCGCATGGGATTCCTGCACAAATCGGCGCTTGGGATTCCTGCACAAATCGGCGCATGGGATTCCTGCACAAATCGGCGCATGGGATTCCTGCAGAAATCGGCACATGGCATTCCTGCGCAATCGGCGCATGGGATTCCTGCAGAAATCGGCGCATGGGATTCCTGCACAAATCGGCGCATGGGATTTCTGCACAAATCGGCGCATGGGATTCCTGCACAAATCGGCATACGGAATTCTTGCGCAATCGACGCATGGGATTCCTGTGCAAATCGGCGCATGGGATTCCTGCACAAATTGGCGTATGGGAATTTAAACTCACGTTGCGTCTTCAGTACATGCGCGTAAGGAACCTACGCGCATGACACGCTAGGAGTCAAAGAACGCGTTGCCGGGACTTCACGGCGCATGGCCTCCCGGCGCATGGCCTTCCGGGCGCATGGGGTTCCCGGCGCATGGGGTTCATCGTCCCCAAACAACAAGTTCAGCCATAAAAGTTCCGAAAACTTGCCGTAGCCATAACTTCCTCATCCGAAGTCGAAATCAAGCGAAACAAAAGCCAAAACTGCATGAAATTGAATTCTCTACAACATGGAACCACTAGTTTTTGAAAATAGCAAGTTTTTAGAGATCAAAACCAAGAAAACTAAACAAGAAGGAACTTAAAACTTAGATCTACAAAAATATAACCATCAAAACCGAAAACTTCCAGTTCTAAAGAGGCTTAGAATCTAGTAAGGAAGAGAATGGAACAATAAAACATGAGATCCATCATAAAGCAAGTTTGCACTTGCCTAAGCTCTCCCTCTCTCTCTCCCTCCTGGTGGTTGAAGAAGTAATGGTGGAGAAGTAGTAATGAAAAGAGTGTGTTAGGTGGAAATATATATGAGGATGATGGTGGTAGGTGGGAGGGTTCACCTTTGGTTCATGATGAACCAAAGCAAACCAAGCCAAGCCGAACCAACCCAAGAATAAACCAATCAATGAAATGCTAGAATAAATCAAGCAGGGAGATATGCAATACGGGTCAAATTACGTATACGTATACCAAGATACGTAATACGAACCACAGGCATTACAACTCTACCCACCTTAAAAGAATTCCGTCCTCGGAATTTAATTAAGAGGCTAGAGGGGCAAGAACAAGCTATACTAATCACAAGCAAGCTATACTAGGTAATCAATCAATCATGCAAGCAAGGAATCAAATACATGAGGTATAAGGAGGACATTATACCTCACGAGTCGAACAGGTCAGGATATCGTGATCGGATATCATCCTCACGCTCCCACGTTGACTCACCCAAAGAGTGATGACCCCAAGCAACTCGGACTAACTTGATAGTCTTGTTCTTGAGTATCTTCTCTCTTCGGTCCAATATAGACACGGGCCTCTCCTCATACGAAAGGTTGGTACCAATAACCAATTTCGAATGATCTAGGATGTGGCTCGGGTCTGGGAGATACCGCCGTAATTAGGATACATGGAACACATAATGTACCTCACGTAGCGATGGTGGAAGAGCGAGACGATAGGATACATTACCTACTCGCTCCAGAATATCGAACGGCCCTATATATCTAGGAGTAAGCTTTCCCCGTACGTCGAAACGAATAACGCCACGGTTAGGCGAAATCCTCAGGAATACATGGTCACCGACTGAGAATTCAAGGGGTCGCCGATGGGAATTGTCCCAATGACGCTAGCGATCTTGGGCAACTCGAAGATTATCTCTGACTCTCCTGACCACTTCAACGGTCTGAGCAATTATTTTCGGATCGAGCATCTGTCTCTTTCCGACATCGTCCCATGCTAGCGGGGATCGGCACTTCCTACCATACAGTACCTCGAACGGTGCCATCTGGATACTGGCCTGAAAACTGTTATTGTACGAGAACTCCACTAGGTACAGGTGATCTTCCCACGAACCACCGAAGTCGAGTGTACAAGATCTCAACATTTCTTCGAGAGTCTGGATCGGACGTTCTGACTGGCCATCTATCTGCGGGTGATAAGCTGAGCTGAACTGGAGGCGAGTCCCCAAACTCTCTTGCAGGCTACGCCAAAAGTGCGATGTAAATCTGGAATCTCTGTCCGAGGTGATACTGACTGGTACACCGTGTAATCTGACAATCTGTCGGAGATACATCTCCGCTAGCTGAGCCGTCGACTGACCAACTCTGAACGGGAGAAAGTGGGCCACCTTTGTGAGCCTATCAACTATAACCCATATAACGTCTCTGCCAGCCGGGGATCTAGGCAATCCAGTCACAAAATCTATGGTTATATGCTCCCATTTCTACTCTAGAATTGGCAAGGGCTGAAGTAGTCCAGCTGGCCTCTGATGTTCAGCCTTAACTTGTTGGCAAACCAAACATCGAGAGACAAACCGGACTATCTCCCTCTTCATGCCATTCCACCAAAAGTGCTGACAAATATCACGGTACATCTTCGTACCGCTGGGATGAATGGAATACTGCGAACTGTGAGCCTCCGTCATGATCTCCTGTCTGATATCTCCACTGGGTACACAAAGACGCTTCCCATGTCGAAGTGTACCATCTTCATGGATACATAACTCTGGTCTTCGTCCTGTCTCACACTCTGCTCTGAGTCGCTGAAGCTTGGAATCTGCTGACTGCGCCATCCGGATCCTCTCGACTATAGTGGACTGAACTTGCATGCTGGCCATCAATACCACACTGGTAGGAAGGACAACTTCTATGCCCATCTTCTGAAGATCTGCTAACAGCTCTGGTTGCGCTGTTAGGAAATAAACTCCAACTCTCCTGCTCAATGCATCTGTAACAACGTTGGCCTTCCCTGGGTGATATAGCAGGTTGACATCATAATCCACAAGTAGCTCTAGCCACCTTCTCTGACGCATGTTAAGATCCTTCTGGGTGAAAACATACTTCAGGCTCTTGTGGTCGGTGAAAATCTCCACCCTATCTCCGTACAAGTAGTGCCTCCACAACTTAAGTGCAAACACTACTGCTGCCAGCTCCAAGTCATGGGTTGGGTAATTTCTCTCATGATCACGAAGTTGCCATAACACATAAGCTATTACCTTCCCATGCTGCATTAGAACGCATCCTAAGCCTCTGCCTGAAGCATCACAATACACTGAGAATCCTCCAGTTCCGTCTGGGAGCGTGAGAATGGGTGCCGTCATCAAGCCTCGCTTCAACTTCTCAAAAGAATCCTGACATTCTACTGTCCAAGCAAACTGCACATCCTTGCGGGTCAACTGGGTTAATGGCGCTGAGATCCGAGCAAAGTCCGAAACAAATCGCCGGTAGTAGCCGGCCAATCCAAGAAAACTGCGAACTTCTGCAACCGTGCTAGGCACTGGCCATGTTTCAATGGCTACGATCTTCTGGGGATCCACTTCAACTCCTCCTCGGGTGATGATATGACCCAAGTACGAAAGCGATCGAGCCAGAACTCACATTTACTGAACTTCGCATACAACTGGTGCTCTCTGAGAATCTGAAGAACAATTCTGAGGTGCTGCTCATGCTCCGCTTCACTCTTGCTATAGACCAGGATGTCATCTAGGAACACAATCACGAACTGATCCAAATAGGGCATAAAGATACGATTCATGAGGTCCATGAATACAGCCAGCGTATTGGTTGCTCCAAATGGTATAACAAGGAACTTCCAATACCCGTATCGGGATCTGAAAGCTGTCTTCGGGATGTCCTGCTCTCTAACTCTGATCTGATGGTATCCTGACCGCAAGTCGATCTTCGAGAACACTGCTGCCCCCTTGAGTTGATCATACAAGTCATCTATCCTCGGGAGAGGATTTCTGTTCTTGATTGTCACTGAGTTCAAGGTACGATAGTCGACACATAATCTGGACGTACCATCCTTCTTTTTCACAAGAAGCATCGGGGCTCCCCAAGGCGATCCACTAGCACGAATGAATCCCTTGGTTCTGAGTTCTTCAATCATCTTATACAATATCTCTAGCTCTGACGGCGCCATCCTGTAGACTCTCTCTGACACTGGGGCTGTCCCGGGAATCAAGTCGATGGTAAACTCGATCTCTCACTCTGGCAGCATCCCTGGAAGCTCTTCTGGGAAAACATCAGGGAACTCTTCGACGATCCGGGGTAACTGCACAGCTGCTACTGCCATCCGCAATACTGGAGGAGAAGGTTCAACTTTGCCTCGAGAGAAGGAAAACTCTGACTCGCCTGGAATGCTAAAAACAATCCTGCCAAGATGGTAGTCTATCCTAGCATACTGGTCCCTCAACCAATCCATCCCAAAGACCACATCATAATCGGCCATCGGGAACTCTATCAATCTAGCGAGGAATTCTCTACCGCTAACTACGATCCGACACGAGGAAAACACTCTATCTACTCCCACAAGTCCGTTACCAGTAAGTATATTGAGCCTTACTGATAATGACTCGGGCTCCAATCTTATTCGTGTTGCGAATCGTGCAGACATAAATGAATGCGAGGCACCAGAATCAAATAATACTGAAGCTGGAAAGGTGTTGACGAAAATAGTACCTGCCACTACCTCACCTGGTGCTATCCATTCTTCTCCCATGGTCAAGGCCAGCACTTGACCATGTCCTCTGGGTGCAGGTCCCCTCTGCTAAAAATTTCTCTGCCTGCTCTGGATCAGAGCTTGGGCTTGGGCATACTGCTGCGGTCTCTGCTGCTGGAATTCCTAGGCTTGCGACGGCAATGGCCTCGGGAACGGGTACTGTAGCTGCTGCTGCTGGACTGGTGCTGGTCCTCTAACTGAAGGACTAGAGAAGGCCGATGAAATCCTCCTGTTCGGGCAGTTCCTAACCATGTGGTTCGGGGCACCATAAACCAAGCACAAACCCTGTGCTCTGCGACACTCTGATACCACATGTCCTGGCTTCCCACAGTATGAACATCCTACTGCGGAAGACTGCTTCTGCTTCTGCTGTTGAGGGTACGTCAGAATGGAATGCTGAACCGACGTCACTGAGGCCGCCCGCCTCGGAGCTCCAATGGTCAATGCCCTGGCCGCCGGGGCTGGTGCTGAAGACTGATTCATCTGGCTGTGGGATCGCTTCCAACCTCCGGTCCTGTCCATAATCCTTTGGAAGGTATATTCATGCCTCCGGGCTGCTCTCAATACTGCATCAAAAGTCTGATGCTCAAACTGCTCCACTGCCAATAGAATCACCAGATGAAGCCCTTGCTGGAACCGTTGGGCTCTATCGAACTCGGTCGCCACCAAGGTAGGAGCAAACCGACTAAGTCTCGAAAACTCGGCCGCATATCCGTCGACCGTCCTGCCCATCTGCTTCAGATTGGTGAACCTCGTCTGTAGATCGTATCGAGCTACAGCATCAAAATACTTGGTCTGGAATCTCTCTCTGAATACTGCCCAGGCAATAGGGGCCACTAATCCAACGGCCTGCGCCGTCCACCAGCTGCGGGCAAGATCCAATAACTGCAGGCACACCACGACCACCTTTTCATTCTCTGGAGTCCTGGCTGCTTCTAGAATCACCTCTGTGTCCTGAAGCCAAGCATCTGTAGCGATCGCATCTTCACTGCCGTCGAAGAAGGGAGGGTTCAAGTGCTTGAAGCTGTTGGCCGTACTATTACCCTGATGACCTCCTCTGGTCAAAGCGTCTGCCACTGCCTGGTGCAAGGCATCTCCTCGACGATCCTGGGAGGCTATTAGTGACCTGATGAGACCCACCAAAGTACCATCATCAGGCTCTGCTGGCTGGACGGGCTGAACTGGTGGCTCTCCTTCAGTAGGCATGACTCTGGAGGCTACCCCTGAATGCTGGGCTTGATCTCCAGGTTGCTGCTGGTCCGCGGGAGGTGATCCGCCTTGCTGATCGGCAGGTCTAGGAACAATGTCGCTGAAGAAGACGACATAGGGAACAATAAGGAAGGACCAGGACAGATCAATAATACAAGCATGTGATCAGGTCAAGATTACAGGGATTCAGAAGATACGAGCAGAGATCAAAGGCGAGTACTGATTGAGACATCTATTCGGTAAACTCTCACATATCTTGATTTACAAGACCTGCATGGGCCACCACTTAAACCATGTCACGCCCCAGAACCAGAATACTGGAGAGCAGGGGCAGACATAGCCAGCTACGTATATAGAGATGGAATCTATCTTGCTATACGGTCACGGCTGTCTAGATACATGAGGGTTTAACTACAATCCATCAGTCGCCTATGGTCATAAACAAGCCTATTGTCTCAATCTCAAGCAAGTAGTAACAGTATACAAGATGTCAGAGCACCAAATATATAATAGCAAGCGTCCCATACATTACATATTCGGATGATCATGAAGCTAGTCGTACAAAATGTCAGGACTAGCAAGAGTTTCAGTCATACATAATCAACCTTAGGATCTGTCAATCATGTTACAGTCCATAGGCAGACAGTAAATAAAGGTACAATACGAGCTAACACGTGCTCGCCGGCTAAACGCCTCAAAAGAATAATTTTACAATAAAGTGGAAGAACAAAAAGAAACCCACTCATTGCAAGGTTACGCCTGGTGTTCACCATCTGGCTGGAAGGTTGGTAGATCCTCTGGTGCTGCTCCGATATCTGGCCATACAAAACCAGCTGGGTTAGACCCCAGAAAGAGCAAGTGCCACAAAGGAGGCTTCACTTAGAAACTAAAACCAGCATATCCCAATAGAATATTAAAGATAATAAATAAAGAACTGATAATAATAGAGATAACAACAGTAAACTGAGTACGAGGAAACCATTCAAGTAGCCAGGTCACAACCCTTAAACCAAACAAGGACTGAGGTTGTAACCCTTCGCCTGAATAGAAACCCGTCTCAAATACCATTGGTAGGGTAACAAGACAATAAATGAAGAGAGGACACAGAACTGCTCTGGAAGCCAGGTTACAACCCTTAAACCAAACAAGTACCGGGGTTGTAACCCTTCGTCTGAACAGAACTGGACCCCTGATCTTTATTGTTAAGGCCAGTATAAATAATCATGCCGCTGAAATAAGTAAAACATGACGAGCAGGGTCTGGGGTTACAATAAGACAATAAACGAAAAGAGGACACAGAACTGCTCTGGGAGCCAGGTTACAACCCTTAAACCAAACAAGGACCGGGGTTGTAACCCTTCGCCTGAACAGAACTGGACCCCTGATCTTTATTGTTAATGCCAGTATAAATAATCATGCCGCTAAAATAAGTAAAACATGACGAGCAGGGTCTGGGGTTACAATAAGACAATAAACGAAGAGAGGACACAGAACTGCTCCGTGAGCCAGGTTACAACCCTTAAACCAAACAAGGATCGGGGTTGTAACCCTTCGCCTGAACAGAACTGGACCCCTGATCTTTATTGTTAAGGCAGGCACAATAAGCAGGACGATATATGATAAGATAACCACGGAACTATTCAGATAGCCAAGTTATAACCCTTAAACCAAACAAGGACCGGGGTTGTAACCCTTCATCTGAACAGAACTTGGTATCCCATTATTTATCGATAAAAGAAATTATGTCATGATACAATCTTGTACAGGATCATAACAAACTAGACTGGGCTGGACTCTATCCAATCAATCACGACCAAGCAATAAGTATGGCTTGATACTTTAACTAACTAGGGTTATCACAGGCCTAGTTACTAGCAAGATGTAATGAGATTATTCCAACAGCCACAAGCCCTGCAGACCATCCAGGTTATCCAAGTCGAATGTCCGTTTATGAAGGATGCAACACGTGACAGTGTGCTGGAAATGTGCCCTACTCGTCGGTAGGCTACAAGTCCACTGAATGTGCCCAGATAACGGGATTGCCTGTAGCTGGGAAATTTCTTCATGACTATTGAATTATTCTAGTTTATTAGCCTTAGTCAATTTCAGTAGGTATCCCTGACCGTGGTACTCAGGGATCCCTATCCTAGACATGATGCAAGATAGTACTGGTTTATTTATACAAACACAATCGCCCACGGTGTCCAGGTCATTCTTACTTGTCATGTCAGGCTAGTTGTCGTAACAGCTTGTCGAGATACATCATGTCAGTTTACTTGTTAAGAGTGCACCACGACGGGCCACTATCGTGCTCTATTCTTACCTGATCATCAATGAGAGAAACTTGTATAAAACAACTAGTGACATATTCTTGAAGCCAAGAAAAAGATCTACAACTTTCATATTTTGAGTTTTTCGAGATTCTAGTTACAAAACAACTTAAACAGACAAAAACAGCAAAATAGAACAATTCTGGCGCATGAGATTCCTGCACAATCGGCGCATGGGATTCCTGCACAAATTGGCGCATAGGATTTCTGCGCAATCGGCGCATGGGATTCCTGCACAAATCGACGCATGGAATTCCTGCACAAATCGGCGTATGGGATTCCTGCACAAATCGGCGCATGGAATTCCTGCACAAATCGGCGTATGGGATTCCTGCACAATCGACGTATGGGATTCCTGCACAAATCAGCACATGGGATTCCTGCACAAATCGGCGTATGGGAATTTAAACTCACGTTGCGTCTTCAGTACATGCGCGTAAGGAACCTACGCCCATGACACGCTAGGAGTCAAAGAACGCGTTGTCGGGACTTCCCGGCGCATGGCCTTCCGGGCGCATGGGGTTCCCAGCGCATGGGGTTCATCATCCCCAAACAACAAGTTCAGCCATGAAAGTTCTAAAAACTTGCCGTAGCCATAACTTCCTCATCCGAAGTCGAAATCAAGCAAAACAAAAGCCAAAACTGCATGAAATTGAATTCTCTACAATATGGAACCACTAGTTTTTGAAAATACCAAGTTTTTAGAGATCAAAACCAAGAAAACTAAATAAGAAGGAACTTAGAACTTAGATCTACAAAAATATAACCATCAAAACCGAAAACTTCCAGTTCTAAAGAGGCTTAGAATCTAGTAAGGAAGAGAATAGAACAATAAAACATGAGATCCATCATGAAGCAAGTTTGCACTTGCCTAAGCTCTCCCTCTCTCTCTTCCTTCTGGTGGTTGAAGAAGTAATGGTGGAGAAGTAGTAATGAAGAGAGAGAGTGTTAGGTGGAAATATATATGAGGATGATGGTGGTAGGTGGGAGGGTTCACCTTTGGTTCATGATGAACCAAAGCAAACCAAGTCAAGCCGAACCAACCCAAGAATAAATCAATCAATGAAATGCTAGAATAAATCAAGCAGGGAGACATGCAATACGGGTCAAATTACGTATACGTATACCAAGATACGCAATACGAACCACAGGCATTACAACTGGGGATAATACTGGAGGAGAAGCATATCCGAGACCTCTTTTGGTCCTGCTGTAATACATCTCTGACTTTTCTTTCGGAACAGTTGTACGGATAGGAGTTCTTCTACCCTTACCGTAGTTGAGACATTCTTGAAGTCATAACCTATCTTTCGGATGATGTCTTTTGATTGTTGACTATAACGACGAAGTTGGATATTCCCCGTGTCGTTACTTTTGCTATCATTCGTATAACTGAACTCTTGCTTCGGTCTTTTACTAAAAAATATTGGACTCTCGCCTTTCTTTCGAGCAGGAACAATGCGATATGAGTCGTTTGGATGTTCGAGTGAGACTTCTGTTTGAAGAGACTGTACAACTCCCATTGTAAATGACTGATAACTATCTAACATATCCAAATAGTATTTAGCATGATAAATGACATCAGTATACTGAAAAGTAGATGCTTTTTCATTAATTTGTACATCTGTATTTACAGCAGGACCTTTAGCCTTAACAGGCTTGGTCAAATTGATTACAAGAGGGGAAGAAGAAGAACGTGGAGGAGGATTGGCCTTGTTACGACGGAGGTCGATAACAAGCGGCTCAGAGGAGGTGAGCTCCCTTTTATCCTTGTTATGAGATAAATCAATAGAAAGTGGCTCAGAAGAGGTGAGCTGCCTTTTTTCCTTGTTACGACGTAAGTCAATAACAAGTGGCTCAGAAGAGGTGAGCTCCCTTTGATCATCATCAGTTGGTTGCTTCTGGACTGGCAAGTGAATAGCCAATGGTTTAGAGGATTGAGGACGAGAAACACGCCCTTTGACAGGTATGATAAGAGTGTCATTAGGCACTGCTTCTTGTTCTTCTTCAGTGTCCAGAGACAGCACTACCTTCATGAATTCATCCTTGTACATACGAGCATCGTTGCAGTATGCTTCGACGCCTTTGAAAGGATAGAGATCAGCAACCTCCTTTTGAACCTCTCCATTGTCATCAATATATTTAAAACATTGATGGAGAGTTAAAGGAACAATGTTATGTTCATGCAGGAATGGTCTCCCCAACAGAGCATTGTAAGAACAACTATGGTTGTCAATGAGGTAGAAGGTCACCTTTGTGCGAAGATTGCCTATTTGGAGTTTTAGGCGAATCTTGTCCAAACGTTCACTTCTTCCTTGATTAAACCCAAGGATTGTGGTGATTGTACTGGAAAGACTATGTACTGGGATCTTTAGTGCATCTAACATTGTCTTCGGCATGATGCTGAGAGCAGACCCTGGATCTATAAGAATACGATCGACTTTCATCGAGTCGACATATCCTGTATAGTATAGAGGACGATCGTGCCTGTTGTCTTCCATCAGCATGTCCTCCTGTGTGAAAGTTATGTTTGGAATCAACTCCAACACACTATGACAATGGATGCAAGAGACTGGCTCTGCTTTTGGCTTCTTCAGAAGGGCTAGACAAGTTTCAGCTTGCATGAGAGCCTCACTCAGAGTTTTTTGAGTCTCTTTGGAAAGGCGCAAGAGCTCAAAGATTGACAGTCGGGCCGGTGTATTGGCTAACTGAGCCAAGATATCAAAGTTGTAAGGCTTTTCAAGTCCGGAAGGAGATGTCTTCTTCAAAGGTTTGTCGAAACAGACTTGCTGTTTGCCTTTGTCGGCTACCGTCGGCTTGGGAGGAGTGGGCTCTACAATCGGTGAGGATGCAGTGGGAATATCTTCAGTGGAAGCAGGTTGCACTGGAGCAGGCTCAGAAGAAGAAGCAGGATTCTCTTGAGTTTCGGGGTAATCCTTTAAATAGGCTTTTCCTGATCTGGTGCCCAGCAGGATTTCTTCATCAACTATGGGGTCAAAAGACACCATATTGTAAGTCTTTGTCTTGCTCTTGGAGCGGTCTTTCTTCTTGGAGGAAGAGGGAAGTTCGAACTCCAAGGCAAGATCAGGGTGGATCCACATAATTTCGCCATTGTCAAGAGACAAGGGGACGAAACCTTCACTTCGTGGAGGAGGGAGATTCTCGATCTCAAGAGTAGCTTTAGGGATAGGAATGACATCATACTGTACCATCTGCGGCGAAAAGTCACCGAATTGAACTGATACCATGTTTACGGTAACAGTCTTCTCGTCTTGCTGGAGAGTGACAACACCAGCGTTGACCAGCTCCTAAATTTTGCCTTTGAGCACATAACATGCTCGAGTGGGATGCCCAACGAACCTGTGATAGACACAATATTTAGGATGATCAGTTTTGCCGACCTCATCAGGCTTCTTCGGATCTGGGAGTTGGAGCTTATTGCTTTTGATCAAGCAATCAAAGATGCTCACGGTGTCATTCTCGTCAAAAGAGTACTCTACTTTCGGATGAGGTTCCCTTGCTGGAGGTGCTGAAGGAGTAGAAGTGGACATAGGTGAAGCTACGTTGACCGCCAGAGATTCTTTATTCTTCAAGTTGATGTTCAGAGTCTCTTTTCCCTTGTGGTTGTTCTGACGATTACCACCACCCGATGTTTGATGTTCATCCCGATCGGGGTTAGACATTTGTACCCCTAGCTGCTTGAACTTGTCAGCACTAACTTCAGCTGCTTTAGCATTGACAATAAAGGATGGCCAGTCTTGGAACTGAGTTGACCCCGTCCACATGCTGATGATAGGCAAAAGGTTTGCCTTGCAGGTGTCTATGGTGACAGCGGCCGGAGTTCCAGGAGGCATTTTTAAAGCTTCCCGGCGGAACCTTTCAATGAAACTTTTAGCAGTTTTATTGTGCTTTTGTTTGATTTTATTGAGGGCTGACATGGTCATGTCGTTGATTCCCTCATAGAATCGTTCCAAGAAGATTTGTTTTAGACCAGAGAAGGAGGTGATACAACCATCGGGCAAGCTTCTGTACCAATCGTATGCGACGCCAGCTAAACAGCCGACGAATACTCTGGTAAGAAGAGCGTCATTTGGCTGAAGTTGGACAGTCATTACCTCAAAGTGGTTAATGAACTGACTAGGAGAAGTGCTGCCATCAAACAGCAAGATTGTTGGGATTTTGTACTTTGGAGGAAATGGGACTTCCTTCCATTCAACTGGATAGGGTTGCTTGATCTCCAACCTCTGTAAGTTGTCTTTCTCTTTGAAGTCCTCAAATTGAGTGCGCAAGAGCTTGACAGCTTCATTGGCATCCTCCACTGATGTAGAAGGGGCAGGCTGAGTCAGAGTATTAGGGGAAGGAACATCGTGGTAAGCACTACCCCCAGCACCTGACTGACTAGGTGTAGGTTGAATCTGTACAGGAGGTACTTGAGGAGATACTACCCTCAGCCCTGCATTAACAGGCACCGACGATGCTATGATTTCAGGATTTACAGTAGGTATAGCCGGTGGTACTGTATGTTGGGCCACAATGATAGAATGCATACTGGCGACCATTTCAGCCATGGTCTTCAACTTGTCTTCTAATGCAGCTATTCGCTGTTCTTGACTAGCCGAACTAGAAGCATCTGGATCTTCAGTGACAACATAAGCTGTCACTTCTCTAGGTACAGTGGAGAACACTGTCTGTTCAAAATTTTTGCTGTATGCATCATAGTCATAGAAAGAATCAACTCCTGAGTGAGAAAGAGGGAGATGACCAGAAGGATCTTGAAGATTCCTTTGACCGATTGTATCTCGGCTTCGGGATCGGGTATGTTGGAACACTCCTTCAGAAGATTCTTGGAGGAGATCCAAATACCGTTGACTTCGCTTGCGAGGCTTGCCATGCTTCGAACACTTCCTACCCCCAGTGTCTCTGGAAGTCATGTTGACGGAAGCGTACAAAACTTCGTCTTCATTTTCTGACATAGGTTCAGAATTTGTAAAGTTCAGACGATCGAAGACAGATCGTCTTGTTGTCTGACAACAACACTTGATGACCACTTTGTGATTACAATGGTGGTGATCAATTGGTTGAACTGGAGATTGTTTGCCATTAAAATTCTTTTATTGCAAATTTTAATACAAACAGAGCAGTGTTACAATATAGGACTTAGATGTAGTCCTAGGAGTACACTTTTGTTTATCTGGGTCCCTTGTGCCGATGGAGTGAGTGGTAATGCGTTGACTCCGTTGACAATCTGACAACGGTTATCGGTTCTCTGAAGGTTTGGATTGCTCTGGGTGCTGGAGCTTGCCGAGAGGAGGAAGACGTTGAGTGTCTGTATCTGCCTTTCTGGTGGTGTGTTCCTTTGTTTTTTGTTCGTAGGATCGTTCTGTGTGTGTCTGCGTGTGAAGGAAATGATCCTTCTATTTATAGCTTTGCAGGCCGGCTGCTCATACGTGCACGTAGGATATGCCTGTACGTGGGGACACCACATAGTGATTGCTGATGGAGGCACATGGACGATGCGCCCTGATCGAGGGGTTGAATTCTTCATACTGCTATTGTGAGCCGGTACGTAGCAGAGGAGAAGATCTTTCTGTTGCTGAAATCTTGGGTGAGTTGAGTCAAAGGACACGTGTCGTCGACTCATGGCTCGGAGATCTCGAATTTGATAGGGGGAACGATTTGGTAGGATGCGCCTAGGACTGGGCGCATGAGGAGACTTTGGCTCGTAACCTTTAGGAGTCACGAACTATTCTGGGCGCATGGCTTTTGAGGCGCATGCAGAGCTTCAAATGGAGACTTTCCTTCTGTCTTTAGGGATCAGTGAAAAGTCTGAGGCGCATGCAGTTTTGAGTGCATGGCTGCGGAGGCGCATGCGAGTGGTTGGGTGGCCACGTGGAAGTAGCCGTCGGAGTAAAGGTGATGATGATGCTGACGTTGCCGACGCTTCGTCTTCTAAAAAAGTTGCCAACTGTTCAGACTTCGGGAGGCGTGCTGCCAACTCTGTCAGTTCAGCATTTAATGTTTCTGACTTTCGATGGACAGCTAAGTGGGCGCGTCGATTGGCATTCTACTAGGCGTATAGGGACGCATGGGGGCGCATCCTCTGTGATGCGCTTGGTACTGAAGGGCGCGTCTGTGCTGATGCGCTTGATGTTGAAGGGCGCGTCTGTGTGATGCACGGGCTGGCCGGCGCATCCGCTTCGTGACGCATTCTTTAATGCAGCGACTGTTACGTTCTTCGAGTGCTTTAAATAGCCATTTTGTTTTTGCTGAATTTGAAGCGTCCGGTTTATCCATTGAATGCAAATTCATTGTACGGAATTCAGAGAGCCATCCACTTGGCGCATGGGTTTGATTTGCCCGGCCTATAAATAGTGGTATAGAGAGAGGGTTTGCTTCTCGTTCTCTCACATACTTCCGGCATGAACTTGTTTACTCAGATGCATTCTGTTGACGAGATGCTTCCGAGGGTGAAAATGCGACGCAATGTCTTCGTTGATGCACTTGAAGGTGACGGTTACATCCAAAAGTCGGAGTCGAGGGCTTCTGAGGCAGGCGGAAGGTGTCTGTTGTATCCAAAGATAGGGATGCTCGAGCCTCGTCTTCGTTGTGCAGGAAGAGCCGTAGATCGGAATGGCGGTGCTGCGGCTTTGGAGGCTCTTTCTTCCTTCAAAGTGGGTGTTGCCCACTCTGGTTGTGTTGAAAGCTGCTCCCTTAGCCGCAATTTCGATCACGTTCCTTGGCCTTTGGAGGCTCTTTCGAAGCCTTCCCTGGCCACAGGTTGGCTTGCGATGCTCTTCTCTTCCTCGGCTAAAGGGTTGATTGCCATCCTCGTTCTGCTCAATAAATGCTTCATTAGTCGAAGTATTTTGACGGCGGTGAGCCTGGCTGGAAGAGCGGCACATAACTGGGCTGCTGAAGGGATGCACATAACTGGGATGCACATAACTGAGCTGCTGAAAAGGATGTGCCTTGCTGAGGGCGCATGGTGGGATGCGCCTGACTGAGGGCGCATGGTGGTTGCTGCGCCTGCTTGAGGGCGCATGGTGATTGTTGGCTGTAGACTTAGGATCTTTTCTTTGTAGAAATTCTCCTTTGTACAATCTTTTCTTAGACATGTAATAGACTTTTATATGTGAAATAAAAAGTCCTCTTCTCAATGTCTATACTTGTTGTTTTGCTGTGAAGTGCTTTGTTCGAGTTCTGGCGCGTATAGTCTGGCGCATGGGCTTTCTGGTTCTGAAATTCCATGCTTCTACAAGACCCCCTTCAAAGTTTTCAAAACTTTTGGATAAGTTTTGGAATACTTTGAATAAGAAGCATGGTGGTAGAGGCGCATGTCTGTCGGGGCGCATAGATACTCCGCGCGTTAGTGATGGGGCGCATGCTCCGCTCAGTTAAATGCAAATGATGACGCCTCGGTAACCGAAAAGATTAATGATGATCTTTTGGGTTTTATTTGCGGTTATCTCTTCACAGAACCCGAGGCGACGGCTGAGATCACACGTCATCGGTTCACGCGTGCGACCAAGCCCTATAAATAGGCGAGAGATGGAGAGAGAGAGAGAGTTCTTCTTCTCCTTGATTTTGCCTTTTTTAGAGTTCTTCCTCAAAAACCCAAACTTTTCTTCTCTCAAAGAATGGCTCCCAAGACTCCTCGCGGCGGCAAAGGAAAGGAGCCTGTGAAAGTTGCGGCGGCTGACGTTCCCCGTCGGCCTGTCGAAGTTCGGCCGGAGGTGGTTGGTAAGTTTCATTTACACCAACACACATAGACCTTGAGTCTTTGATGATGTGCCGAGGTTTTAGCCGCCGACGCGCATCGGTTTAAGCCCTGAAGATGCGCCGAAGCACCGCTGACGCGTATGGGTTCACACCCTGATGATGCGCCGAAGCTCCACTGCTGATGCGCATGGGTTTACACCCTGATGATGCGCCGAAGCTTCTTTTCCAGGCACGCTATGCGCTTCTGATGAGTCTTCAGATTCTTCTGTTATTTCTAACATTTTTGAATCTTTGCTAGTATCGATGACTATCCCACTCTTGAATGAAGTGCTTCTGGATGGTGCCCTCAGCCAGGCGGGAGTAGATTATGATGAGGAAGTGATAAACCCTGCTCAAGATGTTATTATGCTGGATCAGCATCTCGAGAGAATGACTCAAATACAACAGTATGGGTTCCTCAAACGGATGATGGAGCGTGGTGTTTTGAAATCTGCCATATCTGATAAAGTGACCTTCTTGAAGCCTGAGTTCCTGTTCGGGGACCGCCTTACTTCCACTGAAGCAACGGTGTTGAAGGTCAAGGAATACTGGTTCTTTGCAGCAAAGGGAGTGCATATGACTGTTAAGCAACTTGAACGTCAATGGCCTTTGACGGCCTTCTGTCGTCTTGCTTCCAAGAGGAGGATGTCTTGGGTTCATGTAATCAATACTTCCCTTTTTTGTAGGAGCCGCTAAAAAGAAAGCCTCGTACTCCAAAATCTGGTGGGAGCAGGCCAAAGGAGATGGCGGGCTCGTCTGAAGTGCGCATCCCGCCGACTATGATGTCTCCCATGGAGGAGAATCCGGAGGATGTTGTTGTCGTAGAGATTCCAGCATCCCCAGATTATGTTAGAAGGGAAGATGAGGATGCAGCAGCTTCCGAGATGATGAAGGCCACAGCGGGGGCCTCGGATGCCGAAGGTCCAGCAGACACGCTGCTTCCTGGTGATAAAGTGGAGTGGAGTTCGTCGTCTTCGGATGACGTTGCTCCAGAGTTGCAAGAGTCTGTCGCGGGGGCGACAGGTATGGTTGGAACAGAGGAGAGGGTTGATTCCCCTCCTTGTCATGATGAAGGGAGGTCGACGGTAACACTGCCGAGCCCTACCCCAGACTCAGCGGCGGAGGCTGAGGTGGCTACTGATAAGGAGGTAGCGACGGATCCTGTCCCTGTAGAAGGATTTGATGAAGAGGATGAGACTCGTCTGCCGGTCCTGACTTCAGGGGCGAGTCAAAAGACAAGTGTTGATCTCCCCGTTCTGCCAGGGGAGGTACTGGCTACTGATAGGACATTGGGGGTTGAAGAGATGGTCACTGACGTCGGTGGTACTTCCAAATTCGGGAAGGGGGGTGTGATAGAACCCTCGATTGCTTCTTCCACTTGGGGTACTACCTCGACGCCTGTCCCGGCTTCTTCTGTTCCCTTGGCTCCTCAGGCTAGCAGTCCAGCCCCTGTTGATGAAGAGCCTGTTGATGCCGAGGTTCCAGCCTCGCAGGTTGAGGTCGGCAGATCTTCTTCCGGTCCGCTAACCGGAGCAGCTCCTCCCACTCCTGCTATGACGCCGCAGGTACTGGCGGATACAGATGAATATGTGAAATTCATCATCGAGGCAGTGTATAAAACGCTGCAGAGGGGTGTATCTGTGGTGATGGATGCCAATAGGAGCTTTGCGATAGCAAGAACTCTGGCACTGCCTTATATCAACCTGATCCGTCTTCACCAGGGCCATGATCATATGGCCGAGATCCTGGAGGCTTCGGTGGTTGAGCTGGACCAGCGGCTTTCCGAACTTCAGCGCATCCAACGAAATGACATCTCCGTCTTGATAGATGCGGAGAAGGAGAAGCTGATCGCCGAGATTGAGTCTTCTTACCAGGCTACTGTGAGTGTCTGGGAACGCGAAGTAGCTGAGACTGAAGCTGCAGTGGAGCGGTTATCTCAGTCTACACGGGAGACAGTAGAAATGCGAGCTGCGTTGGACGCTAATATCGTGGAGATTGACGCCCAGATCTGCCACCTTGAGGACCAGCGGGCCCGACTCCTATTAGACGCCGAACATGTCCTGGCTAAGCACGTAGCATTCAAGAAGGAGGAAGCAACTTTCACTCACCGGGCTCTTGCCCTGGCTCAGCAGCGACAACAGCTTGATGAGAAGCATGAGAACGATACTTCTGCTGAGGCTGTTGAAGCGATGCATCAAGAAGCTGAGCGTCAAGTCCTGGCGACTGTGGAGACTCGTGCGGCAGACTTGAGACGCCGAGTCAGAGAGCTTTCAGCCAACCCTGGGGATGTTTAGGGATTGTAGCCTCTTCTTTTTGTATTTTTGTAACTCTTGCTGGGGATAGTGTAGTCCTTTACTCTCTCTTTTTAGAAATAAAGAAGTACACAATTTTCTGTGATGTGTTTATTTTTGTTGTCATGAACTTGATGATTTGTGTGGACCTATTATCTTTTGTGCACCTTGGTTTTTAGGTACAGATAATAAGTTTGAAAGAACCAACATGTTTGCTCAGAGGTAATATGGACGTGGCAAATATGGAGTTCAAGTGGTGGAATCACCCTACTCAGAGGTGTTATGGACGTGGTAGGAATGATCCTGGAGGATACGGGGAACTACTCAGAGGTGATGTGGACGTGGAAGTTCTGGGATCAATGTACGGTAACGCAAAGGTTGTCTGTACGAGATATTTACTCAGAGGTAATGTAGACGTGGTAAACATGGTGGATAGCGTAGTCTTATGGAATGTAAGATTCTGCTTTGTAGGGCGTAGGGGAACAACTCAGAGGTGATGTGGACGTAGTTGTCCTTATACTGGAGGATGCTACGGAACAGCTGGGTTCCGGAAGCGTATGATTTTGTTGGAAGGGAATTGTCTATGAGTCCTGATGATTGGATCCACAGATCCCCTTGTGGAAGTACATATCTGAAAGATGTCAAGAGTAGTACTTCTTTAGGAACTTGCCGTTGATGGGCATCATGAACAAGTCCCCATTAGGTTTGGTAAGGCGGTAAGCACCGTTTGAGTATACCGTCTCTATAATGAAAGGTCCTTCCCACTTGGGCTCAAACTTTTCTGGTGTCTTGTGAGTTAACACCATCGGCCTCCTGACTGCCAGAACTAGGTCGCCAACTTGGAAAGTCCTCTGCTTGACCTTCTTGTTGAAAGCCTGTAATATACGGGCTTGGTAGAGTTCGATGCGTTGTTGAGCTAGGAGACGCTTTTCATCAAGTGCCTCAAGTTCCCACAGACGACGACGTTGATTGTCTTCTTCTGTGAGTTGGTTGGTGATTGCTACGCGAAGTGAAGGTATCTGAATCTCGAGAGGCAGTACCGCTTCGCTCTCGTAGACCAGAGAGAATGGTGTGTTGCCTGTTGGGGTCCGTACCGTTGTGCGGTAGGCCCAAAGGCATTCGCCGAGCTTCTCGTCCCAGTCGCGTTTGTTAGATGACACGACTTTCTTGAGTAGCCTGACGATAGTCTTGTTAAACGCCTCTGCTAATCTGTTTGTAGCCGGATTGTAGGCGGTTGATGCCACGTTTTGAATGCGATTCTTATCACAGAATCTGCTGAAAATATGGCTGATGAACTGAGGACCATTATCGTGAATAATCCTCCGGGGCACCCCGAAATGGTAGATGACGTGGTGCTTGATGAAGCTGATCACTTTAGAGCTTTTTACTTCTGCTAGCGGAACTGCTTCTGCCCATTTGGAGAAGTAGTCGGTGATTGCTAGGATGAAGCGGTGTCCTCACTCGGAAGATGACCCGTCTGAGACTGGAAGTATGTCAGGTACCGGCGCGGAGAGTCCTTCCCGTCGTACGGTGTCAGTGTTTGTGGTTTATACTTTGGAGGATAAACCACCTTGTTCCACTCGAGGGGATAAATCTGGGGGATGCCCATCTTTTGGCGCTCCTCTTGTCTCGTCTTGGACTCAAAGCGCTCGTACAAGTCCCTGATCATCTTGACCATGTCCTCCGTGGAGCTGGGAGTCGGGGAAGGTGGTACCACCTGATGTTGAGCATTTGAGGGCTCCGACGTCCGAGGTGCTTCTCGACGATCTGTGTCCGAGGATACTCGTTGAAGGGGTACACTCGATTCTCCATTGGCCCCTGGGTCGGGTCCGGTAGAAGGTGTCCTGGCCAAAGCTGACCGTATCTCAAACACTGCTTGAGTTAGTGTTTGTATTGAGGCAGAAAGGGTTTTGAGTCCTCCCTCCAGGGTATCTATGCGCTGGACGAGGTCTGTTGGCGGCGTATCAGACTCGATATTAGCCCCAGTCACGTTTACGGTCATGACGTAGCCGAGAGTGGATGGATGGGTCGAGGCTTCACTCTCGGCCTCACTCTCTTGTAGGGGAGTTGCCTCTCCTCGAGCCTCGTCTTGGCTACCCCCGACTTTGTTCGGGAGAACATTCACCACGGGCGTATCTGCAAGGGCCTGATTACCCTCAGCTTCATCTTGAAGGGCCTCTTTGTAACTCGGGTCCGCAGAGGCCAGACCACCCTCAGCTATGTTCTGGGGGATATCTTCGTCTTCAAGGTCCGCCCCAGATGTGCTTTGGGCACACTCGTCTTCGGAAGGAGGCTCGACAAGGGTCTGACTACCCCCAGCTTCCTCCAAGATCTTCTTCCTCCCCCGAGTGCCTTCGAACACTCCGGAGGATGAGACAGCTGTCTTGGTCTTCCTCGGCTGGCTTTTGGACGAGGAAGAGGAATTGCCAGTCGCCTTTCGGACTGACGAGGAGTTGGAGATCACGTTGCATGAAGCAACCCTTGGCTCCTCTTTTGTTGACACCTTCGTCCTGAGGCGACGTCGGAGGGGTGTCGATGATTGCAGCCGCTAGAACACTGATTGCCTTGGTGGAACTGCCGTCTTGCAACAGCAGTTGATGGTGATGACAGCATAAGTATGTCCCGTGAGAGGCGCATCGTGCTTGTCAGTCATCTCTCCAGATCGGCGCTTGTGAGTGATCACGTTATGCAGATCGTTGGAGGAGAGTGCCACCTTCACACCCCCTTCAGGCGCATGGCAAGGCCAAGCGCCGGGATGGTCAAGTGAGTGCTGCGCCCCCTGATCTAATACCAAACAGGCATCCCGATCAGTAGTGGAGGAACCACAACATTTGAAGTGACTTGAACGGACCTCAGACGCACAACCAGAGGAGGCGCGAGAGTTCAAGACCACTGAATTTGCCTCACTCGACTTGGTTGTGCACGCAATAGATGCGCCCAAGTGAGACGAGGACTTTGAAGGTCGGCTCATTTCTGGCGTAGAAGCACCTGAGTCGACCTTGTACAGCTTACCATCAGCAGCGCGCATAATTGTGAGTGCATGCTTCTGGCTTGCTGCTGGCATAGCACGTTTGGGGCGCATGGCCCGTGCCGCCTTGGATTTCTTTGTACTAGCCCGCTGGGGCGCATAGTACTCAGAGGAGTCGCCAGCTTGTTTGCCATTAAAATTCTTTTATTGCAAATTTTAATACAAACAGAACAGTATTACAATATAGGACTTAGATGTAGTCCTAGGAGTACACTTTTGTTTATCTGGGTCCCTTGTGCCGATGGAGTGAGTGGTAATGCGTTGACTCCGTTGACGATCTGACGACGGTTATCGGTTCTCTGAAGATTTGGATTGCTCTGGGTGCTGGAGCTTGCCGAAAGGAGGAAGACGTTGAGTGTCTGTATCTGCCTCTCTGGTGGTGTGTTCCTTCGTTTTTTGTACGTAGGATCGTTCTGTGTGGGTCTGCGTGTGAAGGAAATGATCCTTCTATTTATAGCTTTGCAGACCGGCTGCTCATGCGCACACGTAGGATGCGCCTGTACGCGGGGACGCCACGTGGTGATTGCAGATGGAGGCGCTTGGACGATGCGCCCTGATCGAGGGGTTGAATTCTTCATACTGATGTTGTGAGCCGGCACGTAGTAGAGGAGAAGATCTTTCTGTTGCTAAAATCTTGGGTGAGTTGAGTCAAAGGACACGTGTCGTCGACTCATGGCTCGGAGATCTCGGATTTGATGGAGGGAATAATTTGGTAGGATGCGCCTAGGACTGGGCGCATGAGGAGACTTTGGCTCGTAACCTTTAGGAGTCACGAACTATTCTGGGCGCATGGCTTTTGAGGCGCATGCAGAGCTTCAAATGGAGACTTTCCTTCTGTCTTTAGGGATCAGTGAAAAGTCTGAGGCGCATGGCTTTTGAGGCACATACGGTTTTGAGCGCATGGCTGCGGGGGCGCATGCGAGTGGTTGGGTGGCCACGTGGCAGTAGCCATCGGAGTAAAGGTGATGATGATGCTGACGTTGCCGACCCTTCGTCTTCTGAAAAAGCTGTCAACTGTTCAGACTTCGGGAGGCGTGCTGCCAACTCTGTCAGTTCAGCATTTAATGTTTCTGACATTCGATGGACAGCTAAGTGGGCACGTCGATTGGCGTTCCACTAGGCGTATGGGGACGCATGGGGGTGCATCCTCTGTGATGCGCTTGGTACTGAAGGGCGCGTCTGTGCTGATGTGCTTGATGTTGAAGGGCGCATCTGTGTGATGCGCAGGCTGGCCGGCGCATCCGCTTCGTGATGCGTTCTTTAATACAGCGACTGTTACGTTCTTCGAGTGCTTTAAATAGCCGTTTTGTTTTGGCTGAATTCGAAGCGTCCGGTTCATCCATTGAATGCAAATTTATTGTACGGAATTCGGAGAGCCATCCACTTGGTGCATGGATTTGATTTGCCCGGCCTATAAATAGTGGTATGGAGAGAGGGTTTGCTTCTCGTTCTCGCACGTACTTCCGACATGAACTTGTTTACTCGGATGTATTCTGTTGACGAGATGCTTCCGAGGGTGAAAATGCGACGCAATGTCTTCGTTGATGCACTTGAAGGTGACGGTTACATCCAAAAGTCGGAGTCGAGGGCTTCTGAGGCAGGCGAAAGGTGTCTGTTGCATCCAAAGATAGGGATGCTCGAGCCTCGTCTTCGTTGTGCAGGAAGAGCCGTAGATCGGAATGGCGGTGCTACGGCTTTGGGGGCTCTTTCTTCCTTCAAAGTGGGTGTTGCCCACTCTGGTTGTGTTGAAAGCTGCTCCCTTAGCCGCGGTTTCGATCACGGTCTTCCTTGGCCTTTGGAGGCTCTTTCGTAGCCTTCCCTGGCCACAGGTTGGCTTGCGGTGCTCTTCTCTTCCTCAGCTAGAGGGTTGATTGCCACCCTCGTTCTGTTCAATAAATGCTTCATTAGTCGAAGTATTTTGACGGCGGTGAGCCTGGCTGGAAGAGCGACACATAACTGGGCTGCTGAAGGGATGCACATAACTGGGATGCACATAACTGAGCTGCTGAAAAGGATACGCCTTGCTGAGGGCGCATGGTGGGATGCGCCTGACTGAGGGCGCATGGTGGTTGCTGCGCCTGCTTGAGGGTGCATGGTGATTGCTGGCTGTAGACTTAGGATCTTTTCTTTGTAGAAATTCTCCTTTGTACAATCTTTTCTTAGACATGTAATAGACTTTTATATGTGAAATAAAAAGTCCTCTTCTCAATGTCTATACTTGTTGTTTTGCTGTGAAGTGCTTTGTCCGAGTTTTGGCACGTATAGTCTGGCGCATGGGCTTTCTGGTTCTGAAATTCCATGCTTCTACAGAGATGTTGAGATGTTGTCCCGTTTTTGTTTGAGGTATTCTCGGAGATCAGGAACAACGACGGGACGAGAAGAAGTCTGAGGGACATGTTCTTTGACAACATTCGGAACATGGTTCCGATTCTTTAGATGTTTTGTCCCTTGAGTGTACAGGAAAGTACTCACTTTATTAGCATAAGTGTCAGGATTTTTGACCCTGGAAGTTTGCTTTTGATGCTGGTTGGCCTTCGGCATTGGCTGTTTGCGTTTCACCGAAGTTGGTCGATTGAGATAAGTTCTTAGATCAGCAAACTCACCCCAAGGGGTTTCTGTCTGAGACACCAGCAATTTTCCTTGTCTTGAGCGGGATATCTTAAGAGTTGGGAGATCTTGGAACTCTGCTACCGGAGTAGGCAGAATACCTCTTTGATCAGTGCACTTCTCTTTGGCAAGGAGAAAAAAAAAGAACCCTTGTTGGAGGGAGTTCTTGTACTGACGGGTGCCGAGGCACGTTCAGATTGATCTTCTACGGTAAAAATCGAGAAAGACTGAGAAAAGACCAAAGGACCTTTTCCTTTGTTTTGTAAAGAAGGGTTAGCTAAAGAGCGTTTCCCTCTGTTGTCTTCCAAGTCGTGGGACGAGGTAGTTTGAGAAAAGACCAACGGACCTTTTTCTTTGTTCTAGGGAGGAGGAGGAATAGTCAAAAGACTACCCCCAGTGGATTGCGCTGGAGCAACAGGATGCTTGGGAAGAGGAGCAGAGTTTTTCCCCTTGCTATGAGAAGAAGAGAGATTAGCCAAAGGGCTGTCTCTCCTAGACTGCGCTGGTGTAGTTTGCGCAGGGATTGAAGTGGTTGTTGGTGCACTGGCAGGTTGCGCATGAGTAATTCTGGCAGAAGGTCTTCTGGCCACAGTCTCAACAGTTTGTGCAGCAGGAGTTCTGGCCACAGAGTGTTTGAGTTGCACTCTGGTTGCTGGAGTAGTAGATTGCGCAGGCAGAGTTGCAGCCAACTGCGCCAGGAGAAGAGGAGTCTTGTACTTTGACAGAGCAGCATAGGAAGTAGGTTGTGCACTGGCAAAGGAAGTAGCACACTGCGCATGGGCAGTAGCAGCAGACTGTGCAGCAGAAGCAGCAACAGAGACAATGGACTGCGCAGCAGACTGTGCAGCATACTGTGCAGCAGGCTGTGAAGTAGATTATGCAGCAGTCTTGGGGACCCACAATGGGCGCACTTTGCTCGAGGCAGAAGTTGTTGCAGTGTGAGGGGTGGTCCTGGAGTTGATCATGGCTTCGTAGGCCGTCTGGTTGACCTTCACAACCAGCGTCTTCTGCGTCTTTCCGATAGATGCCATGTCACATTGAGTTGTCACTTCCTCGTCGGAGGAGAAAGTCGTCCCCAGCAGAGTCGCTATTTTGTTTGCAAAAACAAAAGTTGATCTTTATTTCACAAACTTTGTAAGAAGATTACAAGAATTCTGGGAAAGTACAACTATAGGAATCCGATCTGAATGACGATCGCTTTATCCCTTAGACGATGTGAACTTTGAAGACGGTAGCCTCTGAAGTTGAAGGCGATAGCCTCTGAAGAATGCAGCAGCACTTTGGCAAGAACTCCTGATCTCTGGTGATAATTTCTGTGGATTCTGATCTCTGTGTGTCTGTGACATTGAAGGCTTGAAACTCTATTTATAGAGTTCTGGAAATAACTAACTTTTAGTTATTCTGACTTGCACAGGATGGATTGCGCAGACTTTGGATTGCGCAAGCAATGGACTGCGCAGGCAGTTACTCGATCGTGGACCACCTGTATGTGATGCGTGGCATTATTTGATTGAAATACGCTTGGTCGTGTACAGATGGTTTCCACATGGTGAGTAATTGATGGCATGTAGGCCACGTGTACATTGTCAGTTGTCTTGACGAAGTGCGCCACCTGAATTACGCTGTCTTCAGATTGCGCTGGGCTGGACCGCGCTGGGATGGACCGCGCTGCAGACTGTCTGGCGGATTGTGCTGCATGTACAGCTGTCCTCGAGCGCTGTGCTGCACGATAAATAAACAGTTTTCTCGTTCTCCGTGCTGTCAGTTGTCAGAAGATCTGATTCTCTGTCAGATAATGATGACGAGGCCACGTCAGCTTGCGCACTTGGATGAGTGCACAATTCAGCTTGCACAATCGAGTTGGTGCGTAATCTGTCTCCTGCATAGTTCACTTGAAGGATGCACAATTTGATTTTCATGACTTCTTTGATGGGTGCAACTTGATTTTTAGGACCTACAAGATCCCTTTCAAAGCTTTCGAAGTTTGAAGATAGTCGAAGCTTCAAAATACTTTGAATTTTGATTTTAAAATTAAGTTGCGCAAGTAATGACTTGTCTGCGCAATTGGAGGAGTCAGCTCCCATTTCTTCGACGCAATCTGAGGCGACCGTTACTCTCGAAAAGCTATAAATAGCTCTCCTTTTTCCTTCTGTCATTCTTTACTTGTTTTCACTTTGTTTAAGAGAGAAAAATTCCCGAGCCTACTCCGACTCTCTTCCTTCTTCTCCGTCGACTTCGAATGGCTCCGAAGCGTTCCACCGCCGACAAGGGCAAAGCCCCCGCCGAGTCTTCGACTCGTGCTGTGCCGCACATTTCGCGACACGAAGTTGGTCACCCAGCTTTACAAGGTAGTTACTCGATCGAAAACCCTTTTTAGGGTTCTTCGACATGATTGAATCCCCAAACCTATCTTTTTTTTAGAGATTTGGTTATACTGTGCCGCCCTGTTTAGGGTTTCGGTTGCACAAACCCAATAGTTTTCATTTTTATGAACACTATTTTCTTGCGCAATCGGTTGGAAAGCGCTGGCAAAAGTCAATACAATCTTCTAATTTGTGCAAGGCTGTCCAGCGCAAACTGATGCTTTGTGCAAGTTATTCAGCGCAATCTGATAGCTTGCGCAAGTGGATGAGTTGGCGCCACTGGACAGTTTGCGCATAGAAGTTGTTGTTGCGCAATCTGATGTTTTACAGACAGCGCAATCTGATACTTGCGCAAGTTGCTGATTTTTTGGACAGAATCTTTAATTTTGCTTGTACTGAATTCTGTCTTTCTGTTCGATGCAGTTAACATCAGAGAGGACCCAGAGTATGAAATCTTTGTAGGGACCCTTGCTGAACCAAAGTTTAAGGAAGATTTGTCCCATGTACTATTTCCCCAATATGCTCTGCCATCCTCCCGTCAAGCCATCTTGGTAGCACAGGACAATGAAACTCTATTGAGTCTGATGAATGGGCAGCCTCTGCAGACTGTCGATGCCATTACTCATAAGAAACCCCTGTTCTTATTTGGCGAAGCTATTAACAAGAGTTCTCAGCCGAGACCTCGTGTTGAGCAGAGACTCTTCCAGAGAAAGAAGAAAATAATACTGTTACCGGACATTGCCAGATGCCTCCCTCTATCCCGTTATGCCTATGCGAGCCATCCCAGGAGGATGGACTGGGATATTACCCCTCTCCAGCAAGCAAGGACAGGAAATATTTGTGTAAAAAAAGGACCAAATAACAGGGATATGTTCTATAGCTCTTCTGAGCGTCATAGCACCTTGCTCAGAGGCTATCGCCTTCAACTTCAGAGGCTACCGTCTTCAAAGCTCACATCGTCTAAGGGATAAAGCGATCGTCATTCAGATCGAATTCCTATAGTTGTACTTTCCCAGAATTCTTGTAATCTTCTTACAAAGTTTGTGAAATAAAGATCAACTTTTGTTTTTGCAAACAATCATGGCATCACCAAATGGAATCCGTGTCATTTCCTTTTATAGGTGGTTGGCTTAGAGCTATATTACATTGGTATACATTAAGTATATCAAAATTAGCCCCAAGTTTTGAATGTGACAATGAACAAATTTTCTAAGTGCTCGCTTCAGAGTAAAGCACTAAGAAAGTGTTTATTATCCCTCTGGAGTATCATGCAATCATACGGTGTGGATAGCCTAAAACACATTGCGCACATGTAAAATAATTACAATTACATAGTATTATCAACTCTTAGATTGTTAGAAATATTTTCTTATTTCTTATTGTAGTTGTAAATAAATAAAATTAAAGTTAATGTTATCGACCTCCGGGGAAGTCGCATACGAAGCACTGCCCTAAGAGTTAATTCGGATTTATGTGCAGACTTGTTCTGAATGCTCCTAGTGGTAAAACTCCCGCTCTACCGGTATCTTCTCGTCGCACACAACTCGGAAAGAGTGACCCAAACTTAGCTTTTTCCAGAAAATGTGATGGAAACTTGAGACGAGGGTGGTCGAGACGAAGATGGACGGCGCTCGCACGTCACGAGACTCGGCGAACTACTGACTCGATTTTTAGAAAAGAATACGAGAGATTGAGCTGAGATGGTCAAGTAGGACAAGAGTATATATATGGATACATATATCCATGGTTGAGAATACTAAATATAGCAACCTCCCTTAACAATAGCAAAAATGCTATTTGGCTCCCAAAAAATTTGGGTGATATCATCTTCCATTATGTGGCAGATGACATGGTTGCTGACATGACAGCTGACATGACAAAATTAAATAATAAAATTAATATTAAAATTAAAACTAATAGTAAATTAATAAATTAACATGATAATTAACATTAAGATTAACCTTAAAATTAAAATTAAAATTAAAATTAAAATTAAAATTAAAATTAAAATTAAAATTAAAATTAAAATTAAAATTAAAATTAAAATTAAAATTAAAATTAATAGTAATATTAACATTAATATTAATATTAATATTAATATTAACATTAAAATTAAAATTAAAAAATTGGATAATTAATTTTTTGGGTTAAAATTTGCCATGTCAGCTGTTATGTCATCTGTCATGTCAGATGCCACATAATGGGAGATGTGATCACCCAAATATTTTGGGAGCCAAATAGCATACTTGTAACAATAGCGGTAGAAACCATAGGAACCGATCAAGGATTACTCATTGTCACGACCCGCACCCTGAAGAGGGGCACGAGCACGTGGTTACGTCCAGCCTACGTCGCAGTATCAGCGGTAGAACGCTGTATATAGGGTCTGTAAATACTATGACTAAAACAGATAAATGTACCTGTACAGTATATACTCTCCGAATGGAGGTGACATAGCAATACAGTCTCAATCACATATATCAAACTAAGGTAGATAGTACGGAAAAGAAAATATGATAGAATAAACAGGAAATGAGTCCAAGATCCACAAGTCAGAGCTATACACAAACATCCAGAGTCTCAGAAAATATATAATAGATATTACAAACTGAAATGTACTAGCTGGCACGCAGGCCAGGCAAACCTAACTAAACTATGCTACTCAGGGTGAGCAAAGTCTAGTGGCTCTACCAACAAGCCACGGTCTAAGTCTAAACCATCAGACTCAACCCCATAGTAGGTCGGGCAATCAGTCTCGGAGTCATCTGTAAAATTTGTCAACGGTATCCTGTCAGAAAATGAGCAAGTACAAACACCAACAGCAGTTCCATATGAATTGATAAATTCTATAAGAGACAGTGTAATGAAATACAAGACAAAATTAACTGGAAATATATATATCATGGTGTGAGTACTGAAAAGCACGACGATATGAATGTATATAGGGCGACTTGGGAACTGTTCGGAAAGCCGAGTTACAACCCCTAAACCAAACAAGGACTGGGGCTGTAACCCTTCTCCCGAACAGAACTTAGTCACCACAGATAATAAATATAAAAGGTGCCTTGAATTATTAGTGCGTCATGTGATCGGCTTGGGAAAAACATGTTCAGGCTTTCCATCTGACCGGCTACAACCAAATAACAAGTGTGAAGCAACAAGTGTGAAGATAAGGCCGATCACCGTAGAAATTAAAGTTGTGAACAAGTAGCTATGGACAAGTGTCGAGTACAAGTGTGAAGCAACAAGTGGGTATTTTGATCACACAACCACTAATAACTCCCCATCCCCGAATAGTATAAAGGATCCGGACATAACACGTCATGACACGGGATTTAAAAGCAGGTGATCAGCCCACTCCCAAGTCCATGTCTATACAAGTACAAGTAACAAATCGAGTCATGTACCAATATACCAAGTAATCCGGGAACAACATCTCATGACAGGACCCGACATATACTAGTCCGTGAAATATCGTGTCTGGAAATCAAGTAAGACACTACGACTGAATCGGATATAGCAGATATCAAGATAATGAAAACTATCAGTGAATATACTCGCCTGTGGTCCTGAGCAGATAGGGTGAACAGACGCTCAGAGCGATCACAGACCTAAGATAAGATACTATGAGTCAAACAGGACTAAATACTGAAAAAGAAAGCTAATTCAAGTCATGAATGCAAGTCTAAGTCAAAACTAGGTCAATCTAGGTCAGACTGAGTCACACTAGGGCATACTGGCTCATACTGGGTCATACTAGGTCACTGGGAGTCATTCCAAGTCAAACTAGGTGGAACGGGGTCAAGGTTGACTTATAGTTGACTTTTGGTCAAAAAGTCAACTCTGGTCAATACTGAGTCAACCCTGGGTCAACCTTGGGTCAACCCTAGGTCAAACTAGTCTAATGTTGACCAACAGTTGATTTTCAGTCAACTGGTCAACTCTGGGTTGGTTTCGATCAAATCGGGTCGCTTAAAGGCTAAGTTTGACTCTCGGTTGACTTTTGTTGACTTTTGGTCAAAAAGGTCAACCGACGTCAAAACTAGTCTATGAGCACCATATTCGATCATTACCAACCACAGGAATCAAGTTCTATCTCTATCTTAGACTTCTAACACAAATACTCTATTCCTAGGCAAAACTAGTATTTATCCTACCAAGGTAAATTCCGATACCTTGTCCAATCCCAAGGAAACCCCGCAAATACCCATGGTACTAGCCTAGACTTCTTGGGGTAGCTAGGTATCAACCTATCTAAGGTTTACCTACCAAGGAAAATGGGTATCCTAGGTATCCAGGCTATGTTAGGATACGTGGGTATTGGTTTACCCTATTCGTAAACCATATCATGAATTTACCCTCAACACTCTCACACTCAACCACACACAACCATCTCACATGATACTACACTCTATTAGGCTTCTCTATAGGTTTCCTAATAGTTTAGACATAGGCTAATCTATGTGCTACTAGATTCACTCATATAGCTCTCACACTCACACTCACAAGCTCACAAACACACACTCACACAAGCTAATATGTGGACTGATATGAGGGGACCAATAGGGCTGAAATGTGGAGCACTTGGACTGACTTTAGAGTGGTGTTATGGGGACTGAAATTTAGGCTAAGTGTTGGGGCTTTGATGGGTGGTTTATGGACTGATATTTGATGGTTTTGTGGACTATTTTTGAATGCATTAGGACAATCAAATGTGGGAAAAAACTAGACTGGTTTGGAGTTAAATGTGGGGCTGATTTGTGGTCTGAAAATGAGGCTAATGTGGGCTGGTTTTGAAGTGGTTTGGTGGTGGTGTTAAGGAGTAAAATCTGGACTGAAATTGAGCAATATAGGACAGCAAGATGGGGTGCAAACATGGACTGAATTGTAGCTGTGCAGGACAGCAAGTTTGGGGCTAAATGGATAGCACATTGGGGGGAAATGGGGGCTGTGTTTAGGGGGTTTATTGTGTGTATTTGTGGACTGTTTGAAGGGGTAAATAGGACAACAGTTGCTTAAAGGACAGCCCCATATATGGGCAAAACTTGGACAGCAATGAGGTGTAAATACATGGACTGATTTGGGGGTTTAATGGGCTGTTAGGACAGGGTTCATGTGGGTTCAAGTGACAGTCAAGATTGGTTTCCTCCTCCCTACAAATCACTCTACACACCACTCCACAAACTCTCTACAAATCACTCTCAACCATATCATCAAATACCACTCCTTCACACCCTCTACCAAATACAACCACACACACATATCTCACCTTGGCCGAACCTGTGCTGCCCCCTTCCACACACAAACAACATCACCCCATCACAAATATATCCACATATATAATCCACCATATATATATATATATATATATATATATATATATATATATATATATATATATATATATATATATATATATATATATATATATATATATATATACATAACCATATATATATACATATATAGATTATAGGAATACGATACATTAAGAGAAATCATTCCTAAACACATGTAAATTCTGAAATAATATAGAACACACCAAAATCAATGCACAAACAATATTCATGTGTCCAAATAGGGGGTTTTCCTATTAGGACACGATCCTACATATTGGACACCTCTAAAAATGTCCAAATGGACACAAAATAGTCTCTAATAGAGACACAACCATGGGAAACATTTCTATGGGTTCCTAACCATTCTATATGCAAAGGAAAACTATTTTAGAGAAGAGGTTTACCTATTTTGGAGATTGAAACTATGGTGGAGCTCTCAAGAATGGAAAGAACCTTTGGAGAAGAAGAAGAAGAAGAATGTGGATGAGAACAAATGATAATGAATTTCTCTCTCCTCCCCACCCCTACATGTGGCCGGCCAAACAAGGCTCCAAACCCCCTTTTCACTATTTACAAGTTTGCCCCTCTATTGCTTTATTAGCTCAATACAAGTTGGCTTAGGATTTGGGGGTTAAAAATGTAAATCTAAAGTTCTAATTAGGTCTAACCTAATCCATGGGGTCATGACTAATCCCTCTAACTTTTGATGGTAATATTATGGGTCATGGCTAACTAGTGTGTGGGCCCGCTAAGGTCAAAACTACCCCGGGTCCCCGAAACAAGTCAAAACAAGTCGGAATGAGTTGAAATTCGAACCCGACTCAAATAACCCCAAAATATTACAATAAATAAATAAATAATTCTAAAATAATTTTAAAATAAAAAATGACAAAAATACCCCTGTTTCTAGAAACTGGGGGTGACACTCATTCTCCCAGATCCACATGAATCGGAAGAAGGTTTTTTTCTATTATTTTATTTGACCAAGTAAAATATGCAACAAAAAAGACATGAGAAGCTAAAGAGCAAGAAGGAAACACCAAGCATCTGCTTGGCAATTATAGGGGTAGCAATTGTGAGGTATTTTTAGCGTACCCGTTATGAGAATTCCAGTCTTGGATGGCATTAAGTACTAATTTTTAAACCAGTCCAATCCATGCTTGGCAATTCATCAACGAGCGGTTCTGAAAGTTTTTTGCACGAATAAAGTTACATATGTCCATATATAAACAAAAGGGTCTCGAGCGCAGGAACTGTCACAAATTAAATAATATTTGAAAGTAGGAGAAAAAAATTTTAACAATTTACCAAAAAAAGCCATAATTTGGAAGAAGGAACTAGAAGAGAAATACAGATGAGAATGAAGAAAATAGTGCAGGGTACTAATACTTAAAATTATATATATATGGTGAGAATATAAAAGAAATAAAATAATAATTTTTTTTAAAATTCATAGATTTGTGGTGTTTATAAAGCCACCCAAAATTACATTACACCGACTTTGGAGGATTTTTGAGCCGGCCAAAACTAGTGGTTAGAAAAAGTTAACAAACAGAGGTTTTCATAATCGGTCAGTACAAAAATACCCAAAAACCAATAAAAACACTGTTGCCAGACAGACTACAAGTTGTTGTTATTATTGGAAAAAAAATAATTTACAAAACCTCATTATTTTGCTATTAATTCTTGACCGTTTCCAACATTTATATTGTCTATTTATCATTCCCTAATGGCTATATTATTAGCCCTAAATTTCTTTTAATTGATTGTTTTAACTCTCCATCAAATGTCTTAAACCTATATATTTCACTCTTCTTCTATAGTGTTGTATGAAGAAGAAAAAAAGAGAGTAAAAAAGATATCACCATTCTCCTCCTCAAAAATCACAATGTCATAAAATTTTTCATTCACAAAAAATCTCTCATTCTCTTTCCATTTCTTCTTTTGTTCATCCATTTTGTGCTCTGGGCAAGAGCTAAGTCAGGCTCAATCTCCCCGAGTTGTGTGCGATGACGGGATACCGGTAGAGCGGGGGTTTTACCACTAGGAGCATTCGGAATAAGTCTGCACATAGACCCGAATCAACTCTTAGGGCCGTGCTTCTTGCGCGACTTCCCGGAGGCGGTAACCTTAATTTTTATTTTATTTTATTTACAGATTATTAAAGGAGAAAAGTAAATATTTTCAATAATCTAAGATTGATTTCCATGCGATTATTTTTATTCTGGTCTTAAAGTATGTGTTTTATAATTATGTGCAATCTTTAAAAATAATTTTTCTAACAACTTCTTTTTGAAAATTTTAGTGCTTTCTATCTCGCTTATAATTGTTATTTATCTATTCTGCTATTATTTTTATCAAATCAGTTAAAATAGCTTAATGCAAGAATATGTGCCATCTTTTCTTGTATAATATTGCAAGTTCATATAAAATCGTACTTCAGCCATTTTTCTTTGCTAATATTGCAAAGATGAAATCTTCTCCTTAGTCTGATTTACGGTAGTAGTGTCTCTTTGCATAGTTTCACATCTTCATCCTCCAGAACAGTTGGATGTCTTATACATTTTTGAGATATATTAATAATTTGATCTCTTAACCATCATCATGATTCTAGACTTTTATTGTAGGGGCTATGTATTAGAATATAGATTTAGAATGTTACTTCAATAGAGTTGATGGTTGACTTCATGATTGTATCGGATCAGTTATGCTAAATAGAGTTCTAGTATGATTATTTGTTCTAGAATTTTATTGCAATTTCATGACATGATTATTGTTATTTTTTTTTTTGACTTTACTTTTTTGGATCAATAGTTATTAAAGCATGCATTATATAGTTGGTGTCAGGATATAGCATATGAAACTTATGTTTTGTACTCTATCAATTATGTTGATGGAATCTCTGAATCAAAGTGAGGTATGAGTAAAGGTGAGCAACGGTTCGGTTTGGTTCAAACCGAACCGAATATCTAAAAACCGATAAAACCGAAAACCGATTTTCCAAAAATCGAACCGATTTCTTACAAACCGAATTAAACCGAACCGAAGTAAAACATTTCGGTTTACGGTCGGTTCGGTTATAAAAATTTTGATTTTGAAATTATGCAGTGTTCCTCCAAGCATTTCTTCGACATGCTCATTTGAATAAAAAAATGAAAGGAAACGAATTCCTCAAGCATAAATTTGATATTTTGAGACATTGTATCCCAAATTAATCCCAGGAAACCAAAAAAAACTTATTTGGATCAGAAAGGGAAAGAAAAAAGAGAAAAAATATATATATATTCCAAAACAATATATGATGATTTTAGGACATACAGAGTTTCTTGAGCATAAATTTGAGAAATTGATAGGTGGATATTCCAAATTAATCCACAGAAACACAATATGCATTAATTTTGATCAATTGATAAAATGAACAAATCAAAAAAATTACCAAAAGAGCATAGGCCCATCCACAGTGAAAGGCTATCGGTCGTATCCACCGACCCACCGTCGGCCTTGCCGGTCCTCATCCTTATCCATCAGCCAGGTCCACGAAGAGGAGCGAGGCAGCCTCGCCGACCTTCCTCCAGCCTCGCCGTCCCCACTGACCCCGTCGTCGACCTCGCCGTGGCTGTACAACTCAACGATCGATGACCACGTCCACGAACACGATCATATCAGGAAACAGAGACCCACAGACGAGAGAGGCGCTTCCGTAACTCGAGATGGAAAGAATCGAGATTTAGAGATACTCTTAAGAGATCGAGAGAGAGAGACTGAGAGAGAGAGAGAGAGAGATAGAGAGAGAGAGAAAGGCGGACTCCTGAAAGATCGAGAGAGAGAGAGAGGCGGACTCTTGAGTCTTGAGAGATCGAGAGAGAGAGAGAGGCGGACTCTTGAGAGTTCGAGAGAGAGAGAGAGAGAGAGAGAGGGAGGCGGCAGAAATGTTTTGGGGTTAGGGTTGTTGGGAGGGCAGGGAATTAATAAGGGAGGATAAAAATGTAATATTAGTAACCTGAATCGGTTTTCGGTTCGGGTCGGGATCCGATTCCCAAACCCGAACTCTGAACCGATAAACCGATTTTAACCATTTCTACAACTGAAAATCGACCCAAATTTTATAAAACTGACCTGAATTGATAATTCGGTTCGGGTCGGATCGGTTATCGGTCTCAAACCGCTATATGCTCACCCCTAGCTATGAATCTATAAAATTTATAGACAAGAATCATGGTTTTGGGAAACCTTCTTTTGACAAAAAGATCCACTTGGTACACATATTTTTTGTTGTTGTCTTGCTGTATACTTTGACCTCACATCCTCCCAATAATACCTATGTCAACATATGTATTCTTCCGTAAGTACAGATATGGACACGGATACAGACACAATACCGATATGTACCTCATTTTGATGTGTCCTTGCAACATACGAATTGAGTACAGTTGTAATTGTCTTCTTGGTTTATTTTTATTATGGAAATATTCATGTTAACTTATTTTTACTGTTAAAATTCATAGCAAAATTGTATTATTTACTGAAAAGCATATTATAAGTGTTACAATCAGTTAGTCTTATACCAATAATTCTATAATTAAACGTGTTTATATATTCTAGAGGACAACTATTGTCACGACCCGCACCCGTTTTTTTTTTTTTTAAACGGATACGAGACGTGTCCAAGCCAGCCTACGCCGCAGTGTCGGCGGTAGAACGCTGTCACGGCCATGAAGATCAAAATCACAAATAATGCTCATTCACATAATTAATTTAACTTACAATGATCACAAGTTTTATATTTGTAGAAAATATAAACTTGTACAAATAAATGAATGACTACAACTCAACTATCTACTAGTCTCTAGGCTTTTGTCTGCAAGTGTTCCCGTCACTCCCCAAGCTAAGTAAATCCACGGCTAACCTGAAAATGTTGGTTTCCAGTCAGGAATGGAACGAGCACAATTCACTGAATGCAATTTCAATAAAGAAAATGACTATAAAACAAAGGTTAGGCATCAATCATGAGTTTTGAAAATAACAGTAAAGCCGTAAGAAAAATCAATAGTAATAAATAGACCAATATACTTTCCACCGTTAGAAGTACCTTTGACATGTGATCGGTCTGGGGTACTACACCGCACGGTCTACGAGGTCTACTTTACGAGGTCTACTTTACGAGGTCTACTTGCAGAAAATAAACAATGTCTACGAGATCTACTGCATGAAAATAAACAATGTCTACGAGGTCTACTTGCAGAAAATAAACAATGTCTACGAGGTCTACTTGCAGAAAATAAACAATGTCTACGAGGTCTACTGCAGAAAATAAACAATGTCTACGAGGTCTACTGCATGAAAATAAACAATGTCTACGAGGTCTACTGCATGAAAATAAACACGGTCTACGGTCGGATCACACATCTTTGGTACTTCTCATTCCCGACTCAATAATTTATAATAGAGTATAAAAATATCACATAACCAATGACTAATCAATGAAATATAGTAAAGATCAATATCAAAATGCAGACAATAAACTGTACTCGCCTGTGGTCCTTTGCTGGTGAAACCGACAATCTGAACTACTCAATGTGCCACTATAGTCAAAAACCCGTACAACAGTCCCCGAAAGCTAAAATAAACAATACCAATGATCTCAGAATAGTCCAATTAGCTAGGATTGCCTGTCCTTACGTCCAATTCTGGACACAGGGGCAAAACGGTAATTTCGGACAAAAACGATGTCCGCCGTTGGACCCGCTTTGCACCGAAAAGCGTGCCAGGGTCAACGGTCTCTAAAGTCGTCAAACTACATGTCTATGGATCCAGTTTTCCGATACGAACCCAACCGTATGTCCAAAGTTGGATTCCGGCGGGCCGTGCACAAAATCGTCCGTTGAGTGGGACCGTGGGGCCCGTAAAACGATGATTTTATCAACGGTCTCAGAATCGGACCAAACTTGGCATACAGGACCAGAAAAATGATACGGTCCCGTTGGCGCAAGTTTCGTCTCGATCTGATGAACGTGCACAAAGTAATTGGAGAATTTGCAATATGCACGATACGGTGAATTTTGACGGATACGCATCAAATTCGTCGCGCACACACGACCAATTTGAATTCCGTCAAAGTCCACACGACCACGAAGCCGTTACGCAGCTTTCGATGCTTTTGGTTCGCGACCACGTCGTCCGGATTGGCGTGACGCACGTCGTGTGGAGCGATTTTTTAAGTTTTTGAAACAGATTTTTAGCAAACTTTAAACAACCTTTATTAGACGAATACAATGAATTAATTAAAAGCAAAAGAAGGGTTTTTTCTGTCCTATAGGTTGTCAACAATTTCCTTCAAATAGATTTTCGAATTGGTTTCTGGTTTGGCGAGAAATCGCCTTCCAAGTTGGGTATCTGGGATTGAATCCTGTCCTGTTTCGGGACAATTTTTCTCGAACTTCGGTTCGATTTTCTGGGCAATAGAGGTCATCTAAAATCGAACCAATTGATGGGAGTTACAGTCGTATAGATTGTCGAAATACCTGCGAAAATGGCTCGACTATTGGTCGACCGAGCGCGACGGGAAGTTACTCCGAAGTTGGTTCCCGCGCAGCGTTGCTGCTGCCGTCGTGGTTCTTCGCGCTGGTGTGCGCGCGTGGAGTTCTCCGGATGCTCCGTCGCCGGCCGACGGCCACGTGGGGTGGCGCACGGCCTGGGGTGGTGTCGCACGGGTTGGAGCGGGGTTAGGGTTTGTCGGCGTGCGGGTTTGCGTTAGTTCTCGTTTGATCGGGATATATTTATATAGTTTTACTCTGTGTATTTACACAGGCTCGGGTGTGGGTTCCTAAGCGTGGGGGGGAACTTCCTGTGTGGGTTCAGTTCCTGTCCCATGGGGTCGGGCTGGGGGTGTTGGAGTGTTGGGTTTGTTTGGGCTAGTTTTGGAGAGTTCGGGGGTGGTCCGCTCTGCTGGAAGCTGAGATGGGTTTAATAACTATTACTCTTCCTAGGTTTTCTTTATTCTTATTATTCTATAATAATAACTATACTTATATATGTATATGCACACATATAATCAATTAATATTTATATATACACATATATATTTACCTATATACTCCTACACCTATATATTTATGTACCTCTATACCTACATACACACATATTGTATTATTTATATATATTTACCCATTTATATAGGTATATTTCTAATTACCCGATCATTCACATATATTTAATATTTATTTGTATATTAACCCGCATATATTTATATACACTTGTATATATATATACATGCACGTACATATAATATTTGTATAACCTCAAGTACATATTCACCAACTAATATCAAATTGACAAAATAGTATAAATTATTATTATAATAATAATAACCTCACTAAATAATAATAATGATAATAATAATAATAATAATAATGATAAAATAATTCAAAATTTTCGGGAAGGGGAGCTACAAATCTACCCACCTTAAAATAATTTCGTCCTCGAAATTCTAACTCATAATCATGCCTAAAATCAAAATAAGGTAAAAGAATAAATCCACCATTACCACAATCTTCTCAAATTTAATTTTTCAAACAATATTTATACATCTTCCTAGCCATTTCGTAATTCCAAATATTGGAGGACTTCTACCCAACTTTGGTCACACTACTTCCTTGAAACACAGGTCACTAGAATCTTAAAATTTTCTAACTGATTGCTAACAATCTTACCAACAGATATCTAGGCGTATGGTGTCTAGAATCCTCTCTCATCTATGACGCCACCCAAAATCAACAAGCACGAATTTATACAAGTAGCTGAGAAATATCGATAAATTTTAATACATATGACCAGTCGTCACTCTACAATATGGAGGACAGAAAGGTAAGAAGAAAAATAATCGGGAGCGAATATGAAGCTTCCGGAGAGGTAGAGGGTATCCCATGGTGTAGACAAAAAGAAAATTTATGAACCACTGACTGACTTGCGAGATGGGTTACTCTAGTCCACTCACTTGCTAACCCGAAGGGCCCTTCGTTTCTAAAAAGGCTTGCACTCCGTGCAATACAGAAATCTCGTTCTCGAAATTCTAATTCAAACAAGGTCCCATAATGGAACAGAATTTGAGAAATCAAGATCGTGGTCTTAATGGGTTCTCTATTTGGACATTAGTCGTTGGTTGGATGAACATTGGATTTCGATCTACAAGGATTTGAACAAGGTCCCAAGGATAAACTATTTCTACTAGGTTATGGTAACCTAGAATAGGTTTTCACCCAAGTGGTCGAGCTAATTGCCAGTCTAGTTTGTTAGCTAGGTCCCTAAAGCCCAAAAATTTTGCCTTTAGTGACTTTTGTGTTTAAGTAGCACAAGTAGACACAAGTGCATGGCACACTAGTGATATGTGCGTAGTGGCTTCCAGTAGGTCACAACCATATAGTGGGTCGAAAGGTTCGGGACAAGGTTGAGTTTCTAATTGTGGTCGGGAAGTTTACCGGTATCATGGGAAGGGTTATAGCTAGTCCTTTTTACCGAAAAGTCGTACCCAAAAAATAGAGTATCAGGGGGCGTGTTTGAGTGGGACATGATATACCTAGATGAAGGTGGACTCGTCTAGATCTAGCATATGAAGTTTGTTGGAGGGTAACAGCTGGTCTCGTGCTCCGAATATTAATGACACGGCCGGAGACACAAAATAGTCTAAATGGAAAGTGGGAGTCCATGGGACACTAATTGTCATCCTAAGGGAAATTATTTAAATCACTAGGTAATCCTTGTTTATTCCAAACTTTAGGAAGTTTACAGTCTACCCACCTTAGAAGCTAAGTCATGGTCTTAGGAATAATGAGGTCAGAAGAATTTTCAAAGTCCGGATACCGTACCCCGACTCTTGTTAATAAAGAATAAGGCACGACGTAACGGAATACAGTAGATATGAGTCAACTCAAGATTCGTTCCATGTTAAATAGAAAACGAGTGTGTACGATGACACACGGTCGGTATACTAGAATGACCTACTCGTCCACAGTACACAAGTGTTTCCGATGGGGTAACCAACTCTAAGGCACATCCTCTAAAAGATTTCTAACAACTGAGTCGTGAAACTCTACACGGTTCAAGCTTGCCAGACTATTGTCATAAGGGTTCTAGTCGTATGGGCTGTAGTGATCATGCGTTGTTGTTGACAACTGGTAGGTCATAATATGATAGGGTATTTAAGCTACGGTATTGGCTAAGCTAGTGAATGTGGTGTTCCAACACTAGTTAGGTCTTAATATCAAAGTTTACATAACTAGGGTAATATTTGTTGGAAACCAATCTCGGGATGAGTATCTACCATAGTCACGGTAAATGGTTGTCCTTACCCTTGTCTATTCATCTCCGGTCTTATACTGTGGGTTTTGGTCGAGAAGAGTTTGCTTAAGGCCTAGGGGTTGCTAGTCAAAGCAAGCTTTGAACGAATAATTTGAGGCTCACGACATTTGGTCTCTGGAGAATAGGTAGTCTCCTAGGTTGGCATTATGACTAAGGGTAAAACCCTAATCATTCTTAAATTCATATGGCTTGAAAGTCCCGATAACCGTTTGGGGTCGAGAGGAGAACGAGTAACTCAATCACAGGACTGGCCGTTGGTAGCTGCACTTGTGCCTACCATTATCATAGCCATGGGAAGACCCTGTATCTCTCTACCATCACGAGCTTTCTGCTTTCCAAATTGGTGAAAGATAAAAACAATAAAGAATTCAAGGGAGACGTTACTGAATACAATCTCGTGATTCAAGGGCGAACATATAATTCAAGAGGAATTATCAATGCAGTCGTAGATGAGTCCCTAGAGACATCCATATCTCAATCCACGTAGGGTAATTAAATAAAGTGCGAACCAAATGCATCATGGTTGATCAGACCATAATACACTGATTCTGATTAGACAATAAGTTAGCAGGCGTCCCCACCAAACATATGCCTCAAATCAAGCTCGAGAACAGAGTGAGCTTGCAAAACTAAGCTGTGACAGCAACGTTTGTTAAGATAGTCGAATACAATTTTGCGAGATTTTCGAAAGAAGACACAAGTAGTTCGAGTTTTGTGAGAATCAAACCTTACCTGATGTTCTTGCTTATACAGTCATCCTACTATCTTCTTGTTCATAGGACCTTGGTCAACCAATGGGTTATGGACTTCTAAATTCTATATTCCAGGTAAATCTATTAGTGTCAGTTAATTCCCTCGTCAATAGGGCACAAGGACCGCGGAATGCTAGGTTGGGAGGCATGCTACTCAACTTGCAGAACTTTCACTAATATTGGCTTTGGATCTCAAGGAACGTACAGGGCATTTCCCTATCCTCCATTGTATCCTAAACTTGTAGTCACGTCTGAAGTCATTTCACCGAGGACTACGCCTCGCCCATAAAATCGGGCTGTGGTAAACCCTTGGTTTCGTAACTCAAATATGATACAAATCGAACATTACTTAACTCTATCCAATATTGGCTCAAGGATAACTACGATCAAGAGTGGACCACTAGTCATATTTTTAGCAAAATTCTATAACCGATATTTTCCTAATCTAATTTCAACTCTAGGGGTCGTGTCTCGCCAGTGCGCTGCTGGCTGCAGTGAATCCATAGTCTCCAAAATTTAAATAAATGGCGACAGTGCGCTGCTGTCCTGCCATTATGAGTCAACTTAATATTCTTTTAACTGCATCTGCAAAACTTCATGGGCTTATAGAGATTCAAACAGGTTGACTATGGACTAAAGCGTAAGTGTCTATCAGTCACCATCCTTAAACTAAAGGTGAATATGGAGAAAATAACTGAAGGCAAAGAAATACAAACATTTTAACTATTCCATTGTATTCAAACATTGAGGAAAAACTTGAACCGAAACTAACTCGAGGTCCGTATATGGATAATCTTATCAGAAATTATATAAAATAATAATCCTTAGGGCAAAACAGGGACTGGGGAGGCAATTCGGACTAAGGTGTGAGGATGATATCTAAAGGGGCAAGGAGAAGGAATTGCACCATTTATCAAGGTTAAACTATTAATTCTAGAAAGTCCTGTATCACCAAGCGAATAATCTATCCACATTGGACCATGTCGTCATATCAAAAGGTAGTCATGTACCTATGGGATTGATAAACTATCAAAATTTATAACTCCTCATCTAAATTGCATAGCCTAGACTACCCATCGGTAAATTTGTATAAGGAACTCCTAGTCATAGTCGTTCTCTTAAATTAAATTAATCCTTGTTCGTGAATGAGCATGTTCTTAGTCGCAGGCTCGCAATAGTACAACTAACTTAAGTACTATCACGAGTTCGCATGATTTGCGAAGACTGACCTGCATGGGCCACCACAAAAACTTGTCACGACCCGTACCCATTTTTTTTTAAACGGATACGAGACGTGTCCAAGCCAGCCTACGCCGCAGTGTCGGCGGTAGAACGCTGTCACGACCATGAAGATCAAAATCACAAATAATGCTCATTCACATAATTAATTTAACTTACAATGATCACAAGTTTTATATTTGTAGAAAATATAAACTTGTATAAATAAATGAATGACTACAACTCAACTATCTACTAGTCTCTAGGCTTTTGTCTGCAAGTGTTCCCGTCACTCCCCAAGCTAAGTGAATCCACGGCTAACCTGAAAATGTTGGTTTCCAGTCAGGAATGGAACGAGCACAATTCACTGAATGCAATTTCAATAAAGAAAATGACTATAAAACAAAGGTTAGGCATCAATCATGAGTTTTGAAAATAACAGTAAAGCCGTAAGAAAAATCAATAGTAATAAATAGACCAATATACTTTCCACCGTTAGAAGTACCTTTGACATGTGATCGGTCTGGGGTACTATACCGCACGGTCTACGAGGTCTACTTTATGAGGTCTACTTTACGAGGTCTACTTTACGAGGTCTACTTGCAGAAAATAAATAATGTCTACGAGATCTACTGCATGAAAATAAACAATGTCTACGAGGTCTACTTGCAGAAAATAAACAATGTCTACGAGGTCTACTGCAGAAAATAAACAATGTCTACGAGGTCTACTGCATGAAAATAAATAATGTCTACGAGGTCTACTGCATGAAAATAAACACGGTCTACGGTCGGATCACACATCTTTGGTACTTCTCATTCCCGACTCAATAATTTATAATAGAGTATAAAAATATCACATAACCAATGACTAATCAATGAAATATAGTAAAGATCAATATCAAAATGTAGACAATAAACTGTACTCGCCTGTGGTCCTTTGCTGGTGAAACCGACAATCTGAACTACTCAATGTGCCACTATAGTCAAAAACCCGTACAACAGTCTCCGGAAGCTGAAATAAACAATACCAATGATCTCAGAATAGTCCAATTAGCTAGGATTGCCTGTCCTTACGTCCAATTCTGGACACAGGGGCAAAACGGTAATTTCGGACAAAAACGATGTCCGCCGTTGGACCCGTTTTGCACCGAAAAGCGTGCCAGGGTCAACGGTCTCTAAAGTCGTCAAACTACATGTCTACGGATCCAGTTTTCCTATACGAACCCAACCGTATGTCCAAAGTTGGATTTCGGCGGGCCGTGCACAAAATCGCCCGTTGAGTGGGACCGTGGGGCCCGCAAAACGACGATTTTATCAACGGTCTCAGAATCGGACCAAACTTGGCATACAGGACCAGAAAAATGATACGGTCCCGTTGGCATAAGTTTCGTCTCGATCTGACGAACGTGCACAAAGTAATTGGAGAATTTGCAACATGCACGATACGGTGAATTTCGACGGATACGCATCAAATTCGTCGCGCACACACGACCAATTTGAATTCCGTCAAAGTTCACACGACCACGAAGCCGTTACGCAGCTTTCGATGCTTTCGGTTCGCGACCACGTCGTCCGGATTGGCGTGACGCACGTCGTGTGGAGCAATTTTTTAAGTTTTTGAAACAGATTTTTAGCAAACTTTAAACAGCCTTTATTAGACGAATACAATGAATTAATTAAAAGCAAAAGAAGGGTTTTTTCTGTCCTATAGGTTGTCAACAATTTCCTTCAAATAGATTTTCGAATTGGTTCCTGGTTTGGCGAGAAATCGCCTTCCAAGTTGGGTATCTGGGATTGAATCCTGTCCTGTTTCGGGACAGTTTTTCTCGAACTTCGGTTCGATTTTCTGGGCAATAGAGGTCATCTAAAATCGAACCAATTGATGGGAGTTACAGTCGTATAGATTGTCGAAATACCTGCGAAAACGGCTCGACTATTGGTCGACCGAGCGCGACGGGAAGTTACTCCGAAGTTGGTTCCCGCGCAGCGTTGCTGCTGCCGTCGTGGTTCTTCGCGCTGGTGTGCGCGCGTGGAGTTCTCCGGATGCTCCGTCGCCGGCCGACGGCCACGTAGGGTGGCGCGCGGCCTGGGGTGGTGTCGTACGGGTTGGAGCGGGGTTAGGGTTTGTCGGCGTGCGGGTTTGCGTTAGTTCTCGTTTGATTGGGATATATTTATATAGTTTTACTCTGTGTATTTACACAGGCTCGGGTGTGGGTTCCTAAGCGTGGGGGGAAACTTCCTGTGTGGGTTCAGTTCCTGTCCCATGGGGCCGGGCTGGGGGTGTTGGAGTGTTGGGTTTGTTTGGGCTGAGTTTTGGAGAGTTCGGGGGTGGTCCGCTCGGCTGGAAGCTGAGATGGGTTTAATAACTATTACTCTTCCTAGGTTTTCTTTATTCTTATTATTCTATAATAATAACTATACTTATATATGTATATGCACGCATATAATCAATTAATATTTATATATACACATATATATTTACCTATATACTCCTACACCTATATATTTATGTACCTCTATACCTACATACACACATATTGTATTATTTATATATATTTACCCATTTATATAGGTATATTTCTAATTACCCGATCATTCACATATATTTAATATTTATTTGTATATTAACCCGCATATATTTATATACACTTGTATATATATATACATGCACGTACATATAATATTTGTATAACCTCAAGTACATATTCACCAACTAATATCAAATTGACAAAATAGTATAAATTATTATTATAATAATAATAACCTCACTAAATAATAATAATGATAATAATAATAATAATAATAATGATAAAATAATTCAAAATTTTCGGGAAGGGGAGCTACAACTATCTCTGAGATGGAATTTTTTTTTTTTTTCATTAGATAATTTTATTCTGTCATACTAATCAGAATAATTGTACTCTAGTGAATTTGGGTAAACCTCTGTGGACATTAGTATAATACTATTGTCATTATCTTATTCTAGAACATTAATATAATGCTAACACGGCCAATATTCTATGACCTAGTTCATATCGATCACTCCTCTTATGATTTTATGATTTTTTTGTAAGACAATAAGTCATTATCTATTCCTAGACACGATTTGTACTTATACAATAAGTCATTATCTATTCCTGGTTTGTGTGGTTTATCTTGGCCTTGGCATGCATCGAGTTTGGTTGGGTTCGGTATGGGTTAGCATGCAAACCCCTACCTACCACCATCCCCCATTTATTAACCTAACGACCCTTCTCTCTCTTCATTCACTTCTTCATTTACTCTTCTTCTTCCTCTATTAACTCTCTCCACCTACCAAGAGAGAGGCTTAGGCAAGTGCAACTTGCTTCATGGAGGAACTCAATTTTTATTGCTCCATTGTCTTTCTCACAAGATTCTAAGACACTTTAGTACTTAGCATTTTTAATTTCCATGGTTTATCTCATGTAGATCTAAGTTTTAGCATTTTTGATCTTCATGGTTTTGATCTGCTAACTTGGTTGTTTCCGGAGATTGAGAGTTCCATGTAGTAGGAATTTCGATTTTACGCAAGTTGGCTTCCATCGAGTCTTGGCCGAATGGGGTTCCTTGAGCTTCTTGAGTCCCCATAGCTGCATGTCTCGGCCTTGGGGAGGAGACGAGCCCCTTACACACACGTTTTCACGTGCCAGCGTAGCATTTTCCTCTTTTACGCACACGTCTTAACGTGCCTGCGTAGTGTTCCTTTTTTACGCCCACGCATTTGCGTGCTAGCGTAGTCTCTTCTACGCCGAGTTCATTCAAGCTCTACGTAGGGGCTACTCCCGCCCGCGTAGAGTCTCGCGTGCGTAGAGTCTCGCTCGGGCGCTCGCGTGCATTGAATCTCGCTCGAGTACTCGCACGCGTAGAGTGCCTGCTCGCGTAGAGTGCTTGCTCGCGTAAAACCATTTTTACGCTTGGGGCCTCTTAGCCTAGCGTAGTTTCATTTGCGTAGAGGCTTTGAGCCCCTATGCGCGTCCGTTTGCAATATTGTTCTTGCACCTCTTGTCACGGACTTGATAACCTTGGATTGATTGATATGACTGGAATGATAATTGTACATGGCATGGTATGACAAGTAACTGACATGGCATGACATGACCTGACAAGCAAGCATGATGGGAACTATTGAATGTTGTTGCGACGGCTAGCACAACGTGACAAGAAGCATGACATGACAAGAATGAATGACCTGGATACCGTGGATGATTGTATTTATACAAATGAACCAAGTACTGTCTTGCATCATGTCTAGGGCAAGGGTCCCTGAGTACCACGGTCAGGGGTACCTACTTAAACTGACTAAGGCTAATAACTAACATAATCCAGTAGTCATGAGGAGATTTCCCAGCTACAGGCAATCCCGTTATCTGGGCGCCCCATCATGGAATTTGTAGCCTGCCGTCGAGTAGGGCACATTTTCAGCACACTGTCATGTGTTGCACCCTTCAAGCTACTTAAGGGTACATGCATTTCCTGGACGATGTACCCACATGAACTCAACCCCTAATTGCGTCCGGATAACCTAGATGGTCTGTAGGGCTTGTGGCTGTCGGAACAATCTCATTGCATCTTGCTAGTAACTAGGCCTGTGATAACCCTAGTTAGTTAAAGTATCAAGCCGTACTTATTGCTTGGCCGTGAATGTTGATTGGAGTCTAACCAGTCTAAGCCTTGTCTTGTTCTAGTACCTATCTTGGATCATGATTGTTCATGCTTACCCTTTTTATACTGACCTGAATAATTTCTCACCTTCTTGCCAGTTATTGCCCTATTAAATTTAATGTCTTATTTACCTTTCTCATTTTATGCTTCTGATATGCTGGTTTTAGTTCTTAAGTGAAGCCTCCTTTGTGGCACTTGCCCTTTCTGGGATCTGACCCAGCTGGTTTTGCGTGGCCATATACCGAAACAGCTCCAGAGGATCTTCCTACCTTCCAGCCAGATGGTGACCACCAGGCGTAACCCTGACAACGAGTGGATTATATTTTGGCTCTCCCACTCTATTGTAAAATTATTCTTTTGAGGCGTTTAGCCGACGAGCACCTGTTAGGTCGATTGCACTTTACTTATTGTCTGCCTATGGGCTGTAGCATGATTAAAAAATCCTAGGGTTGATCATGTATGACTAAAACTCTTGCTAGTCTTCACGTTTTGTATGACTAGCTTCATGATCATCCAAATATGTAATGTATGGGACGCCTTACTATTGTATATTTGGTGCTCTGACATCTTATAACTGCTATTATTTGTTTGAGATTGAGACAATAGGCTTGTTCATGACCATAAGAGACTGATGGCTTATAGTTAAACCCTCATGTATCTAGACAGCCGTGACCGTATAGCGAGGTGGGTTACACTTCAATATACGTAGCTGGCTGTGTCCGCCCCCGCTCTCCAGTATTCTGGTTCTGGGGCGTGACACAGTTTAAGTGGTGGCCCATGCAGGTCTTGTAAATCAAGATATATGAGGGTTTACCGAATAGATGTCTCAATCAGCACTCACCCTTGATCTCTGCTCGTATCCTCTAAACTCCTAAAATCTTGACCTGATCACATGCTTGTATCTTTGATCTGTCCAGGTCCTTCATTATTGTTTCATGTGTCGTCTTCTTCAGCGGCATTGCTTCTGGTCCTGCCAATCAGCCGGAAGGAGCTCAGCGAGTACTCCCGCAACAAGAGGATCAAGCTCAGCACTCAAGAGCAGCTTCCCGAGTCATGCTTCCCAGAGGTCCAGAACCCCCAGTACAGCCAGCCCGGCCTGCAAGACAGGATGATAAAGTCTTTGTTGGACTCATCAGGGAGTTGCTTGCATCACAGGATCGTCGAGGTGATGCATTGCACCAGACAGTACAAGATGCTTTGAACAGAGGTGGTCATCAAGGTAACAGTACGGCTAACAGCTTCAAGCGCTTGAATCCACCCTTCTTCGATGGCAGCGAAGATGCTATGGCCGCAGACGCTTGGCTGCAGGACACTGAGGTTATCCTAGAAGCAGCCAGGACTCCAGAAGAAGAGAAGGTGGCCGTGGTGCACCTACAGTTATTGGATCTAGCCCGCAGCTGGTGGGCGGCGCAGGCCGTTGGATTGGTGGCACCTATTGCCTGGACAGTATTCCGTGAGAGATTCCAGACCAAGTACTTTGATGCTGTAGCTCGGTATGATCTACAGACGAGGTTCACTAATTTGAAGCAGATGGGCAGGACGGTCGATGGATATGCGACAGAGTTTTCCAGGCTTAGTCAGTTTGCTCCCACCTTGGTGACGACCGAGTTTGACAGAGCTCAACGGTTCCAGCAGGGACTCCACTTGGAGATTTTACTGACGGTGGAGCAGTTTAAGCATCAGAATTTTGATGCAGTATTGAGAGCAGCTAGGAGGCATGAGTATACCTCCCAGAGGATTGTGGACCGGACCGGGAGTCGGAAGCGGTCTCACGGCCAGATGAACCAATCTTCAGCACCAGCCCCGGCAGCTAGAGCTTTGACCATTGGAGCTCTGAGGCGGGCGGCTTCCGTTACGTTGACTCAGCATTCGACCCCGGCATATCCCCAGTGGCAGCAGTAGCAGAAGCAGAAGCTATCTTTCGCAATAAGTTGCACTCATTATGGGAAGCTAGGGCATGTGGTATCAGAGTGTCGCAGTGCACAGGGTTTGTACTTGGTTTGTGGGGCACCGGACCACAGGGTTGGGAACTGCCCGAATAGGGGGAATTCATCTTCTTCAACCTTTTCCAGTCCCTCGGTTAGGGGGCCAGCCCCGGTACCAGTTCAGCAGCAGCAACCGCACCCGTTTTCGAGGCCCTTGCCGCCTCAGGCCCAAGCATTTCAGCAGCAGAACCCCCAGCAGTATGCTCAAGTCCAAGCTCAGATCCAGAACTGCCAGAGAGGTTTCCAGCAGAGGGGACCAGCACCCAGAGGGCAAGGTCAAGTGATGGCTTTGACCGTAGAGGAGGAGTTAGCATCAGGTGAGGTGGTGGCAGGTACTATTCTCGTCAACTCCTTCCCAGTATCAGTGTTGTTTGATTCTGGTGCATCTCATTCATTTATGTCTGCACGATTCGCGACACGGATAGGAGTGGAGTCCGAGTCATTATCAGTGAGGCTCAATATACTTACTGGTAACGGACTTGTGGGAGTAGATAGAGTATTTTTCTCGTGTCGGATCGTAGTTAGCGGTAGAGAGTTTCCCGCTAGGTTGATAGAATTTCCGATGGCCGATTATGATGTGGTCCTAGGGATGGATTTGTTGAGGGACCAGTATGCTAGAATAGATTGTCATATCGGCAAGATTATTTTTAGTATTCCCGGAGAGCCCGAGTTTTTATTTTTTCGAGGCGGTATAGAACCTTCTCCTCCAGCATTTCGGATGGCAATTGCAGCGGCAGTTCGATTCCCTAGAGTTGTAGAAAAGTTTCTCGATGTTTTCCCCGAGGAGCTTCCAGGTATGCCACCAGAGAGAGAGATCGAGTTCACCATAGACTTGATCCCCGGAACAGCACCAGTGTCAGAGAGAGTCTACCGGATGGCACCGTCAGAATTGGAAATCTTGTATAAGATGATTGAAGAACTCAGGACCAAGGGATTCATCCGTGCTAGTGGATCGCCTTGGGGAGCCCTGATGCTTCTTGTGAAAAAGAAGGATGGTACGTCCAGATTATGTGTTGACTATCGTACCTTGAACTCAGTGACAATCAAGAACAGATATCCTCTCCCGAGGATAGATGACTTGTTTGATCAACTCAAAGGGGCGTCCGTATTTTCGAAGATTGACTTGCGGTCAGGATACCACCAAATCAGAGTCAGAGAGCAGGACATCCCGAAGACGGCATTTAGATCCAGGTATGGGCATTGGGAGTTCCTTGTTATGCCATTTATAGCAACCAATGTGTCGGCTGTATTCATGGACCTCATGAATCGTATTTTTATGCCTTATTTGGATCAGTTCGTGATTGTGTTCATAGACGATATCCTGGTCTACAGCAAGAGTGAAGCGGAGCATGGGCAGCATCTCAGAGTTGTCCTCCAGATTCTCCGAGAATACCAGTTGTATGCAAAGTTCAGTAAATACGAGTTCTGGCTCGATCGTATTTCGTACTTGGGTCATATCATCACCTGAGGTGGAGTAGAAGTGGATCCCCAGAAGATCGTGGCTGTTAAAACGTGGCCAGTACCCAGCACAGTTACAGAAGTTTGCAGTTTTCTTGGCTTGGCCGGCTACTACCGGCGATTTGTTTCAGACTTTGCACGGATTTCAACACATATGACCCAGTTGACCCGCAAGGATGTGCAGTTTGCTTGGACCGCAGAATGTCATGATTCTTTTGAGAAGTTGAAGCGAGACTTGATAACGGCACCCATTCTCATGCTCCCAGATGGGACCGGGGGATTCTCAGTATATTGTGATGCTTAAGGCAGAGGTTTATGATGTATTTTGATGCAGCATGGGAAGGTAATAGCTTATGCATCACGTCAACTTCATGATCATGAGAGGAATTACCCGACCCACGACTTAGAGTTGGCAGCAGTAGTGTTTGCACTTAAGCTTTAGAGGCACTATTTGTATGGAGATAGGGTGGAGATTTTTACCGACCACAAGAGCCTGAAGTATGTGTTTACCCAGAAGGATCTTAACATGCGTCAGAGAAGATGTCTAGAGCTACTTGTGGATTATGATATCAACCTGCAGTATCATCCTGGGAAGGCCAACGTTGTTGCAGATGTATTGAACAGAAGAGCCGGAGTGTATATTCTAACAGCACAACCAAAGCTGTTAGCCGATCTTCAGAAAACTGGTATAAAAGTTGTCCTTTCTACCAATGTGGCATTGATGGCCAGTATGCAAGTTCAGTCCAGTATAGTTGAGAGGATCAAATTGGCTCAGTCCGCGGACTCTAAGCTTCAGCAGCTTAGGGCAGAATATGTAGCAGGGCGAAGACCAGAGTTATGTATCCATAAGGATGGTACACTTCGACATGGAAGACGTCTTTGTGTACCTAGTGGTGATATCAGACAGAAGATCATGACAGAAGCTCACAGTTCTCAGTATTCGATTCATCCGGGCGGTACGAAGATGTATCGTGATATCCGGCAGCATTTTTGGTGTAATGGCATGAAGAGGGAGATAACCCGGTTTGTCTCTCGATGTTTAGTTTGCCAACAAGTTAAAACTGAACATCAGAGACCGGCTGGACTTCTTCAACCCTTGCCGATCCCAGAATGGAAATGGAAGCACATTACCATGGATTTTGTAACTGGATTACCTAGATCCCCAGTCGGGAGGGATGCTATCTGGGTTATAGTCTACAGGCTCACCAAGGTAGCTCATTTTATCCCTTTCAGAATCGGTCAGTCGACGGATAAGCTTGCAGATATGTACCTTAGGCAGATTGTCAGATTGTATGGAGTGTCGGTCAGTATTGCGTTCGACAAAGATTCGAGATTCATATCGCACTTTTGGCAGAGTCTTCAGAAAAGTTTGGAGACTCGTCTCAAGTTCAGTTCAGCTTATCATCCGCAGACGGATGGTCAGTCAGAGCGCACAATCCAGACTCTTGAAGATATGTTGCGGTCATGTACACTCGACTTCGGTGGTTCATAGAAAGATCACTTGCACCTAGTGGAGTTCTCGTACAACAACAGTTTCTAGGCCAGTATCCAGATGGCACCATTCGAGGTATTGTATGGCAGGAAGTACAGATCCCCGTTAGCATGGGATGATATAGGCGAGAGGCAGATGCTTGGCCCAGAGATGGTTACCCAGACTATTGAGGTGGTCAGGCAAGTCAGGGGTCATCTTCGAGTTGCACAAGATCGCCAGCGTCATTGGACCGATTCTCATCGGCGCCCCCCTTGAATTTTCTGTCAGCGACCATGTATTCCTTAGGATCTCGCCTACCCGTGGCGTCATTCGTTTCGGCGTACGAAAAAAGCTTAGTCCTAGGTATATAGGGTCGTTCGACATTCTGGAGCGAGTAGGTGATGTGTTCTATCGTCTCGCTCTTCCGCCGTCGTTACGTGAAGTGCATGATGTCTTCCATATATCCCAATTACGATGGTATATCCCGAATCTGAGTCATGTCCTAGATCATTCGAAATTGGTTGTGGGTACCAACCTTTCGTATGAGGAGAGATCCGTATTCATATTGGACTGAAGAGAGAAGATACTCAAGAACAAGACTATCAAGTTAGTCTGTGTTGCTTGGGGTCATCACTCTTTGGGTGAGTCAACATGGGAGCATGAGGATGATATCCGATCACGATATCCCGACCTGTTTGACTTATAAGGTATAATGTCTTTCTTATGCCTTATGCCTTAATTCCTTACTTGCATGAATGATTGCTTGATTGATTGCCTAGTTATAACTTGCTTGTGATTAGTATAGCTTGCCCGACATCTCTAGCCTCTTGATTAAATTTCGAGGACGGAATTCATTTAAGATGGGTAGAGTTGTCACCCTCGGTTTTCGTTATACGTATTTTGGTATACGTGTACGTATCTCGGACCCGTATTTTGACTTGTCCTGACTGGCTAGCCTTGGGTTTTGCATTTGGCATGGGTTAGTTATCATTTCCTGGTTTGTGTGGTTTATCTTGGCCTTGGCATGCATCGGGTTTGGTTGGGTTCGATTTGGGTTAGCATGCAAACCCCTACCTACCACCATCTTCCATTTATTAACCCAACGACCCTTCTCTCTCTTCATTCACTTCTTCATTTACTCTTCTTCTTCCTCCATTAACTCTCTCCACCTACCAAGAGAGAGGCTTAGGCAAGTGCAACTTGCTTCATGGAGGAACTCAATTTTTATTGCTCCATTGTCTTCCTCACAAGATTCTAAGACACTTTAGTACTTAGCATTTTTAATTTCCATGGTTCATCTTATGTAGATCTAAGTTTTAGCATTTTTGATCTTCATGGTTTTGATCTGCTAACTTGGTTGTTTCCGGAGATTGAGAGTTCCATGTAGTAGGAATTTCGATTTTACGCAAGTTGGCTTCCATCGAGTCTTGGCCGAATGGGGTTCCTTGAGCTTCTTGAGTCCCCATGGCTGCATGTCTCGGCCTTGGGGAGGAGACGAGCCCTTTACGCACACGTTTTCACGTGCCAACGTAGCATTTTCCTCTTTTACGCACACGTCTTAACGTGCCTGCGTAGTGTTCCCTTTTTACGCCCACGCATTTGCGTGCCAGCGTAGTCTCTTCTACGCCGAGTTCATTCGAGCTCTACGCAGGGGCTACTCCCGCTCGCGTAGAGTCTCGCGTGCGTAGAGTCTTGCTCGGGCGCTCGCATGCGTTGAGTCTCGCTCGAGTACTCGTGCGCGTAGAGTGCCTGCTCGCGTAGAGTGCTTGCTCGCGTAGAGGGGTCCTTCCTTGGTTTTTCTCGCGTTAAACCATTTTTACGCTCGGGGCCTCTTAGCCTAGCGTAGTTTCATTCGCGTAGAGGCTTTGAGCCCCTATGCGCGCCCGTTTGCTCTATTGTTCTTGCACCTCTTGTCACGGACTTGATAACCTTGGATTGATTGATATGACTGGAATTATAATTGTACATGGCATGGTATGACAAGTAACTGACATGGCATGACATGACCTGACAAGCAAGCATGATGGAAACTATTGAATGTTGTTGCGACGGCTAGCACGACGTGACAAGAAGCATTACATGACAAGAATGAATGACCTGGACACCGTGGATGATTGTGTTTGTACAAATGAACCAAGTACTGTCTTGCATCATGTCTAGGGCAAGGGTCCATGAGTACCACGGTCAGGGGTACCTACTTAAACTGACTAAGGCTAATAACTAGCATAATCCAGTAGTCATGAAGAGATTTTTCAGCTACAGGCAATCCCATTATCTGGGCGCCCCATCATGGAATTTGTAGCCTGTCGTCGAGTAGGGCACATTTCTAGCACACTGTCATGTGTTGCACCCTTCAAGCTACTTAAGGGTACATGCGTTTCCTGGACGATGTACCCACATGAACTCAACCCCTAATTGCGTTCGGATAACCTGGATGGTCTGCAGGGCTTGTGACTGTGGGAACAATCTCATTGCATCTTGCTAGTAACTAGGCCTGTGATAACCCTAGTTAGTTAAAGTATCAAGCCGTACTTATTGCTTGGCCGTGAATGTTGATTGGAGTCTAACCAGTCTAACCCTTGTCTTGTTCCAGAACATAGCTATCTTGAATCATGATTGTTCATGCTTACCCTTTTTATACTGACCTGAATAATTTCTCACCTTCTTGCCAGTTATTGCCCTATTAAATTTCATGTCTTATTTACCTTTCTCATTTTATGCTTCTGATATGCTGGTTTTAGTTCTTAAGTGAAGCCTCCTTTGTGGCACTTGCTCTTTCTGGGATCTGACCCAGCTGGTTTTGCATGGCCAGATACCGGAGCAGCTCCAGAGGATCTCCCTACCTTCTAGCCAGATGGTGACCACCAGGCGTAACCCTGGCAACGAGTGGGTTATATTTTGGCTCTCCCACTCTATTGTAAAATTATTCTTTTGAGGCGTTTAGCCGACGAGCACCTGTTAGCTCGATTGCACTTTACTTATTGTCTGCCTACGGGCTGTAGCATGATTAACAAATCCTACGGTTGATTATGTATGACTAAAACTCTTGCTAGTCTTCACGTTTTGTATGACTAGCTTCATGATCATCCAAATATGTAATATATGTGACGTCTTACTATTGTATATTTGGTGCTCTGACATCTTGTAACTGCTATTATTTGCTTGAGATTGAGACAATAGGCTTGTTCATGACCATAAGAGACTGATGGCTTGTAGTTAAATCCTCATGTATCTAGATAGCCATGACCGTATAGCGAGGTGGGTTGCACTTCAATATACGTAGCTGGCTGTGTCCGCCCCCGCTCTCCAGTATTCTGGTTCTGGGGCGTGACAATGACCAAATACAAGCATGCCATTGTGGAGTCTTACATTTGTATAACAGTATATTCTGTTATGTTATTATCAGACCTACACAATTTTGGATAGGACACCTCTAATGTATTTTCAAGGAGATCAACAACTCAAGATGATCTCATAATATCATATTTATGTTTCTTTTAAAAAAATGTAAGGTCTAAATTTTGTGTTAAACTAATCCAAAAAATGTTTCATTCCTTAGAATTTTCATATTCTTTCATCCTCGTATCAAAGGTGTAGCAATACGGGTCGTATGTGAACGTTTTGCTTTTGTCAGAGACCCAGATGTATGCTTTGTTATGTTTTTACTTGCCTAAAACTAATAATTTTATCTTTAGTTAATTATTTGATAAACTTATTTTAGTTTACAGAAACTTTACATAATTGTATAGGCGGACTCATATAATTTCAATTGTTGTAAAGGACCTTAACATAATCAACCATTACTTCTCATTGACTAATGTCAATGAAAACCATTCATGTATTTTCATTCATTTGTTTTTGTCGTATGTTACATAAATTCTGCTCACTCCATTGGACACTAGTCCATTATTATTTTTTTGCCATATTGATATTTACTCCACAAATATATATATTTGTGGAGCTTTAATCATAATAAACAAGTTGTGCACTATTTTATTATATTAATATGCAAACTTACCTCTATTTTCATGTAGATAGAATCATTAGAAATATTTTAACTTTCTGTAAAGAAGCAAAATGTTAACGGTGATGGTACTACAAATTTAGTTTTGTACTCAGTTATTCTTAACATGATATTTGTATTGTTATTTCTTTAAGCCAGAAGTATTAGAGATTGTGACTTGTTAGGAAAGGCTCAAACAAGCTAAGGGTGAAGGTATGTAAACAAAAGTTCTTTATTCTATCTTTCTGATATTAATGAATATTTTGCGAGAATAATTAAACTATTTCTAAATAATGTATAAAAATAACATATCTTTTGCATTGTTATTAATAAGTACCAAGGTTGTGAAAAGCGCTAGGCGCTAGTCGGGCAGGCACCCGCCGCCTAGGCGGTCATCTAGGCGGACGTCTAGATCTAGGCGGCTCAAAAATAAATAAATAAAATCTAAAAAAAACCTACTAAAAATTGCATAAAAATTCTATAAAACCCCAAAACATGCATCATCGGACGTCGGGAGGTCTAGGCGGATGCCTAAGCGGACATCGGGCGGACACCAAGGGCCTAGCGCCTAGGCGGCCGCCTAGACCGCCTTTTAGAACAGTGATAAGTACTGATCATTTGGAAATGATTATGGTATTAAAATGATGTTATATGATATTTTTTTCTAGGTCGGTTTACATGAACCTTAACTGACCATATTGTCACAATGTTAGAATTTCTAGTCAGAAAAAAATCATAATATTATTCTGTCACAATATTTAAATTATGTTAGGCAAGCATTAATTTGCATATAATATGTAACATTATAATTTTTCTGATTCATTCAAACAATTTAGTCAAAGGAAATAGTTTAGTGATATTGCAAATCCCTATAAATCTAAAGTTTTTTAAAAGTTGAGATTTGTTTGGGTACAAGTCGAAAGGGTTCTTCTGTCAACTGGGCATAAATAGCTCTAAGCGACACGGTATTTAATCGTCCCCATGTGGACCTCCGCTAGCTGGAAACTGGCCCCTACAGCTAACCTAAGTTGATCAAAACTTGATAAACTAAATATTTGATAAGGTCAATTAGCAAACTCACTTAAACTATTATTCTAGACTGTCTTTTTTGCAAACATGGCTAGTAAAAACAAAACTTTAGAGCCAAGGTTAAAAGTCACTATATCTTACTTTAAGAGGTGACAGAGTCAAATGAGTTTTGGCCCACTATTTTAAGACTTATATCAATAATTAGTGAAATCACATATGTTGAATGAGTCTGATGTCACTAAGTCTGATTTCTAAATCAATCAAAATAGTTATTATATTCTATATAGTATTAGAAAGAATATTTTTATGGATATTCTAGACTATAAATTGTATCATATTAGATACTCTTATGTCATAGAAGGTCATTTAAATACAAACTAGGTAATTGACTCATATGACATCTAATCCATTTATGGATATATTTTTTTACTCTATGAGGAGTTGTTATCTTTTGAGGTATGTGTAATAACTCTATCATAACTAAGAGTATTATGTACTCTAAAGTGTTATCTTCAGTCACATCTTGTACTGAAGCTATATGGCTCAGACATTTTATTACTTTTCATGATCTACATATTTGTGTACCTGTCATTTTTTTAAAATTATGCTAAAAGCATAATCTTGTGAATTCTAAGATGAACAGGTACATGCAACTGTGTTTCAAGACATTAAAAGAGCCTTAAAAGGCAAAAATGTAGTTCTTGACTATAAAGTTATAAAAGAACTTTACAGATCTCTTGACGAATAGTCTGTTTACTCTTGACGAAGAGTTTTATCTAGAAAATTAATCCTGGTATCATCGAGGGGGATGGGATTAAGCCCATAAGTTAGTCATCAGCAGTGGCAACCCAACGGAGTCTGACTGGAGATCCTAAGAAGTCGGTTCAATGGGTATGAACAAGCTGGACTATGTGACTATTATGGAACACTGATCCTGAGATTAAATTCTCTTAAAAAATGCCCAAGAGGCTGTACATGTGTACATGGATACCCCATCCCTATGGTGACAGTATTCGGGTGTGATTTAGTTAGGATGAGTTTTAAAAACTCTTAGTAGGTCCAAGCATGATTATGCAAGATTGACTCCAATCACCAACCCTTTGAGGACTTACCGATATGAGAGGTCATAAAGGCCGCGACTATAGGATAGGGCGATCCTAGACAACTCTCATGAATATGAAAAAGTGCACACGGCCAATCAAACGCGCCACCCGATAGACCCAAAAACCTCTAGCATGTAGTGCCCCGCTTCCGATAGGCGGCGGACTCCGTAATATGCTTGCGCCGAGTCAGATCGATCGGGAACATAGATGGCCATCTGACTCGATCGCTGAGCTTGGTAAACGATAACACCTTGCGGCATAGATCAAATCAATTTGGATGAATGTTATGAGAATCGATCAAATTAATGGAACGACTTCTGTTGGAATAAGTCCTAGATGCAGCAGGTTGCGTCTCGGCGAGTGAGCTCTATATAAGAGTCCCTTCGACGGGACCGGACTGCTATATGATTTTCTTGGAGCTTTCGCCGCTTGGTTTTGATGAATGTGTTTTCGTATCGTTTTCTGAATGCATTCTACGAATTTCGAAACGAAGGATTAAAGAAGGAATTCTGACTAAGTGTTGGTTCCATTGCAGGAGCTCGAGTAACTGAAGCTTGAACGTTGCAACTATCGGCATGATCGAATACTTGGTGGGTGGTTCGGCCCTTCTTTTCTACTCTGTCCCGCAAACGAAATTATTTTGCCTTAAGTTTATTCAAATCGACGATGCCAAGTTAAAAGCATGCCAATCCACTAAGATCAAGAACTCGGAAAAAACGTATCGATTTAGAGTAATCTACTCTGAAAATATAAGTTTCGTACCAAAACGAGAAAGTTTAAGGTTGTAGTAAAAATATAGACTATTTACGTGCTGCAAAATAATATGAAACATCGATTGTGGCTTATGATGCCTCGGGCAATTTGATGCCTACTGGATGCTAAATCGAAAGTACGGCTTTGAAAAAAACGAATCGCTGCATGAGTTGGGAGAAATGATAATGTCGTTCAATACTGTTCGCGCTATACAAATCTGTTTGCATATATTAAACTGTTCACGCATTGGCATGGTCATGGACAACTTGTGCACAAGTTTGATTTTCCTCGAATCGATATCCGGGGCATCGGTATCGAATCGACCTAGGGGGAATGAATAATCGTGCTTCGACACTGATGCATTGCGGGACCGCCAGTCAGGCCTGCAACCTAAACTAAACGGACCGAAATGCCTTTAAGATAGTCCCAAGTGGTGTGTAACGCCAGTGACCGCACATATAATATAGTAGCATGCCCACCTATTGTCTTATGAAGGTAGTAAATATTATCTCTGTTTTTATGCAGGGACGAGCACGGCCGTGGTAAGAATTGTGATAAAACGTTATGTTTTACTGTATGTTTTACCACTTCAAAGATGGCTATCGATATGAACTGAATTCATTTAGTTCTAAATAGAAAGAAAACTCTAAAGCATGCCTACCTTAACAATCAGAGTCGGTTTAGACGAGTGGGTTCATCCCATCCACTTAGCAAGTGTGTTAACCCCCTCCCCAACTCTCCAGGTGTTGCGGGAGCTCTAGACTGAAGCTGAAGTTCGGAGAGGCATTTTGAAGCTCTTCCTATTCTGAAGTATTTTGAAGCCAATTCATCGAAGGCTTATGTATAAAAGAACGAATGTATGGAACGACAAGTATTAGTTCAGGCAGCTTGTCGAGTAATTACGACTTGCACTTCGTTGCAAGCTATGAATGAAAAGCATATTTCTATCTTCATAAACCGCGTGTTCAATTCTGATGTAATTTGTGAAGTTTCAACTTTGTGTTGCAATATATTGATCAAATGTAACGTTCTTGCCTTGTACGAGTGCAATTCCAGACTTGTACGGTATTACGCCTTAGCGAGGACGATCGATTCGGCATAATACTAACGGGGACGAACGGTTTGTCGAATCGGGACGTGACATAACGTACTATGTGTGTTATTGTTTGAATCTGGTTCAAGAAGACTAATTCAAGGCATAGTCCATCAAGCTCTTGTTCAAACAAAGACAATAGTCACTAAGTAAGATTCAAGGCTGCAGTCCATCTCATCTATGTATAGTATATAATTGCCCAGAAATTGTTATCTTTGGTTTCGAAAGTTGATTTTTTTTTTTTTGGGGGGGGGGGGGGGGGGGGGATTGTTGTTATTATTGGAAAAAAAAACCAAATTACAAAACCTCATTATTTTGCTATTAATTCTTGACCGTTTCCAACATTTATATTGTCTATGTATCATTCCCTAATGGCTATATTATTAGCCCTAAATTTCTTTTAATTGAGTGTTTTAACTCTCCATCAAATGTCTTAAACCTATATATTTCACCCTTCTTCTATAGTGTTGTATGAAGAAGAAAAAAAAAGAGTAAGAAATACATCTCCATTCTTCTCCTCAAAAATCATAATGCCATGAAATTTTTCATTCACAAAAAATCTCTCATTCTCTTTCCATTTCTTCTTTTGTTCATCCATTTTGTGCTTTGGGCAAGGGCAAAGTCAGGGTCAATCTCCCTGAGTTGTGTGCGATGACGGAATACCGGTAGAGAAGAGTTTTACCACTAGAAGCATTCGGAATAAGTCTGCACATAGACCCGAATCAACTCTTAGGCAGTGCTTCGTGCGTGACTTTTTCGGAGGCCGATAACCTTAATTTTTATTTTATTTACAGATTATTAAAGGAGAAAAGCAAATATTTCGAACACAAGCTAGGAAAATTAAGTTAAGGAACAAGGGAGGTACTAGTACAGAGGAAATAGAGAGAGGGAGAAGAGAGAATGGTTTAGTTAGAGCATCCACGGTTGAAGAGAATTCAAAAACACCCTTAATGTCAAACCATTTTAACTGGTTATGAAACAGATGGAACAAAATAAAGATTTCACCCTCCCAAGTGCAGTGGAAAAAGCCTTGCTTCAAATCTCACGAGCTCACGTTCCAATCCTTCCCCTTCTTCGTTGTTAGCAAGCATCGCCAGATTCCAGCCAACACACTGCCATAGACCAAGTGGCAAAGGCTAGAAACAGCACACGGAACTGCGGTCAATGGGTTCCAAAGTGCTTGCCAGCCAGCACTAGACCTAGCATTGAATTCTGCCTATTTGCAAACATATCAAAAAAAATTGAGGGTTAGTTTGTCGATCCTATGACAGCTGATCGATCTCCAGGTGGGAGTTGCTCTATGGATCCAGTTTTGGCAACATGTGGTTTGTCAAAGCTTGATGGAACGACATCGGTTTCAGTAGTTTGAAGTCAGGGAGGAGATCAAGGTTTGGAGCAAACTCAATCTAGGACGGGAGCATTATCATTCACATAGTTCAAGGGGAGCTGTGGGTCATCGACGACATGCACAGTGCGTGATGTTATGCTCGAGGACGCATGTGTATGGGGGAGCTTCATGTTCGGACACGAAGGTGGGTAGGTTCACGAGTTCAAATCTCGTGAGAACCGTACCGTCCGTTTGGTTGGGCCAGCCAAGGGTGAAGAAGCTCGTCGGAACGTTAACACTTTTCAATGGAAGACGGAAGTCGGGGACAAGCAGCCGAGACTTACGGTGAGGCTGATCGCCAGGGATTTCGGTCTTGATCATGTCATTGATATCGGCAGGATCCCAGTGGTGCAGGAGGTGCTACGCATGACAGTTAGCGTCGACATGACGATCGAAAAGCTGGAGACAAAGGAAGATGCAAAGCAGCTCGGGGGATCGAAGATCAGTGGCATGGGGGAGCAGGAACTCTGTCGTGGGACGACAGTCATGGAGTCCAGTTGAGGAGCCATGGGGTCAACAACCTATCATCAGACTAGAGGGGGAGATTGTTGGAGTCCAGTCTGGATTTGGTAAGAGCAAATTTTGGAGCCCAAATATGGTAAAAGATTTAATTTGATATGATTTGGAAATCTACATTAAATATCTGATTTAATTATATTTACAAATTTGTAGCAAATATTTAATTTGACCATATTTGGACACCCATAATTGGTGATGGGATATAATCTACACATTGTTGGTGGACGGCCAGATCTGATGGTGGACTACTTTTAGGGTTTTATAACCCTAAAATTAGGTTTCTCATCTTATTTATATGAGGTGAGGGTAGAGGCACAATGGAAAAGCACAAAGTGGAGATTCGGGGTGCTCGTCCACAAGAAAATATAAGAGAAAGTCCGTATTTTGCTCTTAGGACTTCACCATCCAAGACAGAAGGAAGAAGAAGATCTAATCGAGGAGTCGTCAACTTCGGTTAGAGTGATTACTACGAGTTGGTAAGTGATCTCAATTGTAATCTTCTGATTTTCTTCTCGAGAGTCGGTTAGGAAGATTGCTACGGGTTGGTGAGTGATATCAATTGTAATCTTCTGATTTTCTTCTTGAGAGTGGTGAGGGAATTGAACCTATTAGGACAAAGGGTTCAACGTAAGTTCTGTCAATCTTATAATTTTATCTGAGTTATTAAATGTTAAAATTTGTCCAGTAACATACGTCACTGCCATATACTTATCTTCATCTTGTGCTTGGTGTCCGTTAGACGGGAGTTGATTTTGATCAGGTGGGTTGGCAAACGTTTCCGCACGCGCCTAGTAAGTATTAACAGGACAACTGATTTGCTCCCGAACTTACCAACGCTAGGACGACGATTGTTAAATGGATAGAGGTCTCGATTCTGGAGTCTCTTGACCGGGAGAAAGAATAACGCTACGGCAGTTGCGTCGAAGCCAGGGGCAGTAGATCGAGAAGAGTGTCGGCAAGGCAACTCGGATTTGTGTTGTATTACATGATAAAACAACTATGTTACAACTTACAACCATATATTTCGGGGTCATGAAAACATATAGAAAGACATCACATATACAAACATAGCTACTTTGGGTGGTTCGGCCTCCTTCGGACCACATCTACATGCAAGAACCATAATATCTCGCAATCAACACGACTGGATGGCACGTATATATATAATAGGAAAAATGCAATAATTAATCATGTTTATAAGTATTATGCGGAATTAATCTAGTTACATTTAAATAGCTAAGAGGGAGACTCAATCACATTGTCACATACAGGTTACTTCGTCACATTATGCAACCCTCGAGTCAAAATAAAATGCCATTCAATCAAAGATTTTTCTATTCTGAACAAGAAACTGGTTATCATTTCATTACAGCTATCAAGACGACGAGACATGAGACCAAAATAACAGTAGTACAATCTATTCATCCTCATTGTCATCTCGTGCTTAAAATTTCTACATTTTCTGATGTCAAAAATGTTAGCAAAATATTTCCAACTCTGTAATGTATATTCTGAAAATTAAAATATAAATTAATGATCTAATCGAAACCGAGACTTGCACTTAGTTTAATGTCCTTAAGACAATATTCGCCCCGCATTGGTGCTTACAGTTTAATGACGATTAGTCTCCCAGGATACAACAATTTTTTCCTTTGGTAGTAGCACTTCAAACCGTAGGAACTTATCGAAGCAATATTGGTAGTCCCCCTCTCTCTTATACTTAATTCTAAATGGATGAATTGATTTTTTTAAATGAATGCTCCAAACACTCGTGCTTTTAAAGAAATATAGAGACACAATGGAAAGAACACACATTTCCAATAAATAGATTCGTAGACCTTTTCAGAGATTCGTTGATAAAAAATAATAATTATTATTATTATTTAAAATATACATTCAATTTTTTCAACAAAAAAAATTGAAAAAAAAATTATTACAAACATCGTTCAAATTTTTTGGGACCAAGTATAACATATTTTTAGTACAATCCAGGACGCCTTTAATTCCTGATTCCGTCTCGTCGTCAACGTAGAGCAAAAGCATACCCCATCTCTCTTACATTCTTGTGCATGCAAACATTATTACATAGACAATTGACTGTCAAAATACATGATCTGGACTCACTGGTTGTTGTAGATGCATGATACATGTTGAGGACATCGAGAAATAAGTGATCACATGTTTCAGGGAAATGTCACCTTTAATTCATGTGCAACACACAAGAGTTTGTTAATTTTATCAGTATATGATGCAGATATGCCATTAAAGGGGTGAGAATTTGGTTTACTCAGTTTCAAACAACATCATAGAAAATTTTAAATTTTCATTAAATTCTTTTCCTAGTAAAATAATTCCGTGGAATTAATCTATTTTTTTCCACATATTTTCTAACTTTCAATCAAACGCACCCGGAGAGTAACATCCCCGCACATTCTGTCCTAAATGCAACTTCCAAATTATTAGTTTTCTAAGTAAAGAGTGTTGGGAACGAAGCGCGGAAACCGTTCCCCCAAACCAGAAAGTCCTGCGAGAGAACCGAGCAAAAGCACACAAACCAAAAATGCCAAACACAATCGCAGACATAAAGATTTTTGACGTGGAAAACCCTTGCGGGAAAAACCACGAGACGATCGGAGTCCAACCCTGAAGAACCTCCACTAATGGAATAAAGAGAATACACCCTCTACAAGCTCCTCCCGATCCAACACGGATCACCACAACTGTCACGCCCCAGAACCAGAATACTGGAGAGCGGGGGCAGACATAGCCGGCTACGTATATTGAAATGGATTCCATCTCGCTATACGGTCACGGCTGTCTAGATACATGAGGGTTTATTTACAAGCCAGCAGTCTCTTAAGGTCATGAACAAGCCTAGTGTCTCAATCATAAGCAAGTAAGTAAATGTTACAAGATGTATGATCATTAAATATACAATAATAAGGCGTCCCAAATATTACATATTCAGCTGATCATGAAGCTAGTCGTTACAAAATGTTAGGACTAGCAAGAGTTTAGTCATACATGATCAACCCTAGGATCTGTCAATCATGTTACAGCCCGTAGACAGACAGTAAGTAAAGTGCAATCGAGCTAAACAGGTGCTCGTCGGCTAAACGCCTCAAAAGAATATTTTTTTACAATAAAGTGGGAGAGCAAAAATAAACCCACTCGTTGCCCGGGTTACGTCTGGTGTTCACCATCGGGCTGGAAAAGCGATGGATCCTCTGGAGCTGCTCCGAAATCTGGCCATACAAAACCAGCTGGGTCAGATCCCAGAAAGAGCAAGTGCCACAAGGGAAGCTTCACTTAGGAACTAAAACCAGCAATCAGCACAAGATATAAAAGTAAGAACTGGAAAATAAGGAAAACACATCAGGATGAAATACGACGAGATAACCATGGAACTATTCAGATTACCAGGTTACAACCCGTAAACCAAACAAGGACCGGGGTTGTAACCCTTCATCTGAACAGAACTTGGAATTCTCACCATTTATCGGTAAAATAAATACAAGCATTCTGGTCATTCAATAATCTGGAACAGGATCAGGGCAAGACTAGACTGGTTAGACTCCATCCAATCATTTCACGGCCAAGCAAGAATTACGGCTTGATACTTCAACTAGCTAGGGTTATCACAGGCCTAATTACTAGCAAGATGCAGTGAGATTACTCCACAGCCACAAGCCCTGCAGACCATCCAGGTTACCCAGGACGAAAGATTAGGGTTGAATTCAGGTGGGTACATCGTCCAGGAAACGCATGTACCCTTAAGTAGCTTGAAGGGTGCAACACATGACAGTGTGCTGGAAATGTGCCCTACTCGACGGCAGGCTACAGATCCCAGGCGCGCCCAGGTAACGGGATTGCCTGTAGCTGGGAAAATCTCTTCATGACTAATGTATTAATCTAGTTATTAGTCCTTAGTTCATTTCAATAGGTACTCCTGACCGTGGTACTCAGGAGTCCCTCCCTAGACATGATACAAGACAGGACTGGTTTATTTGTACAAGCACAATCGCCCACGATGTCCATGTAATTTATACAGGTCATGTCATGTCAGGTAGCCGTCGCAATAGCTTCTCAAGATATATCATGTCAGGTGTACTTGTCAGGAGTGCGCCACGACGGGCCACTATCATGTCAGGTTGGTCATGTCAGGAGTGCACCACTACGGGTCACTGTCAGGTCGTGCTCAATTATCAGTTCTAAACATATTAAATAAATTCATGATTATCAAGTTCATGCCAAAAGGCGTAAGGATATAAAATGGGCGTAAAATATCTAATAAAATATCAATATTCAGGACTATAGAAGAGTCATGCGGCTAAGTCATATGCGGTCAGGAAAGGGTAGACTCATGCGGCCCAATTAGGAGAGCGCATGCGGCCAGGGTCACTGGATCCCATGCGGCTAAGACAAGGGGCGCATGCGGTCAGGAAGATAGGAAACTCATGCGGCTGGGGGAATGGGTCTTATGCGGCTAGCTGGCCAATCAGGTACATGCGGCCGGGGGGGGGGGGGGGGGGGAAGTGTGGTTCCATACGGCTCGAGAAGAAGCAACCCATGCGGCTGCGGGGGAAGGGAACCATATGCGGCTCAAAAGGGAAGAGTACTCATGCGGCTGCGGAGAGTAATGCCTATGCGGCTGGGAGCAAGTGTGCATATGCGGCTCACGAGTGTTGAGTTCATGCGGCTCAGGGTGAAGTCATCATGCGGCTGGGTCAAGCAAGTCTCATGCGGCCAGCGGGAATGGCGCATGCGGCTGCAGAGTTCAGAACTTATGCGGCTGGAAATTGAGTGAGTTATGCGGCCAGATGAGTTCGGCCCTCATGCGGCTCAAGTACTTCCAGCCATGCGGCTGAAGAGAACACTTGCCGCATGAATATTCATGCGGTCAAGTCAAGCACTGTTCATCTTCTCCAAAATTTCAGAGAAGAAGAACACCATGAGAGCCAAGTCCTCAAGCTCCATAACTCCATCATCCGGAGCCTAAATCCGAACTTCCATAGGTCAAAATGGGGTAGAACGAAATTCTCTACAACATGGAACCATCAAAACTCGAAAATAACAAGATTTAGTAGATCAAAACCCAAGAAATTCGAAAATAATGCAAACTTAGATCTACAAGAATCTAGCCAAGAAAAATGGAAATGCCAAGAACTAAAGTGAGTTAAAATGCTGTAAGAAAGAGAATGAAGTAATAAAATCAGAGTTCCTCCATGAAGCAAGTTGCACTTGCCTAGAGCTCACTCTCTCTCTCTTGGTAGGTGAAGGAGTAATGGGGAAGAAGAAGTTGAGATTAATGAAGAGAGAGAAAAGAATGGGCTAATAAATACAAATGGTGGTGGTAGGTAGGGGGTTCATCCAAGGGTTCATCATGAACCCAAGCAAAACCAAGCCAGGTCGAACCAACCAACCCGAACCAGGAATAGACCAAGCCAAGAAGGAAATGCCAAGCCAGAAAATCATGCAATAAAATACGTACACGTATTCCAAGAATACGTGATACGAACCACAGGCATTACAACAACTCACTTGAAAGAAAGAAAAAAAATTTGATTGCGACCTCCAAAGAACAAGAGATGCCGAAAAAAATATTCGAAGCAATCTCTCCTTCACAATAGTCCTCAATCCTCTCTCTCTCAAAGATTGTAAGCACTCTTGTTTTGAGATGATATTACAACAGCATGCATCACCCTTTTATAAGCCCTTGGTAATCTATACATGGAAGGCCAATATATATATGAAAACTTCCAATATACATCAATTATATATTTAATGGAAATCCAATCATAATTGGCTTGTCATAATTGGAAGCCCAATTATATGGAAAGCTACTATATGAAGGGTCCAATCATAAATATATAATCAAAGTAAATATGAAAATTCAATCATATATTTCCTTACCATATATGTTCCAAAATAGGATCCATGCACTCCCCAAGCTTCTCCGACACACGGATGGCGCTCGTCGCTCTCCGAGGTATTCTCCACATAGGTTGGGAACCCCACCCACTCCAACAAATCTCCCCCTTCACAACTAGGTGGAGGAACTCGTCATCCCGACGATCCGCCTGCAGTACTCAAACTTCTCCCTTGGTAGAACCTTCGTGAGCATGTCCGCTCCATTGTCATCAGTATGGACCTTCTCAAGCATCGCGTCCTTCTTCTCAACCACATCCCGTATCCAATGATATCGAGTCTCGATGTGCTTGAACCGGCTATGAAAGGTCTGATTCTTCACAAGGTGAATAGCACTCTGGATGTCGCAAAGCAAAGTATACTGCTCTTGTTTCAGCCCCATTTCCTGCAACAGCTTTTTCATCCACAGTAACTCCTTGCAAGCCTCCGTCGCCGCAATGTACTCTGCCTCTGTCATCGACAAGGCAACACACTTCTGCAACCGCGACTGCCACGATACAGCTCCTCCAGCAAACATCATCACATAGTCCGAAGTCGATCGCCTCGTGTCTACATCTCCAGCCATATCAGCGTCGGTATACCCAACCAGCTTCGGCTTGTCACCACCAAAAGAAAGTCTCCAATCGGCAGTGCCCTGAAGGTATCGTAAAATCCACTTGACCGCACTCCAATGTATCCTTCCAGGATTTGAAAGATACCTGCTAATTGTGCCAACTGCATGAGCGATGTCTGGCCTCGTACACACCATAGCATACATAAGGCTCCCCACAGCTGAAGTATATGGAACCCGCTCCATATCTTCTTTTTCGTCCTCGGTAGATGGACACTGCTCCTCAGTGAACTTAAAGTGGGCCGCAAGGGGGCAACTCACTTTCTTCGACCCGTCCATACCGAAACGCTGAAGTACCCGGTGAATGTACTTCTTTTGGGACAAGTGTAGCAACTTAGACTCTCTCTCTCTCGGCTGATCTCCATCCCAAGAATAGTCTTTGCAGCACCCAAATCCTTCATAGAGAAGGTCGCGCCCAGTTGGCGCTTCAACTCCGCTATCCTAGTGGCATTCCGACCCACTAATAGCATGTCATCTACGTAGAGCAATAAAATGATAAAATCATCCTCGACAAAGTACCTCACAAATACGCAATGGTCCGACGTCGTCCGTGCATAACCATGCTCTCCCATAAACGACTCGAACTTCCTGTACCACTGCCTTGGAGCCTGCTTCAGACCATACAAGCTCTTCCTCAACCGGCAGACCAAATGTGAATTGTCCTTCTCACAGAATCCCTCTGGCTGCTCCATGTATAACTCCTCCTCAAGATCACCGTGGAGGAATGCCGTCTTCACGTCCATCTGCTCGACCTCCAAGTCGAAACTAGCTGCCAATGCTAGCACCACCCGAATAGACGTATGCTTGACGACAGGTGAAAAATCTCATCATAATCTACGCTTTTCCGCTGACCGTAGCCTTTAACTACCAGACTCGCTTTGTATCAAGGACGAGTAGCATCATCCGTCTGCTTCACTCTAAACACCCATCGATTCTTCAAAGCCTTCTTGCACTTTGGCAACTGCACCAGCTCATAAGTGGAATTGGCGTGTAAGGAACTCATCTCCTCCTTCATAGCCTGCATCCACTCCTGCATGTGTTCGTCTTCCATAGCCTCTGCAAAACTTTCGGGTTCTCCCCCGTCAGTCAATAGCACATACTCACCCGGTAAGTATCTCGTAGATGGTCGACGCTCTCTGTCGCTCCTTCTCAGTGGAGCCACTGGTGCTGGTTGTATACCAACAGCCTCCTCCTCTTCAGGAACCGCCTCCCCGGCATGCTCATCCTCCTGAGGGACACCCTAACCACCATCAGCAGGCTGATGATCAAGGTTGGGAGCAACTCCATGTACTGGCTCCCCCATAATTGGATCCTCTGCGATGTCCTCTGGAAACTGCTCGAAGCGAAATAACTCTAACTCAGGCAATTCCTCAGCCTCAGAAGGCGTCTCGGAATCCTGAGTGTTGATCATGGTCTGATCCTCGACGAATACCATGTCCCTGCTTCTGTAGAGCTTTCTTCCCACCGGGTCGTAGAGTCTATAGCCAAACTCATCCCGACCGTAGCCGACAAAGACGCATCGCCTCGTCTTCGGCTCAAGTTTGGACCTCTCGTCCTTCGGTACATGCACGAAGGCCTTACAGCCAAACACTCGCAGGTGATTGTATGACGGCTCTTTGTCGTACCAAACTTTGTCAGGCACATCACCCTGCAAAGGAGCACTAGGAGATAAATTAATAACATAAGCAACTATGAGAAGAGCCTCACCCCAATAACTGCCCGACAAGTTTGCTTCTGACAGCAAACACCGCACCCTCTCCATCAGTGTCCTGTTCATGCGCTCCGCTACACCATTGAGCTGAGGTGTCTTGGGCGAAGTCTTCTGGTGTCGTATCCGTTGCTCTCTGCAATAAGCATCAAAGGGACCAATGTATTCGCCGCCGTTGTCGGACCGAACACACAATAACTTCTTGCCCGTCTCTCTTTCAACAGAGGCCTGAAACTCTTTGAAAGTAGGCAGCACCTGATCCTTGGTCTTTAAGGCATAGACCCAAACCTTCCTGCAACAGTCATCAACAAAAGTTACAAAGTAAGATGCACCATCAATAGATTTTACCTTCATAGGACCGCAGACATCCGAGTGAATCAACTCGAGCAACGCCGGCTTCCTTGAACTTGGGTGACTTTGGAAAGACACCCTACTTTGCTTCCCAGCTAAGCAATGCGTGCACTTCTCCAACTTTGTAGACTTGAGCCCTGAAATCACCTTCCTGTTCACCAAGTAGCTCATCCCCTTCTCGCTGATATGGCCGAGCCGCCTGTGCCACAACTCGGTAGACGCATCACTGACTGCGTTCACCTCCTGTGCCCCCTGTGCGCTTTCCTCCATATAGTAGAGACCGGACTTCTTGCTTCCTCTGGCAATCACCATCGAACCTCTGGAAAGCTTCCACTGACTATTCCCGAAGAGACTGAAGAATCTCTCGTCATCCAACCTTCCAACCGACACCAGGTTGAAACGGATATCAAGGACATGACGAACATCTTTGAGAACAAGAACTGCACCAGTCTTCGTCCTCAAATGCACATCTCCAACGGCAACCGCCTTTTACATATCTCCATTGTCCATCTTCAACACTCCAAAATCGCATGTCGTGTAAGTGACAAATAGTGTCATGTTGTGAGATACATGTGCTTAAGCCCCTGAGTCCACCAGCTAAGAATTGTCATCGCAGGCGAGGTTTGTGACAACCTCATCACCTACGACGATCACATCGCCTCCATGTATCGAAGCCGCCGCTGTAGTGTTCTCATCTTGCTTTCCCTTGTTGTCCTTCTTCTCTCTCTTCCAAGCGAAACAGTTCCGCTTGATGTGGCCCTTCTTGCCACAGTGGTAACACTCCGAGTCCTCGTACCGACCCTTGGACTTTCCTCTGCTTTTGTCTCTGCCACCACCTGGACCCCTGCTTTTGTCCCTTCCGCGGCTCTCTGAAACTAGTGCCTCTGAGTGATGGAATGTGGATGAAATGCCCTGAGAACGTATCTGCATCTCTTCATTCAGCACCCCGCTCTTGGCAAACTCCAGACTGACTACGCCCTCTGGAGCAGAAGCGATCATAGATACTCGTACGATCTCCCACGAGTCTGGCAATGTACACAGTAGCCATAGTCCTTGAACCTCGTCGTCGAACTTGACTCCCATCGAGGATAGCTGGTCAACTACGCCCTGAAAATAACTCAAGTGATCTGTAATAGACGCCCCATCTTTGTACCGCAGACCCATCATCGTCCGGATCAAGAACAACTTGTTTATCCCGGTCTTTTTCGCGTACAAAGATTCCAGCTTATCCCATAACGTCTTCGCATGCTCAATATTGGCAACGTGGTTGTACACGTTCTCGTCAACGAACTGCCGCATGTACCCACACACCTGTATATGTTCGAAGTTCCAGTCCTCGTCGGATTTGTCACTGGGCTTCTCGGATGCAAATACTGGAAGATGCAGCTTCTTGACGAACAGCAAATCCTTCATCTTGCTCCGCCAATAATGGTAGTTAGTACCGTTCAGGTTCATCATGCGCACCTGCTTCGCGTCCATCTCTGCTTCCTGGTTTGACTGTCAACTCCTGACACTTCTTTGAACCCAAAGCTCTGATACCACTCTGTTGGGAACGAAGCGCGAAAACCGTTCCCCCAAACCAGAAAGTCCTGCGAGAGAACCGAGCAAAAGCACACAAACCAAAAACGCCAAACATAATCGCAGACACAAAAATTTTTGACGTGAAAAACTCTTGCGGAAAAAATCACGGGACGATCGAAGTCCAACCCTGAAGAACCTCCACTAATGGAATAAAGAGAATACACCCTCTACAAGCTCCTCCCGATCCAACACGGATCACCACAACTCACTTGAAAGAAGAAAATTTTTGATTGCGGACTCCGAAGAACAAGAGATGCCGAAAAAAATATTCGAAGCAATCTCTCCTTCACAATAGTCCTTAATCCTCTCTCTCTCTCTCAAAGATTGTAAGCACTCTTGTTTTGAGATGATATTACAACTAGCATGCATCACCCTTTTTATAAGCTCTTGGTAATCCATACATGGAAGGCCAATATATATATGAAAACTTCCAATATGCATCAATTATATATTTAATGAAAATCCAATCATAATTGGCTTGCCATAATTGGAAGCCCAATTATATGGAAAGCTACTATATGAAGGGTCCAATCATAAATATATAATCAAAGTAAATATGGAAATTCAATCATATATTTCCTTACCATATATGTTCCAAAATAGGATCCATGCACTCCCCGAGCTCCTCCGACACACGGATGGCGCTCGTCACTCTCCGAGATATTCTCCACATAGGTTGGGAACCCCACCCACTCCAACAAAGAGGTCCGAGCTCTCTAGCATAGTGGTATTAAAGCAGACACCCGGAGGGGCCAACAAGGTTCAAGTCCCCCATTGTGTGTATGCGTGGGATTTCAAAAAAAAAAGTAAAAGAGAAACGGATCCTTCGTAGGCTTCCAGAGTTACAAGATTAACCAGCATCAGCCTCTCCTTTCCACATGATCCTACAACTTAATGTCAAACCATTTTAACTAGTTAAGAAACAGAAGAAAATAAAGATTTCACCCTCTCAAGTGCTGTGGAAAAAGCCTTGCTTCAAAATCTCACGAGCTCACGAATCCTTGCCCTTCTTCGTCGTCGGCAAGCATCGCCAGATTCCAGCCAACACACTGCCATAGACCAAGTGGCAAAGGCTAGAAACAGCACACGGAACCGCGGTCAGTGGGCTTCCAAAGTGCTTGCCAGCCAGCACTAGCCCTAGCATTGAATTCTGCCCATTTGCAAACATATCAAAAAAAAACATTCTTACAACCACTGGAAATGATCATTGAGAAAAACCTGTAATCTTGTACCTGCATGCCAACCTCAATTGAAATGGTACGAGAGGAGGAGACATCAATCCCCAATATCCTTGAAAACCAGTAGCCAAAGAAAAAGCCGGAGCCGTGAAGACTGAAGACAGCAACCGCTACTTGGAAACCTGATGCCAGGATAGCCTGGGCATTCTGAGCTATAGCACTACCACACAGGATGGACACGGTTGCAACAGCTATAAATGGCATCAAGGGCGAAACCACCTCGACCAAGTTATTGCAGTACTGGTTCAGGGCGGCACCTAATAGTACAGGGGCAAGCACAACCTACATTTAAAGAAAAACCGTATTGGGATCTAAGATGGTAGGAAAAATTAAGTCATATATTGGTAATGCCGAAGAGGTCAATGATGCCAACATTTATAGTCAACTAACAACCAGGAAAGAACGCTTTCACATATAGCTAATTTCCATTTTAACTGTTAATACCATTGAACTATCAAGACTTGGAAACTTGGTTGCCACGTCTACTGAATCAACCACTTCAGACCCCTGGAGGTATGTTATTAACTTAGTTGAAAACACAAGTTGCTTCTGACACGCTCGAGTTACACCAGTAAACCAAGCAGTTGGTTACACGACATTTTTTTTAGTATCAAAAGATATGCAGTAACATGCGCTGGAAGGCCACAATTTTGTACCTGCACTGTTGATATAAAAAGTCCAGCTGGATCGACTGCAACAAATTGCCCAGCAAGTTTGGATGTCAAAAGAGGAGTCATTATCTGCAATTAATAAACCTCAGAAACTAACAGTGCGTGGAACTGTCAAACAAGATTCGAGTGAACAAAAGAAGAGGAAATGCTAGAGCAAGTTTGTACCGCAGCAGCAAAGGTGCTTGTTGCTGTCATTAGCACCGAGAGTGCCACATTTCCCCTGGAACACAAGTAAACACAAATCAAGAACACTTCAGAAGTCAAGGGAAAGAAGTGATGTCTATACCTACCGTGCTAGATATGTTACAATATTACTCGCAGTTCCTGTAGATAGAGCAATATATTATTAGTTGGAACTTGGACGAATCAATGCATTTGGACATATTTGCCCTGAAAATCTGCATGCACACCTCCGGGACAGCAGCCAACCAGTATCAAACCAGCAGCATAATATGAGGGCAAGTTCAACAGTTTGCTGATAAAAAATCCTGACAGTGGCATCACCTGCATCCACATAATTTGTCAATAGTCTGGAATTGAGAGACCCAACTTTGTGCATAAGGCAGATACGACCAAATGTAATGAGGAAACATAAACAGAATATTCTGATGTAAAAAGGAAATAAAGGCCTACCTTCTGAGAATGAAAGCCTACTATGACCTAAAAACTTGTAGTGACAAAAGAGACAGCTTATATGAAGTTTATACTTTGTTCTGATTCTGTCCGTCCAACAATTTACACTGCTACCTCACTTTAGGTTCGTAAGTATAGTCCAGGATAAGCAACACCAAAACTTAACTGAAAAAAAAGTGAAGATAGTAACATTCATAGCTTACAGGAACTTATTATGGAATATATTTCAGGGTATTTCTAGTCAGTTCAAACATTTTTGTCAGCTTCCTTCTAGATTATCGTGATTATCATCCAAGGCTTTTCCATCAAAATGGGGCAGTAGGGGTCGAAGTAGAGAAAGATCCACATATGATTTGAAAGAATTAACTGAATCTCTAAACCAGATATCGACCACCTATGAGTAAGTGATGAGTTCCTGTCAAGAAAATTATGTCACGTCCCGATTCGACAAACCGTTCGTCCCCGTTCCCATTATGCCGAATCGATCGTCCTCGCTAAGACGTGATGCCGTACGAATCTGGAATTGCACTCGTACAAGGCAAGAACATTTTTACATTTGATCATTCTTATTTTTGAAACATCAAGTTGAAACTTCACAAATCTCAGAGTAATTGAACACGCAGTATAAGAAGATAGAAATATGTTTTTCATTGATAGCTTGCAACGAAGTGCAAGTCATATTACATTGGATATGCCGTTGCGGCTACATTGATTGAAACAAAAGAAATATACTCGACAAGCTGCCTGAACTAACACTTGCCGTTCCATACATTCACCCTTTTATACATTGAAAGCCTTCGATGAATTGACCTCAAAATACTTCAGAATAGGAAGAGCTTCAAAACGCCTCTCCGAACTTCAGCTTTGGCTTAGCGACGTGCACTAGGGGTGAGCATTCGGTTTATTCGGTTTAAACCGAACCGAATAACCCAAAACCGAATTGGACCGAAATCGAATAAGCAAAACCGAAACCGAACCGAATTGGCCCAAAACCGAATCAAGCCGAACCGAATTAAATTAGTTCGGTTTTCGGTTTATTCGGTTTATTCATTTTTTTTATTTTTTTTGAGCTTTTTTTTGTTAATATATATAGTAACTAAATATACATAGACATATTTAGTATATACCTATATATATTTAGTATATACCTATATATATTAATACTTTTATATATAGTATACACACACACACACACACACACACACACATATATATATATATATATATATATATATATATATATATAAATTAAAATTTCTTATTCGGTTTTCGTTTTTGGACCGAAACCGAAACCCAAAACCGAAACCGAAACCGAATAAGAAAATTTAGTATTTTCAAAACCGAAACCGAACCGAATTTTTTTAAAACCGAACCGAACCTCTTATTCGGTTCGGTTCGGGTCGGTTTTCGGTCCAAAACCGAATAATGCTCACCCCTAACGTGCACCCCTAGAGTCCTCGTCACTTGTAGGATTGGGAATTAGTACATTGGAAATGCACTAGTGAGGGGACGAACCCACTCGTCTAAACCGACTCTAATTGTTAAGGTAGGCATGCATTTGAGTTTTCTTTCTATTTAGAACTAAATAAATTTAGTTCATATTGATAGCCTTCCATTTGAAACAGTAAATGCATACAGTGAAACATAACAATTTGTCTCCATTCTTACCACGGCCGTGCTCGTCCCTGCATAAAACAGAGAGAATATTTACTACATGCATAAGACAATAGGTGAGCATACTACTATCTTATATGTGCGGTCACTGGTGTTACACACCACTTAGGACTATCTCAACGGCATTTCGGCCCGTTCAGTCTAGGTTGCGCGCGAGCCTGACTGACAGTCCCAAAATGCATCAGTGCCGTAGCACGATTATTCATTCCCCCTAGGTCGATTCGATACCGATGCCCCGGATACCGTTTCGAGAAAAATTAAACTTGTGCCCAAGTTGTCTATAACCATGCCAATGCGTGAACAGTTTAATATATGCAAACAGATTTGTATAGCGCGGACAGTATTGAGCAGCATTATCATTTCTCCTAACTCATGCAACGATTCATTTTTTCCAAAGTCGTACTTCTGATTTAGCGTCCCGTAGGCACCAAATTCTCCGAGGCATCATATGCCGCAACCAACGTTTCATCATTTTATTTTGCAGATCATGAAATAGTCTATCTCTTTTCTAGAACCTTAAACTCTCTTTTCGATGTGAAACTTATATTTTTAGAGTAAATTACTCTAAATCGACACATTTTTTCCGAATTCTTGATCTTAGTGGATTGACATGCATTTAACTTGGATCGTCGATTTGAATATGTTCAAGGCAACAGAATTTCGTTTGCGAAAAAGAGTAGAAAAGAAGAAACCGAACAACCCACCAAGTATTTGATCATGCCGAGAGTCGGAGCGCTTCGCAACGTTCAAGCTTCAGTTACGCGAGCTCCTGCAATGGCACCAACACTTAGTCATAATTCCTTCTTTAATCATTTGTTTCGAAATTCGTAGAATGCATTCAGAAAACGACGCAAAAACACATTCATCAAAACCTAGCGACGAAAACTACAAGAAAACCATACAGCAGTCCAGTCCCGTCGAAGGGACTCTTATATAGAGCTCATTCGCCGAGACGCAGCCTGCTGCATCTAGGACTTATTACAACAGAAACCGTTCCATTAGTTGGATCGATTCTCGTAACATTCGTCCAAATCGATTTGATCGATGCCGTAAGGTATTATCGTTTACTAAGCTCAGTGATCGAGTCAGATGGCCATCTAAGTTTCCGACCGATCTGACATATTACGGAGTCCGCCGCCTATCGGAAGCGGGACACTACATAATATACCATACTAAGAAAAAGTTTCGTCCCGAAACTTAAGAACAAGAGTCTGACCTTAAATTAGGCAAACAACAAAGGGTACTTCTCTTTCATCTCCGCCTCCATTTCCTACATCGACTCTTCAACTGAATGGTTCCGCCAAAGCACGCGGACCAAGGACATCGACCGATTTCGCAATACCTTATGTTTACGGTCCAAAATTTGAATAGGCTCCTCCGAGTATGACAAGTCAGCATGTAGCTCCAACTGATCGAAGCTAACCACGTGACTTGGATCGTGCACGTATTTTCGAAGTTGTGAAACGTGAAAAACATCGTGCACTTCAGCCAAGGCAGGAGGTAGTGCGATCCGATAAGCAACAGTTGCGACTCGCTCGAGGATCTCGAAAGGGCCTACAAATCTCGGGCTCAGTTTGCCTTTAACACCATACCGCATCACGCCACCCATGGGCGTTACTTTCAAAAACACATGGTCCCCGACCAGAAATTCTAGCGGTCGCCGACGAAGATCTGCGTAGCTCTTTTGTCGACTTTGCGCGATACAGAGTCTATCGCGAATCAAGCTGACCTTTTCGACGGCCTGCTCCACCAGTTCCGGTCCGAGTACTTGTCGCTCTCCGACTTCATACCAGCATATCGGAGACCGACACTTCCTCCCGTAGAGCGCTTCATACAGAGCCATCTGAATGCTTGACTGATAACTGTTGTTATACGCAAACTCCGCAAGCGGCAAATGCATATCCCAACTAGTCTTTAGATCGATCGCATATAGACGCAACATATCCTCTAAGATTTGATTCACTCTCTCCGTCTGATCGTCTGTCTGGGGGTGGTATGTAGTACTAAAATTCAGTTTGGTCCCCATCGCAGCTTGCAAGCTCGTCCAGAAACGCGATAGGAATCATCCGTCTCTGTCCGAAATTATTGTGGCTGGTACCCCGTGCAGTCGAACAATCTCGTCGATATAGATTTGCGCTAACCGATCGACGCTCCATGCTACTTTAATTGCGATGAAGTGAGCCGACTTGGTCAATCTATCAACAATGATCCAAATCGCATCATTCCCCCGCAGCATCTTCAGAAATCCTACAATGAAATCTATCGAGATATTGTCCCACTTCCACTCGGGAATGGCGAGGTTCTGCAGCTCCCCGTCTGGCCTTTGGTGTTCTGCCTTTACTTGTTGACATGTCATGCACTACGACACGAAAGTAGCCACGTCTTTCTTCATGTCGTGCCACCAAAAGTTTGTGCGCAAGTCCTTGTACATCTTGGTGCTCCCAGGATGTAACGAGTACTTCACATAATGCGCCTCCGTCAGAATTTTTTTCTGAGTTCGACAGTTTCAGGAATGCAGAGCCTTCCTTTTAGTCGCATTGTCCCATCTCCGTCTTCCGCAAAGTCAGTCGTCCTTCCTTTTGAAATCAGTTCGCGCATCTTCTTTAGGAATGAATCGTCTTTCTGTGCGGTCTTTATTTTGCTAAGCAAGCTCGACCCAAGCTTCAACTGAGCCAGGTGCAGATGTCGATACTCAATTCCGAGTTCGATACCCATCGCTTCAAGGTCTCGCCGTATCTCATTATTTAGGGTCAATGATCCCATAAACATTCTGCTCAGCGCGTCGGCTACGACGTTTTCCTTGCCCGGCGTATACTCGATCGTTAGCTCGTAATCTTTTATGAGTTCGAGCCAACGTCGTTGCCGTAAGTTGAGTTCTCGTTGCATAAACAAGTATTTGAGGCTTTTATGATCTGTGTAGATTCTGCCAGCCACACCATAGAGTTAGTGCCGCTAGAGTTTCAATGCAAACACGATTGCTGCTAATTCTAGGTCATGCGTCGGATAGTTTTTCTCGTGCTGCTTTAACTGCCGTGAAGCATAGGAGATGACTTTGTCCTTCTCGTGAGTACGCACCCGAGGCCAGTTTCCGATGTGTCGCAAAATATCTGAAAGCCTTCTGAACCATTTGGAAGTGCAAGGATTGGAGCTGAGACGAGTCGTTACTTCAACTCTTGAAAGTTGGATTCACAGTCGTCACTCCATTCGAATACGACTCCCTTCTGGGAGAGGCGAGTCAAAGGCGACGCTAGTTTTGAAAAGCTTTGCACGAATCTTCGGTAGTAGCCTGCTAAGCCTAGAAAACTCCGAATGTCGCTAGCCGAGGTAGGTCGTTTCCAATCTACCACCGCTTCAATTTTCTTTGGGTCCACCGTGACGCCTTCGACAGAGATTACGTGTCCGAGGAACGTCACGCTACTCATCCAGAACTCGTATTTACTCCGCTTGGCGTATAATTTGTTTTCAGGCAGAGTCTGCAGTATCGTCTTCAAGTGCTCTGCGTGTTCTTCTCGATTCTTCGAGTAGATAAGGATAACGTCGATGAACACGACTATAAATTTATCAATTTGGGGTCGGAAGACTCGGTTCATCAGATCCATGAAAGCGGCTGGGACATCCGTCAAACCGAACGGCATGACTAGGAATTCATAATGACCATATCGAGTGCGGAAGGCAGACTTTGATACGTCATCGGACTTGATCTTCAACTGATGGTAGCATGAACGAAGATCGATTTTTGAAAATATTGACGCGCTTTGCAGTTGGTCAAACAAGTCATCAATTCGTGGGAATGGATACTTGTTCCGCACTGTCGCCTTATTGAGTTCGCGATAATCGATGCATAGCCGCATCAATCCATCCTTTTTTTTCACAAACAACACGGGAGCTCCCCACGGAGAGACGCTAGGGCGAATAAATCCGCGGTCTAGCAACTCTTGTAATTGCACCTTCAGCTCTTTAAGTTCTGCTGGAGCCATTCGGTAAGGCGCTTTTGATATCAGCCGTGTATCCGGAAAGGTGTTGATGTTGAATTCTATTTCTCAATCCGGCGGCATCCCAGACATCTCGTCAGGAAAAACGTCGAAAAAATCTGCGACAACATCAGTCTGCACCGTGTTTGCATTATCCTTCCTTGTATCTCGAACTGATGTCAAGTATCCCGCACAGCCGGAATGCAACATACGCCTCGCCGAAATTGCCGATACCACCATTGTCGTCTTCGAGACCGTACCGCACGAATATGAAAACTGTCTCGCCAGGAAGACGAAACACAACTCTCTTCTCCGCGCACTCGATCGTTGCATGGCAAGCGCCCAACCAATCCATGTCCAAGATTATGTCGTACTCTTTGATGTCAAGTACGACGACTTCTAAGGATAGATTTCTTTTCCCGATGCAAATGTGGCCATTCCGAAAAATAAAGTTCGCATGCACATCAACTCCAGATAGAGTGCTAACGCTAATGTTCATATCTAGTGATTGCATGGCTATTTTATTTTCTTTAGCGTAATCAGCATATATAAAACTATGCGTCGCACCCGAATCGAATAGTATTCGAGCAGGTATATTTTTATAGAGTAGTATACATGTTACAACAGTATCGGACTCGAACGCCTCATCCCGGATCAATGCATAAACTCAGCCTTGCGCTCCATGGCGTTGATTCGACGGGTTCACGGGTACCGCATTTGCGCTTTGTAGCGTAGGCGCTTTATACTGATTTGGAATGTTCCTCGGAGGGTTCAGAACATTCCTTGGTGGGTTGTATTGATTTGGAACATTTTTAGGACAAAATGGAATCGTATGGCCTATCGCGCCACACTTGTAGCAAGTTATCGTAACACAATCGGTCGTCCGGTGCCCACGCCTACCGCATCTGTTACAGTTTTGTCCACCATGGCCTCTGTTATCGAATGTGTTTGGACGTTTTGATACCCCCGATCCATCGGCGTCATTAGGACGCTTGCTGAAGTTATTACGGACGACAGGCACGGCTCGTTGCGACATACGGCCAAAAATTCGCTCGCTATCAAGTGCGGCTTCATAGGATTCACGATAAGTTTGGCATCGCTGATTCATGACGTCCCTGCACAATTCGTCGTTCAGGCCTTGTTGAAAACGTTCGCACCATTCTTTTTTTTGGGCAGGAAGGCACCGGCAAATTTCGCAAGTTTTGAGAACTTGCGTCATAATCTTCAACAGTCATATTCCCTTGCCTCAACATCATGAACTCATCCCCCTTCCGTCGACGGATGGCGCGAGGAACATATTGTTCAAGAAAAGCTTCCTTGAACATTTCCTAGGAAATTTTGGTGTTGGAGTCGGTTTCAGAGATTTCCTGCTTGTTCGCCGCCCACCAGTCGCGAGCCCTCAGTTGCAGTTGTAATGTCGCACATGCGACCCTCTGCGACCCTTCGATGCAGAGAAGACTGAACAAGTCCTCTAACTCTGCGAGCCATCCCACGATCACATCAGGTTCCGCTCGACCATTGAACTTTTGCGGAACTTCGTTGCTTTGAACAAGGAAGAAGAGTTCATCGTTTGTGGTTGAACTTCTTCCTCGACTTCTTCTGGAACGTCTTCCCTCTCTTCAGATGTCACGACCGTTGCGTTAGTGTTGGCCGCCATATTGCTTACGATCTGCGTCAGGGCATCCATTTACTTCTGTTGTACACCAAATTGGACTTTGATTTGCATTTGAAGCTGTTGCTGCTGCAGCTCCATCAATTGCAGCATTTTCTCCATTGTAATTCCGCTAGGGCTAGCGTCCTTCGAACTCGACGAACTATCCACAGCATTGGTTGTTGTGCCGGAATTATTTTTATTTTTCTTAGTCATTCCTACAAAACAAAGTAAACCCGTTAGTATTTTACAAAATATCTACGGGCTTACATGTATGGAACTTTTATTTCAAGCAGCATGTCGACAAACATTCAATTGAGAAATCGCAATGAACATTACAAAATGAAACATTTTTCGAAAATCCGAAGAAACATAACTGTGCTCTGATACCAATTTGTCACGTCCCGATTCGACAAATCGTTCATCCCCGTTCCCATTATGCCGAATCGATCGTCCTCGCTAAGGCGTAATGTCGTACGAGTCTGGAATTGCACTCGTACAAGATAAGAACATTTATACATTTGATCATTCTTATTTTTGAAACATCAAGTTGAAACCAAGGTTCAAAATATCGGTATCGGTATCGGACAATTTGTATGAGTATCGGTATCGGAAGTATCGGCGGTATCGGATCGGAGTATCGGATTTTTTGGTATCGACAGTATCGGCAATATTAAATAATTATTAAAAAAATAAGAAATTTTTTAAACATATTTATGCATTATTTAATTTTTCTTAATTTTTTTTTAATAATTAAATAAAATAATAGTTATCCTTTGTGATTGGTTTAACTGCGATATACAAGATTACAAGTTTTCTTTATTTCCGTATTTTTAGTTTCAATTTTACTATGTCATTAATTGATTATTCGTACTAATTGAATCTTGTATTGTTTTATTACTACAGGTTCAAATTTTGACGAATTAAGGAGCATAAAGGGAGGCACAAGAGATTAGAAGCAATGCAAATGGCTGGACGAGACAATAGTCACAAGACCCATTATTATATAATTATATTTGTTCAGACCTTTTTTTAAATTTATGTAAATAAAAAATTATTTATAATTTTATATCTAGAATTTTAGTTTTATGCATTGTTACAAATGGTTACAATATAATCCATGATCCAATTATTTTGTTTCAAAATATACGAAAATAAAATTAGCTACATGATTTATTTTGAATTTAAAATTTCAACAAAAAATACTTGGCCAGAAAAATTAATTAGGACTCTGGCCTATCCCTTTATTTAAATTTCATGAATAAAAATCTTTTACAATAGGTATAAAGTACATAAAGTGTACAAATAAAAGAATGAATACAAAAAATGAATATAAAAAATGAATACAAATGAATACAAATATATCACTAAAATGGTTCGTAATTATCGGAATCGTTCCGATATGGTTGTTGGTTATGAGGATAGTAGAGATTGATATCTGTATTATTGAAAAAACTTGTCATGAGGCCATCAAATGTAGAATGTTGTTCTGCGGCTTCTGCCTCTGGAGTATTGTATGGATAATAACTTGTAAATGAACTATCATATGTGTTGTTGTAATTGTCCGAAGGAGTAGGTACATCATGATAGCTAGATCCTCCAGCATATACATCATCCATATGGTGCTCTCTAGGTTGATGATCACTTGACCAGTCTCCAGAGTATTCACGTGACTGGTCTCCAGGATTTTCATATTCATGTGACTGGTAAACACCAGTTGCGAGTGTAGCTCCATTTCCTCCACTATCAGTACTGTCGTCTTTATCGCTGTCGACCTGTCGAGATGGTACATTTGGTATTTTCTTTCTTTTTCAGGTCTTCGAACATTTGCGGCAGTATCTTGTGGATCGATATCCAAGTTATCATCTAACCATTCATTTTCTCTACCATCCAAGAGTAGTGCTTCTCTTTCTCTAGTCCAAGCTGTGAGTGGATCTTGATCATGAAATATCTCATTCAAATCTATAACATTTGATTATCTCCTGATCTTTGTACATTTCGAACCCTCAATCTCATATTATAATGGACGAAAACCAGTTTTTCTAGTCTCGCCATTGTAAGTCTATTGCGGGAACGAGTATGGATGAGAGAAAATGTTGTCCAGTTCCTTTCACAATTGGAGGAAGACACCGTTTGACTCAGGATGCGCACAGCTAATCGAGTCAAATTTGGAGCATCCTCCCTAGCATATATGGACCACCACTCAGCTACAAAAGTAATAAAATATGTAAGTTTCTGTAAATATTTAACTTTACCTAATAAATATTTTGAAGTATTAAGTTATTAACTATTACTACCAGGGAGACATCTATTTACAGTACTTTGAAATTGATTTGAACCGAATGCACCAGTCTTCAATCTGAACATTTCCGCCTACAAAGTGATATTACACAAGTTATGACATTAAATATTAATTATTTTAAAGATGAAAAATTCAATATCAAACAATAGTTACCTCTCTGTTTATATTGAGGCGTGTTTCATTGTCATTCACCATTCTATTAACGACGCGGTGGAAGCCATTTAGCACCTCATCGTCGTTTACAACTTCATTAGCATATTGGTACTTGGGATTCAAGAAATAACCTGCAAAATAAATAAGTAGTTTAAAATCCCTATAAGCATTATAAAAGATATTTTTAAGGGTATTCAATTTATAGAGTACTTACCAGCTGCATGAATATCTTGATGTAGTTGATTATTCCATCTTTTATCAATCGTTTGTCACCACTTCTTGTACCATTTACCAACATTCTTTTTTATCATGAATTTAGCTCTGTCCATAGCCTCATAAAGATGGCACATCTCAGCTTTATCATCACTATCAACCATCCTTAAAACTTTTACTACATGTCCAAATATTGCAGTGACCCCTGCAATATCCCTCCAGTAAGTTTGACTGTCGATTAAGCCGACAACTACATTTGCCTTTTCTCTATCTTTGCGATTGAGTTTCATGTAGTTCTCCGCCCAACCCCTTGTATTTGTCATCCTTTTTAAATCAGCCTCATGTGTAAGGATGGAATCTAAAGCAAGAAAATTGGTAGCGAACCTAGTGATGGCTGGTCTAACCAATTCTCCATTCTGAGTCTCGGTTCTCATGAGACTAAGAGCCCAACCATGATTGTATATGAAACAAGTCAGTTCTTGAGACTTCTGTATTAGTAGTTTAATACTTTGATCATTAGCTATATCTTTCAACATTATATCTATACAATGTGCTGCACATGGAGTCCAGTATAAGTTTTTTCTCACATGCACACAAACATACAAATAATAAATATAATGCAGCTTTATTTAAATTAATAAAAATTCAGTATAAGTGTGTTCTCACCCCCATTAACTTTAATATTGCCGCCTTGTAGTTGAAGTCATTGTCAGTAACTACTTGGACGACCCATTTTTCTCTAATTTGTTCTACAACTTCATTCATCAGTCCAAATATTAATTACTATCTTTGTATTTGTCAAATGCATCTACAGATTTAAGATATATGGTTCCTTGTGGAGAATATACAAGAAAGTTAATGATGCATTTTCTGTTCTGAGTACTCCATCCATCGCACATAATTGTGCACCCATATTCATCCCAATATTTATTAAAGGATTTCAAGTACTCCTCTACGTCATTTATTTTCATATCTAAATATGTATTAGATATCTCATAAGGAGTTGGACCTTTTACTCCACTCCCACAAGCTGCTATGTTGTCTATCATCGGTTGGTAATGTGGACTTTTGGCAGCATTGATGGTATATTATTATATATATATATATATTTGCTATAAATCTTCCTATATGCTCTTTAGCATTCTTTATCCCCTTAAGGGCACCCTTTATTTTGGGTTGTTTTGTCCCTTGTTTTCTTAGGACATATGGGTCCATACTCCTTCTTCCTACCTCTGGAATATTTCTCACCTCCTCCTCACGATATGCGACCGACTTTGATCGGCCACCTAACGTCGGACCCTTGCTAGACCCTGCTCCTCTCCCCTACACTCCAACGACTACTCCATTGCGCAGCTGCTTGTTCTCTCCTAATTTCTCTCAAGTCCCTTCTAAGGTCCGCGTATTCGTCAGCATCATCTTCTTCTTCTGAGGAATCTCCTTGACGAGCTGTTCTTGTCAACTCCTCCTCTACTAGTTGTTTTCTTCGGTCGGCTATTAATTTATCTTTTTGTTTACCCTCGACAAGCAACAACATTTCTCTTCTTGTCTCAAGTGGTACTTCAGGACACGATGCTACGTTTCCTTTAATACCAGCTAAGTGTTGTTTGAGACGAGTAACTCCTCCGTCCATCTTTTTGCCACAATAATTGCATTGCACCTTCCTCCTATTATTTTTAAGACACTTGCCATGGTTCCAACCAACATCCGTTTCCTCCGACGTGCGACTTTTCCGCGCCATTATAATCCTAAAAATGAAATAAAAAACGTTACATACAATAATAAAAAACGTTACATGCAATAATATTACATACAATAATATATATATAGTTAGTTAGATACAATTAGTTAGTAAAAAAATAACAAAACAATAATATTTTTTTTCTTCTTTATATTTATATATATATATATATATATATATATATATAGAGAGAGAGAGAGAGAGAGAGTTAGATACAATTAGTTAGTAAAAAAGATACAAGGTATATATGATGTGGGCCCACTTTTTAGGCCTTTCAGTTATTTAGGCATAAAGGGGTATTGTGGTCTTTCACCACAATAACCCTCCTAGGATTTGCTTTTCTTTTCTATTTATAGTCAGGGCTAGCCGTCATTACTTTTATGCTTGTGTTGAGAAGAAACTCTCAAGCGTCATTCAGAAGGGTTTAGACTTTGTCCGTCCATCAAAGTTGGGAGTTTGTTCTTTTCTCTAATAAAGATCGTTATTTTCCTTCTATTTCTATTTTTCTATAAATATTTGTGAATCGATCTGGTCGATTCACATCAATTGGTATCAGAGCCCTCTACGAGCCATGGCAGACGGGACGAAAACATCAATCGACGAGAAGATC